>CM042009.1:119923091-120643091 GCA_023525715.1 Cichorium intybus | reverse complement strand
GTCAGATATGTCTTTTTGGATTATAGGATGAGAATGAGGTAATGAAGGTTCCCCCATAGATGATGCACTGGGATCATTTTGAACAGGTGGATTGGGAGTGTTCAAAGAGGGATTTGGTGTTGGTAATTCCCCCTCAACTTGATCTGCATTTTCTTGGTTTGATTGTGAAGTTTCTGCATCGGAGTTTCCTGTAGGAATAGTAGAGGATGTTAGAAACTCATAATTATAAGCGGTTTTGGGTTGTTCAAAAAGTAAATCAAGATCGAGTTCTATGTCCGTAGAAGGCATTTGTTGAATTGGATTTTGAAAAATATTATCAATCATTTTAGAACCAAAATGTTCACGATCCAATTTCCTGACATAAAATTCATCGAAATGAACATCAGTACTTTCTTCAATTACTCTAGTACGTTTGTTCAGTACTCGATAAGCAGCTGAGGTAAAAGAGTAACCAAGGAAAATTCCTTCGTCTGATCTTGATTCAAATTTTGAAAGGTGATCTTTGTTATTCTTTATGAAGCATCGACAACCAAAAATATGAAAGAATTTGATGTTTGGTTTTCGGTTGTTAATGACTTCATATGGTGTTTTATGAAGATGTTTATGGATTAAAGAACGATTTTGAGTGTAACAAGCTGTGGCTATTGCTTCTGCCCAGAAGTATTGTGGCAGATCAGCAAAGATGAGCATTGATCTTGCAGCTTCGCACAGAGTTCGGTTCCTTCTTTCAACAACGTCGTTTTGTTGAGGAGTGTAAGGGGCTGAGAAGTTGTGTTCGATGCCTTTGTTTTTGAGAAATGAGTCTAGAGTTATGTTTTTGAACTCTAAACCATTATCACTTCGGATTCTTCGAACCGGTCGTTTGAGCTTTAATTCAATCTGTTTGATGAAGTTGATCATTTCTTTAGGTGCTTCTGACTTTAGCCTTAAAAAGAAAACCCAAGTAAAGCGTGAGTATCCATCAATAATAACAAGGATGTATTTCTTTCGTTTTATACTTTGGGTTTTTGCAGGGCCACAAAGATCAATGTGCAGTAATTCTAGTGGTTCGGATATACTAGATTCAGAAATGCTTTTATGAGAGGATTTGGACAATTTTCCTCCTTCACAAGCTGCACAAAGAGTTTCATTATCAAGTTTCAGAAGTGGCAGTCCGCGAACAAGATCATTTGCAATCAACTTGTTGATGTAGCCGAAATTGAGATGGGAAAGACGACGATGCCACAACCAACTAATATCAGCTGAAGCTTTGGATAAGAGACAGATGTCTGGTTTTCCATAGATAAGGTCCATATCTAGTGGATACATGTTGCCTAGACGATCAGAATTAACTAGAATGGCTTTGGTCTTGGCATCCGTGATTATGCTTCGTTGTTTGGTGAAAAGAACTTCATGATTGTTGTCACATAGTTGTGATACGCTGATTAGGTTGTGTTTCAGGCCGTCAACGTAGGCTACTTTCTTGATGGTGAAGTGACCATTTGTTATGTTTCCATAACCTTTGATTCTTGCAGTTATGTTATTTCCAAAAGTAACATCTTGTTTAGATTCTGTGGGTTTGAAGTCTCGTAGAAAGCTTTGGTTTCCTGTCATATGCTTGGAGCAGCCACTATCAATATACCATGTGTCATCCTTGGGCTCTCCAGCACAAAGTGCCTGCAATTAAACAGAAAGTTTAGGTACCCAAACCATGGTGGGTCCTGATTTGTTAATGGTTTTCGGTGATTTGAAATTATTATGGTTTCTGTTAATTGGACGAAGTGGTTGAGGCTTGATTTGACTTATCAGATTTTCCCAATTTAAGATTTGTTTTTGAAAACCTGTCATTTGGAAAGATTTCTGATTGTGTGAAAGGTATCCTTTATGTAATGACTTGTCTGATAACCTTTCTTTGTTTTTGTGATGAGGATGGTTTTGAAATTTTTTTTGTTTTTGTGGCAAGGAGGCTGGTTTCAAAGGATTCTTTTGGGTTTGTTTGAAAACTTTAGGCTTGCTTTGTTCTTTTGGTTTAAAGACAGCTTGAATGGGTTGTTTATTTGTTTGCTGTTTCTTTGAATACTTTTGTCCCAGACTGTTCTTTCCAATAAAGGTTGAGTTTAAAGAGGGAAAGACAGTTGGAGCAGAAGTACTACCATTTTGATGAACAGAATTTTCTCCATTTAAGAAATTTTCAAGTTTGATCGTGCCATCATTCTTTGTTAGTTTAGTAGATCTCAATTGATGAGTTACTGAACTAGCAGAGTCTGATTCAGATTTTACAACTCTTTTGAATGACTTGTTGAAAAAAGTATCATCTGGGCTGCAGTTGATAACTGTTTCATCATCTGAATCGTCCTCATTGGCAGATAAGAAAAAATCTGGTAGAGGCGATTTAGAGTTTTCACAAATTGTCCCATCAGTCTTTTCATTTTCAAAGGATTCTCTTCCAATTCCTGGTTTATAATTCGTATCAATTTTGCCAGTTCCTAAGTTGTTTGCTTTAGTGAAAACATCATCACTCAATTTTCTGGCAATATTGATAGAATCCAGTTTTCCTTGAAATCTTTGATTTTCGGATTCAAGAAATTTGATTTGCTTTGAAGAATCATCTAGTTTTAGAATTAAACTAGTGTTATTGTCAGTTAAATCTTGAATTTTTTGTTTTAACTGAAGGACTTCCTTTTCTAAGGTATCTTTTATTTCAGATGAAATAACAGATTGATTTTTTATTTCTAAGTCCCTTTTTTGTTTTAGAGCTTCATTTAATTGTTCTAGGACGTGATTATTTTCTTCAGATTTTCGTTCAATGTCTCTTTCAAGTTTGTCTCTAGTCCTTGTTGATTCTCCAAATCTGAGTTGCAAGGTTTGTAATTCAGATTTGTAGATGTCAGATTTGACTATTGTGTCATGATACAGTCTGAGATCAGCTTTTAGACTGTTCTCAATCTTAGTCATGTGGGACTCAAATGGTGTTCTTGAAAGACCGAGATCTGAGATCATAGACCATACCTGATCGATGACATATGGAGCTCTTGTGGTTGGTTCATTGTCAGCCATGAAGCAGAAGTTTGACTGAGCTGGTTCAGTATCTGTTTCATCATCAGAAGTTGGCCAGTGTTCCACGCTAGGTTCGTAGAATGCCATCAAAGCTTTTTGCTTTGCTTTCTTTTCTTGTTTCTTCAGCTCTTCGGCTTTTTGAGCATAGTAAGCTGAGTCTTTGACCTTGACTTTGGCTCGACAATCTCGGGCATAATGATTTAGTCCTTTGCATTTGTGACAAATGATTACGTCATCATCATCATCGTTATTGTCAGCCTTTTGGCTCTTAACGGGTGGTCTTTCAGATGTTTGAGTTTGTTTCTGTTGAGATGGTTTTGAATGATTTTGCTGAAATCCAGAATTTTGGTTATTTTGAAAACCATTGTTTTGATTATAAGAGTTGTGATTATTTTGAAATCCACGATTTTGAAAGTTTTGTCCAAAAGTAGATCTTTGTTGAAAATTTGGTCTATGATGTGGCAAAAATCTTTCGAGATTAGTGTTTGCTACCAAAGCACACAATTGTTGGTAGTCAGCTTCATTATTTGGATCAGACAAGTCACAAGAATTACTTAAAAAAGCTTGGTTTTGATTTAAATCAATTTGACTTTGATCAAGAAAATGTGTTTGGTTTTGAGAGGATGTTGACAAAAGCGCAAGTGGTCCTCCAAAAGAAGTAGACGTTGGTGGGTCAATCGCGGATTCATACGATTGTAATTCTCCGTACAGATTGTACAAAGATTCAGTATGAATTGCTGGATTTCCCTGAATGATAAGTTTGACCATTTTCCAGCTTTCATAAAGGTTGTTTAAAAATTTGAGGTTTATCTCATGCTGTGACTTTTTGATGCCTAAATTATTCATTTTGATGGTAATGAGATTGAACCTGTCATGAGCATCATGGATGGTCTCATGTGAAAACATTTTGAAGTTGTCAAATTCGTTTAAAACAGATGTTTTCTTGTTTCCAATGATTCTCTCATTTCCTTCAAAACGATTTTTCAAAGTTTGCCAAATTTGGTTTGCAGTTAACAGGATTATATCATTCATTTGGCTTAGAATACTGTGGGGTATTCCAGACACAAGTTCCTTTTTGGCTTGAAGTTCAAGTTTCTTCCTTTCATTCAGTATATCCAAGTTACTCGTAAGAGAGGTCATGTTATCTGGTAGAGATCCGTCTACACATTTCCACACATCTTTACTTATAGAGTTGAGATGAAGATTCATACGACCTACCCATGATTTATATTCTTCAGGAATAAGAATGGGTGCTCGAGTACCTGAACCTATACTGTTAGCAATAGATACAGAATTTATGTTTGAGTAGTTTGCGGAAGACATTTTTGTTTTTTTTTCGTTAACGAAAATGTGATGTTAAAATGAAATTTTTAAAGAAAACTTATTGGTGGTTTATAAAAACGCTACACAAAAGTTTTCGACAAAAATTTTCAAAATAAATCACACAAGTAATTTTTAAATGTTTTTTTTTTAATTTTTGAACAAGTGATATTAAGATGAAATTTTTAAAGGAAACTTATTGGTGGTTTATAAAAACTCTACACAAAAGTTCTCGACAAAAATTTCAAAGTAAATCACACAAGCTCTGATACCAATTGTTGAAAATACGATAATCGATCTCCACGAATAAGGGTTTTTAAGCCGGTTACTGTGTGACAGATATGTATTTTATCTATAATATGCGGAATAAATAAGAGTTGCGGAATTAATATAAACTAAAATTAAATAACTGAAAGCTGTAAATAAATAAAATAAAGCGGTAAATAAAGTAAATGTTAGAAGTTAGAGGTTAGATGTAATAAACGCCATTATCAACGATAAAGTGTTTTTACAATAAATAAAAAGGTTAGAAGTTAGAAGTTAGAAGTTAGATGTCTCGGTTAAATACAGTCCACATATGTTTTCGTTGTCACGGTTCGATTTTTATGTCTTGAATATTTGGTACAGTTGATTTATAAAAGTTTGAATAAATCAATAATAACACAGATAATTTCAAAAGAACTTATCGATAGCAGATGAATATGGTGATTTTCTTTGAAGCTTCGATTCTTGTTCTTTGCTCGGGTTTTCTTGCTGAAATGGTATTTCTTCGGTTTTGTGTTGGTTTGGACGTGGGTTTGCTTGTGTGTGTGTATTGTAGTTGTATTGGTGCTGTATGGGTTTGGTGTCGGGTAGAGGTTTGAAGTTTTGGTGTCGGGTGGAGGTTGTTGTTTCTTGCGGTTATATGGTTTGATTCTTGTTGCCAAATTCAGAAATTTGACTGTCTTGAGGTGTCTGGTCGTGAGTTTCTTTGAGAGTGTATGAGTATGGTTATGTGTGTTGTAAGAATGACAAGAGGTGAACTTCTTATTTATAGTTGCTGAGAAACAGCCTTCGCGTCGCGACCAGGCCTTCCGTCGCGTCGCGGGGGTGCGTGTGTCGTGTTGCTTTTGGTCGGCCACTGGTAAGTGCGTTGTGTTGGTAGTCTCGCAGTTGAAAGGTTGGTGGTGTCGCGTTGAGGGCTTCTCGTCGCGACCAGGTATCCTGTCGCATCGCGAGCGCTGTAGCGATCTGGACTTCTGTGTTTTCTCTTCTTCACGTCGCAACACCTGTGCCTGTCGCGTCGTGATTGCTGTAGCAGGGTGATATTTTTGTATTTTGCTCTTTGGTTCGTAGCATTACTTCCTCAGGTTTGGTTGTTTTCTCAAAGTTTCTCGGGTCTAGATTCATTCTTGTTTTTGATCTTGAATTCACGCAACCTGAAATAAACTGATAATATTTGTTAGATAAAAATAGTTCATCTTATTTCAGTGATGGTCACATACAAAAATATTATTTTCAACATATATCATCGGTACAATATTTTATAACTATTTCACATAGTTTACTAGACCTTTTCCAACCATGAAAGCCATATTTCTCGCTAAAAACAACCAACTTTCATTTTGCTAACTTACTTTAGTTTAGCACTTTTCTTCAAAATTTAATTTAATAAATGTTGGTTTTAACCTTTTCATTTCAAATTCGTTTCAAATCTATTTCAATATCTAGATGTGCTTTCTAAGGGCATATAAACCATTTTAAACATCGTTACCATTTTGTCATGTTTTCGAAAACTTAAAAACATTTTTATGAAAGTCTTTAAATTTTATAAAATAAAAACCCAAAATTATGATATCAATGTTCATGTTATGTGTAAAAGCTTCATTGGGTTTTCAAATCACTTGGGTTTTAACTATTTTTGACCATTTTCTCATACAGACATTGTACTTTGCTTAAATGTGTTTTCTCGAGATCCAACATGATATTTGTACAACTTTCTGATTCAAACATGTTTATAAGACATCAACAATGCTTGCATCTTGAAACATACTTCATTTGTTTATTTTGTTCCTATTTAGTTTTATAATCTATAAAGTTTCTAAAAAGTTAAAGCGTTGCGAAATTAGTGTTCACTTTTAAATTTCTGGTGACGATCTTTGAACATTGTATAATTATTATTCTGAATATAATGAGTATTTACTTTATCCGTTTTGATCATTGTTGGAAGGAACATTTATGATACCTCATTTGACCATGCCTTTTCGAAACGTATTTGATTACTCCTTTTATCTCTTTTAATCAACTAGCTTATGTTTCAAATTTATCATTACCTTGTAGCTAAGATTTGGTCTGGAATAATAAAACTCCAATACATTCTTTATCCTGGTCAAAAGAATTCCAAATGCTTGCCTCAGGTTACGACCCTTACCAAATGTCATTCATGGCTAACTGACTAACTAATACCAAATTGGATTTACTCCTTAGTATCTCCAACTTATTACATTCAGTACAGTGTTTATTTAAGTCAATTTCCACATGGACCAAGGATATCACGACTAATTTCTTCGTAAGCCATTGTTTGACTCTAGTACAAAAGTCAGAGCTGTCTATTTTTCAATTATCGGTATTGGTCTTCCTTACTTTCTCATAAATGGAGCTTAACTTAATGGGTAACTCATGAATTTTTAGCAAATCTTAGCAAACACTTTACAACTCCACATATCTATTTTAATATCAAAGCGTATAAGAGATTTCAAGTACGAAATATGTCTTAACCTAGTTCTTAAAATTTACTTGTTCGTTTTAATTGATTAATACGTACATAGTCATGAGGCGTAATTTTGACTTGGTCAACCTTGATATATTCAATTACACCTCTTATCAAATATATTTTTTTTTTATTTTGAAATCAACCATAAATGAGTAATCATTATTTCCATTTGTCCGTTAATTCTAAATTAGAAATTTGATTAAAAATGCATTCTTCTCTTTATTTTTTTATAATTAATAAACAAGATAAATACCCATGTGTTTATCATTTTCCTTTTAAATCCAGGAAATATCTGTGAAGAACTATATTTTCTTATGTTTCTTCTCTTTATTATAAACATAACAAAGTTTTATAATGTTACTATTAACTATCATTCAGAGGAACGTTTTCCTAGAATTAGTAAATTAAGAATGCATCTATTCTCAATGATCAATATTTTTACACTTTTCTTAAAGTGTCATTCTACTTTGAAATCTCCAATGAGTTCCTAACTCCTAAATGTGTTTTCATAAATATTTTGACTCCTTGTAAATTTGTAAGTGGTTTGACTTAAACAATTGGATAATTTATCGGAATAGAATTCAAAATATTTCTATATAAGTTCTCTCATTGACGACTTAACCCTTTAACCATAATAAATTCCTTTATTCTTTCACCACATTGTTTGGTCACCACCCGTGTATCTTCACTCTCTTGGAATTATTATACAATTTGATAACAGTGAAGTTACTTATTATTTCTAATCACTTCTAACACTATCTAGATAATGTGATTAATTCATCATAAACTTTTATCGCCTTCGTTGGAATCAACGACTCTCTAAATATATTCTTCGGATGCGGTTCTATTGCAGTAAGAGTATCCGTAATAGTATTTATAGCCTTGAAGATCCTCGATCACTTCGTAATTTATTTGGTAGACGTCACTTGAATAGTCTCTACATAGAGATGTACCAAAACTTCGTTGCCTACCCTTAGTATGTATCTTTAGGAACTTACCCTAAATCGTTCTTCTTTCATTTGTACGAACTCTTCAGACTCTGAATATATTTTTGCCGAACATAGTAGCCAGCTCAGAAGTGAACAAATTGTTCTTAATCTCTTTTCAGTTAGGCGGTGAATTTAGACTTAGTGCTGAACTAGGACGTGAATTAAGGATCAACGTGGACTCGACAATCAATACAATTGGCGCTTCAACAGAACTTATAACGTTCTCTTAAGTGAAAAGATTTCTAACTAGATAATCTTTTTCTAATAGGTCGTCATGGTTTGATTGTGATTTTCATGATCCTATATTCCCACGATCTTGACCGTAGAACTCAAGATTACGGAGATAATCGCATGATTTTTACTCAATGATTGGACCATTCCCCAAGGAATTAATACCACATGATCAAAAAGTTTTTCAAGTCACCAGCTCTCCGATTATATACCAGTACTTGACTATGTTCTAATTGAATATGACACCAGTTAAATTTCGGGACGAAATTCTTTCAACTAGGGGAGACTGTGACAACTGTCAAAATTCGAATCGATTTTAGATTTAAATAAACCAAATTGCACGTGTAGACACCGTGACATCTGTCATTCGGATCATTCTTTGACTTAGTTCAGTTGCCTTAGACTTATTATTTTAACTTTGTTATAGAAATAGGTCAAAAACCCCCCCTTAGATGCTTGAATTCGGTTAGAATCTAGAATTAATATGTTTGACTAGTACAGTTCAAGTGAATTGTTCGATTTCTGCGGAAAATGTCAGTAAACGGTTAAAAACGACTGTAAATATCTTTTACAGTTAAAAATTTATTATGAACAATTTAAAATAAAATGAAAATGTTAAATTTCACATTATTATAGTTATGAAATTTTAATTAAGTCACAAAAACTTTAAAAAGCCTTAAAACTCAAAATTTATAAATTTGACGTCTAAAAATTTATAAAAATCACCATAAGGCTTATAAAAATCAAATTAAAATAAATGAATTATTAAATATAATTAAGAATGGAAAATTTTTGGTTCCTAACATTTATTTAATATTTATGAGTTAATTAAACACAAAATTTAGTCATAAACTTTAAAAAGATTTTTATAAAAATGGATGGAGTTTTATAAAAACTAAAGAAATGATTTTTATAAAAATTGAAAGAGGAGAATCTCTCTCTCTCTCTCTCTAAAAATTTGGTCACTCTCCTCTCTCCCTTCCCCCAACACAATCTCTTGTGATATCTCTCCACCCATCCACTTCTTTTCACCACTTACACACTCTTACATCTCCTCACACACTCCACCATCATTTTTCTCTCAAACTTCCTCCCATCTCTCTCTTTCTCTCGAAAATTCCCAGCCAAGAACACCATTTTCAAGTGCAAAAATCAGTTTTTCTAAGTGTTCATCAAGGTAAAATTTGAATGCATGCTTCATTCCTTTATTTTTCTAGTAATATCTTACAATTTCAAGCCCATATCTTCACTTCTACATCTTTCTTTTGAAACAAATCATGGGTTCTATTAAACCCACGAAATTTGATGATGATGATGGTCGAAATTTACATAAAACATCAAGAATGTTGCATGCATGTGAATTACCATCACCAATCTATGTCAAAAATCAAGAAAAATGCATGTTTTCAAGTGTTTTATGCAAAAATCGTGACATGCATGATATTTTCTTGTATGAATCTGTTTTGGAACTTTTAAGACACATGCATGATGCTTAAACCTTCATGCATGTGCTCCTCTTAATGGATTAAGTCATAAAAAACAAAGTTTGATGCTAAAAACCTTCAAAAATGCATGAAATAGCATAAATCAACAAAAATAACTTAGACAATCTTTTTATTCTGGTCCGATTTATGGTGAGAACCTATTAACATGAAATGCTTAACTGGAAAATTTCAAAGGCTAACTCGAATTTCCTTGTTCTTTAAAAATATGGCAATAAATTATGACAATAATTCACATAAATTACTTTTCGAATAGAATAAAATCTAGAAACATTACAGTAAAAGTGACACATAAATTACTTTAAAGTAAACTTATGGTTTCCAGGAAGTTTCAGACCTGTTTGAGTAATTTAGATACACTTTTTGATTTATTGCGCTTTTACATAAATAAATCCATAAAATAGAAGATCCTCTGTAAAAGTGACAAAACAAAATTTTTGAGACTTCTATATATTGTAATAGGTCTGTATAAAATTTTATAGAATTTTTCAGAACCAATTAATATTGTTTTCACGAATTTATGTGTTTTTGGAAAAATAATGAATAAAAATAGAGAAAACTGGGAAGAAATGTTCTAAAATTTCTAAAAATGGGTCTAGACACTTAATAAAATGTACTCCTCTGGAATTAAAATTTTGAACCCTTAACTAAATCGTTTACTAATTTTTCGTGATTTTTATTTGAATTAAGACACTAAACGTATAAAATCGGAAATTGCAAAATCACAAGAATTGGATTATTTTAATTCCGAAACATATTTTGATGATTTTTACAAGTGATATAAGATATATAACAAAGGCTCAAATATAATGAACAAATTTATAAATTATTTTCTATTATCCATGAATTTTGGAGTATTTTTCAAGGAAATTAATGGAAAATAAATAAATTAAAATGTGTAAAAATTATGAAAATTTTAAATAAATATTATTTTATGATAAGAAAAGACTTTATATAGTTGGTAACTATTAATATTCATATATAAGGTTTTTGTAAATATTTCATGATATTGGACACGTTTAAACGGCATTACGTGAATAATAAGACCCGAATTGTAAAATTCGTCATTTTAAATGGTTCACAAGTAAAATAATATGTACTAAAATTCATATTTCTGAATAAGGTAAATTTTTATATGAATTCTACCTTTGAAACAAATAATGGCATTTTCTAAGTGGAATTAAGCATATTAGTGATAGATAGCAAATTTAGAATCTCATTAGTGTATTTCCCGTATCATAGGTTCCCGATAAGAAATACGTGGACTGTTCGCAAGCATCAATAGTGTCATTTCATATCACAGTGAGTATTCACAGCCCCTCTTTACTGTTTTATTATTTTGGGGTGGAAAAGCATGATCGTACTATTTTATGTTCGTTGTTCTAAATTGTTCGTTGTTCTAAGTTGTTCGTTCAATATGTTCTTTGTGTTGAGGTATGTAATATGTTCATATAAACTTTGAGAACTTATCATACTAAGTCCCTGCACACAACTATTTAACTCTTTGAGTCGATGGTCATTTTGGATAGCTCGCTGTTAGGGACTGACAATTCCTCACTCGCCCGTTCTGCGGAGTGCATATTACCATTTACTTATGTCGCGATAAGCATAAGTCTTGATAGGGCATGTTCAGTCATAGGTTTGGTTGTGGACTCATTGTTCAATTACATACATACACAAATTGTTTTTATTTAGCAACGAACTTCTATTATGGAAACTTTTATCAATGTTCAGATTTTCACAAATATTTGAAACGTTGTTCTGTTACAAACCTGTGAACTTACCAACTATTTTCATAGTTGACCCTCGTTTTTCATGCTTTTTCAGGAATCATCTAGTAAGTGGCACTTAGAGACACATCACTTGTAGAAGCATTACGCATGTGTTGTTTTTCGAATATGTTGAAATTTTCTTTAACAATGGTTCAAAACTTATTGTAAATTGTAATGCTTTTTAATACTATGGTTGGTGTTGTCTTTAACTTTTGCGATGAGACCCGTTTGTACTGTCGTATCCTGTGTTTCCGCTTTAGCGGGTGTGACAGGTTTAGTGTGGGGTTAGAGCATTTTAGTTTAGAGTTTAGTGTAAATGTGAGTTTAGTTTAGAGTTTAGTCTTGGGGTTGAAGATGCTTTCAGAACTCCCTTGAACATATAAAAAAAGAAAAAGTTTTTATGAGTGTAAACAATTATGAACGAGCCTTTATGATATTTGTGGCTTGTATACAACTAACTGTATAATCTTCTAAGAACAGACACATCCCTACACTTCGGTTATCAGTAATTCAGCTCCCTTAATCTACAACTTCAACAAAATTAGTCCTCATAAACAAATCACCATTTAAATCCAACCCTCAAGTTTCTTTAGTACGATAATTAGTCCCTTAGGAATCATGCATCTAAAAATACAAGTTAATACTAATTTCAAGCACAATCGAACCCTTTCTTTAATTAAGCTTAAATTTAACATACTATGTTTTAATATCCCTCCAACCTGAACTATGCAAAAGGATTAATTAGGCTTACTTTTTCCAAAAAAAAAAATGTTAAAAAGAGTTAGGAGGCTTAGTCAGTATGTCTATAATCTAAAGGGTGGTGTCAACTTTCATGATCTTAATTACAATATTTGAAACCTTATCAACAATGAAGTAAATATCAACTTCAATGTGCTTTCATATTTCATGTGCAAAGCCAACAAGATTGTTGGATTATTATCAAAGAGTTTATTTATAGCCTCAATCCATCAACACCCAAATTAAACAATAGCTTTAGTACTAGAGTACTTCACATGTAATAAACGCCAAACCTATGTATTCAAACTCGGTAGACAACCAAAAGGAATATCGATTTTTTTATTTTCTAGTAACTTAACGCATCAACACCCAAATCAACTAGTAACTTCAGTACCTAGAGTACTTCACAAGTAACAAATGCAAAACCACTAAATTCAAAATCATCAGACAATCGAGAGACCATTGATTTTTTTTTCCAAGAAAATTAATGTGTTTCTAAGAAAAAGACAAAATACCCCAATCTACATCCACACATCAACATTTAAGATAAAGGACTCCGGCCTGCTAATACTTATCCCTTTTCCCTAAAAACCTTAAATGCCGATTTTAAGTGAGAAATCCTTGGGCAATTCATGAATTGATTTAGAGGTTGTATTGTATAAGAAATAGCAGGCATGGTTAGGGTTGTGTAATCAATTTCCCAACCAGAATTTGGTATTCACTAATATTTGTGAGCCTATTATCATCAACATTGACCCCTTGGTTACTTATCACAAGATTCATATCCATGGGAGTTTTTAAAAGCTTGAAACCTAATTAGTATTTTTACTGAGTTCGACACACTCCATCACTAGTATAAATTACCTCAATACTCAAATAATTTTTCGAAATACCTAAATCTTTTGTAGGAAACTTGGCATTGAGAAAATTATTAGCATACTTTATTTCATAAACACAACTTCCGGATATTAAAATGTCATCTACATATACTAGTAAAAACGAAGATACCATTTTTTTAGTAAAGTAAACAAAGCGTACTCATTTACACTTTGTGTAAATCCGTATTCAACTAATGCGTGATAAGTTTCTCATTGCACTTCTGTGGATATTGTTTAAGCCCGTAGAGTTACTCGAGAAGCTTATACACACAATTATCATTTTTATTAATGATTCTTTAAGCCCATGCTAATACGATATAAAGATCCTCATCAATATCCCTATATTAGATTGCGTTTTTAACATCTAACTGGAATAATCTATCCCCTCTCGTTGGTTGAAGTATTTGTCGATAAGTTTAGGTTTATAACACTTAACTTCACAATTAGCTTTAGACTTGATTTTAAAGACCCATTTACATCCTATAGATCTCATACCCTTAGGTAATCATGCAAAAACCCAAGTTTTATTTTGTAGGAGGGCTTCCATTTCCTCAATCATGGTGTTGACCCAATTTTGGTTGTCAAATCTCTATTTTGAAAATGTAATGTGTAACAAAGACAAGCTTATGACACATATCATATTTTCACAATTTTCCAAAATTAAACAATAATTTGTGACTTTGTACATGTATCACTTGAAGTTCTATCTTGGTTAAATGAAGGGTAAATTGCATAAAAGTCACTAAGTTTTTCAATTTTCTCGATTTTGACACTGCATTTTTAGTTTTTGCAATTAAGTCATTATGTTTTCAGAAAAGTTGCAATTAAGTCATTATGTTTTCCAAAAGGTTGCAAAAATGACCATATGACCGGATGGTAACAAGTTACCAGGTCATATGGTCAGATTTGCAATTTTTCAAAAAACCTAATAACTTAATAGCAAAAATAAAACATAGTGTCAAAATCAAGAAATCTGAAAAAGTTAGCGACTTTTAGGGTTTATTTCATAAAAAACCCTAAATTTTTAACTTTTTTCTGTTTAAACCTAAAACTTTATTTTTTTTTTCCAAAAAAACATAAATTTTGGAGAAACTTTTTAATTTATCCCCCTAACCGGTTTTACAGGTTATACATACTTTTTTTTTTTCAGAAAAAACCCTAATTTCTTTTTTTTTTCCCAAAAAAACCTTCAATTTCAGTGATTTTTTCACAAAAAAAAAAATGTTTCTTCGTTTTTGTAATTGACATAACTTTCATATACGATGTCCAAATTCTACGAACTTTATATCCCTGGAAAGGTCTAAGTAGTACTACAACTTTGCTTTACTGACTTTTGTTTGAATATGTTCAGATATTTCGCTACACTGGCTTGTTTTCTTATAATAGTTGTATCTTTTGCATACGAGCTTTGTTTTCGACGTTCTATAAGTCGACGGATTCGTAAACACGAATACATCGTATAATGAATATTATTTAAACCAAAATATTATTTGTATGATTTATCGAATTTTACGCTACTATAATCTATTATTCGAAATTATAACGTTTACTCGATAATTGATTCGAAATAGCGTATTGTAGTATTATAATTTCCAATAATACATTAGGAAAGTTATGAAAATTACATTTCAACGTATTATCCTAATTTGCGCTCTGGTTGACCTTTGTTGACCAAATTTGACGGATGTTACAGACGGGTCGCAAGAAAGATATGCCAACTACAAAAACGAAGAAAAATAGTTTTCTTTGTAAAAAAATCCCTGAAAAATCGTTTAACTTGCGGATAAACTCGTAAATGTCCTAAATTAAAAAGTTTTATGAAAAAGAACAAATTGAGGGTTTTTTCGTAAAAAAAAAAATTTGGTGTCTTTTAGTCGACGACAAATACTTTATGTCTTTTAGTCGTTGTTTTTCTTCGCGGGTTCGTTGTCGATGTATTCGTGTTTACGAATCCGTCGACTTATAGAACGTCCAAAACAAAGCTCGTATGCAAAATATACAGCTATTATAAGAAAACAAGACAGTGTAGTGAAATATCTGAACATATTCAAACAAAAGTCAGTAAAGCAAAGTTGTAGTATTACTTACGACCTTTCCACGGATATAAAGTTCGTAGAATTTGGACATCGTATATGAAAGTTATGTCAATTACAAAAACGAATAAACATTTTTTTGTTGAAAAATTCACTGAAATTGAGGGTTTTTTCCCGAAAAAAAAAGAAATTAGGGTTTTTTCTGAAAAAAAAAAGTTTGTATATACTGTAAAACCGGTTAAGGGGATAAATTAAAAAGTTTCTCCAAAATTTAGGTTTTTTTTTGAAAAAAAATAAAGTTTTAGGTTTAAACAGAAAAAAGTTGAAAATTTAGGGTTTTTATGAAATAAACCCTAAAAGTCGCTAACTTTTTCAGATTTCTTGATTTTGACACTATGTTTTATTTTTGCTATTAAGTCATTAGGTTTTCTGAAAAATTGCAAATCTGACCATATGACCTGGTAACCTGTTACCATCCGGTCATATGGTCATTTTTGCAACCTTTTGGAAAACATAATGACTTAATTGCAATTTTTCTGAAAATATAATGACTTAATTGCAAAAACTAAAAATGCAGTGTCAAAATCGAGAAAATTGAAAAACTTAGTGACTTTTATGCAATTTACCCTTAAATGAATTAGGTTTACATTTTTATGGTTATATAATTAACTAGGTTATTAACCCGTGTTCAACACGGGGTGGATAGTTATAACAGTTTTTGTGTCATCCAACCCAAATAAAAGTTTTTGTATTTGTATTATAAAAAGAATAAATAAATATTTGTTTAATGTTAACAATAAATCAATAATTTCATAGCTTCATAATTTCATAATTTACGATGCATATTCATATTTCATAAATATCTTAAATACATTATTCTCTATTTATATAGGATAAGCATGGGAAGAAAAATGCTTATCGATCATGGTGTACAAATTTTTTAAGTTAAAGGACTAAGTTACATTGAGTGCCTTACTCAAACATCTACTAAATTAATGCCACCGAGTGCAATAGAGAAATATATGCAATTTACTTAAAACAATTAAAATGAAATTGTTACATAATAATATTTTTTACTAACATAATGATATTAAGAGCGAAGCATTGGTGACCGAAAAATCAGAATACAATTAAATTAAATTAAATTACACAAAATCAGAAATGTGTTACCATTTCAAAGTTTAATTTAAAATACTTTATATTAACTACAATTAAATGTGAAGTAAAAGTCAGAGCTTTTAAATTGATAAATAAAAAAATATTGTAAATCAAGCCACAATATCTAAAGATTATTCCACTTTCTAGTTATTAAAACGAATATGGCTAACACTATGTTGCATACCCGAACTTTGAAGTGTATTGCATCACTAATCTTCTCGTTCATCTCCTCGTTACTGCCTTTTGCTGGCATTACACCATCATTCTTGTGTATTCCCTTTAAGTCAGCTAAAAGTTAAAAAAAAGGTGAGAAAATTATATTATCCTCACTCCACTCCCCACTCCCATTGATAAAAGTGTTATGTAAATTTAAAGAGTAACTCTCAATTAGTACTAAAAACATTACTAATAATTTACAATGCATTCTCATTTTCTAAACGATCATTGTATGTAAAAATAAACTCAACATGAAACTACGGAAAGCAGATGCAGGACAAATCAGACTCTATTATACTAACAAATGAAATAGAGTTCCACCTCTTGGCCAATTTACTTTAATTTTTGAACTTTTTAAGCTTAAAAAACTAATAACTAAAGACATGAAGTAAGAATGTTAGCATACAACTTCCAATAACATATCTCATAGTATACTTACCAGAACTCCACCCTGTACCTGAGGCTTCTAAGGGTAGTTTCAATAACATCTGTTAACGTCTTTGGTCAAATGGTGGGTCATTTCTGGATACAAAATATAAGGGTCGTCTAAAATATAAAAATGACCAATAAATATCGTTGTCCTTAACTGATCGAACAGAGGATTGGAGAAAGCATTATAACCAAGGATGCAAGATGCCCTGCTTTTGATCGATTATACTCCAATAAACCATATAATCTTTTTAGCAACATGTTCTTTCTTGATTACTTGTATTGCCCGATTTACCCCTGAGTAGACATAAAGGAACACATGTAAACTGTTATGTATTGGTCGATAATGGGTTGAAACTATAATGGTTAAGAATAAAAAATTCAAAGAAATATCATTTATCTCGATTATCAAAACCCAAATAATGGAATTAGGATATTCTAAGTAAAAGTAAATAAGAATTCTGTTTGCAAAAAGAAGAGGTCCATTCTATCAAAATGTTCCATTCGATTCTTTCCAGAAGAAAGAAACAAAACATGTCCTCAAATTGAGTATAAGATATAGAGTGAAAAGAATGACACATAATCTGTTCTAAATAAATAAAACTCATTTCTTTTTTAGAATCCTATTCATAGACCTTACAAAAACCAGAAAAGGCATCAGAATTACACGTAAATTTATGAGTTTGTCAAAACAAT
This sequence comes from Cichorium intybus, assembly GCA_023525715.1. NCBI lineage: Eukaryota > Viridiplantae > Streptophyta > Magnoliopsida > Asterales > Asteraceae > Cichorium > Cichorium intybus. Next base: position 120,625,341 of record CM042009.1, on the reverse strand, counting down.
AAACTCATAAACATTCATAATTACATCTCAACAACATTGGTCTCGATTCTGAGATTTGAAATCGAAAGAACTAACATGGACATGGTGGTGCTCACATTTTCAAATCTTTGTAGATGTTCCTCTGTAGTATCTTTTATTTTGTTCATCTTCACTAAAACCCTTCTTCGATTCTTTTCTATTAAGATGAAAAAACAGAAAACAAAATCAACAACATAGCCTTTTGTACACAATACAAAAGAATAAAGAAAACACCCATGAATTTAAATAATTTGGGATAGAGCGTGAAAGTTGGTAACCATTTTAGAAGCAAAATTTCAAACTGAGTTTTTCAAATATCTAGGTCAAGATAGGGGAAGAGGTGGGAAAACCTGCAAAGTAAATCAGTTATGTTTGCCGATAAAAAAATTCAAAAAAAAAAAAAAAAAGTCATCTTCTACTTGCTTTAACTTCTCCCATTAACAACGTTAACATTTTTTTAAGCCTTTACGCCATCTAATTCACTACCCAAAGAACTCTGTGATTCAAAATCAAAATCAAATGGTTATTGTTTCACCAAATTGCAGTAATCAAGGCTCGTATATGGGAGGATTGTGCTCTTCGTCTCGACCGAATTGTTGGTTTCCATGGCCGGAAAACGCCAAAGGGGGAGATTACTGTTTCTTCGAGGGCATGTAAGATTGCTCCTGAGAAACGAAATTAGAAATTCTTAAACAAAAACCCATATTGAATAAAGGAGGAACAGGATACGGAAGGCGAGTTCTAGTTGATCATCTATAATGCCTATCATATTTATATACACATATTGATTTCAGTTACAGAAACACAAATAGAGAAGATTGCTCCCTCATTAGTTGAATCATTCAATTGGAGAATATCACTTACAGTAACTGAAATTAGATATTTTACTCATTGAATTGCTGAATCCTTAATTCATGCAAATATAGCAGTTACAACTCCAGTAATTACTAAGGCTCGGGTATCATACGAAGGAGTGAGGATGAAGAGCGGGAAAAGAAGCTGAGGAGCCATAAGAGGGTGCCACGTGGCATTCTCAATAGTGCTTTATTAGGATGTAAAGATGTTTTAACATATTCAAACAATGTGACATGCATATGAATTATACTAAATATGTACCCCCAAATATTTATTTTATATATATATATATATATATAAAAATTATAATCTTATTGTTTTAATCTTTTACTATTTTTTATTGAAACTAAGATCTAACTCATACTAAAAAAAGAATGGTGAAATGCCAAACGTTTTATGGCTTCTGGCTTTTTATTGTTTTCTTAGCATTGGGCCTTGTAATTGTTTTCTTGAGTTGGGCCACAGTCACACATTTTCCATGTAATCGTTTTCTGGCTTGAAATCGGGTATGAAAACTTAACAAAAAAAAAAACGATGAATTCGGGTAACAGAGGAACCAGTGACGGTGAAGGTGAAGCAATAGCAGGAGAAAAATCAGCGACCCAAAGCGCCAATTCAAGCAACTTTTGATGATAGTAAACCGCTTTTCCAAGATTCGGTACGCTCTTTCTCTCACTTTTTCTGAAAATTGGAGAATGCCCTCCGAAATTCATGAAGAATAACCTGTGTACATTGGTTAATTGATGCTACGTGAGACTCGTAGTTTGATTTTTGTCTTCTATAGGTCTCATGGTTACCGATTAACCTTAATTAGCTATAAAAGACTGAATCGAATCTATTTGTTGTTTCTTATGGATGTTTCTCCTAGAATCTAAGATCCAAAATCGAGGTGGAGGATTTCTTACGATAGAAAAAAATGTTTATTGCTGTCTAGTACTACTTTTTTTAAAATGAAAGACGTCTCACTTACTCTTTTAGGACCACCATCGAATTGTCGCTCTTTCTACATTGTTGAGTCAACACTGCTTCATTTTCTACAAAACGCACTGTCCCTTGCACTTGAGATGCAATTTCCAATAGTAATACAATTAAATAGACTTAAAGACGAATAAAATACCTATTAAATAAATTTACTACACTTTTGGTTAAATCTTAGAAAATACCTATTGTAAATTTGTAATGTGCATCAGGTATAATTATACAAAACAGTTTTAGTAGATAAAGTGGTTTTTTTCATATTTGTGTCTTTCTTTATGGTTATTTTGATGGGTTTGATTTGTTATATGGAAATGACATAGTTAGGATCAAATTTCATGGAAATTAAGTATTTTATGCCCCACACAACCGTCCACTTGAATCTTTCATCTTCACAGTCGGCACTATATAAACCATCATGCGGGAATCCTCATATATGCAGGCCACTAAAATCATAACATTTAGAAACCTCAGGATGTGATTTGTTAAGTTTTTAAAGGTTGGACTAAATCTGCAATTCGGACCAAACCATAGGGACCATTTCTATAATTTACTCTTTAAAAAGAAATTGAGTCGATAATCATGTTACCCGGTTGCTTGGTTAAAAAGTTGGCTTTTATTTGCCGAATGGTAATGGTCTAATGGACTCTATCTACCTATCAGACACCATTGTCGGGTATATTATTAATTTTAACGGGGTTATAGAGCCCATTTTGCAGTAGCTTGTTGTTTTTTAAATAAAAAAAATTCCACTCCAAGAGAATTTTAATTCATTTATCAACTTTCCTTCTTTTTTTTTTTTTAATATTCTTGATTCCCTGCCAGTGTAAGGCTTTTAATTAAAATGTGTAACAACATAAACTAAAAAAGTATTTATAAAATTTTAATTATATAATAGTTTCTTATTACTGTATTTGTTTTCTTGTTTTTATTTTATATCATTATCATTCTAATGTATTCAGTTAACCTATTAAAAATATATAACATAAACTATGTTTTATTTTTAACAAGTAAAATCAGAAAAGGTACTGATACATTCATAATGATATTAATGTTGAAGATTATTGATATTTGGTTTTTATTGATTTATCAGAAAACTAAAAAAAGTTTTTGTTTGATTAATATAAAAAAGAAAACTTGTTTTTTAATATAGGTCCAACGTCCAACAACGTAACACAAAAGCATTAGAAAGCTTCCATTTACATATATTTTGAGTAAATTACAAATTCGATCCGTGTTTTTACATAAAATTGCAAGTTCAATTCAAGTTTTTATTTTTTAACAGATTAATTATTTTGGTTTCATTTTGTTACTTATTTGGTCATTGTGTTGTTAACATTAACAGCCTGCAGTCAGATATTTCAAAATGACAATTTTACCCCTAGACCAAACCCGAAACAACAATATACCACAGGGACCAAATTTGAAACTATATTATAAGACCAAGTGATGCAACAGATAAATTTGAAACTATATCATTTAGCACTTTTTGGAGACAATTATCATTTTATCTATTCAAACACTTTATGGCAAAAAAGAAACTGACCCTTAGTATAGATCATATTGTAAAAGAACTCTGCCCCTATACTTATAGTTTGTAAATTACTCATCCTATTTTTAGTTTTTTAGAGTCATTACTAGTGTAGCATTTTCTATCAGAATATTTATTTTCAACAAAAAAGTTAAAGAACATGGATCAAACCAAGATGGACCAACTTGAATTCATTTTCACAATTTTGTTAATCTGACTTAGAATAGTTTATACATAGTCAATAAGTTTAGACCCAAATAATGTGATATCCCTATTTTAATTGATGATTACTGTATTTGACTCCATCAATTTGTTTTGTGGGTTTATATCCCATAATTTGAGGACCAAAAAAATATCACAAGACTGGAAAAGACTTGCAAGTCTTTGAACGTCTAATTTGAGGCAATTTATTCGGTCTTCATCTCTAAAGTTTATTATGGTTCGGTTCAAATTCCATGGCCATCCACTTGAATCTTTTTTCTTCACAATTGGCTCTATATAAACCTCCATGGACGCATCTTCATATAAGCATCAACACAAACAGAAAATCACATTGCATTTACATCATGCATCCTTGTATTTTTATAATTTTCTCACTTCTCTTTGTAAACCTTGTGGAGACCACAACTGGCAATCAATTGGTAGCAGTGGAAGGAAGAGGAGGAGATGATACCAAAAAGTGTTTGGATAAGGAGAGACATGCCCTCCTTCATTTCAAAGCTGCCCTTCATGACCCGAATGGTAATCTCTCTACATGGACAGCTGAAAATGATGACTGTTGTAGTTGGCTTGGAGTCATGTGCAACAACCAAAAAGGTCATGTGACAGACCTTAATTTACAATCCTTGGATATTGGAGGTGAGATCAGTAATTCCTTGCTTAATTTAAGCTATTTAGATTATCTTGATCTTTCCTCGAATTATTTTCATGGAACCATTCCCACCTTCATTGGTTCCATGACTCGATTAAGGAGCCTTGACCTTGGATCGAATCATTTTAATGGAACCATTCCTATTTCCTAGTTCCATTGGAAACCTTACAAACTTGCAAGGGCTTTACCTTGGAGATGTTGGAAGGTGCAGAGTCGAAAACATGGATTGGCTGTCTCATCTTTCTCATTTGGAGGATCTTGAATTGGATGGGATCTCCCTAGCCAAAGCAAATCATTGGGTGAATGTAGTTACAAGTCTCCAAAACCTATCATATCTGAGTTTAGATGGATGTGAGCTGTCACAGGTCATGTATCCATATTCTTCACTTCCCAACTCTTCCTCGTCTATTTATTCCCTTTATCTTGGAAACAACAGTCTGACCTCATCCGCGTATCATTGGTTGTCCCCGTTAACCAGCAATAAACTTTCTTATCTAGATCTCTCTAGCAACATGTTAGATTGGATACCCAAGTATATTGGTAACCTATGCAGTTTGGAAAGTTTGTACTTTGATAACAACTCTGCTGTTGTCAAATTTCCTGATTTTCTCAACAACTTGTCTGGATGCACACCGCTTTCATTACAAGTGTTGTCTGCCAGAGGAAGCCAATTTACAGGGTCAATGTCTGATGACATCCAAAAGTTTTCATCCCTAACATATTTGGACCTATCTCACAATCACTTAAATGGAAAGTCGAAGGCTTCTTATATAGATCTTTCAAAAAACTCACTGCTGGAAGTTCCTTCCACACATCACATGTCAAGCCTTTCTTATGTACAGTTTATTGATCTGAGCTCTTGCAAGATAGGGCCTCACTTCCCCAAATGGGTTCAAACACTGAAATGTCTTTCCTATCTTGACATTTCCAATAATGATATTTCAGACACAATTCCCCTGGGCTTTTGGAAAATGTGGCCTTCTCAATTAAGATATTTGAATCTCTCTTCCAACAACATCAGTGGGAATGTACCAGATTTCTCATTAAATTTTGACTTTGTGTCCATGATAGATTTGAGTTCCAACAACTTTTATGGTCCGATACTGAATGTCCCTTCCTCTTTGCAATTATTAAATCTTTCCAGAAACAAATTCAATGGAGGAATCTCCTTCTTATGCCAAATTGTAGATGGGTTCCTAAAAGTTCTTGGCCTCTCTCATAATTTTCTAAGCGGAAAGCTTCCAGACTGTTTGTGGCATTTCAAAGAACTACAAGTTCTTAATCTAGGAAACAACAATCTCTCAGCAAGGCTTCCTACCTCTGTTGAGTTTTTGATAAAACTCGAGGTGTTGGATTTATACAACAATGACTTCTCTGATGAATTGCCTTTGTCTCTAAAGAATTGCACAAGTTTAAACTTGTTGAATTTGGGGTCCAACTAACGTGCCTCTTTGGATTGGAGAAAGATTATCCGGGTTGTATGTTCTTATCCTAAGATCAAACTTCTTCTTGGAAACCATCCCTTTTTTTTTTTTTTGGCCTCCTTTTGGAGCCGAGGTTCTGACACGCTATGCGAGCCGACTAATCCCCGGGCGACTACCCGCTTCGCGAGTAGCCCAGAGTCATCGCGGGTGAACCTCTGTGGCCACTAGGGGGTTTTTTTTCCTCCTTGGATTAGAACCTGGCACCTCCTGGTCATTTTGACCTTTGGAGACCAAGCTCTAACCAACTAGGCACCACCCTTGTGGTTGGAAACCATCCCTTTAGAGTTATGTCATTTAGCAAATCTTCAAATTCTGGACTTGTCAATGAACCATCTCCATAGAACCATCCCCTCATGTTTGAATAATCTTACGAGCATGGTCCAACCAGGATTCTTAGTGCCACCAAACGTACATTCCATTCTTAAAGGTTATGTTCGAACAATTGGTGATTCCCCTTTCGGTGAATATGTTGACTATGCGATGATTGAGTGGCAAGGAGATGAACGTGAATTCTTTGCCACTTTAAGATTGTTGAAGAACATTGACATGTCGAGCAACAATTTAACCGGTGAAATCCCATCTGAAATTACCAATCTTCATGCCTTGATTTCCTTGAACTTGTCAAAGAACGTTCTACTTGGGGAGATTCCACTGAAAATTGGTGAGATGAAAAACCTTTTGACTTTGGATTTATCCATAAACAAGTTTTCAGGAGGGATACCAACAAGTTTACAGGGGACAAACGGACCTTATCGTCTTTTGTCATGGGGATAGTTGGTCAGATAAACTTGTTAAAGAATCGCTACATGATTTTAAAACCATCTCTGGTCTGGTCCTTAGTTTATCAGGGTGTTGATTTCTTCGGAAATGTCCAACCCCACACCAAACTTATTCTCTGTTTTCTCGGTTTTCCACTAAGTTATCGGACCATGACTTTGAGCTTTCTACACATTGTAGACAGCGTTGTTATCGTTTTCTGGTTTGGAATTGATCGGGTATGAAAACTTAAAAAAAAACCAATGAATTCCGACAACAGAGGAACCGGTGTCGGTGAAGGTGAAGCGATAGCAGGAGAAAAATCAGCAACCTAAAGCCCCAATTCAAGCAACTATTGATGATAGTAAACCTCTTTTCCAATATTTGGTCGCTCTTTCTCGCTCTATTTTTTTTTCATATTTTATTTTTGAAAATTGGTAATGCCTTCAGAAATTCATGAACAATAACCTCTGTAGATTGGTTAATTGATGGTACGTGAGATTCATAGTTTGATTTTTCTCTTCTATAGGTCTCATGATTTCCGGTTATGCTCAATTAGCTAGAAAGACTAAATCTAAGCTATTTGTTGTTTCTTATCGATGTTTCTCCTGGAATCTAAGATCCAAGATCTATTAGGAATCGAACAGGGTACACGCAGCGGAAACACTATCACACACACAAACTCACGAAAATAAAGTAAGAAGAACACAAGGATTTTTACGTGGTTCAGATTCGGTGCAAATCCTACGTCCACGGGCTACAACTAGATTTTATTTAACAAGGAGATTACAAGATTTACACTCAATTCTTATAGGTATTGAGTTGTGGTGCATTTTTCTACAAACTAGAATCACCTATTTATATACATTTGAGAATGTATATAATATAATAAATCTACACCGCATATTTAAAAAAAACAAAATCTTCACCAAACTTTGAATTCAAAATTTACCTAACAATCTCCCACTTGAAGATTTTGAACATCTCTCATTAATCTCCTAACATAGCAAGTCTTCCAAGCTTCCAGTTCCCAAGAACAAGCTAAACTTAGTCAATTTCCTAGTTGCAGCCACCCCTCATTATCAAGTACTAGAAGGGCCAGTTGAAGCTCCCACAAGCTCCAACTCAGTCGTAGCCAATCCCGCTACCGACTCAGTCGTGGTCAATACCGCCACCGACTCATCCCCTGTCTCAACCGGCTTGGACACTCCACCGGATCCAGAGATACACCGAGGACCACTAACACTCTCCAAACTTTGCAAACTTCCAACAGGAGAAAATTTTCCAGTCTTAGTCTTCAAAACCCAACGGCTCTTTGTAACTGTACCCGGAACACACCTCGTGCTCCCACTGTCACAAAATCCCCTGAATGGTTTAGACTTTTCGACTCGTTCAGCTAACATCCCCTTGGCTCCAGAATTCATGTTTGCAAAATGAACTCTTTTAGCACTAGATTTAGCGAACCAGATTTTGTCATGCTTAACGGGGACGGTCATACTTCCCTCAGCAGGTACCTCAACCATATACAATGACCCACGCTTCATACCTTGAGCAATTACCGAATTACCATTGACCACCCTCCATTTACCACCACCAAACCTTACTTCCAGTCCTTGTTTATCCAGCTGACCAACAGAAATCAATTTCTTCTTCAACTCCAGAATCACCCTGACATTCTTCAGGTTCCATGTAGTTCCCAATGAAGTAACCAGATCAATATATCCCATGCCCGTTACTTGAAGCATCTCGTCATTTGCTAACCGTACCTTCCCAAAATCTCCTTCTTTTAGATTCACCATCGTTTCTCCGTTGTCCATGGCGTGAAACGAAGCCCCTGAATCCATGATCCAAGAGTCTACACAGTTTTCCATACTGAGTATCAATGCATCTTCCTGATAAACATTCTCAGCACCAACACTGTTTAATTCTTTCTTTGAACATTGACTCTTAACATGTCCCACCTCTTGGCAGTTCCAGCACTTCACATTCTTCCAAGTTCTAGATGAACTTCTTCCCCGACTCCCACTATTCCTGCTATTCCCTCTACCTCTTCCGATATTTAATAACTCAGAAGAAGAAGATCCACCTTGATTCTTGCGTCTGACATCCTCGCCAAGAACCAAATCTCTAACCCCTTCAAAAGTCATACCACTGGTCTCCACTGAACTTGTAACAGCGGTTACTGTTCCAGACCAGCTATCAGGTAGTGAAGCTAGTAGCAGTGAAGCTTGAGTCTCGTTATCAAATTTAATTCCCACAGATGACAATCTGGACAGAATTGAATTTAGATTGTTAATGTGAATCGTAACTGAGCTGTCTTCATTCATCCTTGTCGTGAACAATTCCCTCATCAAGAACACCTTGTTAGCCGCCGACGGTTTCTCATACATGTTCGTCAGAGCATCCATCATACCACGCGCCGTGGTTTCCTTCATGATGTTGAAAGCGACGCTCCTTTCCAACGACAATGTAATAACCGCCTTAGCTTTCTTGTCCTTTGAGTTCCACGCATCTTCAGCAGCTTTTTCCATTTTCTCCGGTTTGTCTACAAGTACCACGTCCAAATCTTTCTGACATAGCAATGCTTCTAATTGCATTTTCCACCGGCTAAAGTCAGAACCGTTGAACTTCTCGATTACAACCTTGTCTTCAGCCATTACAACAAACAAGAGACAAATATTTTATAGTACTTTTGTGTGACAGAACAGTACCCTTCAAAGTACCGAGATACCTTTAATACGATTAATAGAAATTAGTTTCTGATGTGGAAGATCAGACAAAACTGCAACCACAGAGCATACTCTAATTTCTAAAACCGAGACCTCCTCTGAAACCCAAAGCTCTGATACCAGTTATTAGGAATCGAACAGGGTACACGCAGCGGAAACACTATCACACACACAAACTCACGAAAATAAAGTAAGAAGAACACAAGGATTTTTACGTGGTTCGGATTCGGTGCAAATCCTACGTCCACGGGCTACAACTAGATTTTATTTAACAAGGAGATTACAAGATATACACTCAATTCTTATAGGTATTGAGTTGTGGTGCATTTTTCTACAAACTAGAATCACCTATTTATATACATTTGAATATACATTTGAGAATGTATATAATATAATAAATCTACACCCCATATTTAAAAAAAAACAAAATCTTCACCAAACTTTGAATTCAAAATTTACCTAACAAGATCGAGGTGGAGGATTTCTTACGATAGACAAAAAAAGGTTTTTTGCTGTCTCAATCTGTCTAGTAATGCATTTCTTGCTGTTTAAAAACGAAAGACGTCTCACTCAGTCTTTTAGGGCCACCATTGAATTGTTGCTCTAATGACATTGTTGATTCAACACTGCTTCATTTTCTACAAAATGCACTGTCCCTTGCACTTGTGATGCAAATTCCGATAATAATATAATTAAAGACTTAAAGACGAATAAAATACCTATTAAATAAAATTACTACACTTTTGGTTAATTCTTAGAAAATACCTATTGTAATGTGCATCAAGTGTAATTATACAAACAAAGTGTTTTTTTTTTTTTTTTTTTTTTTTTTTCATATTTGTGTCCTTTATGGTTATTTTGATGGCTTTGATTTGTTTTATGGAAATGACATAGTTAGGATCAAATTGCATGGAAATTAAGTATTGTATGCACCACACGATCATCCACTTGAATCTTTCATCTTTCATCTTCACAGTTTGACACTATATAAACCTCCATGTGTGAATCTTCATATATGCATCAATACAAAAAAATAATTCTCAAGATTTGCATTTACAAAGTAAATCCTTGATCTTTTTTATAAATTTCTCACTTCTCTTGCTCTGTCATGAGGCTACAAGTGCCAACCAAGTTTTTATATCTTATTATATATTAGGGCTGTGCACTATATAAAACCTTCATGTAGGGGCACCGACTTTGTTATTGGATTTTGGCTAGCATGTGGCGCTTGGGTGGCCTTTTTCTCGTGTTGTATGAACTAAGACATAGTGATCGCAAAAACATGTATACATTCAAAAGAACAATGAATTCTGATTGCAGAGACCGCGATAATGGTAAGATGAATCAACAGCCTGCAAAAGAGAAATTAATACTTCAAAAACTCCAATTTAAGCCAAGTATTGATAATTGCAAACCCTTCTCCAGTATCTGGTACCCTCTTTCTCAAACTCTTTTTTTTTTTCTGTAAAATTAGAGCCCGCATTTGGAAACTCATGAAGAGTAATATGTATCACTTAACTATTATAGAATGAACCTAATATAGTTGCTTTTTCTTAATGTTTCGCTTTGATTTTAAGATCAGATCAAACTATCAAGAATGTGGATTTCTTATGATTTAGAAAAAGTTCTATTGTGGTCTAATCTGTCTAGAGGGTTCTTACGGTATGAAAAAGGAAGATGCGTCTGAATCATTGTGTTAGGGCCACCAACAACAATTAGTTAGAAGTTTTGTCCCTCTTTTTACATTACCGACTCTAATACAATATTAGTAAACACTTCATTCTTTTCCAACTAAAGACATTATGTCACTTGTCATGAAATTTCTACATTCCACAACAATAATATATAATTAATGACCTTTTATTCTTGCTATTTTATGAACTATTTATTTTTAGAACAACAATAGCAATATAATTCATGACATTTTATTATTGCTATTCTATGAACTATATATTTTTAGAACCATATTAGTGTGAGACTAAAACCAAAAACTGCAAACTTGTTAATATATGATACTTTATAGTACTCTAGACTGTATAAAGTTTAAAAGTAATAACTATAATAAAGTAAGAACTATTACAATTTAATAACGTACAATAAATTAATAATGTAAAACTAATCTATGACGTATTCAATTGATAATGAATACAGTGTATTATACATTTTTCTCTTGCTACTTAAAAAAAATAAGCTTAAAATCATTTTCATTTCATAATGTATGGTACTTAGTGTCATGACTATATTAAATTGTATTGTGCGTGAAAAATTCAATTTGTTTAAAATTGTGTCAAAACTTGGGAGGATCTAGAATGTTTGGTATTCTGTTCTCAGTTTTTGTAGTTAATAAAGATGTCAAAGAATTTAATATAGATGATAAATCAAAAACAGAGCACAAGATGCGAAAAGATATATATTATAACTAGTTGTAAAACTCGTGTATTACACTGGATGATACAAACAAATTATTAATTGAGAATATCTAAACATTAATAATTTTACATAGGAATTTGTTTGTGTATCATGAAATATTTCTTTTGATTTTTACTATTACGACTTTGTATTTTGATAAATATAATTGATTATGAGAATGTCACCGGTACTAAAATCAAATCACTATTATGATTGGAATCGTTCTTCAAAATATTATGACGTCAATTGTCTCTCTATTGTCTCCCAAATCATTCTACACGTTAAAAAATAATATGATATTAAAAACATTTAATTTTGAAATTGAATTATAACAATTAATTTTGAAATTGAATGATAATTAAACCGATCATTAAGGAGTTAGAAACATTTCAACCTAATTAGTTTTATTAAGAAATTTAAAATTATGAGAAAATGACATGTGGCAAAATGAATGTGGTGATGACATGTGGCTTTGAGTTACTTATTTATTAATTGTCAAGACTTATACGTCTTTAGACGACTATTTTGGGGTATTAATTTCTAATTCTCCATGTATCATTGGGGGCAGATCATCTATGCATCAGTACATACTAAACATCACCAATATTTACATTTACATCATGTATCATTGTGTTTTTATATTTTTCCCACTTTTCTTGCTTCACGTTGAGACTACATGATACAGCTTTGTAACTGATTAAGATCGAATGAGAATTGTAAAAGGGAAACTGAATGTTTGATTGCTGTAATTTGATAATGAGAATACATAAATAAAAATAAGAGAAGATAACCTAATGGTTCACCTTCCTGTCCAAGCTATTGGCGATGATGAAAAATGCAAAATACGTAATGATCTAGGTAAGGTGGGAGGGGTGGGCCACTACAAATTTAAAATTTTGGAAACCATAGAGATGCGATTTGTCAACTTTTTAAATGTTGGACTAAATCTGCAATTCTGAACAAACCATGGGGACCATTTTTGTAATTTATTATTTGAGGAATGGTACCGGACCGGAATCTATCTATCTATCAGACGCGATTGCAAAACAGTGTTCTGAGAGTTCCATATCTGATTACCCTACATAAGATCCTGGTTGCTGGCTTATATTATTCATTTTAACTAGGCTATAGAGCCCATGTTGTTTTTAAAATAAAAAATTCCACCACTGTTAAGAGAATTATAATTAATTTGTAAACTTCCCACCTTTTCTTTAGTAATATTCTTGATCCCCTGCGAGTGTAATGCTTTTGATTAAAATCTATCTGTAACATCAATTTAAATCGTGGGTTGATCTCATTTACATGTTTATAATATAACAATTACAATATTCAAGATGTTTAGCATAAAATTTGGAACAATCATTGAGAAATTACACCCCTTTATTTGGTCCATCAACAAAAAAGTATATTTATTTATTTTCATTTTAATTACATAATAGTTTCTAGTTACCGTATTTGTTTTCTTGTTTTTATTTTATATCATTATCATTCTAATGTATTCATTTAATCTATTAAAAATATATAGCATAAACTATGTATTATTTTAAACAAATTAAATCATTAAAAAGGTATTGCTACATTCGGAATGATATCATGTTGAAGATTATTGATATTTATTTTTTTATTGATTTATCAAAAAACTAAAAAATGTTTTTGTGTGATTAATAAAACTTCCATTTACATATACATTGAATTTGTTCTCTATCCTCGAATGGCTTTGAATGACCTAGATTTGTCATTTAATAACTTGTCAGGGAGTATACCATCAAGCACTCAACTCTGGTTCTTTCAACGTTCAAGATACGATGGAAATGCACAACTATGTGGACCCCCATTGTCCAGAAAATGTTTGTCCTGGAGATGAACTAGAAGTGTCATCGGTCCTGGTAAAAGCGAGGGTGGTGGGGAAGATACAGATGAAGTTTGGGGATGGTTTTATGTTGGTGGGGGCATGGGTTTTGGAACTGGATTTTAGATAGCATGTGGCGCTTTGCTTCTCAACCGTCGTGGGAGACATGCATTTTTTCACTTTTATGATACCTTCAAAGGCTGGGTTTATGTGAAGGTGGTGGTGTTTATTGCAAATTTGCAAAGGGTTGGACAGACATAGTTTCCCGTCCGCTTTTTTTTACTTGTTATTTTCTTTCTAGTATGTATGTTGTTTTGAATAAGCCTATTTTTGTTCGTATTTAGGGCTGAAGGTATAGTAATTTAATTAGGCAGGGGTTTTTTTGTCCTTAATATCAATAAAATTGCCACTAACACGATGGGTGGACTTTTTCTCGTGCTATATAGAAAAAAGATATCCTGAAAAGTTCATACTTTTGTAGCATGTAATTATAAACACAAGATCAGAATGTAGTTAATGTTGTATATCACAATGGTACATTTTTCTAGGAAAACTCTTAATATAGATTATTTGTAAAATTGGTAATTAGCAGATGATACATCCATATATACTTCATACTATGATGCTAGGTTGTCTAAAAGTCTGACCAAAACTCATAAAGCAGATTAACAGACTAAGAAAAGTTCATTCGACACATCAATGACATGCAACCAAAAAGCTCTAGATTTGGGGTTTTTTAATTGAGAGCATGTCTATATCAGCAAGATTGTGGTTCTATACAAGAGCAATGCATGGGTGCATACATCTCTTTTGGATTTCGTTTAATTGGTATACGTTAGGTTTAATACCGAATTAATCTTGTAGAGAATAAACTAAAGATTACAATTCATAAAGAGTGTGTTTAGACATAACCATATTAATAATCCCCCCCCCCCCCTCCCCGCCAACAGAAAAGGGTCTTCATATACCACGTTATCATATACATGAATGAATATTTAAATCCAGGTTGGCATACGGAAATCTTTAAAACCCCCAAAATTCATTAGCCATGCGATCATGTGCATATGAACCAATTAGTAAAATACCCACAAACGACAGAATAGTTGTGGTTCTAGGCCCTGATGGCAACTGGATTGAGGAAGACATGGTCTCGGTCTAATTTGCAGAGCACTTTGAAGACTTCCTGATATCAGCCCATAGATACCCCATCCTTTCTAATTTGGAATTGGCTTAATGAGTAAGATTAAGAATGCCACGTATGAAACTATGGATGACAAAGTTGTTGGACCCAATGGATTCACGACAAAACTTTCTAAAGCCACCTGGACTTTTATGATGTAGTAAAAGGTTTCTTTATAGTGAGCTAAATGCAACAACAATTGCAGTTGTTTTAAAAGTCGTACCCCCACATGCTTGCTTTTATCCGAGGAAGACTCATATCATATAATAAGATGCTTGCTCAAGAGCTTGTGTGAGTTTATCATTGTCAACAAAGGACAATCAAACGTGCATTAAATATCAATATTTAAATAGCGTATGAAACGGTTAGAATGCCTTATAACACACTTCAGGTAATTCCTCCTACCTATGATCCAATGTTGACTACCTATGATCCAATGTTGACTGTTTGTGTAGCCACCACGTCCCTTTCTGTTAGCATCAATGTGAGCTCTACAAGGTTTTCCAAGGCAAAAAGGGGTTTACAACAAGGTATTATGATGTCTCTATACTTGTTTGCTATTGTCATGAAGGTTCTCTAATGGGTGTTCAAAAATGAATAGAGGGAGCGGGTGGCTTTATGCAATAAATGTGAGGAACTAGGAATGATATACTTTTTTGTTTTGCTGATGACCTCGTCATCTTTTGTCATGGGGATAAATTTCAAGCGTCGCCAAAGCATTTTGATCCATTTACCTGCTCCTTTGTAGTGTTTTTAGGTTGTGGTACAACACGTTGAACTTCATCACTTGGCGGTTGAGGTCGCAATATTTAGTAGCCAACTTGTGTTTCGTCCGATAGGGGTTCACAATTCTCTATGTTTTATAGAGGTGCCTGATTTACAATAACGTTTTATAATTTGTTATAAAAAGAGCTGGAAAACAATTCCAATTGGATATGGCTTATCGCTGAAGTATATGGTTATAGTGAACATATGGTTTCTTTAAGAGGATTTGCATACAACAAAAGATATTATTTGAGCATATGAGGCACTATGGGGAAGAAAATTTAAAACTATCTTGTGATGGTAAAAGTGGCACATAAGAAACTTATAGGCCCAGTAATTACAAAAGCGACTAACAAGAAGATAGAAGTGATTCATGCCGGTATGAAAGAAGCTTAAGAACGTGAAAGAAATTACTCAAATTTAAAGAAAAGTCCTTTCGATAGGGAATTTGGAAACTTAGTAATGTTAAGTGGTTCATATTAGAAATGGGTAATGATATTTGGAAAGAGAAGGAAATCGAGACTAGGATATGAAGGACCATTTAGCATATTGAAGAAGGTTGGATAATAGACCTTCAAACTTGATTAATCTATGGAACTAAAAGGGGATATATAATACATTCAACATATGTTACTTAAAGAAGTGTTTTAAAAATGATGATGATATTATTTCTTTAAAATACATGAGGATTGAAACTCATAATAAGGTGATTGTAGAACCGGAAATCATTCATGAAAGGAATACCAAGAAACAAAAAGCTTGAGAAGCAAAGAAATTGATCTAGTACTTATGAAATGGTAACATTCCTATGGACCTAACCATACGAGGGAAACCAAAGATGAGATAATGAAAAGCTACCATGTCTTTGTAGACTACAATATGATTCCAAGCACGAAATCCTGTTAAGAGGGAGGTATTTATAACATCCTAAAAATCCTATCAAGATTTGAGATTGTAAATATAGAATATAAGGCGTAGTAATAAATGCAATATGTATGTAGAATAATTGTATGGAAATACCTAAATGTTGAGTGTGAAGCCACTCTTGTGGTTTGTCAAAGTAGCTGTAGCAAAGCTTGAAGTTGGTGAAGTTTTTTTTCAAAGGAAGTTGGCAGCCTCTTTTGTTGAAGGAAAAACTTTCTTTTGTTCACATTGAAAATATTACACACTCAAATGCATATATAAAGGATGCATTGGCTAGTTAGAAAATGCATCACACAACATCATGTAACACTGAGAGAGTGCAGAGTAGCACTATAGAAATAAAACTCCTAGTTACCCACCGTGGACGTAGGTCAGTTTTGGACCGAACCACGTTAAATTCTTGTGTTCTTAATTTGTGAGCTGAGTGTGTGAGTTCAGTGTTCGTATGCTAAGTGTCTCGATCTTAACAAGTGGTATCAGAGCCTTGGTATAGCTCCAGAGAGTGATTTTCTGTTTTTGGGTCGAAAACGTTTTGTCTCAAAAACGATTTTGGTTTACGCCGTTGGAAAGGTCTCGTTCCGCAGATTCCGAAAATATATTTTTTCGAATTTTTTGAGCGTCGGAAGACCTCCAAATCACCGGTCAAAGTTGGTCAAAACTCGCCGGAAAGTTGGTCGGAAAAACCAGTTCAGCGGAGAAGACGACACTGTAGCGCCGGAGTCCGCCGGAGAAGACGACACTGTAGCAGTTCACTGTAGCGGTTCCTGTAGCAGTACTGTAGCAGATTTTCAGAAAATTGCAAAACAGGTCCCTGAAGTTCCAGAATTTGCAAAACAGGTCCCTGAACTTCAGAAAAAGTGCAGTTTAGTCCCTGAACTTTCAGAAAATTGCAGTTTGGTCCCTCAACTTTGTCAAAGTCGCAAAACAGTCACTCAAACATTTGTTTTGGGCAGTTTAGCCAGAAAATATTTTGGGTGGGGATTATATTTTGCAAATAACGAGCCAAGAACAGTTGAATCAAAATTCTATTTAATCGGTGAAGAACAGTTGAACTTAGAAGAAATTTAAAGCAATCAAAAACCAGTGCCAACAATGTTTGTCGGGTTTTATCGATTCAGTTTAAATTTTCAGTTTCTGATTCTCAGTTCGGTATTCCGCTGTAGTTTAAATAGGTTGATTATTTAACAGAGTTCAGAAGAACAGTCGTTAAGTTCAGACAGGCTTCGTTTTAGTGAAGATTGAAAAGTTGGTGGAAGATGCAGATTGAGGCATTATATGTCAGAAAGTTCAAGATGTGGTATTGGTAAAGGGAGAAAATTAGAGAATTACAGAAGATCAGACATTCAGACAAATCCAGCGATGATCAGAGTTTCAGGGGTTCAAGAACAGATCATGGGATGAACAGATCAAGTAATTAAGAGAAAATCCGTTTTCGGTAGATCCAGCAGTGATTAGAAAGTCAGCAGACTTAGGTGTAATCACGGGATCAGAAAGTTCGGTGTTATTCATGACGTTGAGGTGTGGACATTCTTTAGAGTCGATGTCCAAATAGAGGAAATTCTGCTTCTGAGAATGTGTCTGGGTTTGATGCATTGGGACTCAGTGGAAGGCAGTGAAGACTCTTGGGTCAAGAATTCTGGTGCTTCATTTCACGCTACCCACAGCAGTGAAGCACTATAGAATCTGAAAGTTGGAGACTTTGGAAAGGTAAGACTTGTGAACGATGAATGTTCGCTGTATATGGTCGGATTACCTTCTGAGGGAGTGACCGTCCCAGTTCAGAAGAGAAACAAAGTCCGATTCACAGAATCTCATGAGCAGAAGAGGGTGACCTTTTGCAAGTAGGAAGCCTAGAGCTACAAGGAAGATTCAGGTTGAACGAGCATGGAAAGGTTCACAGAAAAATCAGTCGAAGGATATTGTGGCAATAAGAGCACAGAGTATTGTTTCAGTTGCAGGGTTTTGCAACAGTGGGAGCATAGGTCGTATTTCAATCATAGGTCCAGGACGACAGTGGATTTAGAACCAGTTTTCAGCTGTAAAAGTCTCTCCGGTTTTGATAACTCGCTAAATATGGAGAGTGTTGTTGTTTGTTCTCAGATTGTTCCAGGATTCGGTAGTTCGTTTTCAGTGGGAGCCGATAGGGACAGAGAACAGGTCAAGGGCAGTTTAAGTCATGACGAACATAGTTGAAACTCATGGGAGTTTTAACGGGCCTTTCAGGTTAACTGATGAGAATGCCGGGGTAACTAAGAAGGAGTTTACGGAAATACAGATGCACAGTTGAAGCATAGGTAAAGATTGTTCCGTGGCTTCAAGTGGGAGATTGTTGAGTGTGAAGCCACTCTTGTGGTTTGTCAAAGTAGCTGTAGCAAAGCTTGAAGTTGGTGAAGTTTTTTTTTTCAAAGGAAGTTGGCAGCCTCTTTTGTTGAAGGCAAAACTTTCTTTTGTTCACATTGAAATATTACACACTCAAATGCATATATAAAGGATGCATTGGCTAGTTAGAAAATGCATCACACAACATCATGTAACACTGAGAGAGTGCAGAGTAGCACCATAGAAATAAAACTCCTAGTTACCCACCGTGGACGTAGGTCAGTTTTGGACCGAACCACGTTAAATTCTTGTGTTCTTAATTTGTGAGCTGAGTGTGTGAGTTCAGTGTTCGTATGCTAAGTGTCTCGATCCTAACACTAAAATGTTTATTTGTTACAACATTACATGCTTGATATGTCCGATAATGAAATTAAGTTGTAGAACTAAGAAATAGGGGTGAAATATGAAAATTACATGAAACCCCTGCTTTGAGACAATGTAAAATGTTGTACATAAGGCATTGTTGTGATTGAAGGTGGTTAGGAACACAGGTGACTACATAGAGACTAACCCAAAAAGAATTGTTCAAAACCGTGCAAGAAAATTATAGGTTCTCGAAATTTGCAGAAAATATACAGAAAACACTTAGCCAAAATTGGCCAGGGAAATTTGAAATTTGAATGCTTATATTCTGGGCTGAGTATCGTGAGCAATACAAAACCAACTAAGACTACATTGAGACTAACATGAAGTTGGGATAGAGAAGGAAATAAGGAAATAGAATGACCTCGATTGGAGATTGTATGAAGAAGTTACGTGAGCGTAAACTTAACAAAAAAATTAAATAATCGACAACTTAAAAGAGGTTTACGACTCAATCTAGAGCGGGAAATATACGTAACAAGTATTATTAGTTTTTTATAATGACAAATAAGTAGTTGCAAATAGCTAGAAAGGCTATTGGATCGACCGGAACTATAATTGCGATTTCCAAAAAATTTCATCGTAATTCAAGTAGACTACTTTGGAGGCTTGAAATGTTGACTTCCCGATAACCAAAATGTGATTGCAATATATCAATGGAAAATTCTTGTTATTTACTAAACAACACAAAAAGAATCCGGTCAATCAAGGTTCATATGAAGGAGATATGCACAAACATAGTTGGCAAAAAACACGAAACTACACATGAGTGTAGGAGCAGTTTGGTAACTTTGGCATGGGTGTACTGTAGCAGTCTAGAATTCCTTTGGTACCGTAGCAAGCTCGAAAATTCTGGAAATTGCGGCACGTGTTCATTGAATTGGAAGCTTTTATATGTAATAAAGGGAATTATGGGGTATATCGTATTCCACCCAAGTTTGCGATATTATTGAGCCGTATGTTTCAAACAAATATCATATACACCTATAATATGTGTGATAAACGGTCAGGATATGGATGGAAATCCATATCAAAACAACGAGTTTCTATTTATCAATGTTATGAGGCAGGTAACCATCAACCGTATTTTTTTACTAAGTTTCCAAGTATCTATTTAGGGGTCATAATGTCAAAATAATTGGACGGATACAAACAAATACTTAATGTTATATGATTTAGTGGAAATGGTAATTTCCGTATATGTCTTGATTAGTATTGTTTATAGCAGGGGCGGACGCAGGATTTATCAATAGTCGTGGCACCGGAGATGCATCTTATTAAGTAGTGGTACTTTTTTTTTTCTGCAGAGTTGAACACTATTAGAAATTTTTTTACACTGCGTATAAAAAATTTAGTCGTGTCCTGGGCCAGGACACTATACATATCCGCCATTGGTTTATAGTACATACGTCTCGAGTAAACTTGGAAATATTTCCATTGTTGAACTGATACTGAATATATGTAAAACGTTTCATTATGGTAATTTTGAAAGGGTAGGTTTCAATATCACAACAGTGTGTTAATACCATGTAGTTGTTTATATTTTTTTAAATGAAATACAACCAACACGGATCGAAGCTTTGGAAATGATTAATATCGAGGTGAGTGCATATCACTATTTTACATGTTTAGGCACATGTCACAAAATGGCTTGGTTTATAACAAATGTTTTTTTAGGGAAATTCCAAATGCGTTTTTATTGAAATTGGATATGAAATATTTGATATCTCGCTATGTCATTTATATTATGGTATGAATATATTGTAAATCATAACATAGCATGTTGTGTGTGGGAATGTATGCATTCGGAAATGTGGCTTGGTTCTGGTGATTAAACCTTTACGTTTTAAATACAAAATTGGCATAAAGTTTTGTCACTGTGTAATCCTTGCGAAACCGAAAATCGTCCGGTTTAGCCTAATGTCAAAAGTGGTTGTCATTTTCTAATCTAACAACAAAATTAATGTAAACCTAAACGAGTGGGGCTTCCAAAATTTCCAAAATAAAATTATAAATACAACAATTGCCAGCACATTTCTTATAACGAACTAATCTCTTTGCAAGAAAACCCATTAATTAGCATTTATCATAACCCACGTATCAAATATATACATCCTATTTTCAAATATTGCTATATTTTGAGTTTAGATTTCAAATATAGTACTTGTTTTGAACCTTAAAGTACCCATCCTTTTTTTTCTCAAGAAGTTTCAAAGAACAATTTGGGATGTTACAAGAAACAATTTGACTTCCAAAACCCCATGGTGAATGGGTAACCAAAGTCGAATATATTTTGGCAAATAATATTTAGGAGAATTACATATATACCCTAAATAAAAATCAAAATATCATATATGTCCAACCTAATATCTAATTATTATATATACCCTTTATAAATTTTCAAAATATCGTATTTACCCTACCCAATATCTAAATATCATATATACCCTTTATAAGCTTCCAAAATATCATATTTACCCCAAATTATATTTTTTAAACATTTTTATAATCATATTTTTGTAGTTTAAAATCATTATAAATATAAAGAAAATCGGGAATGACCAAAATACCCCTACTTGTATTTTGTTGGAATACTTTCAATCTTTCAATCACATTTCTCACACAAGCACGTCACTGGAAAGTGGAAATAAAAACGACGCAACATGTGGGAAGGGTGACTCTGTCATTGTTTTCGTCCATAGTCGTTGTCTACCGTCCACCGTCCATTGTCATTGTCTGCCGTACTTAGTTGTCATCGATAATCATCTTTAACACTTATTTCCATCGTTAACGTTAATCATCCGCACCGATTTCCGTCATTCGTCGTACTTATTTATCGTCTATCGTACTTGGTTGCCGTCGATAATCATTTGAAGACGGAAATTAGTGCTGATGATTGTGTTTCCACTTTCTAGCAACTTGATTGTGTGAGAAGCCTGACCGGAAGATTGAACGTATTCCAACAAACAAAAGTAGGGGTATTTTGGCCTTTACAAATTTTCCTTATATTTAAAATGATTTTAAATTACAAAAATGATTAAAAATATATATAAAAACTTTTTTTGGGAAAAATATAATATTTCTGAAGCTTATAAAGGATATATATATATATATATATATATATATATATATATATATATATATATATATATATATATATATATATATATATATATATATATATATATATATATATGATACTAGTTGTGAGACCCGTGTATTACACGTGATGACACAAAATAATTGTTAAATAAAACAACCTAAACAATAGAAATTATGCATAACAAATTCTCGACAATATATAATGAAATTTTTGGATATATACATTATTAAATTAAACACTACAACATAATTGTTGATAAACTTTGAACAATTTTAACAAATTACAAATTTTAAAAGACTTCTTTGAATACAACATTTGTTGTTTTATTTCTAAGTTTACCGTCGTCTAAAATTAACATTTTTAATCTATCTTTACTTTTAACTCTCGACAATATAACATACAACTGGTCGTGTGTGAAGACCGGTTGTCTTAGAAACAAACCCACCTTTGATAGCGATTGCCGTTGACTGTTATTTATTGTCATTGCAAAACATACAGTTAATGGAAATTGTTTTCTTTGAAATTTGAAAGAAATTCTTCTATCTGAAGGCGTCAAAGACATTTTTGGAATAAACGTACGATTTCCAATATTATTACCAGATATAATCTCTATTTCTATAACACGGTTACCCTAATATTACTTCACTGCTAGGTGTGTACTCGCGCAATGCGACGACATTAATACGTTGATGTTTTCAATTAAAAATTACAGTATGTAGTTTTATGTTAAAATAAAAATATGGTATTAGTTTGTGTTATATATAAAAATATGTAGTTGCTTCTTATTAAATGTAAAACTATGATGGTAAAGTATATTTAAAAAAATGGTTAACTCTAATTTGATATGGTTAACTTTAATTTGACTTATTTTGGTAAAAATAGTAAAAGTTTGTTAGTATTTGTAGTGTTTGTGTAATGTTTACGGTTTAAAGGTTTGGGTGGACCTTGTTATTCCAAACCATGAATGTCTTATTATTTATTATGAGACTTGTTAATTATTTTAAGAAATATCTATATTTATCATTTTACGAAAAACAATATATACTTTTTGTGTATGTGTAGTTAGCTGAATAAGCTTTCTAGTTTGATTGAATCATTAGATGAATATAAATAAAGAACCTATTTAATTGTTTAACTTTGTGTTTTTTATATAGAATCGAAACAATCTAAAAACTAATAAATGAATATTATTTTTTCAAATAAAATTTTTACATAATTTTCAATTAATCTGATTCAAATTTGCACAGTACAACGGTCATTGAATGTCGGGGATGATAATAGTTTCTTTTCAGTGAACAGTTCCATTTTGACGATTTGGGTTTAAGGTTTATGGTTTACGGGATGAAATGGGTGGCATCCTTAAATGGTACCCATGCAATATGGCAGACAGAAAATAGTTTCTTTTTGATAAGTTATCTATTTCCGAGAACATGTCATATTCCAAAACCATACAATGTATTAGCAAATAGTTAAATTTCGGCCAAATACTCATTTCCAAAATCATAATGCTTTTCAATATGTTGTTTATGGTAATAATTTCCGGCAATTTGAATAATGACAAGTTTGTTGCTATTTAGTAACAACGGTTTGAAAAAATGTACAACTAACATACATTATAGGAGTAGGAGTGTGATATATTTGCCGTTGACATAAAAATTAATTGTCATTAGAAGTTAATTATATTTCATAACTTTGTTGCTTATTAGCAACCATTATTAGAAGATATGTAACAATTTCTAATTTAATTATTAATATGCAAAATAATTAACCCAGTACGTAAGAATTAGATGTAACAAATTTTATTCGAACTTTTAGTTTTAAAAATTATAATCTGGTTTATGTTACTTATTTTTCAAAGACTACCAAAAATTTATTGTTATAACAATGCTTAAATAATAAGTTTTTATAATCATGAAGAACTGAAATTATCTTTATATTATAAATTATCTCCCTCGTACGTTTTATAAATTAGCATGTTCTTAAGTTACCGGCCAAATTACAACCTATTTATAACTTGAAAGTAACGAGTTCCTAAAATCACCAACCTATATACAACGTGGCCTTAAAAATATATTCCCATAGTCTTTGTAAGAGTTAAAAAACAAAATGGAAAACAATTTTTACAAGTCAAAAAATTCGTGTCATTTCAATTTATTTGACTTTGCACCTCCCGTAGCCAAAATTCACATTTTGAGAATTTAGCATATAACTTCTCTTGACGGAGAAGCTCAAGCATAAGTCTAAATGTGTCATATGTTCCTCTTGGCTCTTTGAATAGATCAAGATGTCATCAATGAAGACAATGACAAACTTGTCTAGGAAAGGTCTACACACCCGGTTCATGAGGTCCATGAAAGCCGCAGGAGCATTTGTGAGACCAAACGGCATTACGAGAAATTTGGAATGTCTGTATCTCGTTCGAAATGCCGTCTTTGGTATATCCGACTCTCGCACCCTAAGTTGATGATAACGAGTATCTATTTTTCACCGTAATCTTATTTAGTTCGCGGTAATCTATGCACATTCACATCGATCCGTCTTTCTTTCTCACGAAAAGAATCGGAGCACCCCACGGAGAAGTACTTGGTCGAATAAAACCTCGATCAAGTAATTCCTGTAATTGACGTCATAACTCCTCCATCTCGTTTGGAGCAATGTGATACGATGCTTTAGCAATCGCTGCTGCCCACGGAATAAGATCAATGACAAATTGTACTTGACGGTCAGGCGGTAATCCAGGGAGTTCTTCGGGAAACACATCAGGGAAATTACACACCACTTCCACAGCGGCTATATCTCTTTTCCCAGATTCAACAAAAAAACATATAGGCAATAAACAATTCTCCTCCTTTTTGAACTTCTCTCTTCGCTCTCGCCACCGAGATTATAGAAGTACTTCCCTTCCGTCTTTCACCATATATCACCATACGAGAACCATCCGGATTTCTAACATTGACAAACTTCTCATGACAATCTATTTGGGAAAAATTGGTGTATAACCAATCCATGCCCACAATGACTTGAAAATCCATATTGGGGATTGGCTTGAGATTTATGGGAAAAGTGATCCCGTAAATTTCAAGTTGACAATCCAATAATTGTTCTTTAACAAGGACATAACGATCATCATCCACTTTTACCCGTACAGTCCGTGATAGCGGACTCAAGGGTTTGGCCAACTTTGGTAAAAATAAAGTCGATACAAACGATAATTTTGAGCCGGGATCAAACAAAACATGTACTACATATCCGTTTAAGGTAAAAGTACCTATAACAACATCCGTCTGCACCAAAGCTTCCACCGCGGTCAATTGAAATGACGAGTCTTCACCGCACCCATGTCACCTTTCTTTTCTTCCTTTGGTCGCCCCCGACCGCCACTTCCACCCGTTTTTGCTCCCTCTGATCGTCCTTTTAGGCAATTTGCACGTATATGCCCCGCCTCGCCACAACCAAAACACAAAGATTCTTTTTCTGGACAATCTCGAGATAGGTGGTTAATTTTCCCGCATTTGAAACATCGTGGTGTGGGAGAACTATCCGTACAACTACCTCCATATTTTTCGGTTACATCGGTTACACCAATTTGCATCCTCTTTCTTTGGTCCTCCCTTCTCGTGTGATCCCGAACTTTTTGTCACACCCCCAAACCACGATGGCGGAATCGTTTGAGGGCGGAACGGGACATAGCATCACAACCATTGCATACATTAAAACATAAGTAGATAACAACCATCATATATTATAATTGGAAAGTTACATTGTTCAAACGGTATTGTTTCAACCCAATTACAGTATGATAATGAAATAAGTAAAAGAGACGTCTTCGCATCCCATTCCAAAAGGTTAGTCGGACCTGACTAATTGTTACTTGAGAATACAAGTAGTTTGAAAAAGTGTCAACATTATGTTGATGAGTTCATAAGATTTTTGTATGAGAAAATCCATAGTCCTTTTTCCTTGTAATGAGATAGTGTTTGAAAACAAAAAATCCAATATTTTCTTATAAGTGAGTCGTAGTCTTAAAACCCAAAGACCGAAAATGTATACGTGTTTCTGTACTTGAAAATAGTATTGCATAGTCTTATTCTTGTATGAAACCATGTAAATACATGTTTATTCGTAGTTTAATTGTAGATCTGATTCTGTAAAACCTTTACGTAGGTAAAATCGTACTTTTATTTATATCTTGATAAAATATAGTTTTAATTTCCATAAAACTTGTATGTATAAGTAAAACCATACTTATATTTGTAACTTGTTAGAATGTAGTTTTAATACCATAAAACTCGTATGTATATGTAAATCGTACTTATGTTCATATCTTAATGAAATGTAGTTTTAATTTCCATAAAACCAGTGTGTATAAGTAAAACCATACTTATATTTGTAACTTGTTAGAATGTAGTTTTAATACTATAAAACTCGTATGTATATGTAAATCGTACTTATGTTCATATTTTAATGAAATGTAGTTTTAATTTCCATAAAACCAGTGTGTATAAGTAACCATACTTATATTTGTATCTTGATAAAATGTGGTTTTAATCCCATAAAACCCGTATGTATAAGTAAAAACCATACTTATATTTTGTGTAGAGCAACATGTAGTTTTATATTTATATAAAACCATTTGAAGACGTTTTTCCCCAAACTAAGGATATTCGTTGTCGTTCATGTGAGTTATTATAACCTTGCTGTGACTAGTATGTAGGCCTGCCACGACGTTCTTCAGGCGTCGCAATGTTAAGACATTTGTCACCCCAGACCTGCCGGTCTAGCTGTAGCTAGCAGCTTAGGTGCGGGATTGTCAGTCCCGTATAGATCTATACACAACTATCTTGCTCATGAATGATTAAGGTTATAGTCCAGGACTTAATGCGTACATCTTTCAGTACTATGAAGAAATGTCTCACATAACCACCCAACATGATGTTTTATCCCAGTTCGTACTGAAATGAAAACCCTTTTGTATTTGTAATTATCAAGATATACTCATGATAATTATAGTGTAAAACCTTGCTTGTAAATGTAGTGAAAACTCCTTTACGTTTGTAATTATCGAATTGTCCATGATAATTATAGTATGTAATAATTATATATTGATAAAATTATCTTTAGTATTTCTGTCGTATCTTTGTCATTCGTTCCATAAATTATACCCATTATAATTTATATAAATGTTTTCGTTGTGTTAACGTATTTAAGCCTAAAAGATGTCAATGAGTTGAAAAGTATAATTTCTTACATCTAAGGCACTAAATATATTAATAAGATAGAGTTAAAGTTTATCAACATGTCATGACAAGAAATTTGTTTTTGTCATCTTACATAAGTGATGGCAACATTTGAAATCTTGTCATTTTGTCAAAATGATGGTAATCCTTCCAAATTGTCATTTTTCATACACATTATTTTGAATATAGTCATTTTTATTTAAAATACCAACTTCCTTTTAAAAATATCATTTCCCAAGTTTATTATGACTTTATGAGTCTAAATAGTCGTTATTACGTCAAGTTGACGTTCTCTTTATAAATCACTAGAAAAATCGTATTTCCGGTCACAAAACATAGTTTTTACTAGTTTTCGTTTTATGACGTTTATATTAAAGATCTTGCATTTTTACACTATATATTTAAAGTTTTGTAACTTTTACACAAACATAATACATCATAATGTTCATAATACATAGATCTAACAATATTTTATGTCAAAAACGTTTTTACACAACTACTAGTTTTATAAACTTGTGTAAATCATTATTTATAGTATATAAATACATATAAGATTGTGTAAATCATCATTTTTAACATATAAACTTGTATTCTCCCCCTAAAAGTTTAGAAAAGATGAAAATGAGGGGTATGAACTCACCCTTGATGCGTGCTTTACTTAAAACAAGGTTGTTCTTGCGGGATTTACGGTAGAAACGAAGATCTAAGCTTTGAAGCTCCAAGTACCCTTGGAAAAAGCTATTACCCAAAGGTTTTATGTAGATGTTAGTGTGTGTAAAAGGAATAAAAGTTGTATAATAGTGTTTAAAATCACTAAAGGAAGTAACTTACCAAAAAGGAGATGATTTACACTTGAAATGGTAGAAGATGGTGGTGGAGATGGGTGGTTTGTGGTGGTGGAGGGTTTGAGAGGTGGTGGAGGGTGGAGAGATGAGGGTGAATCAGATTTAGAGAGAAAGAGATGGGAGTGTGGAGAGAGTGTTAGTCAATTATGAATATTTATGTCTCATTTATATGATTTTCCTAGATTTAGTTTTATTATAGTTTAATAAGAAAATCATTTCTAGACCTTCAAGCTAGGATTTGGAATAGTACTCTCCAAGATCATGGTGTGATGGGGAGATTTCAGCTGATGGGGGGGGGGGGGGGGGTAGGGGGTGGGGTAGGGTGGATTAATTTTATAAAAATGGCAATCTACTTATATAAATATGTGATTTTTATAAAATCGTAAGACGTTTTAGTGAAATTTTATGCGTTTTTGACGAAACAAAGTTCTAAATAAATATTATGTATAAAAACATTGTTAAACATTTATTTAGATTGATTCGTAGCTTGTTAAACGATGAAATACGCGTTTAAGCGCAGTATTCTTCCGATTACGCGATTTTCAGCATTTTACCAAAAATTGTATTTTGCTTTGAAATAAAATACTAGATAGTATTAAACTTCATAATATATGATTTTTTATCCCATCTTTGATGTTTAAGGCATCACATTTTGTATTTTGAGTCCAAACCCTGTGTACATTTATCCGTTCACAACGGTTTAACTGTTGTAACTTTCACATACGAACTCCGTTTTCGACGTTCTATATATCCACAGGTTCGTATTTACGAATACATCATTTTATGAATATTATTATTCTCAAAATAATAATTGTACGATTATCGAATTTTTACGCTATAGTAGTTTAATATCCGTATTTTCGGCGTTTACTCGATAACTGTTTTGAATAGCGTACGTAGTATTATAATATCTAATAATACATCGTAAAATTATGGAAAAATTACTTTTCAACATAAGGATTAACGTACGCTTCGTTTGACTATAGTTGACTTTCGTTGACCAAAATTTTCAATTGTCACATCATCTACCCGTTAGAAAGAATTTCTTCCCAAAATTTAGCACTTGAGTAGATCCTCAAGAGTTTGGGAAGAGATGTGGGTATTTCGGTTTCATTTGGTCCTCACGTTCCGGAGTAGATCCAGGTCCACACTTGGCGCTCCAGTGGACCTTTACTCTTGATATGCGGCTTTGTTTCGTCCTATTGACTTCCCTATTCATGATCTCTACATGTTCTTCAACGAAGTGGAGATTTTCGTTCACTCCAATCTCGTCAAGCAATATGATGAGAGTCTCGTCGGACAGACACATCTTCAAGTTTGACACGTGGAAAGTGGGATGTACATTGTTGAGTTCCTGTGGTAATTGGGGTCTGTAGGCTACTGGGCCGATCCTAACAAGGATCTCGAATGGCCCAATGTACCTTGGATTTGGTTTTCCACGCTTCTTAAGCATAACATTCCCTTCCAGGGTGAGACCTTCAATAATACGCGGTCGTCAACCTGGAATTCCAAGGGCTTGTGTCGTTTATCTGCGTAACTCTTTTGTCGGTCACGAGGTGCTTTTAGTCGTTCATGGATCTGAATGATTTTCTCTGTTGTTTCCCGTATGATCTCAGGACTGGTGGGGGTGCTGTTAGGTACTTGTCCTCTGGCTAATTGAGTGTCACCTAATTTAGCCCAGCACAAAGGGGATCTGCACTTGCGTCAGCATAAAGCTTTGAATGGAGCAATTTTAGTGCTTTTGTGACAACTTTTGTTGTATGAAAACTCGACGAGCGGCAAGTGGGTGTCTCACGACTTACCGGAGTCTATCACATAAGCTCTCAACATGTATTCCAGTGTTTGGATGGTTCTTTCACTTTGCCCGTCGGTTTGTTGATGGTAAGTTGTTCTCATGTCGAGCCTGGTACCCAAGGCCTTTTGCAATGATTGTCAAAAACGTGACGTAAATCGACTATTGTTATCTGAGATAATGGATATTGGAGCACCATGCAATCGTACAATCTCTTTGATGTACGTCCTTGTCAGTTCCTCCATTTTGTCGGTTTCCTTGATTGGCATGAAGTGTGCGGACTTGGTTAACTTATCGACAATTACCCATATGGTGTCCAGCTCATCAGTTGCCTTGGGTAACTTAGTTATGAAGTCCATGGTTATCCGCTCTCACTTCCACTCGGGTATTTCTGGTTATTGTAGTAAACCCGAGGGCTTTTGATATTCTACCCTGACCTTGGCACAAGTCAAACACCTGTCCATATAAGTAGCAATCTCTGCTTTTATGTTTGGCCACCGGTATACTTTGTCTTGTGAGTCTCTTCCAGGTCTAACTCCTTGAAGCCACCAAACTTTGGTGTCTGGATTCAGTCCATGAAATATTGCCTAGGCATTGGTCAACCCAATAGGTATCGTGACCAATTTCACAGTGGCCATACTGAGTCCTAACTGATGTTTTTGGAACGTCCTCCTCCTAAACTCTAGGTTGATGGTGCACAGCTTTCAAATCGATCTTTGAAAAGTAGTTGGATCGCTGTAACTGGTCGAGCAGGTCATCGATTATGGGAAATGGGTATCTGTTCTTGATAGTCAACTTGTTCAGTTCTCTATAGTCAATACATATTCTAAAGAATACATCCTTCTTTTTCATAAATAAAACCGGTGCTCCCCAAGGCTAGAAGCTCGGTCTAATGGATCCCTTTTCTAGTAGTCTGTGTAGTTGACTAGCTATCTCCTATATCTCTGCTGGGGCTAGTCTATATGGAAACTTTGCTAGGCGGCAGCTCCTGGGATCAAGTCGCTTATGAACTCGACCTGTCATGTTGTGGGTATCCCCGGAAGATCTTCTAGAAACAAATCAGGAAAGTCACAGACTTCTGGTATGTCAGTGATTTCCTTCCTTGATCGCATCTGACCGGACCCCTTTGCCTTCGAGCAGTCTCTCTTGAAGTGCTCGGTTTCGTCATACCCAAAACAAGCGCAAATCAAACCCAAGTTGGACGCTTGATTGGTTTCCCAGTGCCAGAGTCTTGCAAAAGCGGGCTGTATGTCCCTTCTGCTTGCAGTCATAGCAGGTCATCTCTCTGCAGGCACCAGTATGATGAAGATGGCATTTGTTGTGCTTTGGTAGATTCCCGAAATACTGTTTCGATAAAATTTCCTAAAGATACATACTAAGGATAGGCAGCAAAGTTTTGATAGGTCTCAAATGTAAGGACTATTCAAGTGTCGTCGACCAAACAAGTTATGAAACGATCGAGGATTTTTGGAAACACAATTTCTGTTGCGAGTACTATCACCACAATAGAACCATATTCAAAGAATATGTTTAGGGAGTCATTGTCTCTAACGGGGGCCGTGAAAGATCATGATAGATTAGACCACATGATCTAGGTGATGTTGGAAGGTTATAGAACGATAAGTAACTTCACTGTTATCAAAATGCATACAACTCCAAGCGAATGATGATACTTACTTCATAACCAAACAAGGTAGTAAGAGAATGAAGAAATTCCTTATAATAAAGGCTTAAGTTGTCGATGAGGGACTCATATAGAACTATTTTGATGATTTCTCCAACTCTTTAAGTCAAGCCACTTGCAATTTGCAAGGAGTCGGAATAAAATGAGTTTAGGAGTCAGGAAATCATTTGAAAATGTAAGGGTAGGGTGCTACCTTGAAGGAAGGCGTAAAAGTATTGACCATCGAGAATGAGTACATTCTCAATTTAGTGATTCTAGAAAGGTAATCCTTTGGAGGATAAAGAATCGTAACTTTTAACTTTTCTCTCTTCAAAATAGAGGATCTGTCAAATTGTTTGCACAACCCTTCATGGTGTGAATGCAATCCTGTACCTTTTATGGGGTCAGCGGTTAAGCTATAGGTTTGACATGTGCCGTAAGGTGATTTAATCCTTGATAACAATGAGAATACCAATGATGTTAGAAGGACTCAAACGAATGTATGAAACGATATGAGTCGAAGGATAACTCAAAGTTGTAGGAATTTCCGTGTGTCGACAATGTGCGAAGTTGAACCGGGAATGAAAAGCGTAAGGTTGATGATTGTTCTAGAAGCATGTGAGTAATTTGGAAAGTATAACATGATGGTACACTTGAGAATATCACTCGTGTATCTGAGGGCCTTGAACTAAAACTTAGAAATTTTTGACATAGTGGAAGGGGTTTGTGAATTATGATATATGAAGTAAAGGTGGTTGGGTAAGCATTCCCAAAAAGGGAGGTGTAGAATCGAGGGATATCCTAGCTTAAGTCTTAAGGTCAAGATGGAAACGGTCCTAAGGCTAAAATTGTAGCGGAAAATGAAAGTCTCACGTATCGGTCAAGTATGAGTTGAACTTCTGTGTCTCCTTATGAGTTATATCGGGAATACTCGCCAATGGTTTTGAAGTCGTGGCTACTCATGGCGACTTAACTGTCTCTTAACGCGAAGCTCCTGTTGTCGCCCTTCTCGGCATTAGAACTGTTTTTCTTAGTCGTAACTCAGGTACGCAGACGAATAAGAGGTATCAAGATAATATTGATATTAGTGTCGACTTAGGATTGTCAATAGTGTCTCTTAATAATAACTAATACTATCAAAGTATTTATGTTAAGTGTTGACGTAGTTACTAAGTATTGTAGGATTCTCGAGTTTTTACTCCGTTGTCCATTATGCTCACACTTAGTTACATGTCGGTCAAACCCTAGTCAAACATAGTTGATCAGGCTACGTTTCCCCATGGTTTGATAACATATTATACTAAGTCTAAACATAATGTTCAACTTAAACTCTAATGTTCTTGTGTTATTGTATTGTGATACTATCTTTGTTTGTATGCGTATACTTTTATATAAATATCATTGTATTTTAAAAGTATACAGGTACGAAACGTTTTAAAGAGTTTTAGTCCCATTGTATTTATAGTTATATATCTTAAATGGATTGATATACTTAGTTCACTATAAACAATGCTCTGATACCAATCTGTCACACCCCCAAACCACGATGGCGGAATCGTCTGAGGGCGGAACGGGACATAGCATCACAACCATTGCATACATTAAAACATAAGTAGATAACAACCATCATACATTATAATTGGAAAGTTACATTGTTCAAACGGTATTGTTTCAACCCAATTACAGTATGATAATGAAATAAGTAAAAGAGACGTCTTCGCGTCCCATTCCAAAAGGTTAGTCGGACCTGACTAATTGTTACCTGAGAATACAAGTAGTTTGAAAAAGTGTCAACATTACGTTGGTGAGTTCATAAGATTTTTGTATGAGAAAATCCATAGTCCTTTTTCCTTGTAATGAGATAGTGTTTGAAAACAGAAAATCCAATATTTTCTTATAAGTGAGTCGTAGTCTTAAAACCCAAAGACCGAAAATGTATACGTGTTTCTGTACTTAAAAATAGTATTGCATAGTCTTATTCTTGTACGAAACCATGTAAATACATGTTTATTCGTAGTTTAATTGTAGATCTGATTCTGTAAAACCTTTACGTAGGTAAAATCGTACTTTTATTTATATCTTGATAAAATATAGTTTTAATTTCCATAAAACTTGTATGTATAAGTAAAACCATACTTATATTTGTAACTTGTTAGAATGTAGTTTTAATACCATAAAACTCGTATATATATGTAAATCGTACTTATGTTCATATCTTAATGAAATGTAGTTTTAATTTCCATAAAACCAGTGTGTATAAGTAAAACCATACTTATATTTGTAACTTGTTAGAATGTAGTTTTAATACCATAAAACTCGTATGTATATGTAAATCGTACTTATGTTCATATCTTAATGAAATGTAGTTTTAATTTCCATAAAACCAGTGTGTATAAGTAACCATACTTATATTTGTATCTTGATAAAATGTGGTTTTAATCCCATAAAACCCGTATGTATAAGTAAAAACCATACTTATATTTTGTGTAGAGCAACATGTAGTTTTATATTTATATAAAACTAAGGATATTCGTTGTCGTTCACGACGTTCTTCAGGCGTCGCAATGTTAAGACATTTGTCACCCCAAACCTGCCGGTCTAGCTGTAGCTAGCAGCTTAGGTGCGGGATTGTCAGTCCCGTATAGATCTATACCCAACTATCTCGCTCATGAATGATTAAGGTTATAATCCACGACTTAATGCGTACATCTTTCAGTACTATGAAGAAATGTCTCACATAACCACCCAACATGATGTTTTATCCTAGTTCGTACTGAAATGAAAACCCTTTTCTATTTATAATTATCAAGATATACTCATGATAATTATAGTGTAAAACCTTGCTTGTAAATGTAGTGAAAACTCCTTTACGTTTGTAATTATCGAATTGTCCATGATAATTATAGTATGTAATAATTATATATTGATATAATTATCTTTAGTATTTCTGTCGTATCTTTGTCATTCGTTCCATAAATTATACCCATTATAATTTATATAAATGTTTTCGTTGTGTTAACGTATTTAAGCCTAAAAGATGTCAATGAGTTGAAAAATATAATTTCTTACATCTAAGGCACTAAATATATTAATAAGATAGAGTTAAAGTTTATCAACATGTCATGACAAGAAATTTCTTTTAGTCATCTTACATAAGTGATGGCAACATTTTAAATCTTGTCATTTTGTCAAAATGATGGTAATCCTTCCAAATGGTCATTTTTCATACACATTATTTTGAATATAGTCATTTTTGTTTAAAATACCAACTTCCTTGTAAAAATATCATTTCCCAAGTTTATTATGACGTTATGAGTCTAAATAGTCGTTATTACGTCAAGTTGACGTTCTCTTTATAAATCACTAGAAAAATCGTATTTCCGGTCACAAAACATAGTTTTTTACTAGTTTTCGTTTTATGATGTTTATATTAAAGATCTAGCATTTTTACACAATATATTTAAAGTTTTGTAACTTTTACACAAACATAATACATCATAATGTTCATAATACATAGATCTAACCATATTTTATGTCAAAAACGTTTTTACACAACTACTAGTTTTATAAACTTGTGTAAATCATTATTTATAGTATATAAACACATATAAGATTGTGTAAATCATCATTTTTAACATATAAACTTGTATTCTCCCCCTAAAAGTTTAGAAAAGATGAAAATGAGGGGTATGAACTCACCCTTGATGCGTGCTTTACTTAAAACAAGGTTGTTCTTGCGGGATTTACGGTAGAAACGAAGATCTAAGCTTTGAAGCTCGAAGTACCCTTGGACAAAGCTATTACCCAAAGGTTTTATGTAGATGTTAGTGTGTGTAAAAGGAATAAAAGTTGTATAATAGTGTTTAAAATCACTAAAGGAAGTAACTTACCAAAAAGGAGATGATTTACACTTGAAATGGTAGAAGATGGTGGTGGAGATGGGTGGTTTGTGGTGGTGGAGGGTTTGAGAGGTGGTGGAGGGTGGAGAGATGAGGGTGAATCAGATTTAAAGAGAAAGAGATGGGAGTGTGGAGAGAGTGTTAGTCAATTATGAATATTTATGTCTCATTTATATGATTTTCCTAGATTTAGTTTTATTATAGTTTAATAAGAAAATCATTTCTAGACCTTCAAGCTAGGATTTGGAATAGTACTCTCCAAGATCATGGTGTGATGGGGAGATTTCAGCTGATGGGGGGTAGGGGGTGGGGTAGGGTAGATTAATTTTATAAAAATGGCAATCTACTTATATAAATATGTGATTTTTATAAAATCGCAAGACATTTTAGTGAAATTTTATGCGTTTTTGACGAAACAAAGTTCTAAATAAATATTATGTATAAAAACATTGTTAAACATTTATTTAGATTGATTCGTAGCTTGTTAAACGATGAAATACGCGTTTAAGCGCAATATTCTTCCGATTACGCGATTTTCAGCATTTTACCAAAAATTGTATTTGGCTTTGAAATAAAATAGTAGATAGTATTATGCTTCATAATATATGATTTGTTATCCCATCTTTGATGTTTAAGGCACCACATTTTGTATTTTGAGTCCAAACCCTGTGTACATTTATCCGTTCACAGCGGTTTAACTGTTGTAACTTTCACATACGAACTCCGTTTTCGACGTTCTATATATCCACAGGTTTGTATTTACGAATACATCATTTTATGAATATTATTATTCTCAAAATAATAATTGTACGATTATCGAATTTTTACGCTATAGTAGTTTAATATCCGTATTTTCGGCGTTTACTCGATAACTGTTTTCAATAGCGTACGTAGTATTATAATATCTAATAATACATCGTAAAATTATGGAAAAATTACTTTTCAACATAAGGATTAACGTACGCTTCGTTTGACTACAGTTGACTTTCGTTGACCAAAATTTACAATTGTCACACTTTTCCCCTTTTTCGCAAATACCTCCGAACCCGACTTGATCTTTCGTTTACCACTTGATTGAATTCGTTTTTCTTTTCGTTCATTTTCTTGTCTTTTTAACTCCTCGGTCTTTTGCGGCTTCCACGGCTTCTCGAAAAGTGGATATTTTAGAAGTTTTTACAAACTCCCTTATCTCCGTACGTAACCCCTACAAGTATTTCTCCACCTTTCTATCTTCGGTATCAACTTGATGATGAGCAAAACGTGCATGCTCGACAAACTCCTCGGTATATTGTTGAACCGAGTTTGACCCTTGTGTAAGATTTAGAAAACCGAGCTCCAACTGTAGAATAGTAGCTTTGGAGCAATATTCATCACAAAACTTCTCTAATAATTGTTCCCATGTTAACATGGGCAACAACTCTTTGCTAAGAGTGAGTGAAACGCCTTCCCACCAAAACAACGCCGCTTCTTTAAGTTTTTCGATACCAT
Source organism: Cichorium intybus (assembly GCA_023525715.1). Taxonomy (NCBI): domain Eukaryota; kingdom Viridiplantae; phylum Streptophyta; class Magnoliopsida; order Asterales; family Asteraceae; genus Cichorium; species Cichorium intybus. The sequence goes on along the minus strand of CM042009.1, from coordinate 120,588,226 downwards.
CGTATCTTAAGGGTTATATTCACCAATTATTCATCAAGTTTTCACCAATATTCACCAAGTTTCACCAAATTTCACCAAGTTTCACCAATACCGACATTATAATTTAAAGGTTTAGTTTTTGTGTTAAATATCCCGTCCACACTCAAGTCATGGTCTAAGTCTAGTACCCTAAATTAGGTCTAGTTCACTTAACCCAGGGCTCTAATACCAACTTTTAACACCCAGTTTTTGAAACACCACTTGCACATCATAATTTATAACAAAACGTAATTTCATACAAGGATGTACAAGAACCGGATAATATAAGTTGTTCATAAGCAACCCAAGTATCATAGTTACAAGTTTTACAAACTAGTACAAACGAGACAAGTACACAAGGACAGAACCAAAATACTAATCCGTGACAGTTTTGGAAAATTGTTCCCTAGATCCTGTGACATGAAAAGAGATAACTACACATTATAAGTGTATGCTGAGTGAATAATACAAAATGTACCATTAAATTCATTAATTCATCATCTTTATTTTGGGTGTCACCAAGGTTTGCCTTATTAGGCTATAATTCACTCAAGGGAATGTACAAGTACATTACCCAATTAAACACCAATAAGGTTATACACCAACCTTATAGTCACCAAGAATGACATAATTGTCATCTCAACAACTTATCAATACATGAAACTTCACACCCATTCATGTATACCAACTAATTATAAGTTCTCAACTAGTTTTGTAGTGTGTTTAACCTGCGATTAAGCTCAAACCACAAACAGAACAAGAGTTATTGTCATAATGGCCCAACGAACTTTTGTCATTTATTTTAAATGGTCACTGAAGTTTTTTTGTGCATTCTAAGTCCTTAAAATAGCAAAATCTATGTCAAAAATACCATTGTATGGAATTTGACCGGGTCATCCGGTTAACACGCCTACGTGGCATGCCATGTCTCATCTTAGTCAACAAAGCATGTCCACGTGGCGCTGACATGGCGTCTACGTGGTTTTTTATAAATTAACTATATATTTTCATTAATTTTAAAACCTACTTTCCCTAATTTCCCATCATTTTATCTTCGTCTTTTCTTGAGGAATCAAAGAACACACACCAAATCGGCGTGTGTATGTGCATGATCGATCAAATGCAGCGGGAGAAGGACGAATCAAGCAGCAGCAACAGATCGAAAAAGAGAAGAAATGGCAGACGGAGGTCGAGGAAGGCAGATGGTGTTCCACGTATTCACCGCTTTTAGGGTTTTTTGTGTTTTAAGATGAAGTGGACTTTGTTTGTTGCACCACATTTGTCAGGGCAAACATGATCGAGTAAGGTGACTCGTTGTCAAATCCTTTGGCGGTCCAACCGACTTCTACTGGTCGGAGATATTTTAAGTATGCACCACCGTATTCAAGGCCGTTTTGGAGACAGACTTCGAATTGGAGAACAATTGTACCATCCTTGAGTACAACTTGCTTATTTTCTAGCCTTTTCGCTCACAAGAAGGCCGTAATCTTCGTGTCCTTCACTCTTTGAGTGTTTCCATTCACCTAAGGGGGCTTGAAAGGAGAACGCACACACACCCAAACACACGTGTGTTCAAGATCGCGACCAAGAATGAGAAGATGCTGCTCAGCGGCGGTGGTCGGCATCGACGAAAGAGGAGAACGGCAGCAGCGCCTGCATCGTTTTCCTATGAAACCCGGTGCCCGGTGGCTGGCAGTGATGGCGGGAGGACCAGATTCGGTCTTGTGGTTCACGATTCCATAAAAAACGAATTTGAGACAGTAGCCCTTGGTCATGGCCGGTTCGATTTCTGAGGAACTCCCCCCTTCTGTGACAAACTCCCTCTTTTTGGAAGCGATTCAAATGATGTGGAGATGGATTTGTCGAATCCTAAGGATGTGGTAATTTCTTCTCCAAATGCTTCTCATCCCCTGCACCTCGTTAACTCAATTGGCATTGAAGATAGGTCTTTGTTCCCCCCACTACCCTCTGTTCTTCTCCTCTGTTTCTTCCTTTGATTCTTCCATATCATCAGATCCACTGACAAAGTAACCAACTACAGGAAATGCCCACGGAAAAGAAGTGTAAAGGCCCTCCCTTCTATGTAATTAATGTGATTGACCTAATTTTAATCATCAGATCCACTTGAAGACTCGATTACCGACAAAATATCGGAATTATTTTTTGTTGATTTGCTTTTAGGATACTAGGTCGTTCACGATTGATATCTTTTATTCCCAAGTAATCCACCGCAGCTGAAACAATGTGAAGAGGGGTTCTCGAAGATGAAGGAGGTTGAAGGAATGGACAGTGTAGAGGGAAGCGGGTGTATGGTGTTATTGTAGAGGTGTTATTAGGGAACAAAGGACACATAACTACTTGAATTTGCTAAGCGTTTTCCATATTCCACGTAAGCCACCACGTGATATTATTATTTTATTTTTTTAATTGGAGTAACCAGACAACCTTTTAAAAAGAGGTTCATTGGTATAAAACACAAGTCATTTTCAAGTTTAATGACCTAGGAGGCCCGAAAATATCTTTAGGGACCTTTTAAAATTTTTGATGAAAGTTTATGGGGCCAATGTAACAATAACCCACGGAACAATGCAAAATTTATCATTAAGAGAAAAGAGAGAGAAGCACACATTACTCACCTTGGTTTGATTCAAAAGAGGGTTGTTCTTGGTGTTTTTAAACCTTCCTCAGACCTTCTTATCTACAAAATATCAAACATATATCATCCATTAGCAATTACAACTGTTAAACAATTTTTATGACTTTCTGTTCTCCATAGGCGTAAATAGCGCCGCTATTTTTGTGGCTCATCCATAGTTAGCGGCGCTAACTATGAACTGCAGCCCCATCTTGTTCAATCTCTCCTTTTGTGAGTCTTTTACACATTCCAACTTCATATAATTTAGAAATTTCGACTATAACATGACAAATTTAACTCATGCATATACCTTAACGCTTAACATATCAAATACACCATAGTTTTTACAAGGATTTCATAACCAAAACAATTATAAGATGAAATTTACCTTAATTCTTGAATCTAAGCTAAAAGCCCTTTGATTTCCTTGTAAAATTGATAGATTTTTGCTCAAAAACGGACTCAAGGACCTGACTATCGAGAACTTCTGTTTTTAGAAGGTTTTCCCCGCAAATGACATGTATTAAACTTTAAAACGGGACACCTGTCTGCGCGAGATAGCGGCGCTATCTTAAGAAGTTAGCGGCGCTATCTTCTGGTCAACGCCCGGTTAAATAGCAACATACTATAGATAGCGACGCTATCTATTTGGGCAATAGCGCCGCTAAAAACCTCTGTTAAGGATTTCTCTTACATTTTAGTTCTTCTCCTATTTCCATTAAGCCGTAATTTAAGCCATCACTTCTAAGATGTTAGAAATGCTCTAAAACGAAAAACTAAACTTTAACATTTTCAATATCTCACTCGGTTTTCGAGTTACAAGACTTTCAAATTTTTAACATCTTAGGTCCTTTTTCAAAATTTTCACCAAAACTAAGTTTTGACCCATACATACGGTTAGGGTTTTAGAAATTGTCAAGAGATATACAAATTGAAGCTGTTGAGAATGTATTAAATGACATAAATGAATCAAAGATAATGTATTTTAAATAAATAGGTTCCTAATTTCTTGCTTTAGTTATGAATTATTGGAATTAAATACATTAAATACATTCAATTCAAACAACTTTTTTTAAGAAATTCAAAATCATGAGAAAATGACATGTGGCCAAATGAATTTGGTGGTGACATGTGACTTTGAATTACTTATTTATTAGGATTGGATTTAGATATTATATTGGGCAAATATAATATTTTGGAAGCTTATAAAGGGTATATATGATATTTAGGAATTAGGTTGGGCAAATATGTTTTTTTATGTTTATTTAGGGTATATATGGAATTATCCCTAATATTTAAAAAGGGGTCATGGAAAACCTCAAGACCAAGAAAGTGAAAGAAATTTAAACCAAAACGTTGATTTTATTGACATAATATCTCTGATACGAAACTATACCCGTCTTTTGTTGTTACAATTGTGTTCTTGCACCCTAATCCAACTAATGCAGAGCCAAAGCTAGAACCATATAGTTACCAAATTGTTCACAATAATGTTTGGACGATGCTATAACATAATGATGATCTCAATTTCAACCCTAAACATACAGCCAAATTTACCTTATATGATGACATGATCACATCTATCTACTAAAAAGGAAGCCTATAAATGCCACATGTCTTTTTTTAAGCTATACTTTGTCACGTGTTATGCTGTAAAAAGCCTTACAATTAGTTTTCCCGGCTAAAGTAATTGTGATCCATTTTATCCCGTCAAACTCCAAAACAGTTCCTGAAATTTTGCCCAATTCCATAAATCTCGGATCAATCTTTACCTTCCGATTTGAAATTTGAAATCCATATCGCTGGAATAAGGCTACAATCCAGTTCATATCTCTCTTAATCTCAATCAATTCGTAGATTCTGTTCACGAGATCTTCCTTGGCGTACCTATTCATTGCCTCTCTATTCTGTCGCCTCTATAAGAACCTCTGCTCTGCCTTCTGCACCCGATTCCAACAGTTGGTTTAATTTTCTGCAAACCAATTGATTCGACCAATAACAATTCCGGTAATATATGGGATTATCCGATTCCGAAGCTGCAACAGCTTCATCATGGTTTACACTTCCTAACAGGTTTGCGTTTCTTTGTGTTAATTAGGTTTGCGATTTAGTATAATTTCTAACGTTTTTTCAGGTTTGATCTCAGATGAGTCACCAGCGGCCAGAAATTGATGTTGTTTCCGAGTTGGAGTGATGGGCATGGTTTTTGTATTTGTAGTAGTGTAGTACTACTTATTCGAGTGTAATACGTAGTACTACAGAGGTTCAACGTGATCATGGAACTTCTCATTTTTTTATTGAAAATAAAAGAAATGGTAGGATGTGGAGCACGCTACAGAGGTTGTGAATACCCTCCCTTTCTTTTTATGTCAAGCAACTTTCTGATTCGACTGTCGTATGTTGGTTTTCTATCTGAAAACCAATTTTCAAATTATTGAATATTAGTTTATGTTGATCCAGATTGTTACTTCTCGAAAAAAACTTAGGGCTTTTCTTTTTCTCGTGTGATACCAATTCTCTTACAGTTATAACTAATTCTTCTTCGTTCATGATTCTAATTTAGGGTTAAGTAGGGTGGATGCAGACTATCCTTTTCTTGTAATTTTGATTTTGGTTACAGTGCTTGGTTAAGAGAGTTGATGATGGATGTGGACTTTGATACACACAAGGTGGTTCTCTCAATCCAGCTATTACTATAATCTTTCTGCCGAATAAATGAAAAATTAGAGAAGTGATTGAGCAGTTTTCTGCAAATTGATAACAACCATCGTTAAAGATTGAGTTTTAAGCATATATTTCTGTTAACTTAGTTGAATATTCCTGTTAACATTTTGTTGTTTATGAAACTTTTGATAGTTTAGTGAAACTTGACATTTTGATGTTACAAAACACCTATATGAAATGTTTTGCTTTCTGTGTTTGTATAGAAGGAATTTACTATTCGGTTTTGTGGTGTGGCATGATGTTCGATGATTGCACAAGTGATTCAATTGAGTTTTTGTCTGGTAGGTGAAGTGAAACTAATCCATTCAGCATGTATTTTTCTTCTTTGTCTTAACATTGTTGGTGTCGCACCCCCAAACCGTATTGGAGGAAACGTTCGAGGGTGGATGACTTCATGAACGATATCATAACAGAGTCAACAATAATGAATGCAAGCAATCACAGCCATCATATTATAATTGTAAAAGTTACATGAGTTTGTTGTTATTGTTTCCATTACAATTACATATGATTACAAAAATACGTAGAAATGACGTCATAACGTCCCTTCGTCATCGCTTGTTGGCCTACTTACTGGTTTCTGAGAATACAAGTAGTTTGAAAAACGTCAACAATAAAGTTGGTGAGTTCATAAGTAGTTTGTGAGAAAATCCATTTCTTGAAAAAGGTAGTGTTTGAAAACCCAGAAAATTCAATATTTTCTTATTTCAAAATGATTCCCAGTCTTAAAACCCAAAGACTAAATTGTGGTATAGACTGTAGTGTTCTTTGATAATAATGTATGTATCAACGTAAACTATTATTTAAAAGTTTAATCGTTGTTCCCATGTGAGCCGTCCTATAACCATACTGTGACCATGCATGCCTAGCAACGTTCTTCAGGCGTCAGAATGTTATGACATTTGAACACCTCAGACCTGCCGGTCAAGCTGTAGCTAGCAGCTCAGGTGTGGGATTGTCGGTCCCGTATAGATCTATACACAAATCTCACGCTCTCTTACCGAGTCTCTGGTTATAAATGTCAGGACTTACAGTAGAAGTACTTAGAGTACTTGTGAAGACCCGTCTCACAAAAATCTATGTATCATCAACCATTTACGTTTAGTTGTTAAGGAAACCTTTTGTTATTCTGTCGTTATTTTATTTTCCGAATTAACGTTGTATGTAGTTTGGATAAATATATTACAATATAAATAAACTTTGTATTGTTCCGATGTAGTGAAAATCCGAGTATTCATAAACTATTCCTAAAATAGTTTATCCAATGCACTGTTTGTCGTATTTAGTGTGTTTTCGTGCATATAGCCTAGTAGTTTGTTTGGAGCTATTAACTTTGTGGGAAATAGGTGTTTACGGTTAGCACGTTTTGCTAACTGGCATCGTAATATAGAGAATGCGGTGTCTGTTCGGAACTGGAGTCCGAAGTCAGTAAAACATCGGATAAAGTAGCTTCTTTTAACGGGTGTATTTCCTTTGTTAAACATAAGTATGTGTTCAAATGTGTATGAAAACAATATTTATCGTTTAATATCTTGTATTCTCCCCCTAAAAGCTCTGAAAACGTAAAAATGAGGGGTATGAAACTCACCCTTGAAGCGTGAACTTGTTGAGAAGGAGTTTTGGTTTGGAGTTCGTCGACAGGAACCAAGACTTGGGCTCTCGGAACCTAAGGACCTTCGGATAAAGCAATTACCCGATGGTTCTACGAAATGTTAGTGTGTGTAAACGACATACAAGCTGTGTATTAACACTTAGAATCGTCAAAGGGAACTACTTACCAAGTATGAGATGATTTACACCTGGAAAAATGGCAGAGGGCGGTGGCAGAGGACGGTGGTGTCGTTGAGGCAGTGAGTAGAGAGAAAGGTGGTGGAAGTTGAGAGTTGAGAGAAAATTGAGAGAAAATTTGATGAGTTCGTGGGTTTATGGGTTCAATGAGTATGGGGAAGCGATTAGAAGGGGGTTAGTTATGCTTTATGTCAAATCACTTAGTCTTAGGTGTACTTAGTAGCAGTTGACCTTGTGATTTGATTGACACTTGCATTGGAACTTGTTATTTAACAGGTGCTGGGAGTTAGGATTAGGAAGAGGGTCTCCTATTAGGTAATGGACGCTACATGGGAGGGGTAAGTTCTGGAAGTAAGATGTCCGAAAAAGGGGTTTTCGGAACGTGTTCAGGAGTGGGTATCGGAGGATGCTGATCTGACTCGGAAGCTGGGGTCGGAAGTCTGTCCTCCGAACTTCATTTCGGAGTCGTGTAACTTCTGAGTTTGAATTTCAGAATTTGGAATTTTGTTTTGAGTATGAAATATCCCAAATCAGAGTACTGCGAAATTCGTAGGCTCCGAGCTTGTGGCTTCCGAAGTCAGTTGGGGGTTCGGAGAGTTGAGTGGTCCGAAGACTGGGTTCCGAAAATCGGCCTCCTAACTTGGTTTGGCACTAGAGTTTCCTCCGAGTGTGTTTCCAACTGAAAGTAGTGTGCATGGCATTATATTACCTCATAATACTTTCTAAAGGTTATGAAATTCATCTTTCATTATATGACTTAGCACGTTCTTAGTTTTGACCATGGTTGACTTTTATTGACTAAAATTTACAATTGTCACATCATCTACCCGTTAGAAAGAATTTCGTCCTGAAATTTCGCTCTTGAGTGGATTCTCATGGGCTTGGGAAAAGATGTGGATATTTTTGTTTCATTTGGTCTTCACATTCCCAACTAAATTCGGGTCCCGGCTTGGCGTTCCAGCGGACCTTCACTATAGGTATGTGACTTTGCTTCGTTCTCTTAACCTCTCTGTCCATGATTTCTACAGGTTCTTCGATGAAATGGAGGTTCTCATTTACTTCAATCTCGTCGAGTGGAATGACAAGGGTCTCATCGGATAGACATTTCTTCAGGTTGGATACGTGAAAGGCGGTATGTACGTTGTGGAGTTTTGGTGGCAGTTGGAGTTTGTAGGCTACTGGACCGATCCTGGCAAGGATCTCAAATGGTCCGATGTATCTAGGATTTAGCTTCCCACGTTTTCCAAAACGTATCATTCCCTTCCAAGGTGAGACCTTTAACAGTACTCGATCCCCAACTTGGAATTCCAGGGGTTTGTATCGTTTATCGGCATAGCTATTCTGTCAGTCGCGGGACGCTTTCAACCGTTCACGGAACTGAACGATCTTCTTCGTAGTTTCCCGTATTATCTCTGGACCGATGAATGCACTGTTAGGTACTTATCCCTTAGCTAGTTGAGTGTCTCCCACCTCAGCCCAACACAAAGGGGACCTGCACTTACGTCTATACAAGGCTTCAAATGGAGCAGCTTTGATACTCATGTCATAGTTGTTGTTGTATGAAAATTCGACGAGCGGTAAGTGGGTATCCCATGCCTTGCCAAAGTCTATCACACACGCTCTCAATATGTCTTCCAGTGTCTGGATAGTTCTCTCACTCTGCCCATCTGTCTGTGGGTGATATGCTGTACTCATATCGAGTTTGGTTCCTGAGGCTTTCTGCAATGATTGCCAGAATCGCGATGTAAATCGGCTATCCCTATCTGAGATGATGGATATTGGCGCACCGTGCAGTCGTACGATTTCTTTGATGTACGTCCTTGTAAGTTTCTCCATCTTATCGGTTTCCTTGATTGGTAGGAAGTAGGCAGACTTAGTCCGTCTGTCGACGATTACCCATATGGTGTCCAATCCACCGGTTGTCTTGGGTAACTTTGTTATGAAGTCCATGGTTATCCGCTCCCACTTCTACTCGGGTATTTCTGGTTGTTGTAGTAAACCCGAGGGCTTTTGATATTCTACTTTAACCTTGGCACAAGTCAGACACTTGCCCACATATGTAGCAATCTCTGCTTTCATGTTCGGCCACCAATAAAGTTTGTTGAGATCCAAGTACATCTTGTCTAACCCTGGATGGACGGAGTATCTTGTCCTGTGTGCCTCATTCATGATAACATCTTTGTATCCGCCGAATCTTGGAGTGCAGATTTGGTTAATGAGGAATCCGGCTCCGTCGTCCTTAACTTCCAGGTTTTTATCCATCCCTCGCAGAGCTTCATTTGCAATGTTCTCAGGTTTTAAGGCTTCAAGCTGCGCCTCCGTGATCTGAGTAGGTAAATGGGAATGGATTGTCATTGTTAATGACTTTACTCGGTGGCCCGAGTATTCTTTTCGACTAAGGGCATCTGCGACTACATTGGCTTTCCCTGGGTGATAGCGAATTTCGCATTCATAGGCACTCCGTAGCTCCACCCATCGTTGTTGTCTCATGTTGAGTTCCTTTTGATTGAGGATATGCTGGAGGCTCTTGTGGTCAGTGAAAATCGTACACTTAGTGCCGTATAGGTAATGCCTCCAGATTTTCAATGCGAACACTAGAGCTCCCAGCTCGAGGTCATGTGTAGTGTAATTGACCTCGTGGGTCTTGAGTTGCCTCGAAGCATAAGCAATGACCTTTCCTCTTTGCATTAGCACGCAACCCAGACCTTAATTAGATGCATCGCAGTAAACCACAAAGTCTTCCGTTCCTTCCGGGAGGGACTGGATAGGGGCACTGCACAACGCCTTCTTTAAGGTCTGGAAAGCAGTTTCTTGTTTATCTTCCCATTTAAATACCGTACCCTTCTACGTCAGGGTGCTAAGAGGTTTTGCAATTCTGGAAAAGTTATGTATGAAACTTCGATAATAGCCAGTTAGGCCCAAAAACTGGCGAATCTCCGTTGGTGTTCTTGGTGCTGCCCAGTTCTCGATGGCTTTGATCTTGGAAGGGTCCACATGTATCCCTTCCTTGCTGACTATGTGGCCTAGAAAGTCTACCTTTCGAATCCAAAATTCACATTTTGAAAACTTTGCGTATAACTTTTCTGTTCTAATTAAGCTTCTCCGGGACTTGTCGTAGATGTTGACTATGCTCCTCCTTACTTCGTGAGTAGATAAGTATGTCATCTATGAATACTATCATGAATTTGTTTAAGTAAGGTCTGCATACGCGATTCATTAGGTCCATGAATACCGCGGGAGCTTTTGTCAAACCGAAGGGCATCACAACGAATTCATAGTGTTCGTAGCATGTCCTGAAGGCTGTCTTGGGGACATCTTCCTCTTGAATTCGAAGTTGATGATACCCTGATCTTAGGTCGATTTTTGAAAAGTAGCTCGACCCTTGGAGTTGGTCAAAAAGGTCATCGATTCGGGGTAGTGGGTAGCGGTTCTTGATGGTGAGTTTGTTCAATTCTCGGTAATCGATGCACATCCGGAAAGATCCATTCTTCTTCTTAACGAATAAAACGGGCGCTCCGCAAGGCGAGAAGCTTGGTCAGATGAACCCTTTGCTTAACAGCTCGTTAAGTTGGCTGGATAATTCCTGCATCTCTGCCGAGGCTAATCGATACGGTGCTTTTGCCACTGGGGTAGCTCCCGATATCAAATCGATTCTTAATTCGATTTGTCATGCAGGTGGTATCCCTGGAAGGTCTTCTGGGAATACATCGGGAAAGTTGCAAACTTCGGGAATTTCTTTGATGTCTTTTACTTCATTCTTTTCATCCACTACGTGGGCTAAGAAGGCGCAGTACCTTTTCTGTAAGTACTCCCGAGCTTTGATGCATGACACGATGCGAAGGTCAGTGTTAGGTTTGTCGCCGTAGACGACAAGTGTCTTATCATCCGGTAAGTGAAGTCGAATTTCTCGTTCGCAGCACATGATATCGGCATGATGGGGAATTAACCAATCCATACCAACAATCACGTCAAAACTCCCTATCTTAACATGCATAAGGTTGATTTGGAAAGAGTGGTCGTCCAGTGTGAGCGTGCAGCCTATGAATATATTGTTGGTGTTTTTGGTTTTGCCATTTTCCATTTCTACTGTAACGTTTTATTGAGTAGTTGTGGTGTTTGTTTTAGTAAGTGTTTAAACTCGTGGCTCACGAAGCTCCTCTCCGCTCCGCTATCAAATAATATGCAAGCGTAAGAGTTATTGACGAGGAACGTACCGGTAACTACGGTGGGGTCCTCCACCGCTTCTGCACGTCCCATAGTTAGGACTTTTCCATTTCTCCCGTTAGTCTTGTTCTTCAGGCAATCCCGTTTATAGTGTCCCGTATCTCCACACCCATAACAAGCTTGGCTCATTCCGGGGTTTGGGACTTGGGTGGTCTGTGGAGTCGAAGCCTTGTAGTACCTCGAGGTGTGCCCTTTCTTGTCACAATTTGAACATTGCATTTCCCTGCAAGCTGCGTGATGATGGAAATTGCACTTGTTGCATTTAGGTAAACTCCCAACATACGGTCTTGCTTATGTGGTGGTAATGGCGGCAGTAGCGACATGGACAGCCACTACATGTTATGGGGAACCGATTAGAAGGGGGGTAGTTATGCTTTATGTCAAATCACTTAGTCCTAGGTGTACTTAGTAGCAGTTGACCTTGTGATTTGATTGACACTTGCATTGGAACTTGTTATTTAACAGGTGCTGGGAGTGAGGATTAGGAAGAGGGTCTCCTATTAGGTAATGGACGCTACATGGGAGGGGTAAGTTCCGGAAGTAAGATGTCCGAAAAAGGGGTTTTCGGAACATCTTCAGGAGTGGGTATCAGAGGATGCTGATCTAACTCGGAAGCTAGGGTTGGAAGTCCGTCCTCCGAACTTCATTTCGGAGTCGTGTAACTTCTGAGTTTGAATTTCAGAATTTGGACTTTTGTGTTGAGTATGAAATATCCAAAATCAGAGTACTCCGAAATTCGTAGGCTCCGAGCTTGTGGCTTCCGAAGTCAGTTGGGGGTTCGGAGAGTTGAGTGGTCCGAAGACTGGGTTCTGAAAATCGGCCTCCGAACTTGGTTTGGCACTAGAGTTTCCTCCGAGTGTGTTTCCGAATGAAAGTAGTGTGCATGACATTATATTACCTCATAATACTTTCTAAAGGTTATGAAATTCATCTTTCATTATATGACTCAAAACGTTCTTAGTTTTGACCATGGTTGAATTTTGTTGACTAAAATTTACAATTGTCACAGTTGATGTTAAAGTTATCGACATTTTCATGCCAATTTTGGATTTGAAAAGATGGAAGGTTGACCTTGAAAGACTTAATATCTTTTGCGTACATATTAAGGGAGCATCATGCAATTATGAAAAGAATCTTTAAATCTGTTAATGCTAAATTATGTTATGATTATGTGTTGCACCACGAAGATGAAAATATATCAAAATGGCCAAAAAATGTATTCATGTCGGCATTGAAGGTGTTGAATGCCTAGTTAAAAGCTAATGCATCTTCTATTGTGATTTCTCAAGGTAAAGTTATTGCTTTGGTTAAGATTTTATGACTTATAACATTTTTAGTATAGATTAATGCATTCATATTTCAACTTAATTCTTATTAAAGTGTTTGAGGATAAATGCAAGAAATAGCAACATCTTTTTTTTTTTGTTTTTTTCATTATCCAATCCTACTTTCATTTTATCCTATTACACCTTGTACATTAAAAAAATCTACCAATCAAGAGAAATTTGTAGAAAATTTTGAAGCAACTACCATCCTTTTGCTCATCATGGATGCTTTTACATCTGGTCAAACTGGCTCAATTTCACCCAAGGCTGATTAATCAATTCATATGATACAGAGCATTGATCTTTGTAATATGTTATTCCTTGATCTAAATCCTTCTTGATTATCTTTTATTATTAATAGATTTGGAATCATCTATTTTTTGCAGGTAAATAAACTACTAACATGTATTTGATTCAAGTTTTACAGGTTGTGACTAAAGATATGTTTTTGAAGCAAAAACAACCCAGATAATGGAATTTTTTTATTATATAAATATTTTTATTTATCAACCCGTGTAAGACACGAGTTTATAAACTAGTCTTACACGGGTTGATAAACTAGTGACACATATATTAATTAAACATACCTATTTTGAAAATATAATTCTTAAAGAACAAGCTATCTTGATACGATGTTCTTGAATATGATCATATATCATAACTATTGGGCTTGATATGGCCTATCAAATATTAGGCCTTGTAATTTTGTTTTGGGCAAACACTGTGCGTGTATCTTTGTAGATACCAAAACATTGGTTTCTGTCTACTGTGGCTTATCGTGGTTGGTTTGAGAATCGGGATTACACAAAACAACGATGAATTCCTACAGCGGAGACATAGCGATGGTAAAATGAATAAGCAGACGGCAAAAGAAAAATCAACACTAAAAAGCCCCGATTTTAGCCGACTATTGATGATAGCAAACCGTATCCGGTACTCTGTTTCTTAAACTCCATATTTTTGTAAAATTAGTGCTCGCTTTCGGAAATTCATGAAGAGTATCGGTATATATTGGTCAATTGATGCAATGCGAGACTCTTAGTTTGATTTCCTCTTTATTACTATTTTCTATTGCTTGATGTTTCTTTAGTTTTGAGATTAGATTAAATTATCGAGAAGGTGAATGACTTATGATTCAGAAAAAGTTGTATTGTTGTCCCAATCTTTCCAGCATAAAAAGAAAGACGCGTCTAAACCACTATGTTAGGGCCACCAACGACAATTAATTAGAAGTCTTGTTCCCCTTTTTACATTATTGAGTCAAGATTGCTTTCTTTGTAATAGAAATTCTATATTCCGCAACAATAATAATATAATTATACCTTTTATTGTTGCTCTTTTATGAACTATTTATTATTAGAACCATGTTAATGTGAGACAAAAACCAAAAAAATAAAAACTTCTAAATATAATACTTTATAGTACTCTTACTGTATAAAGTTTTAAAGTAGTAAATCTAATAAAGTAAGAATTATTACAATTTAATAATTTATAGTAAATTGATAATGTATAACTGATTTATGATGTATAAAATTAATGATGAATAAAGTATATTGTATTTTATAAAAGTAAAAAACTCTGAATAAACGGAGGAGACGAAAGCCCAGCAAATAACATGATATTCCTATTTTAATGGATGGTTAATGTCTCTGAGTCCAGCATTTGTTTTGTGGGGTTATATCTCATAATTTGAGGAGCAAAAAAATAAAATATTTATAATAAATACAAATTGTCAAGACTTGTAAGTCTTTGAACGTCAGTCTTTATCTCTAAAGTGTCTTATGTTCGGTTCAAATTTCATGGAAATAGAGTATTGTATGCACTATATAAACCTCCATGGGGGCATCTTCATATAAGCATCAACACAAACAGAAAATCACCAAGAATTTCATTTACATCATGCATCCTTCTGTTTTTATAATTTTCTCACTTCTCTTTCTAAACCTTGTGGAGACCACGAATGCTAATCAATTGGTAGCAGTGGAAGGAAGAGGAGGAGATGATAGTAAAAAGTGTTTGGGGAAGGAGAGAGACGCCCTCCTTCATTTCAAAGCCGGCCTTCAAGACCCGAATGGTGGTCTCTCTACGTGGACAGCTGAAAATGATGACTGTTGTAGTTGGCTTGGAGTCTTATGCAGCCAAACAGGTTATGTTACAGGGCTTGATTTAAGCTTGTGGCATTCCTTTGGTGAGGTCCGCTATTCTAGGCCTATTGGATTTGTAGGTGAGATCAGTGATTCCTTGCTTAATTTAAGCTACTTAGATTCTCTTGATCTTTCCGAAAATTCTTTTCATGGAACCATTCCCACCTTCATTGGTTCAATGACTCGACTAAGGTACCTTAACCTTCGATTGAATCATTTTAATGGAACCATTCCTAGTTCCATTAGAAACCTCACGAACTTGCAAGAGCTTTACCTTGGAGATGTTGGAAGGTGCAGAGTTGAAAACATGGATTGGCTGTCTCATCTTTCTCATTTGGAGAGACTTGAAATGGATGGGATCTCCCTAGCCAAAGCGGATCATTGGGTGAATGTAGTTACAAGTCTCCAAAACCTATCATATCTAAGTTTAGATGGATGTGAGCTGTCACGGGTCATGTTTCCATATTCTTCACTTCCCAACTCTTCCTCGTCTATTCTTTACCTTTATCTCAGAAACAACAACCTGACCTCATCCATGTATCGTTGGTTGTCCGTGTTAACCAGCAATAAGCTTCGTGATCTTGATCTCTCTAGCAACATGTTAGATAGGATACCCAAACATTTTGGTAACCTCTGCAGTTTGGAATATTTGGACTTTGATAACAACGCTGCTGTTGTCAAATTCCCTGATTTTCTGAAAAACTTGTCTGGATGCACATCGCATTCATTGCAAGATTTGTCTGCCAGAGCAAGCCAATTTATAGGGTCATTGTCCGATGACATCCAAAAGTTTTCATCCCTAACACAATTGGACCTATCTCACAATCACTTAAATGGAACTATAAGTGAGAAACTCTGGAAACTACCCATGCTTGGTGTTCTTGATCTCTCTTCCAATAATCTCAGAGGTCCTTCCACAAATCACATGCTAAGCCTTTCTTATGTAGAGTTTATTTATCTGAGCTCTTGCAAGTTGGGGCCTCACTTCCCCAAATGGGTTCAAACACTGAAAAATCTTACCTATCTTGACATTTCCAATAATGGAATTTCAGACACAATTCCCCTGGGATTTTGGAAAACATGGCCTTCTCGATTAGCATATTTGAATCTCTCTTCCAACAACATAAGTGGGAAAGTACCAGATTTCTCTTCAAATTTTGACTATCAGTCCGCGATAGATTTGAGTTCCAACAGCTTTTATGGTCCGATACCGGATGTCTCTTCCTCTTTGCGATTATTAAATCTTTCCAAAAACAAATTCAATGGAGGAATCTCCTTTCTATGCAAAATTGTCGATGGGATGTTACAATATCTTGACCTCTCCCATAATTTTCTTAGCGGAAAGCTCCCAGACTGTTTGTGGCATTTCAAAGAACTACAAGTTCTTAATCTAGGAAGCAACAATCTCTCTGGAAGGCTTCCTACTTCTGTTGGGTCTTTGATAAATCTTGAGGTGTTGGATTTATACAAGAATGACTTCTCTGGTGATTTGCCGTTGTCTCTAAAGAATTGCATAAGTTTAAGCTCGTTGAATTTGGGGGCCAATAAGTTTTCTGGTAATGTGCCTCTTTGGATTGGAGAAAGATTATCCGGGTTGTATGTTCTTATCCTAAGATCAAACAACTTCTTCGGAATCATCCCTTTAGAGTTATGTCACTTAACAAATCTTCAAATTCTGGATTTGTCAAGGAACCATCTCCATGGAACCATCCCCTCATGTTTGAATAATCTTACGAGCATGGTTCAAGCAGGATTCTCACTGCCACCAAACGAACTCTCTGTTTTTATGTATTGGCGAGGAGATTATCGTGAGTATGTTGACCATGCAATGATTCAGTGGCAAGGAGATGAACGTGAATTCTTTTCCACTTTAAGATTGTTGAAGAACATTGACATGTCATGCAACAATTTAACTGGTAAAATCCCATCTGAAATTACCGATCTTTATGGCTTGTTTGCCTTGAACTTGTCAAAAAACGCTCTACATGGGGAGATTCCACGAAAAATTGGTGAGATGAAAAACCTTTTGACTTTGGATTTATCTAGAAACAAACTTTCAGGAGGGATACCATCAAGTATGTCTCAAATGACTCTATTGAATGACCTAGATTTGTCATTTAATAACTTGTCAGGGAGAATCCCATCAAGCACTCAACTCCAGTCCTTTGAGCCTTCAATATATGATGGAAACTTAGGACTATGTGGACCTCCCCTTACCAAAAAATGCACTGGAGATGAAGATTCAAAAGTACCACCCGCCGTTGGTGAGAGTGACGAAGATGAAGATTGGGGATGGTTTTATGTTGGTGGGGGAATGGGTTTTGTTACTGGATTTTGGATAGCATGTGGCGCTTTGCTTCTCAACCATCGTGGGAGACATGCATTTTTTCACTTCTATGATAGCTTAAGAGATTGGGTTTATGTGAAGGTGATGGTGTCCATTGCAAAACTGCAAAGGGTTGGACATACATAGTCTTTGATCGTCCGTTTTTTCTTTGACTTGTTATTTTCTAGTATTTATGCTGTCTTGAATAGACCAATTTATGTTTGTATTTAGGCTAGAGGTATAGTAATGTAATTTGGCAGGGGTTTTTAAGTCCCCAATATAATAAAATTGTCACTAACACCATGGGTGGCCTTTTTCTCGTGCTGCATGAAATAAGAATTAAGACATCCATGACAAAGCCTTTTTGGGTATTTAGAATAGTATCAAAGACTATGTATGGTCTATCATGATCTATGAATCAGGTAGTGCAGAGTTCATGATTGTAAAATGTTAGTTTGTTAGTTTGATGCATGACATGTGTTTCTATAATTTTAGTTTGATCCATGGCATGACAAATGGTAGGGGTTTTACACTTTTACTTATCCATTTGGATGATTTCTTTCGTATGTATACCGATTAGGATTGGTATTTGACCCTTTCACTCTAAGATTCTTGATAATAACAGAAAGATGGCGTGCACTTCCTATTTGTTGACCAAAACATGTAGTTGCCAGTTCTTTTGGAAAATCCTCAAATCAAATTGGGGCGTCCCAAATATATCTTTACTACTTTATAAAAGATATTCCCAAAACTCATAATTTACAATTTTTTTAAACCAAATTTATATTGTTTAATGCTTTAGGTAGTAACTGGTTTTTTAAGAGGTACAATACTACAATCTGTATAACATGAAGATACAACTCCCTACTGCATTATATTAGACGGTAAAACTCTAATATGCTTCTTCTCTTTATTTTTTCTGTTATTTCCTCTTTATTTCTTCCTCTCTACATCAGCATCTGCCAAGGTTTTAAGGTTTTTTGGTTTATCTTATTAAGTTGTTTTTTGTGATTATTCTTAATGTTTTTTTGTATTATTTATTGTTTTGTTTCAGGAAATCCAGATGGCCAAATTTCTCTAAGAGAAGAATAGAACCCAAGGAAGCAAAGATGTTAAGTTGGAGAAGGAAAACCATAGAAAATTACTCACTCACTCTTAAATTTCAGAGCTCGAAAGACATCAATTTAGTATTCTGTATGGCCACCAACAATGTCATAAACAACAAACCATACCATCTCTCTCTCTCTTTCTCTTTGTTTAAAAATATATTTTTAAACTATTTCGTATTCTATTTACTGCCTATGTTTACCTTGATGATCACATTTGACCCTTTATTTACTTCCTACTTTTTTCTTGCATTTGACCCTTTCTATAAAATGCAAAATTTTTGCATTTTGAATGTTTTTTGAAGATGTAAAGTGAATGGGAGTCAAAGGAAGGAGAAGGAATTTTCCTATGCAGAAGAGTACAATAACGAATTCAGCTTTTGATGATGGGATGAAGGTATTATATATATTCAGTTTGATTGATTTAGCTTTTAGCACTTTACTTTGATTATTGTCTTGAAATGAAGAGTATTGGGGGCAAACTTTTGGTATTTCAATCAGACAAGCTTATCAACATTCACACAATATTTTTATATTTGTAGATTTGGGTAGAAACATAGCATGTGTACCATTTTACAATTATATAACCTTGCGTTCTGCTGGTATTGTTGATCTTTCTGCTGAATGAAACTCCATGTGTACCATTTTTGCAGTTTTTTTCTTCACCTGAATGTACTTATTATAAGTTCATTGGTTCTTTTTTCTTAGTTTGTGAATACATGGATTGCTTATTCTTACTTTTGGACCTGTAGCATTTTTTGAAAATAATTGGTTGATTGTAGCAATGTACTTTGATATTGTTTTTAGGTTTACTTGCAGATGGAACTCTATATTCATCAATAGAAAAAAGAAACTACAAAAAGAAGGGAAGCGAATATATAGCTTACCCTTGGTAATTTCTGGTTTGTTGTTTATGCAGGAGAAACTTTGGATGGTAATTACAACTACTTATACTTCACATGATTAACCGATTATGATGCATTTGATAGTATGTGTGTTGCATCAGTTTATTGAAGGATAAAGGCAAATGAATGTTTAAAAATTTGAGCTTGATATCATACATACTTTTTTGGAATTTCACCAATGGGTCATAGTGCAAATAAAGGATAATCCATCTTTTAAGGTATGTCATTCAGTTTATTTTTGGTTTATACCCCGGCCCGACACAATTTTCTCACTTCCTCGCTTGTACTTTTCTTTACCAAGTTAAAGTTTGTGTTTTTTCATATACCATGTTATCATATGCATGAACGAATATCTAAAATCCAGGTTAGCATATGGAAATCTTTAAAAATCGAAAAAAATTAATTAACCATGTCATCATGTGCCTTAACCAGTTAGTCAAAGATCCACAAATCACAGAATAGTGAAGACTTCCTAATGTGAACCCATTGAGACCCCCATCCTCCCTGTTTTGGAATTGGGTTAATGAGTAAGATTAAGTATGCAATGTTTGGTTTAAAAAAGTTGCTAAAGAAGCACTAGATGATTTTAAAACCATCTCTGGTCTGGTCTTTAGTTTATGAGGAAGTTGATTTCTGATGAGGTCCATGAAGTCATTGGGCCTAATGGGGAAAAACCCAGGATTCTTAAAGTTTATTCTAGAAGGGGCAAAATTATTCTAGAAGGGGCAAAATGGTCAATTCCGAAAGTGGCTAAGAAGTTGTTAGCGGTGGAGGTTAGAATAAAGGGAAGGAGAAGATTTGATGGTGGTTATGAAATTCCTTTTGTAGTCTTTTGATTGGCTCATCGCTTATGCATGAGAGAGGGCATGGTACCTGGTGTATTTTGTTCACGTCATTATTACACATTCAATAGAATTCCTCTTCTCCTTCATTGATCAATTAGTTGTTATCATTCTATTCAGTGATTTCTTATTACAATCCCACTTTTGTTCTATTTCCTAAGTGCTATTTTGCATCACTAGTCCGACCTGCTCGTGACTTGCCGGAATGGAGACTCGTAATCATACAGCTCACTTGGATCACCATGATGAAGTTTTGAAAGTTCTTCAACATGATGTTGCTGAAATGAAGATGGTCTTGCAAGGGATTGAAGCAGAACGTGTGGATAATTCAGAATTTCGTACCTTAATGTTGAATTGGATGAGGGATAACAAAGCTAAAACCGATGAGGGTTCTTCTGGCGAACCTGGTTCTGGAGGTGGCGTATTCAACTCTCCACCCTTACTATCCGGTGGCTCCAAACAACCTCCGGTTACCCCCTTCCTCCTGACGTTCCATGGGCGGTGAAGAAGATTAAGCTTCCCGAGTTTCATGGATTTGACCCGCAGGGTTGGATTCAAAAAGCGAACCTGTATTTCGACATTAATGGCACCCCTCCTCCATTACGTATCCGACAGGCCCAATTGAGCATGACCGGAGTCGCTCAACATTGGTTGACCATCGTCACTCAAGTTTACGATTCGTTGACATGGGAGCAACTTCAAGTGGAATTATTGCAACGCTTCAGTGGATTGGAGATCCAGAACCCTTACGAACAACTTGCTACTATCAAACAGGTCTCTTCAATTTACGATTATATTGATGAATTTGAGTATTTACTCTCGTTAGTTCTGAAACTCCCTGAATCTCAATCGTTGGGATATTTTGTGGCGGGTTTAAAAGCTGATGTGAAGCGCTGGGTTCGATTGCACCGCCCTGCTTCGCGATTGGACGCGATGTATCTATCGAAGGACGTGGAGGAGATGCTCCGTCCGGCGTCGGGTCCGGGTAATAATACTCGATTTCGTTATCAATATGGTAGTGGACCGGGTCCGGGTTTCCCTCATGACAATCGCCTACCTTTGGGCCGGAGCAATCCAAAAGGGCCTTATTACCTAAAGTGCAGTGATCCGAATTTGACCTCAAAGACGGACACGCTTACGTCTTCTGCCCTAACTCGCTCTTCCAATCCTTCAAACCTTGATTCGATTCCTTCTGCTGTTCGCGATCGTGGTGTGCGTTCCTTATCTCGCACAGAATGGGAGGAACGTCGTAAGAAGGGTTTGTGTTTCAAATGTGGTCAACAATTCGGTCCATCGCACAAATGCCCCGAGGGAAAGCTTCGTCTTCTTTTACTAGCTGATGATGAAGACGAATTGTCAGACGCGACGACCGATGGAATTTCTAAACCTTGTTCATCTGAGGAGGACATACAGGAGGAGACTTTACCTGTGGGAACATGTAACGCGTTAGAATTTTTTGGGGCTTCTTCGAACTCATCTTCTGGTGGTTAGACTTTGAAATTGGAAGGTACAATTGGTGGGATTCCGGTGATTCTCATGGTGACAGTGGTGCTAGTCATAATTTCGTGTCTACTGCTTTGGTCAAAGCTTTGGGACTCCATTGTGTTCCTTTTGCGGGTATTCAGATTCGACTGGGGGATGATCACGTAGTCACCCTTCACCAACGATGTGTGGGGTTACGGGTCACGCTTAGTAATTGTGAATTTATTTTAAAAGCTTTGGTTATTGAAGCAGGTCACATGGATATGGTATTAGGGATGTCGTGGCTTCAAACCTTGGGGAAGGTTACTCACAATTGGGATCAAGCTTGGATGCGTTTTATGTATAACGGGACCTTGATTCAATTGCAAAGGGTGGGTGCTAAGGGTCAAACTCTTTCCTCTTTGCAATATTGGTTACACCCTCCTCATTGTTTGGGTTCGCTAGACAGTATGTCGGGACTCGTACCGACTGCTTTTTCTTCGACTACATCCTTGTCTCCAAAACAGAGTACTGCTCTTCAAGACTTATTGGGTCGTTTCGCTACAGTTTTCCAGGACCCGACTGGCCTTCCACCCAAACGCACTCATGATCATTCGATCACTCTAGTTTCCCCAATGTTCCTGTTTGTGTGCGACCGTATCGCTACCCTCATGTTCAAAAGTCGGAAATTGAAAGGCAAGTTCGTGAATTTTTAGCAATGGGAATGATTCGTCCTAGCAAAAGCGCCTTCTCGAGTCCCGTGATTTTGGTTCGTAAGAAAGACAACTCTTGGCGAATGTGTGTTGACTATAGAGCTTTAAATAAAGCTACGGTTCCTGATAAATTTCCTATTCCGGTAGTAGACGAATTAATCGATGAATTACACGGTGCTTGTTTCTTTTCCAAACTCGATCTAAAATCGGGTTACAATCAAATTCGGATGCAACCCGAAAGCATTGAACGAACGGCTTTCCGCACACATGACGGTCATTATGAGTACTTGGTCATGCCGTTCGGACTTACGAACGCACCAGCCACCTTCCAAGCGGTAATGAATGACGTTTTCCGATCCCTCCTTCGCAAGACGGTGGTCATCTTTTTCGACGATATTTTGGTCTACAGCTCTTCTTGGTCTGATCATCTACGGGATTTACATCAGGTTCTCACTATATTACAAGATAATCATTTTGTTGCTAATTTCAAAAAGTGTCTTTTTGGACAAATTTCTGTTGACTATCTGGGTCACATCATTTCTGGAGACGGGGTCGCAATGGACCCTCAGAAATTGAGGCAGTGGTGGCATGGCCCGTTCCGAGGAATGTCAAAGGCTTAAGTGGGTTTTTGGGGCTTACGGAATACTATCGCAAATTTATAAAAAATTATGGGGGTATCGCTAAACCACTCACCGAGCTTACTAAACGTGATGCTTTTGGTTGGAATTCCCAAGCTCAACAAGCTTTTGATCAACTTAAAGAGGCTATGGTTACTACACCTCTCTTAGCTCTTCCCAATTTTTCTCTTCCGTTTGTGGTCGAGTGCGATGCGTTGGGTCGCGGCATTGGAGTTGTTTTAATGCAACAGAACCGTCCCATAGCATACTTTAGTCGAGCTCTAAGTGCTCAAAACCTTGCCAAATCCGCGTATGAGAGGGAGAGCATGATGTTAGCTCTAGCTATCCAACATTGGAGACCGTATCTTTTGGGTACGTCTTTCATTGTTTACACAGACCAGAAAAGCCTTCGTTACTTGTTGCAACAGCGTGTTACCACACCAGACCAGCAAAATTGGGTAGCAAAATTATTAGGCTATACCTTCGAGATCTGTTACAAACCGGGACGCGAGAACCGTGCTGCTGACGCGTTATCTAGACGCGCGGAGGACAGTTTGTTGACTATGAATATTTCTGAACCGTTATGGTTACAAGGTGTTGAGTTACTCACAGAATGTCGCAATGATTCTTATCTCCAACAATTGATCAGGGACTGTTTGGCTAAACCAGATAATCATAAAGGATTCTCGGTCAAACAAGAGCTTCTCTTTTACAATAACCGTTTAGTTATTCCCAAAAATTCCAAATTTATTCCGGTTCTTCTAAAAGAGTTTCATCAATCGGCTTTGGGCGGTCACTCGGGGTATTACCGTACGTATCGACACTTGGCGGCGAATTTGTATTGGTCGGGGATGGTGCAATGTATTAAACAATTTGTTAAGACATGTGATGTTTGTCAAAGGTGTAAAGCTAGTTGTACCGTTCTAAGTGGGCTATTACAACCCTTACCCATTCCTGATGCGATTTGGGAACACATCTTGATGGACTTCTGTAATACCATGTTTTTAAATTATAGAGATTTTGAGTTAATCTTGGTGTGATTAAGATTAGTTAGGTTGTTGTATGAGTTTGGGTGATTAGAAACCCATTTGGGAGAAGTTTGGACTTGAAAAATGCCAAAATAGAGCTACACGGGTCGTGTATGGTCACACGGGTCATGTAGCATTCCTTAAGAAAGCATGCAGTAAGCCTTTCAGACCTACACGGGGCGTGTGAGCCTACACAGGGCATGTAGGAATTGTCAAAAAGGAGTCCGAAGGCCAAAACAGACCTACACGGGTCGTGTGACCCTACACAGGTCGTGCACGGGTCGTGTGAGTCTACACGGGTCGTGTAGGCGTGACAGCACTATATAATGTGCAGAAAATGCACATTTCGGGAAGGAGAGACCCATTTCGATATCCAGAGCTTCCTAAGGCGATTTTTCGCCAAATTGAGTCATGAGATGCATAAGGAAGAGTAAGGAGACTTCAATCTAACCCCGTAAACACGCTCACGATTCCTAAATCATCAAGGTGAGTAATTTCTTGATTTTGGGGTTTTGAAGCCCTAACTTTCAATTTCATGATTTTGCCATATATTGTTATATATGTTGTTAGTAGATTGTTAGTAGATGTCTTTGGAGTGATTTGTGAGATTATTGTCGAGTTTCTACGATTGAATTAGTAGAACCGCGAATTTGGGGGTTTCGGTAAATATTGAGTTAATATTACCGTTTATACTCTTTTGTTTCCTCTTTTGATTTATATATCTTTGAGATAAATATAATTGAGATGATTGTGGATATAGGAGAATTGATTTTGACTATGGTGAAATAACCAAGTCTAGCAAACTGGAGCCCGGTACGCGTAATTCGGGGGTTCCGAACACTAAGTTGTTATCAGGTGAGTACTCTTATGTACTTGAGTAGAATTCTACCTTGTGGTAAACTGAATATATATATATATATATATATATATATATATATATATATATATATATATATATATATATATATATATATATATATATATATATATATATATATATATATATATATATATATATATATATATATATATATATATATATATATATGTTAGGTTGTTATTGTCATAATCAAATTGTGGAGTAAATTGTTATCTGTGAATAACAACAACCGAGTTGAACATACATATTGATTGTATAAACAGATTAGATGTTAGTGTAGTCACATTAAAGAGTTTTGAGTCAAATTGCATAGCCATGAGGGCTATTGAGCTGGAATAGAGTTGGAGTGATCATGTTATATGTGGATAACAAGAGATGAGTTGCAATCTATATTGAGTATAACAGTAGAGTATGTGATAAATTGGTTGAGTTAAAGAGTCTTTGAGTTTAATTATTACAGGCATGAGAATTGCTATGATTGAGTATAAGTTGGTTGTTAAAAAAATGAATATATGTGAGAATGTGGTCGAGTTACGAGTAGTACTAAGTGTGGTATTTTTATTGAATTGATGTTATTAAATATTAGCTGGTATTTGTAAAGCTAATATGTTTGCAGATTTCAGAGTTAAGAGAAAGTGGATAATTGCTAATGAGATTAGCAAAAGAGAATAATAAAGATATTTACTGAGAGGGATTACTGGAGTGTAATTGAGATTACTCACTAAGCTTTATAAGCTTACACTTGAGTTGTATGTTGTTTTGCAGGTATCTGTAGCTGTGATAGGGGAAGGGATGTGATAAAGAGAGACAGACGACTTAGAGCCTATCCTTTAGTTGTAATAGATTTTTATTTGTAATGCCTGGTCAATTTTGTAAGGACCTTTTTGTGTAATTAATTATGTGGATAACATCTTGTTTCCATGGTTTGAGTACAAGTATGCCCATTTTGATGTATTATAATTATTGAAAATTTTTTGGTGTACTTTGTATGAGAAACCGGGCGTTACAAGTTGGTATCAGAGCATGGTTTAAGTGAACTAGGTCTTTGAGTGTAAAGTCCTAGACTTGAACCGAGTAGAGAGAGCCCCTATCACATGCTTGGAAAAGATACTGCTACAGGTGTCAGTGTATGAGTTGAGTATAACTATTCTGTTATATTATTATTTGTTATATTCTGTGTGTGAATACAGGTATTGAGTCAGATGAAGAATGAGTTGAGAAATTGGTCATAGTCGGTTGGACCTATAGAGGATGAAGAGAGAAGATTTTGGTTGATATGAGATATCAGCTAACGAGGAGACAAGGACTTCAGTTGATAATGAGATGTCAACTGAATATGAGATGAGATACTAATTGAGGCGAGATTGCAACTGATGGAGAGATTCCAGCTGATGATGAAACGAGTTTCTGGCTGATGGTGAAATTCCAGTTGAAGATGAAATGAGATCCCGGTTGAGGCGAAATTCCAACCAATGATGAGGAAGAGTATGAGTATAAGCTGAGCATGAGCTATGAGTTGAGATATGTGAGTGTAGTCGAGTACACTCGAGAGTTGAAATCCGAAGTATGCAGGTTGCAGCTAATGAGAAAAATAAGATTATGTTGCTATGAGGTATGTAAGTAATTTACTTAAAATGTTAGATGTAACGAGTATATGTGTTTAATTGTTGATAATACATGTGTTAGAGAACTGTTAAGTGTAGTAACCAATATCGAGATGAGAATCTTGTGTCCACTTGAGGTAAGATTTACATATCACATAACGAGTGTTTTGTGATTATATGTAATTGAGAATATATGTGGTTGATTAACGAGTATTTAACAACCATGGAGAAGTGTGTATAATGAGAATATACACAGTGAAAAATATATAAATCTTTTGATATTGTATATATATGTATAAATATATTGCTTATTGTTTCACAGATGTAATGAGACTTCTATGTACGAGTACTTTGTGGTTGAGACCACATGTATTGTGGGGCCACATAACTAGTACTTATGATTTATTAAAAATGAATGGCTGAGATAGCCAAAAGAGTATGAGTTGAGAAAGACGGTGAGTGTGTAGTTGATTGCACACTATAACTGATTATGAGTTGACATGTTGAGAGTTGAATTGTGTGGTTTGGAGTTGTCACATAATGAGATATTTGCGACAGAGTTGTCAGAGGACATTTGAGTAACTACATAAAGAGTACCTTGTGATTATAATTGAGAGAACCTAGAGTGGTTCATATAGGTCTTATTGGCCTAGGGATTGAGTTAATTGTCGAGTAAAAGTGGTTGAGACCACATATGTTGTGGGGCCACATATTGAGTAAATGTGATCGAGACCACATATTCGGTGGGGTCACATATTGAGTAAATGTGATCGAGACCACATATTCGGTGGGGTCACATATTGAGTAAATGTGATCGAGACCACATATTCGGTGGGGTCACATATTGAGTAAATGTGATCGAGACCACATATTCGGTGGGGTCACATATTGAGTAAATGTGATTGAGACCACATATTTGGTGGGGTTACATATTGAGTAAATGTGATTGAGACCACATATTTGGTGGGGTCACATATTGAGTAAACGTGATTGAGACCACATATTTGGTGGGGTCACATATTGAGTAAAGGTGATTGAGACCATATATTTGGTGGGGTCACATATTGAGTAAAGGTGGTTGAGACTACATATATTGTAGGACCACATATCGAATAAACGTGGTGGAGACCACATATTCTGTGGGGCCACGTATTGAGTAGTTGAGGTTAAGATCACATATTTTTGTGAGAACACATAACAAGTACCTTGTGGTTGGAGTAATGAAAATTGTTATGACTCAAACAAAAAGAGGAGTGACGGTGAGTCTATATGACTCGAGACCGTAGTGGAGACTCGCTAGAGTCAAAGAGGAGATGGATTCAAATCAGAGAATGGTATGAGGTACCATGATCTGATCAGAGGACGGTTCCAGGTACCGTGAGATAGTGTTGAATGATGAGACCAAAGGATGGTACGAGGTACCAAGAGTTGAGGCAGAGTGGTGCTATAGTGGTTGTGCTTGTGTGTAAACAGGCATGTACTTTATGATGATGCGGAGTAATGAGACATGTACTATCCTTGCGTGCGGATAGATATGAACGTCGCGGTAAGCTTGTGTGGCTTGAAACCTACGGGTTGAGAAGAGGACGAATCAGAGGCTGAGTAACAGTATAGAGGTATTGTGAGATAATACAATGAGTAATACTGTTGAGAAGTATTGTTGTGAGTATGTGTGTTTATCATGTAATAGTGTTACGAATATGTGAGATTTCTTGCATGTTGAGCGAGATAGAGTTGTGTAACCACATGATGAGAAAATATGAGTGAAAAGAGTAAAAGAGTAATTGTAGTTGTGATTAATAGGATTCGTTCCTTAATAATCAAACCAATTACTGCCAATGAGAAAAATGTGTGAATGTCGAGATGAAAATACTATTTATTCGTATGAGATGATGAATAGTAGATTTTATTATAATGATTTTGAGTTCTTTTCTTGAGATTAATGAGTTAGTAGAATAATGAGATATGATCTCACCGTAGAGATTACGGTGTTAGATGTCATGATATTGAGTCGTGTGTAGAGATTACGGTGAGCCGTATGTATGACCTATTTGTGTCACTCGGATGAATTAGAGATTGATGTGATAATGACGAAGAGGTGGTGAAAATTTATGCGGTTGTGTTGAGAATTTATTTGATAATAAATTATCGAGTTTAATAGAGTAAATGATTTATTGAGAATATGATGTGGATTATCCACATAAGAGATGATATAATAAGTGATTACATCGAGAGAGACAACATGAGGTATGCTGTTGGACTGGGATGAAGAGGAGCCATTCTTGGTTGAGAATTGTAAGTTGTATATTGGGTGAAAAACCTAATATGTGTGTTGAAGTGGGAGTAGAGATAAACGAGTTTTCGGAGAAGTTGAAATCGGTTGTAGTGATGAGACAACTGCAACGGGTCTTGATTGACCAAAGTGTCGAGAGTTAAATAACAAATTCAGAGAAGGCGTGAGTGAAACTCGAGATTTGTTTATAATATTTTGTTATTTCTGGATTTTTACCCTGATATTCATGAGTTGTGTTGATGAGGAGTCAGAATTTGACATGTTACAATTAGAAGAGTAAGTTGAGAGAGAACGAGTATTGAAATTGGTGGGACCGTTTTCCTTATTTGAAGAATGGTATAATAAGAATGTGGCTCGATGTGAGTCATAGATATGAATGTATGTAAATAATGATAGTGGTTGGAGTATCACTTGACGAGTGAGGTGAGATAGCTTGGTATCAACGATACCATAGCAAAGTGTGTGACCTAAAAGAGTGAGTATTTTTTTCTACGTAGCAGTGATGATAGCCAATATGACTATAGAGATCATCTCGTGAGGATGATGGCGGGTATTACCTATTATGAGTAAATGAGATGCGACAGTATATACATGTCATATGAGCTGACAAGAGGATAATATCATTGTCATACATAATGTGAAATTACGGTGGTGAGGTGGTTGTATAAACCATACCTATTCCAAGAGATTCCGAGGACGGAATCTTTTGAAGGGGGTAAGAACTTGTAATACCATGTTTTTAAATTATAGAGATTTTGAGTTAATCTTGGTGTGATTAAGATTAGTTAGGTTGTTGTATGAGTTTGGGTGATTAGAAACCCATTTGGGAGAAGTTTGGACTTGAAAAATGCCAAAATAGAGCTACACGGGTCGTGAATGGTCACACGGGTCGTGTAACATTCCTTAAGAAAGCATGCAGTAAGCCTTTCAGACCTACACGGGGCGTGTGAGCCTACACAGGGCGTGTGAGCCTACACGGGGCGTGTAAGAATTGTCAAAAAGGAGTCCGAAGGCCAAAACAGACCTACACGGGTCGTGTGACCCTACACGGGTCGTGCACGGGTCGTGTGAGTCTACACGGGTCGTGTAGGCCTGACAGCACTATATAATGTGCAGAAAATGCACATTTCGGGAAGGAGAGACCCATTTCGATATCCAGAGCTTCCTAAGGCGATTTTCCGCCAAATTGAGACATGAGATGCGTAAGGAAGAGTAAGGAGACTTCAATCTAACCCCGTAAACACACTCACGATTCCTAAATCATCAAGGTGAGTAATTTCTTGATGTTGGGGTTTTGAAACCCTAACTTTCAATTTCATGATTTTGCCATATATTGTTATATATGTTGTTAGTAGATTGTTAGTAGATGTCTTTGGAGTGATTTGTGAGATTATTGTCGAGTTTCTACGGTTGAATTAGTAGAACCGCGAATTTGGGGGTTTCGGTAAATATTGAGTTAATATTACCGTTTATACTCTTTTGTTTCCTCTTTTGATTTATATGTCTTTGAGATAAATATAATTGAGATGATTGTGGATATTGGAAAATTGATTTAGACTATGGTGAAATAACCAAGTCTAGGAAACCGGAGCCCGGTACGCGTAATTCGGGGGTTCCAAACACTAAGTTATTATCAGGTGAGTACTCTTATGTACTTGAGTAGAATTCTACCTTGTGGTAAACTGTATATATATATATATATATATATATATATATATATATATATATATATATATATATATATATATATATATATATATATATATATATATATATATATATATATATATATATATGTTAGGTTGTTATTGTCATAATCAAATTGTGGAGTAAATTGTTATCTGTGAATAACAACAACCGAGTTGAACATACATATTGATTGTATAAACAGATTAGATGTTAGTGTAGTCACATTAAAGAGTTTTGAGTCAAATTGCATAGCCATGAGGGCTATTGAGCTGGAATAGAGTTGGAATGATCATGTTATCTGTGGATAACAAGAGATGAGTTGCAATCTATATTGAGTATAACAGTAGAGTATGTGATAAATTGGTTGAGTTAAAGAGTCTTTGAGTTTAATTATTACAGGCATGAGAATTGCTATGATTGAGTATAAGTTGGTTGTTAAAAAAATGAATATATGTGAGAATGTGGTCGAGTTACGAGTAGTACTAAGTGTGGTATTTGTAATGAATTGATGTTATTAAATATTAGCTGGTATTTGTAAAGCTAATATGTCTGCAGATTTCAGAGTTAAGAGAAAGTGGATAATTGCTAATGAGATTAGCAAAAGAGAATAATAAAGATATTTACTGAGAGGGATTACTGGAGTGTAATTGAGATTACTCACTAAGCTTTATAAGCTTACACTTGAGTTGTATGTTGTTTTGCAGGTATCTGTAGCTGTGATAGGGGAAGGCATGTGATAAAGAGAGACAGACGACTTAGAGCCTGTCCTTTAGTTGTAATAGATTTTTATTTGTAATGCCTGGTCAATTTTGTAAGGACCTTTTTGTGTAATTAATTATGTGGATAACATCTTGTTTCCGTGGTTTGAGTACAAGTATGCCCATTTTGATGTATTATAATTATTGAAAATTTTTGGGTGTACTTTGTATGAGAAACCGGGCGTTACAACTTCGTGTTGGGTCTTCCTAAATCTAGAGGGTTCGATGCAATTTTAGTTGTGGTAGACCGCCTCTCAAAGTATAGTCATTTTATTTTACTCAAACACCCTTACACGGCCCGATTAATTGCTGAGATTTTCGTGAAGGAAGTAATCCGTCACCATGGTATTCCAAAAACTATCGTTAGTGATCAGGACCCGCTGTTTTTAAGTAAATTTTGGCAGGAAAATTTTCGTTCGCAAGGCACGTAATTACATATGAGTTCGGCGTATCACCCGGAATCGGATGGACAAACGAAGGTTATTAATCGTTGCCTTGATGTGTATTTACGATGTTTTGCAGTCGATCAGCCCAAGTCATGGTCTTCTTGGATACCGTGGGCCGAGTTTTGGTATAATTCCACTTTCCATAGCTCCACTGGCAAGACCCCGTTTGAAGTAGTTTATGGCCACACCTCCATCGGTTGTACAATTTGTTCCGGGTGAGGTTTTAGTTCAAATGGTAGCCGATGATTTACGAGATCGCGATGAAGCTCTCCGTCAGTTGAAGAGTCATTTGGAACTCGCTTAATCACGTATTAAAGCTGCCGCTGATAAACACCGGAAAGACGTCCATTTTGAAGTGGGAGAATGGGTATACGTTAAAATTAAGCCATATCGTCAAATGTCTGTGACGAAACGTATCCATCAAAAATTATCTGCACGTTTTTTTGGGCCCTATCAAGTGTTAGAATTGGTGGGTCCTGTGGCGTATAAATTAGCCTTACCTCCAACATCCAAAGTCCACCCGGTTTTCCATGTCTCCTTACTGAAAAAGGCGGTGCAAGCTCCGGTGGACTCGGTCTTACCTTCCGAGTTGGAATTGTCGGAATCTGATATGGTGTTTCCTGTAGCAGTTTTGGCGAAACGGGTGTTGAAGTCCAACCAACAGGAACGGGAACAGTGGTTGATACAATGGAATCACGGGTCTACGGAGGAGGCCACGTGGGAGGACCGTACAACTATACAAGGTCAGTTTCCAAATACAAGTCTTGAGGACAAGACTTGAAAACCAAGGGGAAGTAGTGATGAGGTCCATGAAGTCATTGGGCCTAATGGGGAAAACCCAGGATTCTTAAAGTTTATTCTAGAAGGGGCAAAATGGTCAATTCCGAAAGTGGCTAAGAAGTTGTTAGCGGTGGAGGTTAGAATAAAGGGAAGGAGAAGATTTGATGGTGGTTATGAAATTCCTTTTGTAGTCTTTTGATTGGCTCATCGCTTATGCATGAGAGAGGACGTGGTCCCTGGTGTATTTTGTTCACGTCATTATTACACATTCAATGTCATTATTACACATTCAATAGAATTCCTCTTCTCCTTCATTGATCAATTAGTTGTTATCATTCTATTCAGTGATTTCTTATTACAATCCCACTTTTGTTCTAATTCCTAAGTGCTATTTGCATCAATTTCTTTGGATAATGTTCAACCCCATACCAAAGAGGTCATCAGGAGTGTAGTGATTTTATAAAAAGCCCGTACCAAACTTATTCTCTATTTTCTCAGTTATCCATTAAGTTCTCGGACCGTCTCAGGTACTCATTGCACTTGTTCTCAGTACTCGATCATCTCTATTCTCTGTTTTCTCGATCCTGTTCTCAATTTTCTGTTGACTAAATTTTCTTTTTATCTTTGTTGCTTGATTTTTATTTTTGTTGTTGAATGGTGGGTTTTTGTTTCTTTCAGGAATTTTTTTTAATTGATGTCATAAATTATATATGTTTCTGTTGAATGCTGGGTTTATGTTTCTGTTGAAAGTTTCTAATTGACATCATAAATCTGTTTAGGATAGAATGAAGTGTATTAACCGGGCATAAACACAAGTTTTTCAAAGATAAATGGGAATATGAGATGCATAAGTTGCTGTTGGGTTAAACTAATGTTTGAGCATATAACGACTCCTTTTACATTCCGAGTCTTTGTTCATTTAGCACTTTTTAAAGACAATAATCATTTATCTGTACAAACACTTTATGGAAAAAAAAAAAAAAAAACTGACCCTTAGTATAGAACATATTATAAAAGAACTCCGCCCTAAATAATTTGTGAATTACTTATCCTTTTTGTTAATTTTTTAGAGACGTTACTAGTGTAGCGCTTTTTATCAGAAAATATATTTTTTCAACAATGTTAAAAAGGATCAAGCCAAAATCGACCAACTTGAATTCATTTTCACTATTTTTATTAATCCGAGTAACAAAATTTTATTTCATAGTCAATAAATTTAGACCCAAATAATGTGATATCCCTTTTTTTAATGGATGGTTAGTGTATTTGGTTCCATCAATTTGTTTTGTGGGGTTACATCTCATAATTTAAGCCTTTGAGGACCAAATGATATCACAAGATTGAAAACAATATTTATAATAAATACAAATTGTCAGGACTTTTAACCCTTTGAACTTCTATTTGGGGCAATTTATTCAGACTTGATGTTTAAAGTGTCTTACGGTTCTGTTCAAATTTAATAGAAATTAAGTATTGTATGCCCACACAAACAGGCAACCAATTTGAGGCTATCCACTTGAATCTTTTATCTTCACAGTTGGCTCTATATAAACCTTCTTGGGGGCATCATAATATAAGCATCAACACAAACTGAAAATCACCAAGAATTGCATTTACATCATGCATACTTGTGTCTGTATAGTTTTCTCACTTCTCTTGCTAAGCATCAACTAATGGTGTTATGAACAAGTGTTTGGATAAGGAGAGACATGATCTCCTTCATTTTAAAGATTGTATTAAAGATCCCTTTGGTTGTCTCTTTACGTGGAGAGCTAAAAAGATGACTACTGTAGATGGTTTTCCAAACAGGTCAAGTCGTGGGGCTTAAGCTTGATGTTTTCTTCGTTGGTCTTGAATGTGAGATCAGACATTCATTGCTTAACTTAAGCTACATGAAGCATCTTGATGAATCCTTCAATTCTTTTCATGGAATCATTCCCATTATCATATCATTGGTTCAGTGTCTCGATTAAGGTACCTTGACCTTGCAGATGACTTTCTTAATGGAAACATTCCTAGGTCCTTTGGTTCATAGACCTTTTCTCTAGAGTTTGGTAACCTCACCAACTTGCAAGTGTTTTTCCTTTCAAATGTTGGAAGGTTCTCTCTCTAGTAACATGTTAGATGGGATGCCAAAATATCTTGGTAACATCCGTAGTTTGGAAAATTTGGAACTTGCTAACAGCCATGTTGTTGACAGATTTCCCGGATTTTCTAATTACAAGAGTTGTATGCTTATGGTCTGATGACACTACTACAAAAAGGCTTATAGGACCCCGTTAAAAGCATAATATAACCCGGTTTTGCAACCGGTCTCTTTGTGAGCAGGTCATGTGTCGAAAATATAATAGAACCCGATTTAAAAACCGGGTCATATTATAGTAATAAAGCCCAGTTCGTACATACAAAACCGGGTTTTTTCCTCAAATCCACACCGCATCTTGCATCTATATACCCTGGTTCTTCTTTATAAAACCGGGTCATATTATAGTAATAAAGCCCGGTTCATACATACAAAACCGGGTTTTTTTTCCTCAAATTTGCACCGCATCTTACATCTATATACCCCGTCGCTTCTTTATATAACCGGGTCATATTATAGTAATAAAGCCCGGATCTTACATATAAAATCAGGGTTTATTATGCACGCCCATGTAATATCTAATTTTAGTATATTTCGCGGTTCCATGATATGCAACCGAATCTTTATATATAATTCTCACATTTCTATTTTGCATCTAACAAGTACAAGTATGAAAGGAATTTTTTGTAAATTTGCAAATGCTAGATAACCAACAATAATATGCTTCATAAAAATAACATTAAAGAAACAACATCCATGACAAAAAAAGTCTTTAATTTTGTACTACATAAAACTTGTATAAAACATTAAAGTCGTTCTAAAAAAACGTTAAAGAAAAATCATCACCAATGTCATCATAGAGACAGCCTCAAACATCTATTATAACAGCCCTATATACTGCAAAAAACAAATACAACAAATAATGAGTTTTGTTATCATCAAAAGTTAGTTGAAAAAAGAAAGAAAGTCGATAAATTATCATTAAAATATAAGTAGAATGTTGTAAAGATTAATAACTAACCGTGTATTTATTTTTAGACGGCCTGTTAAGTGTATTTTTAGGCATGTTTTCATACCTTTTTATCCTTGTTTCATCTTGCATTTGATTCTCTTTATTGCATATTTTCATGTTTTTCGGGATTTCAAGAATAGCAATCTACTTTCACACTTTGTGGTTGTTTTCAGGTGTTTTTGAAGGATGAATCTTGTGTTGGATGACAATGGGAGGCTACACAAGAAATTTCAGAAGAAACGGAGCTCAAACGAAGAAATTACAAAAATGTCGTCCCGAAGTCAGTAGAGTACACGGCCCGTGTAACTTTATGGGCAAAAGTTTGCTATGCCACGTGGGTGCCATGTCAGCTCAGGAAAAGGTCCAGGAGAAATGCAGGATTACACGACCATGTAATCTTGGCCCAAGAAGTTACACGGCCGTGTAACTTTTACTGGTGTCCAGATCTGCTTTTTGGCCCACTATGAGTTGTTTACTCCTTATTGTGCTGTTATCCTCATGCTACACGACCAGATACAGATCCAACCTGATTTTGAGGCCATGTGATGAAGAAAGTGGGTCTTGGAATGATGATGTTTGCCATTGTTCAATTTACCATTTTACCCTTGGTGTGTTAGTATAAATAGAAGTGCTTGGTTAGCCTTAGAACCATCCCTTATCTTCTGAATACTCTCTAGATACATTGTGTTTGTGTTTGTGTGCAACTTCAAGTGTGGATTATCTTCATTTTGTAAGTTTATTTCTCTTTTACTAGTCATGAGTGGCTAGTAACCTTATTTTCTGGTTTTGTATAAAGGATTATGATTGTGATTTAATATAAAGTTTGATGTTTGATTTTATATCTTTCTAGTGATATGATTTTGAGATTTAACAAGTGTTTGGTTTTCATTTATTTCATATTGGCCATTTGATCTTAAATATAAATCAATCTATTCATACAAATTATGAAATCCGTAATTGTTTCATAAAATGTTATTTGTGACAATCATCTTTAATTGGTGAAAATCATATCTCATGTTTTAACGCTTCAACGCTTGTTTAGGAGTATTGAACATTGTTGGGAACATTCACATAAAACATAATGCAATCTTTCATTCAAATTCTATGATCTTATCTAGACTTGATTAGTAAGATTAGTCTTAGTTAATGAGCTTCTCTTGACTAAGGTACATTAGGTGAATGGTGTATGTACGAGCTTTCGGCATACACAAAGTACCAACTTAGAAAGATTAAAGTTATAAACATCATTCTTATTGTTATTTCCAATCATATGACTACAAATACAAAGCCTGAATTTGTCCCCAAATTATAAAAGCAATCATTCTATATTCTGTCCCAAGTTATTTATTCTCAACATTTATATAATTGTATTCCAACTCTTCATCAAACCCCCCCCCCTTTTGGTTACTTTCTTTACAAGTTTAACTTCCGTGAAATCAAGGTGTAATCCATTAGACCATCGCTCCCTGTGGATCGACCCTGCTTGCCATTTATACTACATAGTTAGTATTTTTAACAAGTAGTGCAATCACGAAATATTGGTAATTAACAAATCATTCTAAAACCATATTTCAACTCTTTTATTTTGTTGGTTACGACACTCAACACGGCCACATCCTTTATATAATTACTCAAAAATTCTCTAGTCCACCTAGAAACGATTCCAACCACCGTCCTTTCATCAAATGGAGTTTTGTTTTTCCAAAATGTAACGGCCTATAAAAAATAAAAGTAAAACTATTGCTTAACAGAACAAAGAGTTAATTTCAATAGACAAAATAAAATAATATCTAAAAGTTACTTACTCTACTCGGCAAATCATACTGTTTGGTCATCACAAAATCATACATCCATTTTATAACATAATGTCCGCTCTCTAAAACTCCATCGACTTGTTGGTTGCACTAAAACATGACACGAAGTAAACATTAATAACACAAATGAAACTACAAAATCTATTTTTTTGAAACATATAATGGGATAAACTACCTCTGCATATATCCATTCAATTGGAGGTGATATTTCCTTTCCATACTTCATCAAAGCCTTAAAAAGAAATAAGCAATAGTTCAATAATCAGATTTATATAATCATCGTCATTATACTATATTAAGAATTTTCTTACATGTCAACATGTTTTTTTTTTGATAACCGAGGACCCCACCCGACCCATCATTTGGATGACCCTGATGAAGCAACCTCGGGGCCCACGCACACCTGGCAGCAGGGTGGTCCGGGTCAATCACCTACAGGGTAGAGAGGTGGCCAGTAGCCATCCCCTGATTGAAACCTAACACTCCCTATGGGGGAAAGGGAGGGAGTGGGATTAGAACTCGGAACCTCCTTATGGGGGAAGAGAATGAGTCCTAAGCCTTATCCATTAGGCCATCAGGGTTTTTTTAGCAGGAAGTTAGTGTCAACAGGCTTTTCTATAGGCTTCCTCAAAGAATCCAATACGTACACAATGCGATTGCGAGCGCAAATCACCAAGAGGACCCAATTGTTACTAGTAAATATTCAAACTTTTAGTAAAAAAGATGAAGAAATAAAGTAAATATTTAATAATAAAGATAACAAGTTATGGTACTTTTGCAAATATGGTGTGATGAGGAACGTGTTTCCATGGTGAAGACGCATCACATCAATAAGGTAACTGACGACAGCCTCAGGGTTGTTTTGGCAGCCTTCCCCTAAAATCTTATATGGGTTTAAGAAAGCACATTTATTCATACGTGTACGGACCATCGAATGTAGAATCCTATAAGCAAGATAACACAACATGTTACGATTAACGAATATCTTAGGATCAACCAAAAAAAATATTAATAAAATGAATAATAGTAGAAGTTTAATATACTTACAGCTGCCAAACAGTTATGATAGACACATCTAATGTTTGCTTTTTCAACATACAAACATATTCTTCGAGTGTAACCCTAAAAGCATACGTCCTGGTTTGCAAGTGCCCAGATTCAGCTACAACTTGAACTATTGGGTTGTTCTTGAAACAACCATGAAGTATTTCAATTGGCTTTGGTTTGCTTTTCATTTGGTTTGTCATGTTCTTGTTCATAACAACCGTTGTGTTTGTTGGCGGCAAACTCGTGGTTGAAGTTTGTTGCCTTTTTGGTTGTTCCTACATAAATAACTCAAGTTGATTCAAGATCCTTAACTAGCTAGAAAGGTGAAGGATAATGAATGTATACCTTTGCGACAACGATTGCATCAAGTGGCCATTGAATTGTAGGTCCAACCGCTTGTTGTAGTATACTAACTTCCATTGTCTTAACGGGAACAGGAACATTTTCAAAATTTTTATCAATCTCATCTATCAAAACC
Source organism: Cichorium intybus (assembly GCA_023525715.1). Classification (NCBI taxonomy): domain Eukaryota; kingdom Viridiplantae; phylum Streptophyta; class Magnoliopsida; order Asterales; family Asteraceae; genus Cichorium; species Cichorium intybus. The sequence goes on along the minus strand of CM042009.1, from coordinate 120,549,486 downwards.
TTTAGGTGATTTTTACGTAAAGGAAGTGAGTGGATTAACCCATTCCCATATGGAAAGACTAACCCCTTGGCACATTTTTCGCTCATATCGCCGTAAGGGAACACCAATTCACAAGAAGTAGGTTGCTATAAACATTTAACGTCTAAAAATATAAGTATGTAGTATATATTTCTATGTACTGTGAACTTTAAAAAATAACACAAGATTACCTTTATAGCATCCAAAGCATCTAATGTTGGTGTTGAGCCACAACTATTATTTTGAACCCTTACGCTTACATCATCCGACACTTGGTTTCTAGAATCTTGCATCAAAATATTTGCTTGTAAATTTGCCAATTGGGACGTCACGTGATCTAATTTCGCCTGGATCTTATCAATGGATTCTTTTTCATGCTTTTTCCTCTTTTTTATCAGCTCCATACATCCCTTTTCTAATGCCAACATCATGACCAACCCCCCTAGTACGGCCCGGGTGTTCCGGTCCTATCACCTTTGTCAACAAGTCCTCTCCAGGACCGAGCACTAAATCTCCTTTGGATAATTGAGTTTGGACATCTACCTGTTAATACAAAGAATAGAATTGTGAGATCTATTTATTAGATAGAAATAACAAAAATATTTTTTTTAAATAAAGAAACTCTTACAAGCTTTTCGACTATGGGTTGTATCTTAGGCGGTATTATTTTTGACCCCGACTCGTTTTTAGATCTTCTGCCCATGACGTAGTCTCTTGAACGCTCGCTTTTTATCTCATACAATTGTGGTGCCAACTCACCAGATGCCATCGCTTTTTCCCACTTAGGTTTATTTCCGCGATACCCATGTGGGCCTAGTCGTGCTGGATTCGTATTTAGCTTTGAATTTGCCCGGGCTTTCTCACTTATTTCCTGCAAATAGAAGTAACTAACACATTTTAAACATTACATCATAATAACTAGAGAAAATTACACGGATGGTCCCTGTGGTTTGAGGAATTTGTGCGTTTAGTCCCTAACTTTTTCTTTTAACTCGGACCATCCCTATTGTTTGTTTTTGTTGCGCGGTTGGTCCCTTATGGACATAAAAAGACAATTTTACCCTTCATATTTTTTTTCTATATTTACTTATTATTATTTAGTTAAAAAAGGACAACCCTTTTTCAAACCCATCGATCCCTGTCCATCAAAAAACTCTCTCTCTCTCTCTCTCTCTCTCTCTCTCTCTCTAACTGATTACCCTAAACTAAAATCTGTGGTTTCCATCGGAGGCGCCATCGCCACCCTAGCTTCACTTTTGCTCCTTTCCGATTAATCTCCTCCCCGCCGACTGTAATTTGCTTCACCTTCGGCTCCCCTTTGATCGGAATAAACCGCTTTCCATTTGGGATCTCGGTGCACAACTCACTGAAAACGAGAAATCACAAAATTCAGGTCTGTGGGACTTTTTCTGTTCGGGATCTTGGCTCCCCTTTGATCGGTGCACAACTCACTGATACCTTCTTTACTTCCCAGGATTCTATCAAGCAGAGCGCTTCCTGAAAGACTAAATTAAGTCAAAATCTCTGACTTTTTGCGTTCAGTGAAATTGAAACTCGCGTAAGTCAAAGAACATTGGTGTGTATGATTTGAAACCCTGGATTTTGTTCGATCGAGTGAAAATGGGAGAATTTTAGGACTTACACTGAATGTTGATAGAGATTTGGGTTTTCTTTTGGGAGATTTGGATTCCAAGCTGTGAGCTAAACTGTGTTTGATGCCTCTGCTTCTTTTACTTGATCGTCTTCCCTCTTCTCCGGAATCTATTTTCCGCTCGTCTGTCCGCCGTTCGTGGCGTCCTTGTGGGTTTCAATAAGCCCCGAAAGTTACCAATGTTCCCTCCTTCAAAACCAAAACGTTATAGTTTATACTTGAGTAGAGATAAATGAGCGTTCCGGCAGCGATTACGATGGGGTAGCAGATCGGAGAAGATAAGAAAAGAATAGAAAGAGGGAGACGGTGACGCTTAAGAGAGAGAGAGAGTTATATGCCTTTTTTTCTTTTCTTTTTTTAAGGTTAAAAAACAATAAATAATATAAAACAATTTTAATATTAAAAAATAAAAGGAAAAATTAAAAAAGAAAAGGATTAAGGGTAAAATTGTCTTTTTATGTTTATCAGGGACCAACCGCGCAACAAAAACAAACAGTAGAGATGGTCCGAGTTAAAAAAAAAGTTAGGGACCAAACACGTAAATTGTCCCAAACCACAGGGACCATACGTGTAATTTACTCTAATAACTAATATTATCAAGTGGGATCAAGGTCTAACAAACCTGGAATTCCGCTGATGATGTCCTCTCTTTAAAGTTTTGCAATACATCCTCATCTAGAAACGAGTAAGTCTCAAGTGGATCTGTCCCGTTCTTTAATTTCTTATTAACCGTCTTCTTAAAGGCTCTCCACCGGCTGTTGCATGTTTTTAGCACATCGTGTTTGCGTTTATCATTCTGAAAACTCCAACGTTTATGTATCTCGAATATGGAATAAAGATATGAATTTTTAATAACATGTCATAATTAAATAAAGGCATGTGTAATAAGTATTTAAAAAACAACCTTGATAGACAACCATAAAGTATCTTTTTCGGTTTGTGGCACTTTCTTCCAATTCGGATATTTGATAGTTTTTAACGACCTTGTAAGAACGCCATACTCAGTGGCGAATTTATTTTGTTTATCCCCAATATGCTGGCCAATATCATTGAAATCGACTTCTCGTGGCTCTTTAATTTCGTGTAGTCGTGTGGCTGTTCTTTTTTTCCTCAGCTGCGGCTGCGGCTGCGGCTGCGGCTGCGGCTGCGGCTGCGGCTGCGGCTGCGGCTGCGGCTGCGGCTGCGGCTGCGGCTGATCATTCATCTGATAAACAAAGTTTGTACAAGTTACATGTTAATTAACTAGAAAGGAGTTTAAGGTGTTCTGCAATACTTATGGCATCAAAAGGTAGTTTACAAAATCATAAACACCCCAACAAAACAGAGTGGAAGAGTGTAACAATCGTATTTTAATGAATAAGGTATGATGCTTACTCACACAGGGCAAAAACAAAAGTGTTTTTGCCCTGAAGCTATAAAATGAACGGTTCATGCTCTTAACAGAAATGACATTGTAGGTGTTACAAATAAGACCTTAAAAGGGAGTTGGAGTGGAGTGAAGCCAAATGTTGATTACTTTAAAGTGTTCAAGTGTGTATGACATGTGCATGTTTCAGATTCTACAAGGAAAAAACTCGATGAGCTTACAAGTTATAAAGACTTTACTATGTTTACTTCTGATAATGACCTTACAAGTTATAAAGAGGTTGTACTAATTCTTAATTGGATAATAGCAATATATGTTGAAATTGCAGCCATTGTAAAAGAAGAAATATGGGAGCTAGTATATTTGGTGGTGGGTGCAAAGAAGATAAGAATGTAATAGAGATTACCATGGTGACGAACGCCACTTAAAGTCCTTTCTGTTTTCTTCTTTGGACTGGACATCAAAACCAAATTAAATCATGGCTTTGAGTTGAATATTTTGCCCCTCATATGCATCATACACTTCGACACCTGGACTCCATAACTTTTTCATGTCGTCGATTAATGGAGCTAAGTAGACATCAATATCATTTCCTGGTTGTTTTGGACCTTGAATTAGCAATGACATCATAATGTATCTTCTTTTCATGCATAACCATGGTGGAAGGTTGTAGATGCAAAGAAGAACCGACCATGTACTATGACGATTACTGCTCAAGCTTCCAAATGGATTAATTCCGTCAGAACTGAGTCTGAATCGAATATTTCTAATCTCCTTGCCAAATTCTTCAAAATGAGAATCTATATTTCTCCATTGCGGAGAATCCGCCACATGTCTTATGTTCCCATCCTTTTTACGCTCTTCGGCATGCCACCGCATCAACTTTGCATCTTTTGCGTTTGCAAATAACCGTTTTATTCTTGACACAATTGGCAAATACCATAATACTTTAGCAGGTGGGCCATTATTTCTCAAATTATTGTTTTCTTCAGTCGGATTTTTCCGTTTATATCGTGATGTACCACATGTAATACATTTATCTAAATCCGCGTATTGGTTTCTATATAACATACAGTCATTTGGACATGCATGTATTCTTTCGATTTCCATTCCCATTGGACACATCAATTTTTTTGTGTGATATATTGAAGCAGGTAGTTCGTTATCTTCAGGAAGCATATCCTTCAATATCTTTAGAAGACTTGTGAAACTTGTATCACTCCAACCGTTGTTTGCTTTTAAGTTAAATAACTTCAACACAGGAGATAGTTTGGTAAATTTTGTACACCCAGTATACAACGGTTTTTCTGATTCATCAAATAATTCTTGAAATTTTTCATAATCCTTTTCGGCAATATTATCCTCACAATCATGTAACATTCCAGATAGGTTATCATAGTTGTCATTGTATGAATCATCAATATCGTCATTAAATGTTGAAACACCCGTATTACTATCAACAAATATCTCACCATGTCGTGACCAACATGTATAATTTCTCATAAACCCACGAATTATTAAGTGTTCTTCTATTTTGGCATAATCAATGTACATACGACAATTCTGACAGTCTACACAAGGACACCATATGTAGCTTTCTCCTTTGTTCACCCAATTTTCCTCTGCAACTTTAAGAAAACCACCCAAACGTTCCAAATATTCATCGTTTGAACGTTTAATTCTATACATCCAATAACTATGATCCATCTGTAATTACATAAATTATATGTTAATAACATGCATGTACGACAACAAAAGCATCTAAGACACATATATTGTGCCTAATTCAAAATTAATTTTACAATAATATGATCGAATGCTTGAAACAAATAAAATTACCTTATTTTCCCTCGTTAGACAAAGACAATGAATGTATTTTTATGATTCAACGGGTTCAAGAAGTATTCCTGCAATAACACAACAAATCAGTTAGGCAATTGAACATGTATCATTATTATTATTAGTTTCTAATTTTATTGGACTTTTACAATAATAAAAATTATTTAAATATATTATTTGGGTTTTCACAATTTCACATTTGTCAAAATATTAAAAAATAATTAATAAAAAGACTGATAATAAAAAATAAAAAACTAATTAGCGGGAATATTTTTCACTCCTCGTTTAAATTTCACTCCCCGCCTAAATCCAATTTTCTCCTCCATACATATATGCATTTTACTGATGGTGTTCCTGCAACTCCGATTCTCTCTTCCCCGACTTCTAAACGATAGAAGATGTTGTAAAATATGACGGATCCGAATTGACTTTAGACAATATTAGCTCAATGCGGAATAGGATCAAAATTATCAAACGGTAATAATCACAACGAAATACGAATGAAGTAAATAAAATAGAGACACGAGGATTTACGTGGAAAACCCAAATCGGGAAAAACCACGGGCGGAGGAAGCCGAGAACCAAATCACTATATTTTGTGGTGTTTACAAAATATTTGAAGAATATAAAAATACAAAGAGTTTATAAAACTCTTATGTATTTACAAGAGAAGAAATTGGATTTGAGATATGTGTTTTGATGTTTTTGGTGTGGTTTGCATCAATGATCTTCTAACCTATTTATACAAAAATTTCTACATGCCATTTAAGAAAAAATGGCTCATATGTTGAATTCTTTACAAGCCACATTTGAAAATTGATTAGCAGCCATTTGAAAATAAGTGTTGCAGCCACATCTTTGAATATCATCTTTAGCAGCCATTTGAAAATAAGTGTTGCAGCCTTTGAATAAAAGATTGTTGAATTTTGAAGACATATTCTTCAGAAGAGATGAAGAGGTTCGCCAATTTTCTCCAATTTTGAGATTCGCCTTTTACGGATGATGTTCCCGCAACTCCAATTTTCTCCAATTCTCTGTTCCTGCAACGCCAATTTTCTCCAATTTTGACAAATTATCTCTTCCACAAATCACAGTGAGCTGCCCAAGATACCGATTGAGATGAAGAAATCGAGGGGAAAACCCGGTCATTTAGAACCATATAAGAGATTCGCAAAAGGGGCAACTGGATCGTCTTCCTGCAACTCCAAATCTCTCTTCTCCGACTCGACTGCTTCTCCAACTATATCTCCGACCCCATATTCGGTTGCATCTTCGACTCCATCTCCGATTGCATCTCTCGTTAACAGGTATTTTCCGCCTCCATCTGTTTTGTTTTCTGTTTTTTGATCCTTCAATCAGACGAGACTATCAGTCCTCTTATTAACAAGGATATCGGTGACAACAGCTTAAAATAGCTTAAATGGAGTTACAGAAAAGGGTATAGACTCAATGAAGAATACAAGTAACGTTTCTGACTTCAGTTTTCACTTCTCGGTCTCCAGGAAGCAGCGATGGTGGCTCAAATCTCAATACCACCCAATGCCTTCCAATTTGGTTGCCGACTATAATCTTTAAGGTATTGTATCAAAACCTAAATATTTTGAAATTTGGGCATTCTAGATTTCTTGTGAAATTTGGTCTAAAGTCAATTAAAGAATACAAGTAACGTTTCTGATTACTCAATGAATGTGACTGGAACTTCTTGATTGCTTTTGTTATTGATATCATTAGTTGAAATTTGGTCTAAAGTCAATTAAATAATACAAGTAACGTTTCTGATTACCTCAATCAATGTGACTGGAACTTCTTGATTGCTTTTGTTATTGATCGGATATTCTTGATTCCTTTTTGCTTTTCTGTCTATGATGGCGTTTTTGGCTATTTGTGTTATTACTGGATGAATCAATGGGTATAAATAAACTAAATAATCTCAGGAATTAGTGGTAGTTATCCTCAAAATTAAAATTGTATAATTATCTAATAGAATTTTAACTAATGATATCTTAAGGTTTGAAAGTAATTTTTAAATTTGGTAATTATCGGCTTATATAATTGTTAGTTTCCTTAATTTATCTGTATATAGAAATTTCAATCGGCTTATCTAATTGTTAGTTTCCTAAATCGCAGGAACTATATTGCCCTTATTCAAGAGAATGTCAGGAGTGGGATTAAGTGGTTTCGGGATTACATGAGTCACCATCTGCCCATCTGATGATTTTTTCTCCAATCTTCCAATCAGTCGTATGTGACCTAGTGTAGTGATTTGGTTAGTCAAGTTTAATATATATAAAAGTTGACACTGTTATATTCACATTCTTAATTATCCTTTGTATTTTTCAATGACAGCCACGTCAATTATCATCATTGGTTGATCAACAACTACTTGAAGCAAAATCACGAATTGAGAATGCTGCCTTCATGAACAATGATTCAGAACTCTACGCCTCTAATTATCGGAATATTTCGATGTTTAAATGGTACCCGTATTACATCTATTCAAATACCTTTGCTTTTGATTAATTTACGGCCTGTTTCCTTATGACTTAATGGTTTAAGCATTTAATGTGGACAACTTAACATGACTGTTTCTTTTTTACTCAATCTAGACAAAATGACTTAATGGGTTAAGACAAAAAACTTGGCTTAATATATTAAGAAACTAACTCTTTACCTATTTTTCATTCTTTTTATTTCCTCCCAAATCCCAACTCCTCTCACTTTGATGGATTTGTCAAATTTGTTTTTTAGAATGTAAGGGTAAAATGTTCATTTAGTCTCATTGAGAGGGTTTATTTGGTCCAAAAAAGAAACTGACCTTTGTATAAATATATTTATCCAGACATACATGAACATCATTACCATTTAGTCACTTTACCCATACATGACTTAATGGGGAAAAAAAAGAAACCGCCCTTTAGTGGGAATATGTTTGAAAAAGATCTTATTGCAGGAGTTATGAGATGATGGGCCGAATGCTCAAAGTTTACATCTACTAAGATGGAGAAAAACCGATTTTTCACGATTGGATACTTGAAGGAATATATGCATCCAAGGGTTGGTTCTTGAAGCTGATGGAAGAAAATAAACAGTTTGTAACAGAAGACCCGAATGAAGCTCACTTGTTTTACATACCTTTTAGTTCACGGTTGCTTGAGTTAACACTTTATGTTCCTCATTCGCACAGTTGTGATAATCTGATTCAGTTCATGAAGAATCACATTGAAATGCTTATAACTAAATATCCATACTTGAACAGAACGAATGGATTGGATCATTTTCTTGCTGGTTGCCATGATTCAGTCCATGTTTTATTTTCCTTAATTTCAGTTCCTATTTACTTTATTATGTACAAATATTCATGAATATGGAAACATAAAAACGAGCATATCTTGAAGGAGAAATGCATTGTAATGTATTAAACGATAGTTACTATTGTACTGAAAAGTCCGGGAAAAATCTTCTAATGGCAAGACATGAAACCTACTTTGTTCCTTCTACTGAGTCTTGTCATTTCAAGTCTACTAATAGAACTCGGTTGTATGTTGGGAACCGGGTCACATACCTCTACAGCTAAAAGCCCCGGTTGTTATGTTGGGAACCGGGTTACTTATGTAAAACATATACCCCGGTTTCTTACGATAACCGAGTCATATAACTTCTCTAGAACAGTTTTGCTTATACGAGAGTCTCTTAAATGGAACTATAAGTGTGACTGTGGGAACTGCCCTTGCTTAAAACTCTTGACGTCTCTTCCAATTAGCTTAGAGGTGTTATATGCGAAAGCTAGGGATGAGCAAAAACCGAACCGCCTAAAAAAACTGCAACTGATACAAAAACAGACGGTACAGTTTTCAATTTTGCAAAAAACAAAGCTCATCGGTTTTGTTGTGCGGTTTTCAGCAAGAAACCGACCCCCACAGGCCAAATTGCACCAAATGTATTTAAAATAATAAGATTTTGAATTATGTTATATAAATATTATTTAAAATACTTATAATTTATTAATTTATATTATATTTTGGCTTTGACTTGGATTCAATTGGGATTCAAAAACCACCATCGCCTCCGCCTCCGTTTTTTTTTTTCTCTAACACTACAAGAAAAGTGTTTGTTAGTAACCAGGTTTTTAGTGACAAAAATTCTGGTCACTAACAACATCACTTAGTCATCGTATATTTAGTCATCATGAATTTTTGCAATCTTACAAATTTAGTGACCAGTACTATCATAGTCGTCAGTTATCGGTCACTAAACTCTAAAATTAAATAAAAAATGTTTTTTTTAAATGTTATTACAAGTATTAGTGAGTAAATATAATGGTTACTAAACTAAAAATTTAGTGACAAAAAGGGTTGTCACTATATTCTTTGCTATACGTACCCTTTTTTAAAAATCACTTCATGCACCCCATTTGACATGACTTTTTGTCTTTTTATTCCCATTTATTTCATTTACCGATTTGATTTAATTTATTGTCTTTTTTTTGTTTTTTTGTTTTATCATTTATTATTATTATTATTATTATTATTATTATTATTTGTTAAAAGTTTATAATTCGTCAATGTGATTTATGAAAACTCACGCGTTTAATTGGTCATGTTTATGAAAAGACGTGCATTTAGTCGTTTATGAAAAGTCAATGCGATTTGCAAAAAGTCACGCGTTTAGTCGTTTATTTTTTATCACACATGTTTACAAGTGATGTCTTTTCTATTATTATTATTATTATTATTATCATCATCATCATCATCATCATCATCATCATCATCATCATCATCATCATCATCATCATCATTATTATCATATTATTTTTGTTATTATTTGATAAAAGTTTACAACTACCAACGCGGTTTACCAAAAATCACGCGTTTAATCGTTGATATTTAATTGCTCACGTTTACGATTGGTCAATGTGATTTACAAAAAATCACGCGTTTTGTAGTTTATTTTTTATCGTGCATTTTTACGATTGATGTCTTTTATGTCATTGTTAATATTTTTTAGTAGGGATAATGACTTGTAAAGGTAACGAACTTGTGAAATTGTTCACATTTGGTCACTGAACTTTTTTTTGTGTTTAGTTTACCCATGAACTTTTTCAAATTGTTCACATTATACCATTATGACCGGTGATAGGAGGTTTATTCTGATTTGGAATCCTACGTGGTCAATTATTATTATTATTATTGTTGTTATTATTAGATTATTATTATCACATAATAGTAGTAATAACAACAACAATAATAATATGAATACTAATAAAGGACAATAAAACACAAAAAACAAAACACAAAATTTCACTATTGGTCAATTTGGTTTGCAAAAAGTTGTAAATTAAGTTATTTATTTTTTTATTATTTACATTTACGATTATTATTATTATTATTATTATTATTATTATTATTATTATTATTATTATTATTATTATTATTATTATTATTATTATTATTAATAACCACACATTTGACTAATTAGTAAAATTGCAAAACATGTTTGTAAGAACACTTGTTTTCAAATTGCTAACCGGTACGATGTAATTAAAATAGTTGATATACATGATAAATCAATGCGGCTTACAAAGAGTCGTGCATTAAGTAGTTTATTTTTTATCGCCCACGTTTATGATTTTTGTACTTTTATCATTATTATTAGTATTAACCACACATGTTTTCAAATTGCTAACCGGTACGATGTAATTGAAAAAGTTGATATATATGATAAATCAATGCGGTTTACAAAGAGTCACACATTAAGTAGTTAATTTTTTATCGCCCACGTTTATGATTTTTGTACTTTTATCATCATTATTAGTAGTAGTATTAACCATACATTTTGCTAATCATAAAAATCTAAAAAGTTAAAAAGAAATAACCATTATTTCAAAGTTGTAAAATAATTTTCCATGAACACTAGTTTTCAAATTTATAACTGGTACGGTGTGGTTAACATAGTTAATGCAGGTAATTAATAAAGAATTATATGTTATTACGATTATATTCAACATACATATAGGGGAATCACAATATACAACCATAAAATTCTATATTGAAAATAAAATGAGGGCGGCGGTGATGGTCGGGGTCATGATCAGATGGGTGTGGACTCCACAGTGGACCGTTAGGTGTCGACTGTGGTCAAGCTTTTGGAGACGGAGCTTAGGGTTTGAAGGTATCACTTGGATTCGCTGGAAGTAAGAGTTGGGCTTAGGGTTTGAAACAAAGATGACTTGCTGGGCGAAAAAATCGGGGTGTGCTAAGCAATTGGGAGTGGTGCGTAAAGAATACCCCTAAAGATGTTACCAAAAATAGTGTTCACTAAGTATTTTTTTTTTTTGTTTTTAGACTTACCTAAAGCTTACGAAAAAACATTGTGACGATAAATACCGGTTACTGACCATAAAATAACAGTCACTAGTTATATTTTTATAAAATAACAGTCACTAGTTATATTTTTATAAACTATTTTTTTAAAAATTTATATTTATTATTACCTAATTTATAATTAAATAATATATTATTTTTCAATATTTCACTGATTTGTCTGTCTAGTATTCCGCCATTCCGCCGGTATTGTGCACTCATTGCCTTGTCGTTGACGCCATCGGTCAGATCCTCACGAAATCGACGACGATTTAGGGTTTCTAAGTAACATACCCTACACCGAATCCAACAAGCGGAATCTTGTAGCAGAAAAATTGATATGATTGGAACTCTTTGTCAAAGCCATGGAATTGGGTTACACCGACGTTGCATACAACCGTACTATTACCGGAGTAATGTCGGAAGTAAGTAGACTGTTGTTCAACCTTCTATTCCATCTTTCTTCCGTTCTCAAGGTCTCTCCTTCTATCTCTGCCTCTGTAAACCTTCATTGTCGCCTCGTCAATGTCCCAACATCTACATGCTTTTGTCAATACATTCGTGTCACGGTTGTTGTTGATACGCTCGTGCAAGGATCAGCTCTTAGACGTCATAAGCATGTTCATATATAATGTACTAGTGTTTGTTTTGGCTAATTTCATAAGGGGATACAAGGTTCATAGATTTAAAATATAGTTCTGTGTTAGCGATCTCTTTATCAACAAGTAATTGTTTGATATTGAATGTGTTTTTGTATCGGTGGATTTAATTGCCATTGATTTTTCAGAAATCCGCTTTCGATTGAAGAGACCCTTGATTAAGGCTTCGATTGAGGTCATAGTTCTATACCTCTCCCCATTTTGATTTTTTTTCTAAAAATGTTTTTAGTTACTTTCAATAATCTCTTAAGATTGTTCTTTAGGTTATGTTTGGCAGACTAACTGAAAAAATAGCTGCTAACTGAAAAACTAACGATAGCTAGAAAAACTAGCGGCTAACTGAAAAACTAGTTGAGCTGAAAAACTAGCCGATAATAAATGATGTTTGGTAAAAACTAACCGATAAAACTAGTTGGAAATCGTAAAATGATATAAAAGGACATGCACAAAATTAATCAAATATTATAAGAAAAACCATAATATATTAAATTAAATTAATCCAACAACGAAGATTACACTCAAGTAAACCATAAAGTCTTGCAAATAAAATATATTATCATCCAATTAAAAGACAAATATTCTACTAAGTGCCAACATCAATAACTTTAAATAAAAACCTATGTACTAATAAAATATTTCAATCAAAATAAATTCTTCAAATAATGTTTCTTGATTGAGCAAACTTCTACCAGGCCAATCTAGCATCATCACTTGGTTGCTCGAAGAATATGTGTAAAGCCCGGAACCAAGTATCGAAGAAATAAGCTTTTAACTGTTTTAAATAAAGACAAAATAAGGAAAATGGTGAAAATTTATAAATAACGGCGCTATCTTTAAAGATAGCGGCGCTATTGGACCAAATCCCATATCAGTCGCGTTTCAGACTGTTCACGACGTTGACTTTACATGGATTTGAAGATACCGAAGCTATCTTTAAAGATAGTGGCGCTAACTTCGCCTGAGCGGGAAAAAGAGTATCTTTTCGTGATTTGGACCATTTTTAAGTCATTTAACACATCCCACTTCATCATTTTACCTCTAGAACTCTAGAAAACACCCCTAAGCTCTCTCAAGCTTCCATGGTTGTTTAAGCTTCATTTGTGGGTTTGTGAAGGTTCTTGGAGGAAGAAGAAGGAAGGAAGGTGTTCAAGAGAGGGTGGTGCTTACAAGGAGTCAAGTTCTTGCTGTTCCTAGACCATTGTAAGTGTTTAGAAGCTTGTTTTCCTTATTTTTTGTTGTTAATGGAGTTATCAAGCTATTTCCAAGCTTTTCAAGACAATAATGGTTCTATATCTTGGATGAAGGTTGGATTTAGGGGCTAATGATGAGTTCTTCTCCTTTTAGTCTCTGAATCCTTGAGAAAAACCCAAGCCTAGTCTTAATATGGTTGTGAATGAAGTTTTAAGTTGTTAATATTCATCTTTAGAGCTAGATTTGTCACCATGAGCTTATTTGGCTAGGATTGGTGGCTAAAATTACGTGTTCATGAGTTAAGGGACTGTTTTGGACAGCTCCTGAAAGTTGGAGCTTCTGTCTGAACGGATTAACCACTTAATGGAGAGAATGGATGAACAGTGAAGATAGCAGCGCTAACTCTAAAGTTAGCGGCGTTATTTCTCTGTTTTGACCAATGTTGACTTTTGTTGACCTGTTCACTTTGACTTCTTGGTCAGTGGACTTTTGAGTCAAAAACTCTAAGGAAACCTTAGGCTTAATTTTGGATTAGGAATATTTAGATGAAAACTCGTGTATTAATGGGATGTTTGGATAATAAGAAGCTCGGAGGATTTCACCGACCTTTCCTCACATTAGTTTAGCAACAAATCAGGTGAGTCTCCTCACTGTCTTGATTATGATGTTAATGATGATATTTGCTGGCGAAAGCCGATGACGATGTTTGCCGGCGAAAGCCGATGACGATGTTTGCCGACAAAAGCCGAGGACGATGTTTGCGGGTGATGTCCGATGACGATGTTTGCCAACAAAAGTCTATCACGATGATTTCCGACAGATCGGGGAAAGCTTGAGAGTCGACATCAGTTAAATGATGTTTATGAGTTTTTGGAAAAATCTGGGGAACTCGGTAAGCAATGTGCTTACGGTTTTAAGTTTAAAATGTTTCAGGTTCTCATGGCGCGGGAGTCTCGGGCACGGCGTGATCGCTGGCATTGTCATCTATTTTATTGACTTCTACTGTTATGTTATTTGACTATGAATTATGAAACTATTTATCTTTTGATGAACCGTATGCATAATTTAATGAATGAATGGTTGGACGTATGTTTTATGATATTTGGTTTAAAAATATTTTTTATATGAGTTTTTGGGACGTTACAATATCTCTCTAACCGGAGCCCCAAACATAAGCATCGCATGGCACCAAATTTCCCCACCAACCTCAAGCTCATCATTTGCAGCTATTCAATTCATAATATCCATGACCATAGGAATACTAGTTCCTACGTCGTCCTTTTTATTGTTGGTACCTTGCTTGATCAAATCCACAATTTCATGATATCGATGGATGTCATGAACCTTTTCTATATGCTCCCTCATTAAAAAGTACCCCTGGATTCCCTTTTCTATATGCTCCCTCACTTGCTATTTATCACATTGGGAACACTATTACACAAGTAGGGGTGAGCATCGGGGGGGTTTTTTGGTTTGGCGGGTTAAGCGGTTCGGGTTAGTCGGTTTTTGGTTCGTCACCAAACCGCCCGTAAACCGAACCGTATAAAAGTCGGTTTTCAGGTTTACGGGTTAATCGAGTTTCGGTTTTGGCGGGTTCGGGTTGGTTAAACCGTATAATGAAAACCCAACAAAATATTGCTAGCAACCAACTTTGTGATAATAGCATAGAAAGGCAACATACTTTTAGAAAATGCAGCTCACTTAGTCGCGATGCACATCTAAATTCAAGTAGTTTTCCTAGATATACCATATTTGATTGCCTGAACATTAAACCTACAACAAACAAATCACAATGCACCAAATGAAATATGTAAACTCAAGATCTTGTTAAAATATCCCGATTCCATCTCCCAATGTAAATAGACAGAAACAGATCCAATTTTTTAAATTAAAAGACATAGTTCTCCTAATTAAACCATTAAACATGTTAATATTAATTTTTTTAAAGCAAACACATTAAGTAGCCAATGAATGTAGTCTTAAATACTTCAAGATAATAATTTACAAGATTTACAAAATTTACAAGCGAACACATTAAGAGAGGTCATCGTAACTGAGTGTTTCATTAAAGATTCACATGTTAACTTTCCGCATCATTTAATTATAATTACTAAATATTTTTCGTGAAATATCAAATTACAAATAATTACAGAAGTTGTTGATAGATCAAACAAAAAGTAGCTTAAAAAAGAGCACCGATCCCCATCCAAACCCCTTTAATTTCTCCAACCAAGTGTCAACGATCGATACAAACAGAGAAATCGATAAACACCATAGGCATTAGGTAGAATTTCGATGATAAACAAAATTACACAGTTAATAGAGAATCGATTGACAGAAAATCAACAATTACCAGATACGAACATAAAAATCGATGCTAACATTGTGTAGAATCTGACTTGAACCCGACGATTGACAGAGAATGGACTTCTTTTTTGGAGGATTTGAGTGAATCTGTCAATTGCCGCTTTATAGTAATCACGATGGGAGGGAATTGTCGCCGATTTGGAGGGAAGTTGAGTACCAGATAATGCCAAGGAAGCATAGATAATTTGGGATAAAGGAAGCATATCACATGTGAGGGTAAAATGGGAACATTTTGAAACCACTCCTCAACACGTTACTATTAGTAGCGTTTAAAAACCCTAGCTTGTTAGCTAGCTTATAAGTTAGTTTTTGGATTCCCAAACACGTCAAACTAAAAAAGCTTGAAAAAAATGTTAGTTTATACGCTAGCTATAGAGCGCCAAACACAGTCTTAGTAGAAATTTGAAACTACGTACTCAGGTCTTGTTTTAGTTGCTCAGTTGAGATTAGAAGGCATATGATATCCAATGCCAAGGTAAAATATTGAATTGAATAGTCCAAAAGAGGAGCAATATGTGAGTTTGAGAGAAAGAGAGAGTGTGTACATGTGGGGGAGGAGGAAGGGGGAAGGGGAGGGTAGGATAAGTTGATGTGAGCTTATATATTATTTTTTAATAATTGGGTTAATTCTATAAAAGTATAAAAGTTTACATCTCAATTGCTAATTTACCATAACATATTTTTCGTTACTATTTGCTATTTACTTTTAGAAAACGTTTCTAATTTGAAATTTTTAAAAGGTCACCAACAGGTTACCGCTGACCTGGCGGTTTCCGTTGACATTGTATTCTATAAAAGTCCAAAAGTTACCCCTCAATTTCTAATTTACACTAACATTTTTTTGTTAGTGATTTGCCACTAAATACATATTTTTGTTACTGATTTGCCACTAAATACATATTCGAAAAAAAATGTATTTTTACATATTTATAAAACAATTTTTCCGATATAAGATACATTTTTATTCACAGTTTATTTGTATAAAAACTTATTTTTATGTAAAAATATGTTTTTAATATATTTATGTGTATTGAATGACTGCATGTTATGTGGGATTGGATGGCTGATGTGGCTTGGTGATTGGATCGCCACATCAACATGTCTATTAAAAACAAAAATTGAAGAAATAGGGATCTATAGGACTCAAACTCGAGACATGTCCCGTCTAGAGTGTGCACTTTAGCCGGTGAGGTAAATGCTAACTTGAATCTTTTGAAAGATAAAGTTCACGTCCTAGACTGGACAGATCTCAAGTTCTATTCTTGTACACTCTCATTTCTTTGCTTTTGTTTTTAAATAGACATGCTCACGTGACGATCCGGTCACCAACCCATATCAGTCATTCAATCCCACTTAGCATGTCAAGTTAGTCATTCAATACACATAAATATATTAAAAATATATTTTTACATAAAAATAAGTTTTTTTATACAAATAAAACTTACGAAAACAACAAAAACACATGTAGACAACTTTATGTATCATTTTCACTGCAATGAAGTTCCAATATTTGCTTCTAATGTCGATATGGAACTTTTCACATAATGTTTCGATGAAAATAATCCTTAAAAATTATAAAATAAAATGAATAGTGGTCAATGTGGAATTTTTTGAAAGTATGAGTGGTTTTCATGGAACAAAAAAAATATAGTGGTTAATCCGGAATTTTGGCTACAGTGACTTTTATGTTATTAACCCTAATAATAATATCTAAATATAAATACTAAAAAATATATATAAAAAAATAAATTAGAAGGATATAACGGCCACTTCAAATTTAAAAAGTACCTAAATCATAAAAAGTTTAAGGTATTCAACCACTAATGCAAACTGAAAATTCTTTAAACGTCGTCATTCACATTTTCTTAACGAGTAATTGTATTGATTCCTACATTTTCTTCTTACCCATATTCCTACCTATGTGAAATTATGACAAGTGTCACATGTTATAAAATTAATAATATTTTAATAAACATATCATAATTTAACTTGGGTAGGAAGATTAGTAGGAACAAAAGGTAGGAAAAAAACAATTTCTCTTTCTTAACAGACCACGTCCAACAGATTTACAATTTACTCATAAAACAACGACTAAAAAGATAGGTAAAGTGAAAGGATTGGGGGTTTACCTAAAATTTTTCCACTTTATCGTCAATCCTCGACTCCTCGTGCACAATCACCATCTTTTTTACAGCAATCCTCGTTCACAATGGCAATCTTTTACAGTGTTATTTCATACTTGGTCGCTTCTAGCTCCCATGATCTCATCTTCTCCGTCTTCCTCACCGTCCCACGTCGCTGCCGCCTCCATCGTCCCTCGCTTCCCATCTTCTCGGGTTTCCATCAAGTTCTCGGACCATTTTAGGTAATCTTGCATTTGTTCTCTGTCCTCGATCCTCTCTATTCTTTGTTTTCTCAATTCGTGTTCTCTATTTTCTTTTCTATAACTTTTCTTTTTATCTTTGCTGCGTGATTTTTATTTTTGCTGTTAATGGTGGGTTTGTGTTTCTTTGAAGAGTTTTTTTTAATTGGTATCATAAATTAGATATGTTTCTGTTGCATGCTGGGTTTATGTTTCTCTTAGGCTGGAGGGAGTGGCCTCGCCTAACCCCTCGCCAAACATGCCACCTCCCTCGCCAAACCACACCGCCACCATCGCCCTCGCCCTCGCCAACCCCCTCCTCGCCAAGAAATCAACGAGCTCGCCATCAACAAGCCATAGCAACATGACTTGTACTTTTTAGCATGGGAGTTGCATCTTTTAGCATGATTAGCACATGCTGACTGCTCCCACCAAATTTGATCAGCATGTGCTAAGCTGATGTGGCAAGTTTAGCATGTACTGAACATGCTAACCACTCCCTCCAGCCTTAACACTTTTTAATTGACGTCCTAAATCTGTTTTGGATAGAATGAAGTTAACGTGGCATAAACATAAGTTTTTCTATAATAAATGGGAATACGAAATCCATAAATTGCTATTAAAGGTGGGGTCAATCTAATGTTTGTGAATATAATGGCTTGATTACATTCTGATTCTGTTGTATGGGGCAAGGATGCTTCGATAAAGGTTCTGAGAATATGATATTGTTGTCGATTAGAGGGCAGAGGAAAAATTTTATTGATTGAATTTCTTGTGTATATTACAATACATTGGCATAACATTTATAGGACACAAACGTTATAAACAAACAAAGATTGTACACAAAAGTCTTAGGACACAAAAGTCATAGACAAAGAAAAAATTGTGCAGCTGGAGAGTAGCCGAGATTTATATTTGAATTTTGGGAAGTAATATTTGACTTTTATTTTTCTTTTTCAACACTCCCCCTCAAGTTGAGTAGTGGGATCCCCAAAACTCAACTTGCCAAGACAGTGATTAAAGATTCTTCCAATGACCGCCTTTGTTAGAATGTCTGCCAACTGATCTTCTGATTGGACAAACGGTAGTTGAATAATTCCGGCTTCCAATTTTTCCTTAATGAAGTGTCGGTCGATCTCCACATGTTTTGTTCGATCATGTTGAACTGGATTTTCGAAGATTTGAATCGCAACCTTATTATCACACATCATTCTACTTGTGCCCTTCGGGGGAAGACCAAGTTCGGTTAAAAGTTTCTTGATCCATAGAATTTCTGCCAATCCCCGAGCTATACCCCTAAATTCAGCTTCTGCACTTGAAAGTGCAACAACTTTCTGTTTTTTGCTCCTCCACGTCACAAGGTTCCTGCCAACCAAAGTAAAGTACCCTAAGGTTGACCTCCGGTTCCCTTTATCACCTGCCCAATCGGCGTCAGTGTAAGCTTGTATCTCTTAGTGCCCGTTTGATTTGTATAACACCCCATGGTTAGATGTTCCTTTGAGATACCTTATGATTCTAATAACTGCATGCATGTGAGCTGCTTGGGGTTCATGCATGAACTGGCTGACAACCCCAACAGCATACGCTATGTCGGGTCTAGTGTGTGATAAATATATGAGTTTTCCTACTAGTCATTGATACCTCTCTTTATCAGCTAATTTAGCCTTAATTTCCATATGGAGCTTGTGATTCGTTATCATCGGGGTTTCTATGGGTTTGCAATCCATCATTCCAGTTTCTGCAAGAAGATCAAGAATATACTTCTTTTGGCAAATGAATATTCCCTGTTTTGATCTTAAAACTTCAATTCCAAGGAAATACTTCAATCTTCCTAAGTCTTTCATCTCGAATTCAGCAAATAAGTTCTGTTTCCATCATTCCAGTTTCTGCAAGAAGATCAAGAATATACTTCTTTTGGCAAATGAATATTCCCTGTTTTGATCTTAAAACTTCAATTCCAAGGAAATACTTCAATCTTCCTAAGTCTTTCATCTCGAATTCAGCAAATAAGTTCTGTCTTAGCTGCTCCATTTCTCCTTTATCATTCCCGGTAATGATCATATCATCAACGTATATGATCAAACATGTTATAAGACCATTTCTTCGTTTTAGAAATAGAGTGTGATCAGAGTTGCTCTGTTTGTACCCATATTTTCTCATTGCAAGAGTGAATCTGCCAAACCACGCTCGAGGGGATTGTTTTAGCCCATATAGAGATTTTTTTAGACGACATACTTCTTTTTCTTGAAAATCTTGGGTGAATCCTGGTGGTGCTTCCATATAAACTTCTTCTTTCAGTTCCCCATGTAGGAACGCATTTTTCACATCGAATTGGTGGAGAGGCCACCCTTTATTGGCAGCGATAGAAAAGAGTACCCTAATCGTATCGATCTTGGTAACCGGGGAAAAAGTTTCAGAGTAGTCAATTCCATATGTCTGAGTATAGCCCTTGGCTACTAGTCGGGCTTTGTATCTCTCGATAGTTCCATCCGGCTTGTGTTTAATAGAGAAAACCCACCTGCATCCCACTGGTTTCTTGTCAGGTGGGAGTGCACACTTTTCCCATGTGTCGTTCTTCTTGAGTGCTTCCATACCTGTCTTCATGGCTTCTTTCCACTCTCTTGATTCCAAGGCTTCTTGAGTTGTAGAAGGTATTTGTTCAGAGCACAAAGCAGTGACAAACGCTTTGGCTTCTTTGGAATAGTTTCCTTTAGCGATGTTTGCCATAGGAAATTTTGATCGTGTAGTCTCCTTTTCTGGCGAGTATCTTTTAGGAGGAATTCCTCTATTTTCTCTTGGGGGTAGCACATACTTCCCTGTCACGGTCTCTTGAGTAGAATTGTTGTCTTCTTGCTGAACTTCTACTTCTTCTTCTGGCTCTGTAATCTCAACCTGTTCTGTTGACATTTTATGTTCCTCATGGTTACCAGATAAAGGGGGGTCAGGAATAGTTTCAGGGTTCTGAGATGTACTTACCTCGGACTCCAGGTTGGGCGGATCTTGGACGACACTGATTGACGGCCCAGTGGTAGTATGAGGTGACCCATTCCTATTATTGTGATTAACACTGTCAAAAGAAGGAACCCATTTCAACCAACTCAGTGGGTCCTCAATTTTTCCCTCCCCCTGACCACTGTGTTGGGAGCGATAGAAGTACTCTGTTTCAAGCCAGTCACAATTCATGGTGGTGATAACATTGCCTCGCTTGGGATTGTAACATCTATACCCCTTTTGGTTCACTCCATAGCCAACAAACACACATTTTTCAGCACAAGCACTCAGTTTGGTGCGGTCAACTTTAGGAATATGAACAAACACAGAACAACCAAAAATTCATGGTTCAAGGGTAAGGACGGGCGGTATTTTTGTGAATTCTGATAGGGTTTGCAAAGGGGTTTTAAGGTTGAGTGCTTTGGTGGGTAGCCGGTTAATAAGGTAAGCCGCGGTAGCAAGGGCTTCAGGCCAGAAAGATTTTGGTATATTAGACTCAAGCATAAGAGCCCGAGTCATCTCTAGTAAAATCCGATTTTTTCTTTCGGCAACGCCATTTTGTTCAGAATGTCTTGGGCAAGTGGTTTGGTGAATCATCCCTTTAGAATGAAAGAATTCTTTCATAGAATTGTTCACGAATTCGCCTCTATTATCGGACCGAAGAATTTGGATGTTGGTTTTGTATTGTGTTTGAATCATGGCATGGAACATGGTAAAAATTTTAAAAACTTCGGATTTGTGTTTTAGGAAATATACCCAAGTCATTCGTGTACAATCGTCCACAAAAAATAGGAAAAAACGAAAACCTTTCCCCCCGTTAACTTCTGCCGGTCCCCAAACATCAGAATGAATCAAGGAAAAAGGTAAATTTACACGCATGTTACTTGGTTTAAAGGTTTGTCTGTGACTTTTAGCAAGAACACAAGTTTCACAATCTAAAACGTTACTAGAAGGAAAAAGTTTAGGAAATAATAAATACACGTAGCCTGTGGACGGATGCCCCAATCTCCTATGCCATAACCATGCTTCCCTACTTGGTGTTCCATGAGCAAGCAAGATAGTACCGTGTTGAGTCACCTCATCCACATGGTATAATCCCCGTCGTTCAGTGCCACGCCCAATGATCACCCCAGTCCTGATGTCCTGTATTAAAATACAGAAGGTCGGATGCATTAAAACAGAACAGTTTAGCTTTTTTGTGACATGGATAATAGACAACAATTTATGAGATAGGGAAGGGACATAAAGGCAATTAGGGAGTTTTAGTTTTGGAGATATTTCAATTGTCCCTCCTCCTTTAACATGCATACATCCCCCATTAGCAGTTTGTATTTGAGATATTCTAGGTTGAGAACTAAGGGTAATATCAGAAGACTCGAAAGTCATAGTCTCAGTGGCCCCACTATCAAGAATCCAATCATTATTTTGTGCCTTATGGGAATTTTGAGCTATGTTAGCATGTCTAGTGGTTTGGGGTTCATCTTGTAACATTCCAAGAATTTGAGGACTAAAAAATTTAGGATTTAGTAAACAAGGGTCTGAGGATAGAGCCTCAAACCCTTTACCTGCATTTCCTTCGTTGTCTTTTACACCAGCAGTGGCGATACCACCAAAGCTCCCTTGCGTCTGATTTTCGTTGGTGCCGACACCCATGGCTGCCTTTCCTTTCTCAGCTGGAACATCAGTTTTCTTGTGACCATCACTCCACCATTCAGGGTACCCGACCAGTTTAAAACACTGATCTTTAGTATGCTTCAACATACCACAATGGCTGTATTTTAGTTTTGATTTATCTATTCGAGATGGAGGTTTCCCAGAGGAGTCGGATTTGCGGTGTTGCCCCTTCGTGACAAGCCCTATTCCACCAGAATCTTGTGACTCACTGGAATCGGATGACCTGCCGGCAACAAGACTGGCCGCCACGCCAGGCAGTGGATTTTCAGTCATGGCTCCAAGAATTCCTTGGTGAGCCATTTCTTTTCGAACAGCCGCGTAGGCCCCTTCTACCGAGGGAAGCGGATCCCATCGAAGGATTTCCCGTTTGATAGGATCGAATCTTCGATCCAAGGCATTCAAAAATTGGAAGAGTTTTTGTTCAGATCTGATATTATTGTAGGTGGCTATATCGATGGCACACTTCATTGGATTCGGATCTCTTCTCTCGATTTCACCCCATATGCCTTGCAGGGCTATCCAAAAATCTTCGAGAGGAGCCCCATTCTGCTTGATTTCATTTGCCTTGACGTGTAGATCGAAGGTTTGTAACTTATCCTTCCCGCTACTATACGTAACCACTAAGGCATCCCATAGGGTTTTTGCCGTGGGAAACTCGGTGAGGTTACTAGCGAGTGCAGGTTCAATGTTTTGTATTAGCCATGAGAACACGACTAAATCATCCTGTTCCCATTGCTCATATCGGTCGTCTAGCGGATCTGGCGGTATGGGATCACCCGAAAGATGGCTTAACAAACTTTTAGATTTTCCCCCAATCACAACTCGGATCATCCGAGCCCAAAGGGTGTAATTCTGGCTGTTAAGTTTGAGACTGATCTTCAAGCTATCAGATAAACTCTGTTTTGTGGTTTGGTTCTGATTATTGAGGGTTGTTTTGAAGAAGTTTGTAAGTTGGGTAGTAAGGTCATTGTTGCTGTTATTCGAGCTACCGTCTTCAGACATGGCGGCTTGATTTTTGGGTTGAAGATGAGGTTGGATTAGTTGGGTTTGGAACGTCTCACCGCTCTGATACCATGTTGTTGATTGGAGGGCAGAGGAAAAATTTTATTGATTGAATTTCTTGTGTATATTACAATACATTGGAATAACATTTATAGGACACAAACGTTATAAACAAACAAAGATTGTACACAAAATTCTTAGGACACAAAAGTCATAAACACAAAAGTCATAGACAAAGAAAAAATTGTGCAGCTGGAGAGTAGCCGAGATTTATCTTTGAATTTTGGGAAGTAATGTTTGACTTTTATTTTTCTTTTTCAACAGATATTTCCTTAGAGTTTCCTTTATTTGTTATCAGAACTCATTAATTTGTAAATTACTTATCCTACTTTTAGTTTTTTAGAGTTGTTACTAGTATAGCGCATTTTATCAGAATGATTATTTTTAACAGCAATGTTAAAGAACATGGATCAAACCAAAATGGACCAACCTGAATTCATTTTCACAATTTTATTAATCTAAGTAAGACAAGTTTATATCATAGTCAACAAATTTATACCCAAATAATGTGATATCCCTATTTTAATGGATGTTAATTGTATTTGAGTCCATCAATTTATTTTTTGGGGTTATATCTCATAATTTGAGGACCTAAAAATATCACAAGACTAGAAAACATATCACAAGACTGGAAAACAAGACTTGCAAGTCTTTGAACGTATAACTTGGGGCAGTTTCTTAAGTCTTCATCTCTAAAGTTTCTTATGGTTCGGTCCAAATTTCATGGAAATTAAGTATGGTAGGCCGCACACAAACAGGCAACCAATTTGAGGCCATCCACTTGAATCTTTTATCTTCACAGTTGGCACTATATAAAACTCCATGGGGGCATCTTCATATAAGCATCAACACAAACAGAAAATCACCAAGAATTGCACTTACATCATGCATCCTTGTGTTTTTATAATAATTTCATTTCTCTTTGTAAACCTTGTGGAGACCACAACTGGCAATCAATTGGTAGCAGTGGAAGGAAGAGGAGGAGATGATACCAAAAAGTGTTTGGAGAAGGAGAGACATGCCCTCCTTCATTTAAAAGCCGGCCTTCATGACCCATTTGATGGTCTCTCAACGTGGACAGCTGAAGATGATTGCTGTAACTGGAGTGGAGTGTCGTGCGTCAACCAAACAGGTCATGTTACAGGGCTTGATTTAGGACCTTGGGGTATTGTAGGTGAGATCAGTGATTCCTTGCTTAATTTAAGCTACTTAGATTCTCTTGATCTTTCTGAAAATTCTTTTCATGGAACCATTCCCACCTTCATTGGTTCAATGACTCGATTAAGGTACCTTAACCTTGGCCACAATAATCTTAATGGAACCATTCCTAGTTCCATTGGTTCCTTGACCGAATTAAGGGACCTTGACCTTTCATATAACTCTCTTTATGGAACCATTCCTAGTTCCATTGGTTCCTTGACCGAATTAAGGGATGTTAACCTTTCATATAACTCTCTTTATGGAACCATTCCTCCAGAGTTTGGAAACCTCACCAACTTACAAAGGCTTTCTCTTGGAGATGTTGGAAGATGTAGAGTTGAAAACATGGATTGGCTGTCTCATCTTTCTCATTTGGAGGATCTTGTATTGGATGGGATCTCCCTAGCCAAATCCAATCATTGGGTGAATGCAGTTACGAGTCTCCAAAAACTATCATATTTAAGTTTGGTGGGATGTGACTTGTCACAGGTCAAACATCCATATTCTTCACTTCCCAACTTTTCCTCTTCTATTCTTCACCTTCATCTTGAAAACAACAATCTTACCTCATCGATGTATTGTTGGTTGTCCCCGTTAACCAAGAATAAGCATCTTGAACTTTATCTCTCTAGCAACATGTTTGATGGGATACCCAAAAATTTTGGTAACCTCTATAGTTTGGAAACTTTGTACTTTGATAACAACTCTGCTGTTGTCAAATTTTCTGATTTTCTGACAAACTTGTCATGCACATCACATTCATTGCAAGGGTTGTCTGCCAGAGGGAGCCAATTTACAGGGTCATTGTTCGATGACATCCAAAAGTTTTCATCCGTGGGATTTTTGGACCTATCTAGCAATCGCTTAATCGGAACTATAAGTGAGAAACTGTGGGAGCTAACCATGCTTGATTTTCTTGACCTCTCTTCAAATTATCTTAGAGGTGCTATCTCTGAAAACATTGGAAAGTCTATGGCTCGTTTAATAGATATTTCAAAAAACTCACTGCTGGAAGGAGTTCCTTCAACAGATCACATGCCAAGCCTTTCTAACGTAGAGTATATTGATCTGAGCTCTTGCAAGATAGGGCCTCACTTTCCCAAATGGGTTCAACACTGAAAAATCTTACCTTTCTTGATATTTCCAATAATGGGATTTCAGACACAATTCCCCTGGGGTTTTGGAAAACATGGCCTTCTCAATTAAGTTATTTGAATCTCTTTTCCAACAACATTAGTGGGAAAGTACCAGATTTCTCATCAAATTTTGACTATATGTCGATTTTAGATCTAAGTTCCAACAACTTTCATGGTCCAATACAGAATGTCCCATCCTCTTTTACAGCATTAAATCTTTCCAAAAACAAATTCAGTGGAGGAATCTCCTTTCTATGCCAAATTGGCGGTGGGTTGTTACAATTTCTTGACCTCTCCCATAATTTTCTAAGCGGAAAGCTTCCAGACTGTTTGTGGCATTTTAGAGAACTAAGAGTTCTTAATTTAGGAAAAACTAGCCAATCTTTTTGCAGTAAGTCTCCTGGATTGGAATGAAATGCGCGGTTTTAATCAATGGATACACAATAATCCAGATGGTATCCAAATTCTTGGGGTCCTTGGTAACTTCGTGATAAAATCCATGGTAATAAGCAAATAATCAAAATCTGGACTTTTCAATGAACCATCTCCATGGAACCATACCCTAATGTTTGAATAGATATTCTCTTTGGATTTCATTTAATTTGTGTATTATGTTTAATACCAAATTACTCTAGTAGAGAGTAAACTAAAGATTGCAATTCATAAAGATTTTGTGTTTATGACATAACAATCTTTATAATTCTCAAAAAACCATCTTCATATATCATTTTGTCATATGCATGAACAAATATTTAAAATCCATGTTAGCATTTGGAAATCTTAAAAAATCCCAAAAATGCATTAATAATGTCATCATGTGCATGAACCAATGTGTCGAATACCCACAAATGACCAAATGGCGACGGTTCTAGGCCCTGATGGTACCTGGATTGAGGAAGACATGGTCCGGTGTAGTTTTCACAACACTATGAGCACTTCTTGATGACAGCCTACTAAGACCCCATCCTTTCTGTTTTGGAATTGGGTTAATAAGTAAGATTAAGAGTGTAATGTTTGATATTGGGGATGACAGAGCTGTTGGACCCAATATCTCTTTAATTGTTCAATGCAAAAAGGAGTTTACGACAAGGTGTTCCAATGTCTCTTTACTTGCTCACTATTACCATGGAGGCACCGTTCTAAAACTGGTGTTCAAAAAATATTTTGATGAAGCGGGTGGCTTTATATAATGATAAATGTGAGGAACTATGAATCACATGCCTTTATTTTGCTGATGACCTCATCATCCTTTGTCATGGGGATAGTTGGTCTACGAAAGTTTTTAAAGAAGCGTAATGATTTTAAAACTATCTTTGGTTTCGTCCCTAGTTTATGAGAGTGTTGATTTCTTTGGAAATGTCCAACCTCACTAACGAGGCCATCAGGAGTATAGTGATCTTTTTAAGAGGCCCATACCAAGCTTATATGGCTTTTTCAAGACTATAACTAGTGTTCTTTGCGCCATTACATCATCGTGGTGGATTTCTATAACTAGTGTTCTTTGGGCCATTAAATCATCTCTTTGTTTTGTACCATCTTTATTTTAAATAAATGTATCCAAGGGAACCTTTCAGCCAAAAATAAAAAAGGAAATGCTTCCATTTGCATGTAAGTCATAAACCAAAGAAAAATTCATCCGGAGAGCATTGCGGGCTATATGAAGATATGGTTTGCATCTGACAGCTACATCAGGATTTCATATGTAAAGAAATGTTGACAATTTGAAAGAGATCAAGTAAAACTAAGCTCTAATATCCTAACGATATTGTATCCTGAAACTTAATGTAAAGACAGTTTAAAAGTCGAGTTATAAACGTATTCGAAGCACTCTCAATTTCAAGATACAAAATATAATGTTTTTTGCGTCTCGTCTTGAAATTCTAGTTTTAAAGTATATCATTGAATTTTTTTAATTCAAATGGTTGTTCTTTATGAATTTTTGTTGTTCAAGGCTTCAAGTATTTTGTTTCATTTATTAATGATTTTTCTAGATTCTACTTCAAAAATGAATTCTGAAAGTAGGTGTTTACTATTGGAATTGATATTTTCGTTATATCATCTTTACATGACGTTGTCCATATGGATATCGGGTAGCACTACAAAGGTACAAGCGAAGTCTGCCAAAAATTCAATCATAACTAAAGGCATCCCACAAAATGATATTTTGTGGGTTTGATTTGCACTTAAACTTATCCCAGTCATACTTGTTCCCCTCTTTTTGTGATTAATTGCTTTAAACTTGCGCTTGTGAACTTCCTTGGAACATTTTTGTGTATCTTGCTTAGTCTAGGTATTTGTGTTCATTTAGTCCAGGTTTTGTCAAGTTTTTCTCAAGTCACGCCACTGGTTGAGTTTCGTTTGATACCTCTTTATGTTTACTTCCATTTATTGCTTTCAAATAACAATGCAATGCTTCCTTTATGCCTTAACGCTTTATTTTAAAATTGCACACAAAAGTTGAAAACTCATTTTTTTCTTGCAGGCAACCATGGTGAAAGCGGGCTATTTTAAGATATTCGAAAATTCTGTGCCCTCTCTCGAAGCGAGCAAATGCATGGCAGAAGAGGCATCATGAAAAATGTGCGACCTGTTGAAAAACATTTCAAGATGAAAAATTGTATGTGAGAGGGGCTTTAACACGAAAGAATGGTCAACAACATCCATCCCAGCCACTATTCGAGATCGGGAATGGGGTCAAGAACTCATGAAAATATGGGTTCTCAATAGATCCTGTGTGTGTGTGTGTGTGTGTGTGTGTGTGTGTGTGTGTGTGTGTGTGTGTGTGTGTGTATATATATATATATATATATATATATATATATATATATATATATATCTTCCTATTCTAATAAAAGAGTAATGGACATGCCACGTGGCCTTCTCTTAACATATGTCATTCTAATTTTCCCGCTCTTTCATCTCTACTTCTACTCCTCCTCATGCTTTTTCTCCCACTTAATTCTTCTTCACTCCCTATTATTGCTGATTGCTGACTTTTAGGCAATGAAATCAATTCCAACCAGTTACAATCCCATTCCAATTTTAGCGTTAAGAGTTAACAACTATGAAGACTATAAATCAGCAATTAGATCACCGGCTGTCAATCGGAAAGTATGATACCATCGATGCTATAGTGCCTCTAAGAAGCCAGCAATCGATATTCAAGACGTCAAGGTTCAATATCCTCTCCTCTCTTTACCACCGCTATACTCCAGTCGTCGCCTCCTTAACCTTACGAGTACGCGTTTGATAGTGAATACACCTGCTGTCCACTTCCCTTTTCTCGTTTTCGTATACACCAATAATGGAGGAGGTAAGATGGTATTTTGTGAGTCTTACTATCTGGTGAGCATCTGCTAGATTTTTTTTTTCCGATTTTGTTGGTTTAAGCATCTGTGAGATTTTAACTTTTTTGGGTTCCGATTTTGTTGGTTTATGTTGCAGTAGAGCATTATTTTTTTATTGAGCTATCAAGTGTATTTGAAGATGCTTTTTTCTACTAACTTGACCATGGCGTTGTACCATCCGTTCAACCATTTCGAAGTTTCTCTTCAAGGAACATCGTCTGTTGAAGGCGAACTTGAAGCTAAACTATCTGCAAGGAAAAGGTCCATCTAATATTCAGATCTATGTACATAATTTCTTCACATGATGGCGATCTATGTTTGTATTTGTGTTGATTAATCGATTGTGCTCAGATCTAATTTGCATTTCGTTTGGAATTACTGACATGTAGTTCTAGATAATCTTACCCTAGGGTTCATGGATGATCAGATTGCTTTCTCGACCTATATGTTTCTCATGATTTATGCAAGTTTAGTCCGATATTACATTTTCTAATTGTGCTCTAGATTGTTCTTGCTGTAGTTCTGCATACGATTTACCTTAATTCCTAATTCGTTCAGTGCAATGGCTTGATTTTAACGCAAACCCTCTGATCAACGGAGTTAATAATTCGTTTAGATTCCAATGTAAATCCCTAATCAGCAGAGTTCATGATTCATTTGGTAATCCGACTTTGGTAGAATGTGAATTGGAATGGTCCAAGTTTGCTATATAATTGTTACACAACTTTTTCGAAGTAAGGAGTGTCGGATCAAAAAGAATCTTGATCTTTGTGTCTGCAATTGGAAAAATAGTGTTTGTGTGATTTTTGTGTCTGCAATTGGAAAAATTTGGGGAGAGATCAGTTCAGCTTGACCCTGTTGACGTCCTTACCTTGGAATTTGATGATGACAAGGTTTTCCAATGGAGCAAGGTATGGAAGATGACTAAAATGCCCTTAGGGGCTATTGCTTTTTTTTTTTTACCCATGAAGTTCTATTGTGTAAAAGAGTAATGATGTGTGTATGGACAAACAACATTCATAATAATCATTAATTTTAACGTGAGAGAAGTTAGAAGAAAAAAAGAAGGGCAAATAGGTAAGAGTTGGTGTCATAATAATTAAGCAAGATTTTTTGGCTGCTACCTGACATTCTTGCTTCAAGATGAATTAGATTCCCCACGAATGAAAGAATGTATGTTCTGGTTGATCTTGAAGTATATATGGCAACACAACAATAAGTGAAGACAAGGCGCAAGTTTAGCACATACCGGCAAAATCAAATAGGCAATTGGATGTGCAAAAGAAGCAAATGACAGGCTTGTGAACTTTTTTCCTATAAAATTTCTCTCATAATCACTTGCGGGTATACTTATGTTTTTGTTTTTGTCCAAGTTTCTCGGTCTGTAAGTTGATTTAAGTTTTAAATCCTGATGTGTAAGTAGCAAGTACAATGCCTATTTTGTAGAAGTGTCCAGATTGTAATGCTAACTTGTAACTAATATAAAATGTTAATAT
Organism: Cichorium intybus; assembly: GCA_023525715.1. NCBI lineage: Eukaryota > Viridiplantae > Streptophyta > Magnoliopsida > Asterales > Asteraceae > Cichorium > Cichorium intybus. The sequence continues at coordinate 120,518,768 of CM042009.1, read as the reverse complement.
CTACGTCCTAATCTAAATGTACATATATGTTTAAGAGGTCTTATGATGAACAAAAGCAAAAGCCCAGGTCTGATGTTAGAAAAAAGAATGCCAATAAAGTTGATTTCCCAAAGTACCATGTTGTCGTAGGAGAAATTGAAAAAAAATGATGTGCTAATAGATTAAAAGATGAAAGTAGTGTTATATTTTTCCTTTTTTGTATTTAACCCAAATTTAATCGCATTCGTTTGGTATTTGTAAATGCGAAACCAACCAAAGATACTACATATTCATGCACTATATGTTAAAGTTTCTCCTGATAGCCGAATGTACAGTTAGCCCATAAAAGATTGAATACAATATGGTTCTAATTTAAGAAAACTGCTTCCCTACGTAAAATAAAGTTACAAAGAAGTAGTATCGGTTTAAAACAGGAAGATTTCATTTTAAAAATGATTAAATCCACATAAATTCCACACCTGCACCGTTGTGGGGTGAAGATATATTTATTCCGTTTAACAAGCACACATCCACATAATTTTATTTAAGTTATTTTTATTTAACTTTTTAAAAACCTGATCGTTTTAACATTACATTCGTCTTGATGTTAATTAATTTGTATTAATTCTGTTAATGACATTTCCAAAAACAAGAACTTATTACTTAGATCACGTTGCTTAATAACTTTTTTTGAATCTAAAATATTGAATAAATTATTCAAATGATTCAGTTAAACATATAATAAATTAAACAAAATATAAACATAGTAATTATTATGCCACAAAAAATGAACTAAACCTGCGATTCAAGATCAACAATCAACTACTTTTGTGATTTATTCTATAATACATGTTAATTGAAACCTAAAATTACATTCTATTATATTAGGATAAAATCAATATCATAATGTATACAAAAAGAAACCGATTGGAATAATTTAGTCTAAAATAAACTTTTGTGATCCAGGACCTTTAACTATGAACAATAATTTATATCTTATGAAATTCTTAGACTCAGAGCATATACCCGCGCAATGCCTTTTGCATACCAAAAATAGACCAAGGAACATATACCCGCACAAGACGGTGGGGTGATTAATTTTTGACCAGCGGTTAGGTTTTTCTAAGTGAATAAACTCATGTAACATTTATATAAACACACACCCTTGTAATTATTATTAGTTATCACATCTTCAAAACAAAATCAAGAATGTCTTCAATTGAAAAAAGTAAAATTAAAAATTTGAATTAATCTGACAACATACTTTTGTTTTTTATTATTATTTCTCACCAACCCGATTTAACAAATTACAATTTAGTTGGATCGGTTTTCATCAATAATTGCGATGTACTTATGTACTTTGTCTTTTACTGTAAATAGCAACATACAAACATCTTTTACCGATAATAGGATTTTTTTTTTTCACATTTAAAAGCACATATTTATATCTTTTATTAATAGCATGGATTTATATATTCTATTATCTATAACATGTAAGTACGTTGCTATTACGGGTTAGGAATTGTAAGTGTGTTGCTATTATGTGTTGCATTTACATATTGCAATTATCAATAAGAATTTCAAGTACGTTACTATTATGGATAAAAATGAAAGTACATTGCTATTATAGGTAAAAAAAGTAAAGTAAATTGACGATATCGATAAAAAGAGTAAAGTATGTTGCTATTTACTTCAATTTGTCCTTTATAGAGAGATCATATCATATGATATCTCAATGTAATCTGTTACCGAGCTTGTATGTTGTAAGCAGTTAAATTTTAAAACTCAAATTGTTTTTTAGTTTTATCTTTTTAATCTGAAGCAACTATGAAGTTGTGTAATAAATTGTCATTGTTTTTGGCTTAGATGGACATTCGTGGTGCACTTGCAAAGCTTTTCAGTATGCTACTAAATGGACTTTTGCAATAGGAAGGGACACGTATTAGCGAGATTAAGAGCACTTAGAAGCAAGGCAGCCTGTGAACATCCTTTTTTTGTCAGTATTTTGTCTAGGATTTTTTTGAGTGGTGACAAGTTGTTTTGTTGTATATTTGCATAGATACCAAATGACATGAAGTTTCGTTGGCTGTTGTAGAACATGTTTGTCAAACCATCTATGGACTCGATGCCTCCAAAGATTTAGAAGATGATGCAACCCACCATTCAATCTTGATTGGAGAAAATATAAACATATTATTTTCATTTTTACCATTTGGAAGTACATCTTTTTTAAGATTAATTCATGTATATAACCATTTCTTATTTATTTTGTAGTTTATAAGTATACAAACCGTGTTGAACACGGGTTTATAACCTTGTGTGTGTGTGTGTGTATATATATATATATATATATATATATATATATATATATATATATATATATATATATATATATATATATATATATATATATATATATATATATATATATAAAAGTAACGACTAACTAGAAACCTAAATCAAAATGTCAGGCAGTACAATGCTAATTCAATGTTAACAATACCAATTAAATAAAAGTAGATTTCCCTTATACGCAAAAAATTGAAGTTGTCAACACGTGTTTAACATGAGATTACAACCCTGTGTGTGTGTGTGTGTGCATATATATATATATATATATATATATATATATATATATATATATATATATATATATATATATATATATATATATATATATATATATATATATATATATATATATATATATATATATACACACACACACACACACACACACACAAATTCAGATTTCATTTTTTCAGAAGGTTTAGCATTTACAATTTTAAGAGAATGACAATAAGCCAATTAGTCATATTAGTTAAGGTAAATTGCAAAAAAACATTAAGTTTACAGAAAATCTCGATTTTGACACTGTGTTATTATTAATTTTTTTTTTTGCAATTAAGTCATTAAGTTTCTAATTTGTTGCAATTTTGACCATTTGACTGATCAACTAGGTTGCCCGCTGACGTGGCATGGTGACGTGTCAGATTTTGCTGTCGTGGACCAGACATGGCGTAATGACTTGGAACAAGGTCAAAATCGAAAAAAATATAAAATGGAGTGACCTAATTGCAAAAAAAAATACAGTGTCAAAATCGAAAAAAATAAAATGTAATGACTTAATTACGAAAAAAGAAACACAATGTCAAAATCAAATTTTTAAAAAAACTTAGTGTCTTTTGTAACTTGTACACCGTATATTAAAATTTGTATATACTAAGAAAATTATAACTTTCTAAATGTTTTACTAAAAAATGTATACGAAACGAAAAAAACACGTATGTAGCAGTCAAAAACATATTACGAAATGAATTGTTATGGATGAATTGTATTTTTATTGAGAAAGAAAAACGATATAATTGAACATCCTAAAATGCAAAGGTTGCATCTTTTGGTTCATGGTACTTCGAGCATATTAACACATTCGTTTTATTTCAGAAAAAAACTAGCTAATTTAACCGTGAATTAACAAATATAATCAAATTCGTAAAAGTTTTGGGAGAATTATATTTCTTTTGCGAGTAAGCTAAAAACGAAAAAAAATTCTTACAAATATTTGAAGTAAACAAATAAAACTTGAATTTTTTCAAACTTTAGTAAAATAAATCTTTTAAGAAAATACACTAACATAAGTTAGGTTAACCGATTAAGTAAACCATTAAAACTGTATACGATTTTGAACATACAAACATATTTTCACGTTTTTTAGAAGTAAAATCAGACTTTTAAAAGTATTTCCTACGCTTTTAGAACCATAAATATGTTTTTTTTCGTTTCGTAATATGCTTTTGAATGCTACATGAGTGATTTTTTTTGTTTCGTATAATTTTTTTAGTAAAACATTTAGAAAGTTATAATTTCTTAACATATACAAAATTTGATGCATGGTGTATAAGTTATAAAAGTCACTAAGTTTTTATAAATATTCGATTTTGACATTTTGTTTCTTTTTTCACAATTAAATCACTACATTTTTTTTTCGATTTTGACACTGTATTGTTTTTGCAGTTAAGTCACTATATTTTATATTTTTTTTCGATTTTGACCTTGTGACAAGTCATCATGCCATGTCAGCAAAAAACTGACACGTCACCATGTCAGGTCAGCAGCAGCAGGCAACCTGGTTGACTGTTCAAATGGTCAAAATTGCAACAAATTGAAAAACTTAGTGACTTAATTGTAAAAAAACAAATAACACAATGTCAAAGCCAAAATTTTCTGTAAACTTAGTGTCTTTTTTTTTTTTTTTTTTTTTTTGCAATTTACACTATTAGTTATTACCACATTTAATTAAGCAATTAAAAATTACTACAATGTTAGTTCAATAAGATTCTTTAATAAATTAAAATAATTACATAAATAATTTAATAGTATATATTGTTACAAATTTTACCAACAAATTTATTTGGTACAAAATATAAATAATACGGTATTAGTAGCAAAACTTTTGTACCAAATATAGTAAGGTACATGATTTGATAATAAAAAATAGATAAATCATATATCTTCCTAATTTTTCCTCCTACTCATCTTCTTAACCATTTGAAATGATGACAAATGTTATATTCAATAAGATTAACAGTATTTTAATCAACTTGTCACTATTTCACATGGTTAGGAGGATAGTTAGGAGAAAAAATTAGGAGGATATAAGATTTCTCTAAAAAAATAATATATCATATCTATCACTTATTCGGATAAAACAGTATTTTTCAACAAATTTAGAGACTTTCTATTAATATTCAAAAAAACAAACGATTATGGAAAAAAATCAAGGGGGTTTACATTTAGAGTCAATTCTCGTTCACCTTTGCGATATTTTTACAGTCGCTTTAGCTCCATGCTCTCATCTTCTCCGTCTTCCATCACTGTCCCACGTCGTCCTGTTGCCGTCGTCTGTATCGTCTGTCTCTTCTCAATCTTCTCGGTTTTCCATTAAGTTCTCGCACTTCTCAGGTACTAATTGCATTTTTCTCTGTCCTCGATCGTCTCTAGTCTCTGTTTTCTCCATCCGTGTTTTCCATTTTCTGTTGAATAACTTTTCTTTTCATTTTTCCATCTTTGCTGTTTGATTTTTATTTTTGCTGTTGAATGGTGGGTTTGTGATTTCATAAATTAGATATGTTTCTGTTTAATGCTGGGTTTATGTTTCTATTGAAACTTTTAAATTGACATAAATCTGTTTAGGATAGAATGAAGTGTGTTAACATGACATAAACATAAGTTTTTCTATAATAAATGGGAATATGAGATACATAAATTGCTGTTAAAAGTGGGGTTAATCTAATGTTTGTGAATATAAGGACTCGATTACTACATTCATGTTTGTGAATATAAGGACTCGATTACTACATTCTGATTTTATAGGGTAAGGATGCTTCGATAAAGTTTCTGAAAATATGATATTTCCTTAAGAGTTTCCTTTTTCTTGAGTTTAATAATAAGGGGGGGGGGGGGGGGTAAGGGAAGGGAATGGAAGAAAATGGAAGGAAAATTCAGAAAGTTTGTTGTGTTCTTGAGTTGGAAGGGGATGGAAGGGAATGGAAGGGATGTTATGTTCTCAAGTAGAGTAGATAGGAAAGGGAAGGAAATTTATATTTTGACATCTTTACCCTTCATTTTAAAAAATGAAATAGTTGTTGGAGGGGTAAAGAAATAATTTCGATTCATTTCCCTTCCTTCCCCTCCCAAAAATGGGATGGTAACTTTTACATGTATTTTTCTTCCCCTCCCATTCCATCCCCTACCATTCTATTCTTTTAAAAAAACTTAAAAACACAATTTATCACTGATTCCCCTCCCTTTCCTTCCATTCCCCTAAAAAAAAAAACTCAAGAACATACCGTTTATTTGTTATTTGGCACTTTTTGGAGACAATCATCGTTTATCTATGCAAACACTTTATGGGAAAAAAAAAGAAACTGGACATTAATATAGATCATATTATAAGAACTCTGCCCTCAGTAATTTGTAAATTACTTATCCTATTTTTAGTTTTTTAGAGTTGTTATGGTGTAGCGCTTTTTATCAGAATGATAACTTTTATCAACAGTATTAAAAGTACATGGATCAAATCAAAATGGACCAACATGAATTCATTTTCGTAATTTTATTAACCAGAGCAAGAAAAGTTTATTTCATAGTCAATAAATTTAAGCCCAAATAACATGATATCCCTATTTTTATGGATGTTTACTGTATTTGAGTCCATCAATTTGTTTTTTGGGGTTATATCTCAAAATTTGAGGACCAGAAAATATCACAAGACTGGAAAAGATGTTTATAATAAATACAAATTGTCAAGACTTGTAAGTCTTTGAACGTATAATTTGGGGCAATTTTTAAGTCTTCATCTCTTAAGTGTCTTATGGTTCGGTTCAAATTTCATGGAAATAGAGTATTGAATGCCCCACACAAACAGGCAACCAATTTGAGGCCATCCACTTGAATCTTTTATCCTCACCGTTGGCACTATATAAACCTCCATGGGGGCATCTTCATATAAGCATCAACACAAACAGAAAATCACCAAGAATTTCATTTACATCATGCATCCTCTTGTTTTTATAATTTTTTCACTTCTGTTTCTAAACCTTGTGCAGACAACAACTGGCAATCAATTGATAGCAGTGGAAGGAAGAGGAGGAGATGATACCAAAAAGTGTTTGGAGAAGGAGAGACACGCCCTCCTTCATTTCAAAGCTGGCCTTCAAGACCCGAATGGTGATCTCTCTACATGGACAGGTGAAGATGATTGTTGTAACTGGAGTGGAGTGATGTGCATCAACCAAACAGGTCATGTTACAGGGCTTTATTTAGGACCTTGGGGTATTGTAGGTGAGATCAGTGATTCCTTGCTTAATTTAAGCTACTTAGATTCTCTTGATCTTTCCTCCAGTTCTTTTCATGGAACCATTCCCACCTTTATTGGTTCAATGACTCGATTAAGGTACCTTAACCTTGGCCACAATAATCTTAATGGAACCATTCCTAGTTCCATTGGTTCCTTGACCGAATTAACTTGCCTTGACCTTTCTGAAAACTCTTTTTTTGGAACCATTCCTCCAGAGTTTGGAAACCTCACCAACCTGCAATGGCTTGAACTTGGAGATGTGGGAAGGTGCAGAGTTGAAAACATGGATTGGCTGTCTCATCTTTCGCATTTGGAGAGAGTTATAATGAATGGGATCTCCCTAGCCAAAGCCAATCATTGGGTGAATGTAATTTTAAGTCTCCGAAAACTATCAACTTTAAGCTTTGGGGGATGTGAGCTCTCGCAGGTCATGTATCCATATTCTTCACTTCCAAACTCTTCCTCGTCTATTCTTTATCTTTATCTCGGAAACAACAACCTGACCTCATCCATGTATCGTTGGTTGTCCCCGTTAACCAGCAATAAGCTTTCTCTTCTAGATCTCTCTAGCAACATGTTAGATGGGATACCCAAACATTTTGGTAACCTCTGCAATTTGAGGAGTTTGCACTTTGATAGCAACTCTGCCGTTGTCAAATTTCCTGATTTTCTGAACAACTTGTCTGGATGCACGTCGCGTTCATTACTAGATCTGTTTGCTTATGGAAGCCAATTTACAGGGTCATTGTCCGATGACATCCAAAAGTTTTCATCCCTCAGAAATTTGGACCTATCTGACAATCGCTTAAGCGGAACTATAAGTGAGAAACTGTGGGAACTACCCATGCTTCGTTATCTTGACATCTCTTCCAATTATCTCAGAGGTGCTATCTCTGAAAACATTGGAAAGACAAAGGCTACTATTATAGATCTTTCAAAAAACACACTGCTGGAAGGTGTTCCTTCCATAGATCACATGCCAAGCCATTCTTCTATAGAGGCTTTTCAACTGAGCTCTTGCAAGCTAGGGCCTCATTTCCCCAAATGGGTTCAAACACTGAAAAATCTTACACTACTAGAAAAAGAGGTATCACCGACGGATTTAGCGACAGAAAACTTCCCTAGCTAATCAGCGACGGATTTGCTAGGGATTAGTGGCCGAAATTACCATGATCCCTATTTCATATGTTTTAGTCGTTTAGCAAGGGATCTGAGAGGGATTACCGATGGAATCTGCTACGGAAACTATCCCTCACTAGTCACTCGATAAGACTCGTCGCTGATTTTCAATTCCCTCCCAATTTTTTCGTTCCCGCCGATGTCTCCCTCCCAAATCCCAAATCTCAAATCTCAAATCCACAGCCTCACATATTCCCCTCTCTCAAATTAGACATTCGCTTAACCTAATTTGAAAAGGTCACCCCTGCCCCCAACATCGCCGAATCCGACCGCACCCAGCCCCACGATCGTCGATTCAGGATTCAGGTACAAGATCAGTTTCTCTTACACCGCTCACACGTCTTCCACCACCGCAACACTTCCATTATCGCATTACAAATGCATCACTGAACTACCATCTTACCACTGCAACACCTCCACCATAATCACAGAAAATGCCACCTTCAACACCATCGAGGTCTTAATGAGTGGCAGGTTTGTTGACCTTTAATTTGTTTTTGAAAACTCATTAGATTATAGCTTTATTATACGATGATTCATAAATATACTATCTGTAACGCTACTTAAGTTAGAACATACACGTCTATAACACATTAATTCACATTCTTTATGGACTGCATAAAGGAAGTGAAAATTAAATTCTGAATTTTGTGTGCTTTCTTGAGAGGCAGAAGTGAAATTCTTGGGAACATTTAGCCACCCAAACATTATTAAACTTTTTGGATATTGCTGTGAAAATAAGGAGTTTCTTCTTGTTTATGAATATATGCAAAAAGGAAGCTTAGATATGCATCTCTTTAGAGGTAAGTATTTAAATTAAGCTACACCAACAAATTTAGATAAAAGTAAATTGTATTCTCTAAATTCATAGATGATATATTTATTTCATAAATTCGATTTTGCAGAACGCCCAGATCCACTTTCATGGGATACAAGGATTAAAATAGCCATTGGAGCAGCTAAAGGCCTTGCTTTCTTGCACACGACCGAAAATAATGTCATTTGTAGGGATGTGAAATACTCAAATATTTGGTTAGATGGGTAAGTAGAAGAGTAATCAAATTTGATGTTTCGGGGTTCAATAATTTAGTTTAAATATTTATCATAATAGTTTTTTAATACCGGATTATGTTTCAGGATAATGCAAAGCTCTCGGATTTTGTGTTGGGTTAATTGGGTTTCGCTCACGGGTTATGGGTCGGTCAAGGAGTAAACGCTGCATGATTTGTTTTTGTTGACTATGTATTAGTGGAGAATATTTTATTATTAGTGGTGAACTGAATTTAGGAGATCATGGGTGAATAACCCACGTTTTTAGGTGGTTATTCTCTTTTATTCCGCAAGTAATTTAGATTTAAATAGCTTTGTCTATCTTGTTTTTATGTAGCTCCTGTAACTTTTCAGTTTGAGAAATAAAGAGTAGAGAAAACCGTTCCAATTGTGCTTGTTTTCTTTTTGCATATTTGGGCAAAATTATCGATCTTCACATAAGATTCCTAACACTTGGTATCAGAGCCTAGGGCTTGGGAAAACGTAGGAAGCCGGTTTGAGAGTCGGTTTCAAGAAAATGTGTAGCCCTTCGCTGTAGGGTAGACGCTGCAGGAAACGGGTTTTTTCTTTTGTTCCGTTGAAGGGGGTGTAAGGTCGTTTTTGCAAGAAGAAAGGTGCAGTCTCCATCCTTGATCGATCCGTGTTCTGGGTTAACGAGAGCCTAACCAGAAACGGTGAAGGGCAGTGGAAAGAAATCAGAACATGTGGGTTTTGATTTGGCTTGCTCACGGGTACAAGAAAACAGAAGAAGCAGGAGCTCGTTTTTCTTGACCGGTGGAAAGGACTCTCGATGGGAACGGGTTGGATCGGAAAAGGTTGGGGACGTTAAAAAGCACGGAAAAGACGAGCGGTAGGAAATCAAAGCAGGTGGCTTTGAGTTCGGTTCGTGTTGCGGGAAATAGAAGACGGTAAAGGTAGTGGTGTTGGGATATAACAAAACGAGTTAAGCACTTCAAACAAATCGATATTTGCTTTCGGTGACACGAGCGGAATAAAATTACCGAAAAAACGGTAAACGAAAATGTAAAATCGGAACAAGATATTTAACGTGGTTCGGTCACGGGATCACGACCTACGTCCACGGGCAAACGAGAGAGAGAGTTTTATTATCACCAAAGAAATTACAATCATACACGGCCTAAACTGCCCTTGTAATCTGATCACTCACAATATTGTATCACTCAAATTTTTGGCTGCCAAATAAAGGCTCTGCACAAAAATACCTCACAATATATCTCTTTGGAATTTTTAGCTCACAAGAGTTTCTAATGTTTCCTCTTGATTTTTGCTTGTTGTTGGTGCATTGTTCTCAACCAAAAAACCATGTATTTATAGGCATGAGAATGTCATGTGAATGTGCAAATTGAAGTCAGGCGTGAAGAATATTTTCCAATTTTCCTCACCTACCATTTTGTTGACTTTGATATTTGTTTGTTCAAACATTCATATTTAACAATCTCCCACTTGAATGCTTGAACAACTTACTCTTGCTCTGCCATCCAAATTTTACAACGGTCATTAAACACACACTCTCTCTCGTTTATGCCTCTTTCCTCAAACTTCTGAAAGGCCAGTTGAAGTCATGAAAAACTTCAACTTGTCTGTGGTAACCACCTTGGTGAACATATCTGCTGGATTCTTCGTTCCAAGGATTTTCTTCAGATTCAGAGTTCCATCAGTGATTAGCTATCGAATGAAATGGTACCTCATCTGAATGTGTTTCGTTCTATTGTGAAACACCGGATTCTTTGCTAGGTGAACTGCACTCTGGTTGTCACAATGCAGTACACAATCCTCCTGTTGCATTCCAAGTTCTGATAGGAAGTTCTTCAACCATATAAGCTCCTTGGCTGCTTCTGCAATAGCCATGTACTCTGCTTCTGTGGTTGAAAGAGCAACACTCTTTTGTAACCTGGACATCCAACTGATTGCGGTACCTCCGATTGTGCAAACGTATCCCGTTGTGCTTTTACCCGAATCCGCACATCCACCCAAATCTGCATCGGCAAACCCTTCTAAGACTACCCCCTTTCTCCTGAAACATAGGGCAATCTCAGCTGTTCCTTTCAAGTAGCGTAACAGCCACTTTACTCCTTCCCAATGCTCTTTTCCTGGATTTGACATGAACCTGCTCACTACTCCCACTGCATGAGCAATATCTGGTCTTGTGCATACCATTGCATACACAAACTACCAACTGCAGATGCATAAGGAACTTTAGCCATCTGTTCTTTGTCTTCTTCCGTCTTTGGGGATTGCTTCTTTGAGAGTTTTAACTGACTTCCCAAAGGTGTACTTCTGGCCTTGGCATCTGCCATGCTGAACTTTTCTAAAACTTTCTTGATGTACTTTGTTTGCGAAAGTTTTAATGTACCGGTAACTCTGTTCCTGGCTATGCTCATGCCAATATCTGCTTAGCAGCCCCTAGGTCCTTCATCTCGAACTCTTTGGGCAACTGCTTCTTAAGCTTGTTGATCTCCTGCATGTCGGATCCGGCTATCAACATGTCATCAACATATAATAACAGGATGATGTAAGAGGAGTTGAATTTCTTCAAGTAGCAACAGTGATCCATCTCACATCTGTGATACCCACTCCTCTGCATGAAGCTATCAAACTTCAAGTACCACTGTCTTGGAGCTTGCTTCAATCCATACAGACTTTTCTTCAGTTTACACACCATATTTTCCTTACCGACTGTAGGAAAACCTTCTGGTTGTACCATGTAGATGTCTTCTTCCAAGTCGCCATAGAGAAAAGCCGTTTTCACATCTAGCTGCTCTAGATGGAGATCTTCAGAGGCTACAATACCCAAGACCATTCTGATTGTAGTCATCTTCACAACTGGGGAAAAGATCTCATTATAATCGACCCCTCGTTTCTGTTGGAACCCTTTGACCACCAATCGTGCCTTGTATCTTTTACTGCCATCGATCTCATCCTTTACCCGGAACACTCATTTGTTCTGCAGTGCTTTCTTCCTTGCTGGGAGCTTGACCAAGGACCAGGTCTGGTTCTTGTCAAGTGAGCTCAATTCGTCTTCCATAGCCTTCTTCCACTGTATGGAATCTTTCATCCTTAAGGCCTCTGGATAGGACTCAGGTTCACCATTCTCAGTCAACAACAAGTAATTTGCTGAAGGAGAATACCTAACTGGAGGTCTTCGTACTCTAGTGGATCTACGAACAGTAGGAGTTGAGGTCTCTGCATCATCTGCAACCCCGTCTTCAGAACTACTGTCATCTGTGCTCCCACTATCTCCATATACATCAGAGCTCCCACTGCTTCCTGAACTTTCACCTATCTCTGGAGTACTGATAGGTTTCACAACGTCATCTTCAGAGATTTCTTCAAACTCGACTTGACTTTCTGCTTTCTCTGGTTGCTTGTTTCTGCCTGAGCTCTCTGCAAGTTCATCTTTATATAGGACGTTCTCGTTGAACACCACATCCCGGCTTCTGATAACGTTTTTATTTTGGTTATCCCAGAAGCGGTACCCCATGTCATCCAACCCATAGCCTATAAAAGTGCATTTCCTTGCTTTTGCCTCTAGCTTGTCTCTCTCCGAGTCTTTAACTTTGACATAAGAGACACAACCGAAAACCTTCAAGTGTTTGAGAGAAATATCACGACCTTGCCATTCCTCTTCTGGAATCTTGAACCCTATGGGGCCTGAGGGTCCTCTGTTGATTAAATACGCTGCTATGTTGACGGAATCTGCCCAGAACATCTTGGGTAAACCTGCATGCAATCTCATGCTATTAGCCCTTTCGTTTAATGTACGGTTCATTCTCTCAGCTACTCCATTTTGCTGAGGTGTCTCTGGAACCGTCTTCTGCATTCTGATTCCCTGGTCAGCACAGTAATCAACAAATTCTTTACTACTGTATTCGCCCCCATTTTCTGATCTGAAACACTTGATCTTCAAGTCTGTTTCATTTTCCACAGTAGCCTTCCATTTCTTGAAAGTGCTGAAAACTTCAGACTTATGCTTCAAGAAATAAACCCAAACCTTCCTTGTGCAATCGTCTATGAACGTGACATAGTATCGGGATCCTCCCACTGAAGAAACTGAAGTGGGACCGTAGACATCTGAATGAACTAGCTCCAACTTCACGGACTTGTGCTGATGACCCACCTTCTTGAAAGTGACTTTCTTCTGTTTGCCAAGAACACATGGCTCACAGAAATCGACTTTCACAGTCTTCAGCTCTGGTATTCTTCCTTTGGAAACTTGCATCTTCATTCCCTTCTCACTCATATGCCCAAGTCTTTGGTGCCATAGAGTAGATGCCTCAACTTCTTCAACAGCGTGTGCTTCGGCATCAGAAACTTCCACCATATAAAGTGTACCCCGCTTCTGTCCTCTAGCAACAACTAAATTCCCTTTTGTCACCTTCCACTGATGATCACCAAATGTAACATGGTGACCTTCATCATCAAGCTGCCCCACAGATATTAACATCCTCTTCAAGTCAGGAATGAACTTGACATTCTTCAAAGTCCAATCTATACCTAAAGTTGTCTTGAGGACTACATCACCAACACCTGTAATATCCAGGCTCTTGTTGTCTGCTAGTCTGACCTTTCCTTTGTACTGCCGGAAATTCTGCATTACTTCTCTGGAAAGACTAGCATGGAACGACGCACCAGAATCCATGATCCAGGATTTTGTTGAGTTTTCAACACAGCAAATGAGCGCATCATCTTCAGAATCTACTGCCATATTGACTTCCTTCTTGCCTTTGTCTGCTGAAGGCTTTGGGCACTGATTTCTGAAGTGACCTTTCTCATTGCAGTTCCAACAGGTAATATCCGACCTGTTCTTTAACTGACCTCTCTTTCTCGACTTTGATCTTCCTCTACCATCGCCTCCTCTGTTGGACTTCCTTCCCCTGTCTTCAGCGCTTAGAAGACTACTGGAAGATTCCCCGGTACTCCGTCTGCGCACATCCTCACTAAGGATTAAATTTCGAATGCTTTCGAACGTCAGCTTAGCACCTTCGACTGAACTGCTGACTGCTGTGACCGTACCGGACCAACTTTCAGGCAAAGATGATAGTAGCAACAATGCCTGAACTTCATCTTTAAATTTAATATCAACCGATATTAACCTCGACAATATTGAATTGAATTCATTTATATGATCAGTTGCTGAACTACCCTCCATCATCTTCAAATTTACCAACTGTCTGATCAGAAAAACTTTATTCGACGCCGATGGTTTCTCGTACATGTCAGATAGCGCCTTGATCAACCCATGAGTTGTCTTCACATTGACAATGTTGTAAGCAACGTTCTTTGCCAATGACAACCTCACCACACCAAGAGCCTGCCGGTCTAACAATTCCCAATCCTCCGGCCTCATATGAAAAGGCTTCTCTTCAGACAGAGGTTCATGTAACCCCTTTTGGTAGAGATAGTCTTCGATTTGCATTTTCCAGAAACCGAAATCATGACCATCGAATTTGTCGATCTTAACTCTCCCATCTTCGGCCATAGCTCGAAAAAAAAACAATATTTTATAAGGCCAATCGAAACCTCGTTTCTGATGTGGAAGATCAGACTAAGCTGCAACCACAGAGCATACGCGAGATACGACTTTCCTTTAAACCCGGAGCTCTGATACCAGTTTGTTGGGATATAACAAAACGAGTTAAGCACTTCAAACAAATCGATATTTGCTTTCGGTGATACGAGCGGAATAAAATTACCGAAAAAACGGTAAACGAAAATGTAAAATCGGAACAATATATTTAACGTGGTTCGGTCACGGGATCACGACCTACGTCCACGGGCAAACGAGAGAGAGAGTTTTATTATCACCAAAGAAATTACAATCATACAAGGCCTAAACTGCCCTTGTAATCCGATCACTCACAATATTGTATCACTCAAATTTTTGGCTGCCAAATAAAGGCTCTGCACAAAAATACCTCACAATATATCTCATTGGAATTTTTAGCTCACAAGAGTTTCTAATGTTTCCTCTTGATTTTTGCTTGTTGTTGGTGCATTTTTCTCAACCAAAAAACCATGTATTTATAGGCATGAGAATGCCATGTGAATGTGCAAATTGAAGTCAGACATGAAGAATATTTTCCAATTTTCCTCACCTACCATTTTGTTGACTTTGATATTTGTTTGTTCAAACATTCATATTTAACAAGTGGTGACCTTGTCTTCTTAAGCGGTGGAAGAATCTCTCGGAATAGGCTTGATCGGCAATGGTATGGATGTCAAGACAAGGAGAGAATGAAGAAACAACACATTGTGAACATGATGGTAGTGGAAGTTCAAATCGGGTGGCTTAAGATATGGACGAGGAAGAAGTCATGGATCCGGGAAAAGCCGAGATGGTAATGAACGTGTCCAACAGGATGCCATGTTCTATGTTACATTTGTTGTGAACAATCAAAATGGGTCGAGCTAGTGAAGACTTTGGATGTGACCCAGTTGGAAGTCGGATGTCCGGAAAAGGTCGAAAATGTTGGTGAACGAGTGGTTTAACGAAACCAATTAAGGAGGTGATTGTTGGGTTAATTGGGTTTCGCTCATGGGTTATGGGTCGGTCAAGGAGTAAACGTTGCATGATATGTTTTTGTTGACTAAGTATTAGTGGAGAATATTTTATTATTAGTGGTGAACTGAATTTAGGAGATCATGGGTGAATAACCCACGTTTTTAGGTGGTTAGTCTCTTTTATTCCGCAAGTAATTTAGATTTAAATAGCTTTGTCTATCTTGTTTTTATGTGGCTCCTGTAACTTTTCAGTTTGAGAAATAAAGAGTAGAGAAAACCGTTCCAATTGTGCTTGTTTTCTTTTTGCATATTTGGGCAAAATTATCGATCTTCACATAAGATTCCTAACATTTTGGACTGGCAAAGTCAGGTCCGGTTAAAGGAGAGTCTCATGTCTCAACGGACATAGCAGGCACATACGGTTACATGGCTCTTGAGTATATCGCCACCGGTTAGTTTATAAAAATGGTGTTGTTATCTCATTGTGAATATAATTATAAAATAGTTTATAAAAATTGTATTGCTATGAAAATTGCAATTACACAGGTCGCCTATATGTGAAGAGTGATGTTTATGGTTTTGGGGTGTTGATGCTGGAGATTATAACAGGGTTACAAGCATCTGAACATAATCGAGATGGCATGAAGCAAAACTTGGTGGAGTGGGCTACACCTTTTTTGGCCGATATAAAAAGATTGGAAAAAATTATGGACCCACGATTGGGACAAGATTACCCTTCAGAAGGGGCTAGTAAAGCTGGTGAGCTCATACTAAGTTGTCTTGATTCAATCCCCAACAACCGCCCTTCTATGGAGGAAGTTGTGTTGAGTTTGCAAGTTATTGGGTCGATCAAAATGGAACCGGGGCAGTCAAAGGCTAATAACACCAGGGACTCGATGAGCCCATGTAGCGAACAAAGTTGCCCTTGGTCTCCTCTTCGTACAAAGCAAGGGAGGGCAGTTTGGTCAATGAGCACTCGACTGTTAGGTTTAAATGTGTGCCTTGGGATCGGTTCAAGGAAAGATCAAAACTGGACAGAAACAAACTGTTCCAAAACCGAAAAATGGGGAAATTGATGCGAGAATTAGTTCGTTATGCAATACAAGCCAATTGGTATTTTGGTCTATTTTGCTAGTTTTTACCAAATTGTGGTCCATTTTTCTGCAAGTTTTCAAACACATATGTAATGCGAGTATTTTGGTCCATTTTTCTGCGATTATTATAGTTTTTTTTCAAGTTGAAAGTATGTTGTTATTAATTTAATGATATGACTTGATGTTTAATTGGGTGTAAACTTGGTTATTGTTGTTTTGTAGGTTATTGTTGATCGTATTCATGAAGAGATGAAGAAAGAGCTTAAGGCGGAACATGAAGAAGTTGAGGCAAGAAAAACAAGAAATTGTCAAGATGTATAACGAAATCCTAAAGCTTATCCAAGGAAATAACCTACCCACCTAATTTGACTTTGACACTTCCGATTTTTGTGATTTAGTTTCGATACATTGAAATCGAGAATGAATCTTTATTTTATCGAATACTAATATTTATATTGGTAGTCGAATGATAATGTTTTAATTTTGGGTGATAAAACTTGAATTCATTTGTCAAATGTGGTTATCAAATAGTGACGGATCGACACCTAATAGACCGTCGCTAATTATAATAGTGGCTAGGACTACAAACAAAAATTTTGTTCATTTATAAATGATCAGCGACGGATTAGCGATGGGAATTAGCGACGGATCTGCGACGGAAAACGTTTGATTCCTATGCATCTTGCGACAAGTTATTCCGTCGCTATTCCGTTGCGAAGTCCCTCGCTAATCTGTCGCCAACTTTTAGCGACGAGGGTTTTTGTGGGTGCATATTTCCGTCGCTGATCGGTCGTTGTTGGCTTTTAGGGACGGATTTTCAACGGACATTGCCCTCGCTGATACCTATGTTTCTAGTAGTGTTACCCATCTTGACATTTCCAATAATGGAATTTCCAACACAATTCCCCGGGGGTTTTTGAAAACATGGCCTTCTCAATTACATTATTTGAATCTCTCTTCCAACAACATCACTGGGAAAGTACCAGATTTATCGTCGACTTTTGACAACCAGTCTGTGATATATCTGAGTTCCAACAACTTTTATGGTCTGATACAGAGTGTCCCTTCCTCTTTGCAATTATGAAATCTCTCCAGAAACAAATTCAATGGAGGAATCTCCTTTCTGTGCCAAATTGTCGATGGGTGGTTAGAATTTCTTGACCTCTCCCATAATCTTCTTAGCGGAAAGCTTACTGTTTGTGGCATTTCAAAGATCTAAAAGTTCTTAATCTAGGAAACAACAATCTCTTTGGAAGGTTTCCTATGTCTGTTGGGTCTTTGATATATCTTGAGGTGTTGTATTTATACAAGAATGACTTCTCTGGTGAATTGCCTTTGTCTCTAAAGAATTGCACAAGTATAAACATGTTGAATTTGGGGGCCAACAAGTTTTCTGGTAATGTGGCTCTTTGGATTGAAGAAATATCATCCAGGTTGTATGTTCTTATCCTAAAATCAAACATCTTCTTCGGAACCGTCTCTTTACAGTTATGTCGATTAGCAAATCTTCAAATTCTAGACTTGACAATGAACCATCTCTATGGAACCATCCCCCAATGTTTGAATAATCTTACGAGCTTGGTTCAAGCAGCAAATGCAATCCGGTTCCAGCCTAATAACATAAGGCGGCAAACGCTTCTCTCGATCTCCCAAATAGCCGCATCACGCTTCACGTGTATTAAATGTAGGTCGAAGAAGACGAGGCATCGGGGACTGAGGAGATGCGGCAATCGACAGATGGTTCCAATGGCAATAAGTTATCTCCACTCCCTAATCCTTAATCCTAATCACTAATTTCCTATTCAACTATTCATTATTCTTTATCGGTTCTTGACTTCTGATTTTGTGGAAGTTTCATCATTTCTGATTGTTTCCATCAATCTAATAGAGGGATTAACCATAGAGCCGATAACCTCATAACAGCACCAGACGAGACCACCATAAGTGAAGTCGTGAATCAGTAATTCGACTAATCGACTTCTTTGTTTCTCTATCTAAATCAGTAAATCGCCTCTCCCATTCAGTTCTCTTATTTCTGTTTTGCGAAAAGAATTGAAATCAAGAATTTCTGGTCTAGTGTTTGAGTTGGAGTTCCAAGATTTTTCACTGATTTTGTGATTCCTGCCCAGATTGAGTATTTTTGCCTTGTGAATTTGATTCCTGAGAGACAAAGTTGCTCAATCAGAAGGGGAAGAATTTAACCAATTGCCATTTGGTTTGAAGACTTGGTAAGTTATAAGTGGTTATTTCTAATTTTTTTTTATTATCTTAACGTAATAGTTTAATTCTTGTCTTTTCATTTTTCTGATTTGTAGTTCTACTAATTTGATTTAGTATTGACTAATTGCTTCTAATGTCATTTTCGTTTGCTAAAATATGATAGTTTGTCCGGTTTGGAGACCTGGTAAGGTATAAGTGGTCAAATCTACTTTTTTTATTAATCCTAAAGTAATATTTTTTTGATTTGTAG
The DNA here is from genome assembly GCA_023525715.1 of Cichorium intybus. NCBI lineage: Eukaryota > Viridiplantae > Streptophyta > Magnoliopsida > Asterales > Asteraceae > Cichorium > Cichorium intybus. Next base: position 120,499,615 of record CM042009.1, on the reverse strand, counting down.
CTCCATAATTAGATTTAGTAGAGTCAAGACTGATTTTAAATTTTAGTATGGTCTGTTGAGGTCATTTTGTTTAACTGTTATTTCAGTTAGTTTGGTAAATTAGAAAATAATTATATCATTGTTTATCCAACCTCATATTTGTTTGGTTTTCATCTTTCAGGATACTTTGTTCAAGAGTTCCAACTCTGATGTGATAATTGTTGTTTTTTGCTTCAAAAAAAGCCCACAAATATGGTTTCAAGTGATTGTATTCATTTTTAGTTTGTATCAACCTTCAAAAAGCTATCAAATTGCTCTAAATTGTTCGATGGTTACATTTTGATTCAATCACTAGGTATTTGATCACTTTTGATTTTTAGCCTTAATCATGTCGTACACATTGAAGATTGTGGTATGTGGAAGGTTAAGTAATCCATGATTACCTTTTGGACGAGGCATGACTATTTTATGATCCTTGAACAGTAATATAGTTGTTTCGATTTCTAGTTTTAAAGAGATTTTTAGTTTGTACGGATATGGATTTGTATATAACAAAATGTGTTTCAAGTTTGTTTTTACATATTTATGTTGTATATAGTTTTGGTGCAAATATATGGGCATCATTAAGTCTTTCGGCCAGGGTAGCAAAAACCTATGGACCGGCCCTGATTGAGTGGCAAGGAGATAAACGTGAATTCTTTAAAAATCTGAGATTGTTGAAGAGCATTGACTTGTCATGCAACAATTTAACCGGTCAAATCCCATTTGAATTTACCAATCTTCATGAATTGGTTGCCCTTAACTTGTCAAACAATGCTCTACTTGGGGAGCTTCCACAGAAAATTGGTGAGATGAAAAACCTTTTGACTTTGGATTTATTTAGAAACAAACTTTCAGGAGGGATACCATCAAGAATATCTCAAATGACTTTATTGAATGACCTAGATTTGTCATTTAATAACTTGTCAGGGAGAATCCCATCAAGCATTCAACTCCAGTCCTTTGAGCCTTCAAGATACGATGGAAATTTAGGACTATGTGGACCCCCCCCCCCCCCCCTTTCCAAAAAATGTCCCGGAGATGAGGATTCAAAAGTACCACCTATCGTTGGTGAGAGTGACAAAGATGAAGTTTGGGGATGGTTTTATGTTGGTGGGGGCATTGGTTTTGTTACTGGATTTTGGATAGCATGTGGTGCTTTGCTTCTCAACCGTCGTGGGAGACATGCATTTTTTCACTTCTATGATAGCTTAAGAGATTGGGTTTATGTGAAGGTGATGGTGTCCATTGCAAATCTGCAAAGGGTTGGACATACATAGTATTTGATCGTCCATTTTTTCTTTGACTTGTTATTTTCTAGTATTTATGTTTGTATTTAGGCTAGAGGTATAGTAATGTAATTTGGCAAGGGTTTTTAAGTCGCCAATATAATAAAATTGCCACTAACACCATGGGCCGCCTTTTTCTCGTGCTGCATGAAATAAGAATTAAGACATCCATGACAAATCCTTTTTGGGTATTTAGAATAGTATCAAACACTATGTTCTATCATGATCTATGAATCAGGTAGTGCAGAGTTCATGATTGTAAAATATTAGTTTGATCCATGACATGTGTTCTATAATTTTAGTTTGATCCATGGCATGACAACTGGTAGGGGTTTTACTTAACCATTTGGATGATTTCTTTCGTATGTATGCCGATTAAGATTGGAATTTGGCCCTTTCACCTTAAGATTCTTCATAATAACAGAAAGTTGGCGTGCACTTCCTATTTTTTGACCAAAACATGTAGTTGCCACTTCTTTTGGAAAATCCTCAAATCAAATTGGGGCGTCCCAAATACATCTTTACTACTTTATAAAACATATTCCCAAAACTCTTAATTTAAAATTTTTTAAACCAAATTTATATTGTTTAATGCTTTAGGTAGTAACTGGTTTTTTAAGAGGTACAATATGTATAACATGAAGATACAACTCCCTACTGTATTATATTGGATGGTAAAACTCTAATATGCTTCTTCTCTTTATTTTTTCTGTTATATTTCTTCCTCTCTACATCAACATCTGCCAAGGTTTGGGGTTTTTTGGTTTATCTTATTAAGTTGTTTTTTGTGATTATTCTTATGTTTTTTTGTATTGATTATTGTTTTGTTTCAGGAAATCTAAATGCCCAAATTTCTCTAAGAGAAGAATAGAACCAAAGGAAGCAAAGATGTTAGGATGGAGAAGAGAAAACCATATAAATCTAGAACGGGAAAAAGGATTTTTTTTTTAAACTTATTCATGTTCTTTTTACTTCGTATGTTTACCTATAGATCGCGTATGATAAACAACTACCTTGAAATTCGATTCAGACTCACCATTTTAAATACTTTTCTTGCATTTGACCCTTTTTATAAAATGCAAATTTTTTACATTTTGAATGTTTTTTGAAGATGTAAAATGAATGGGAGTCAATGGAAGGAGAATGTAAGATCCGTTCCGCCGAGTCGCGGCGCGGCTTTTGGAAGGATCTAGAATCGCGTAGGATCTGTACGCGCGGCGCGGTTCTAAAGAACCCGCGACGCGGTGCGCTCTAAGGTGAAAAACCTTAATTCGGATTTAAACGCCTATATAAAGGGACCCAGCCCTAGGGTTCGTGTTTTTGGGGAGTTTCTAGAGTAGAGGTGTCTGGTTTCGGCAGATACTCTTTGGTCTCGAGGCGTTGAAGGTTTTGGGAGATTAGAAGAAGGAGATCCAACGCGGGAGAAGGTTTAGGACGAATCATGGGCATCACTTCGTCCTTCAGAAGTAAGGTAAGAAGATTTACTCTTCTGACTTTCCTTTTTATCCCGTCATATGGTGTTACCAGTTGGTTTGTAGCTTTAGACGATTTGTAGCACTTAGGGTTTGAACCAAGGACATGCATGGACTTGCATGTCCATAAGGAAGTGACCTTAGGGTAGTTTCTGATCCCAGGAAGGGTGTAGAAAGGAACCCTAGCCGATTGATGTACTGTTAATCGCTGAAAAACATTTTGAAATGTTACGAGCCGCGACGCGGACTGGCTATGTCAGCGGCGCGGACTCGGCTGAAACCCTGTAATTGTGCAATGGTAGCCGCGGCGCGTAGGGCGAGGAGCCACGCCGCGGCGAGCGACTGTTTGACCAGAAATTTAGTTTGACCACGGTTTGATGGCAAATAGTGAGTCTAACCTTTAGACAGGTCTGTAAGAGCTTAGTCAGTAATTGATATGTTGTATGTGTGGGATTTAGGTGTGTGGACGAGCTAAGTGGGGATATTAGAGAATATCTGTGCGGTTTCGAATCAGGTGAGTATCCTCACCTTACTATATGATGTTGCATGTTAGGCATCTTGTGTATTATTTACAGTTATATGATTTGCTCTATATCTGTGGTTATTTGTTGTTGGGCTCAGTACTGATGCGTGTCCCCTCGTAGCTGTTGTATGGCGAGTTGGACTATTGCCTTGTCCCATAGCTGTTGTATGATGGGCTGGGCCATAACCGGGAACCCATAGCTGTTGTATGATGGGTAGAACCTTCCCGTGTCCATAGCTGTTGTATGATGGACGCCCGTAGCTGTTGTATGGCGGGTAGGGTCGGGTCATTCTCGAGGACGGGTTGTTTAATGTGTGGGCATGTATGGTAATTTGGGGACTCACTAAGCTTTAAGCTTACCCGTTGTTTTTATAATACTTCAGGTAATTCAATTGACAAAGGGAAGGGCAAGGCTTGACGGCAGCGCGTCGCATTCAAGAGATTGATATCGATAAACTATAATAGTATTTTTAAATGTTTCCGCTGTTAATTTAAGTATCATATTGAACAGTTTTATGTTTTGGAATAAACGTTTTATTTGAATCTTGGTAATAAATTATTTTTTTAAATTTTTGAAATTGGGGCGTTACAGAGAAGGGATTTTGCTATTTAGATTTGTTGCTTGAAAGCATACCAACTATGTTTCAGAAGAGTACAACAACCGCTTCAACTTTTGATGATGGGATGAAGGTACTATACATTCAGTTTGATTGATTTAGCTTTGAGCAGCTTACTTGACTCTTGTTTATTTTGTCCTCACTGACATTTTTTCTGGAAATGAAGAGTATTGGGGGCAAACTTTTGGTATTTCATTCAGACAAGCTTATGAGCATTCACACAATATTATTATATTTGTAGATTCGGGGTAGAAACATAGCATGTGTACCATTTTACAATTATATAACATTGCCTTCTTATGGTATTGTTGATCTTTCTGCTGAATTAAACCCCATGTGTACCATTTTTGTAGTTTTTTTCTTCGCCTGAATGAACTTATAAGTTCATTGGTTCTTTTTTCTTAGTTTGTGAATACATGAATTAAATATTCTTACTTTTGGACCTGTAGCATTTTTGAAAATAATTGTTTGATTGTAGCAATGTACTTTGATATTGTTTTTAGGTTTACTTGCAGATGGAACTCTATATTCGTCAATAGAAAAATGAAATTACAGAAAGAAGGTAAGCGAATATAAGCTTTCCCTTGGTAATTTCTGGTTTGTTGTTTACAAAGGAGCAACTTTGGATGGTAATTACAACTACTTATACTTCACATGATTAACCGATTATGATGCATTTGATAGTATGTTTGTTGCATCGGTTTATTGAAGGATAAGGGCAGATGAATGTTTAAAATTTTGAGCATGATATCATACATACTTTTTGGGAAATGCACCAATGGATCATATTGCAAATAAGTTTGTGTTTTTTATAGGCTAATAACTGTATAAATGAACCTGGTCTGATTGGTCAGATGAAGAACAAAAAAACCTTAACAAAAAGTACCTAAATTGTGTCTCCTAGATTTTTGAAGTGAAATGCTAATCTAAGAAAAATCAATAACTTTTGAAATCATTGACGTTGTATATGTTATTTTGGGTAAAGGGCAAGAAATAGCAACATACCTTTATTTATTTCTATGTTATAACATACTTCTTCCATTTCTATGCATATAGCATTCTACTTTCATGTTTTTTTTCTATTAGAGCTTTGAACTTTCAATCATTTTCTTATCAACACATTATACTTTGGAATCTATCCGGTTATAGCATTGTGCTATTGTTCTTTCTTTATATCTACATTATGATGTTGTAATTAGTTGGATCATACTTACCTAATTCACTAGCAGAGGCCCGATTTTCGTTTTTGTTCACTCTGTATCGAATCGCAATTCGAAGGCGATCCCAATTGCATCTAGTTTGCGCACCGAATTGACTTGACTGTACAGCGTGCGGATTCAAAGTTGCAATTCGCCCGATAGATTCCAAGAATGTCACATGGTTCGATTGTTTGGAGTTCCAGAAGCATCCTGATATGATATCTGGTACGACTAAGTGTTGTACGAATCAACAATAAGAAACGCGATTTTCAATTCGGCGGGAAATTACCGACTGTTATAATCCTGTGCCAATCGTCTCCTCGTTTTCTACTAAATCGATTCCAATATCTTCTTATTTCACCATATATACCGCAAATCGTGTCTTTATCTTTTCACGGCACTTCTACACTTCTACTGGTCTACCTTGTCTAGATCTAGATTGGATTGAACGTTCTTTGTAGTTACTGTTATTTGTTAGGGTAATCTTTTTTGTTTTTTCTAATTCGAGTTAATTTTTCCTGTTTCAAGTTAATGTTTTCATGTTTTGTCACACCCCCAAACCATGATGGCGGAATCGTCGGAGGGCGGAACAAATCATAGTATCACAACCGTTGCATACATTGAAACATAAGTAGATAAACAATCATCATACATTATAATTGGAAAGTTACATTGTTCAACAATATGTTTTTAAACCAGTTACATAATGATATCAAAATAATCAAAAGAGACGTCTTCGCGTCCCATCCAGGGGTTAGTCGTACCTGACTAATTGTTACCTGAGAATACAAGTAATTTTGCAAGTGTCAACATTACGTTGGTGAGTTCATAAGATTTTTGTAGTGAGAAATATAGTGATTCCTTTGTAGAAGCTCGTAGTGTAATAGCGAAAATGTTCGTAGTGTAATAGTGAAAAGCTCGTAGTGTAACAGTGTAAAACCATACTAATCTATATCTTGTTGGAATGTAGTTTTAAACTTTATAAAACTCATATCTATAAGTAAAATAGTACTTATATTTGTATATTCCGAAATGTGGTTTTAATTTCCATAATACCCGTAGAGAAATAGTGTAAACTTTCTTAGCGTAATAGTGAAAAACTCATTGTTGTAATAGTGAAAAATCCCATAGTGTAATAGTGAAAGTTCTCGTAATATGATAGCGATATATGTTTCGTAGTGAAATAGTGAAAATTCTTATTTGAACCCTTGAAAAGTGTACCATGTAGTTTCACACTTAAGTGAAACCATTTGAAGATGTTTTCTCCAAATATAGGACGTTCGTTGTTAATTTGTGAGTTATTATAACCTTGCTAAGACCTAGTGACCTGGCACGACGTTCTTCAGGCGTCGTAATAGTGAAAGACATTTGTCACCCATGACCCGTCGGTCGTAGTTGTAGCGAACAACCATAGGTGGGGATTGTCAATCCCATATAGATCTATATACAACTATCCCGCTCATACATGATTAAGGTTATAATCCAGGAATTTAAGGTGTACTCTTCTTAGTACCGTGAAGCGATGTCTCACAATGTTACCCAACGCACATGTCATATCCTTATTCGTAGCGTAGTGAAAACCGTTTTGTATTGTTAATTACCAAATATATCCATGATAATTAATGTATGTAATAATTATATATATATATATATATATATATATATATATATATATATATATATATATATATATATATATATATATATTCATATAATTATTCTTATAACTCATAGTGTACGTTATCGTTCGTTTCATAAATTATTCCCTTAATAACTTATACAAATGTTTTCCCATCGTAATGGTACATTTAGAGCTAAATGATGTCATTGAGTTGAAATGTATTATCTAAACATTGTAGCATATAAATATCAAGATAGTTTTGAAGTCATGCAACAAGTCATAGAGAAGAGTTCATATTAATCATTTTAGTAAAGTGATGGCAACACATATTCAAATCCCGTCGTTTATTGGAAATAATAGTGATTTTTCCCAAATGGCCTTTCTAGTGCTCGTTACTATAGTATGGCCCTTTTCATTTTGAAAACTCAAGTTTTTTTTTTAAATAATACCCCAAATTTACTTTGGTCTTAAATATTTACAAAAATCTTAGTTACGTCGTAATAGCATTCTTTTTACTTATATAATAGTTTTGACGTAAAAGTTGTGTCATCATGTTACTTGACTACTTAAACAAAACACTTATTTTTACATCCTTTGTCAAGTACTCACATGAATATCACATTTTATGTCCATTTTATCATAACATAAATCATATAGCCTTATTTGTGACAAGTATGTGTAAAAGTCTTAATACTTGTTTCTTTTAACTACAAATGTATAATAGTTTACCACAAGCATTTTATTTGTGCCATACACTTTGTAATAAGATGACTAACATGAATTTCTTATCATTTTAAGTATATAACATGTAAACATATCATTTGTCAAGATTATGTCATAAACTTTACAATAATACATCATTTTTATAGTTAAAACTTGTATTCTCCCCCTAAAACTTGGATAAAAGTGAAAATGAGGGGTATGAACTCACACTTGGGTGATGGATCTAAGGATCTTGGTGGAAAGGATGAAGATCTTGGCTTTGGAGCTCGAAAGACTCTTGGACAAAACTATTATCCAAGGGATTTCCGTGAGTATTTGTGTGTAAAAGAGTTAATGAAAGTATTAGGAACTTTAGAACCACTAGATGATCATAACTTACCAAGTTGGATGCAAGGCTCTTGAAGATGATGAATGATGGAGCTCAAGGACCTTTGAATAAAGCTAATACCCAATGGATTTTGTGGATGTTAGTGTGTGTAAAAGAGATGAAATTGACATAGGAATTCTTAGAATCGAGAGAGGAATGCAACTTACCAATTGGTTTGAATAAACACTTGAAGATGCAAGGTGATGTTGTATGGTGGTGGTGGCCGAAAGTTTGAGAGGAGGGAGGAGGATGGTGGTGAGGTCGATTTCTAGAGAGAAGAGATGAGAGAGTTGTGTGTTGGTGTGTGTGAAACCCCAAGCTTACACTAGTTTATATATGATTCTCCAAGATACGCTTTTGTACAATATCATCATGAGATTCTTCCTAGCCCCAAACCTAAGGACTTGTGAGTTGACATATGTACTTGGTGTGATGTTTGTGAGGCTCAATGCAGCCGATGGGGGTAGGGGGGTAGGGGGGTTGGTTTTATAAAATATAGCAATCTACTTATATAAATAAGTGATTTTTATAAAATCGTAAAACGTTTTAGCGAAATTTTATGAGTTTTTGAATAAACGATGTGTCCAGATAATTATTATATATAAAAACATTGTTAAACATTTATTTAGATTGTGTCGTAACTCGTTTGACGGTGAAATACGCGATTAAACGCGGTATTCGTTCGGTTACGCGATTTTTAGCGTTTTACCGACAATTAACTTTGGCTTTGGAAATAAATACTAAGTAATATTAGGTTTCATAATATTTGATTTATTATCTCGTATTTGATGTTTAAAATACCACGTTTTTCATTTTAAATCTAAACCCTGTGTACATTTACCGTTCACAGCGATTTAACTTGTTGTAACTTTTGCGTACGAATTCCGTTTTCGATGTTCTATATATCCACAGGTTCGTATTCATGAATACAACGTTTTATAAATATTATTTATACCAAAATAATATTTGTGTGTTTATCGTAATTCTACGTTGCCATAATTCGTCATACGCATTTATAGTGTTTATTCAATAATTGTTTCCAACTAATATGATTTATTTTTATTGTTCATGTTTTGGGTACACCATACCGACATGTACCGAAATGAACCTACCCCCTACGAACCATTACATCCATTACAGCGAATCTTGAACCCATTCCTCAATTTCGTATCGGAGAGATCCGAGAACTAACTATGAGTTGGATTATTCAAACTACAATGCGTTAGTAAGAAAAATATTGAAAGTGCAATCCTAAAAAATCCTATGAAATTATGTTGCATTATCATGTCACGTGCTCTATCTAAAATTTATCATGAAAGTATATTGTTGATTTAACATTTAACCTGTGATTAATTCCTTAAAAAGGAAAAAAGTTTGAAAGTATTATGCTATGTGTGTATGTGTCTGTTGTGTATGTGTATGTGATGCATGTGTGTTTGCTAGGAAAACTTCTAAACCTATTTTATAAAGCAGCAAAAGAGGTACCTAATGTCCAATCGATCACATTGGATGTGACCCTTCAATGCGTGTTTCTCATGAAGTTTCTATTGACAAGTCTTGGTGATGCTGGGTGACATACATGGCATGGATCTAATTCTGGACAATTGAAAGTTTATGTGTTACTGTTTGGTTGGAGTCCAATTATTTAGGTTGTGGTGTATTGAAAGGTTTAGAAGGTTTACAAGTATGCATTCTATTATTAATTTATTTCTTAATAAATTACAAAATAGTCTCTGTGCTTTCTGATTTTTATTGTGTTTAGTCCAAAATCAGAACATTTTTTATATTTGGTCCTTATTTCAAGGTTTCATATTGATTTTAGTCACTGGAACCTTGAAATAAGAACCCGACTTGATATGAAACCTCGAAATAATGACCACAGTAGAAAAATATTTCATTTTTTGATTATTTGGTGAACGTCAGAAAGCACAATCACTATTTTTGTAATTTATTGTTATTTCACAGTAATAATAAACGTTTTTCTTACATGTCGTTCTTTTGGCAGTTAATCCAGTTGTAGACGCGTTTGGTAACGTTAAGATTGTTAGGAACAACAACCTAAGGTTCAAGAAGGCTTTATTATTAAGGAGAAGATTTCATTCAAGCTATAGAAAATTGCAAACATCTGGTGGTTTTTATGGATAATTAACTTTATTTACCTGGAATGTCACATTATTGCAGTTGTTTTGGTAAGCTTGTAGACATCCACTTTATGTCACACCCCCAAACCACGATGGCGGAAACGTCTGAGGGTGGATGACTTCATGAACAGTAGCACAACAACGTTTGTACAAATGTGATCAAAGCAAACACATCCATCATATACGTAATTGTAAATGTTACAAGAGTTCAAAAGATTGTATGTTTTAAATACAATTACAATATGATATCAAAATACATAGTATGACGCCATAGCGACCCATCGTCAAAGGTTGTAGTTACCTTATCAATTTCCTGATAATACAAGTAGTTTGAAAGAGTGTCAACATTACGTTGGTATTCTTTTGTGAAAAGCATATATCTACAAACTATTCCTATAATAGTTTATTTTTAGTATTCTTTTGTGAAAAGCATATATTTACGAATATATGTGAAATAACTTATTTAAATGGTTATAAACAAAATATTTTAAGATATTTTCCATAATAGTGGTGTAATAACTTGGTTATACTCTTTATTAATTCCAATATAATATTTCATGACTATCAAATAAAGAACAGCCAGGTAGAAGATCAAATGGGGAGGCAGGACCTATCAGCGTATAAGCCTTTCGGAAATCCAGCAACCTAGCCCAAATGATCGGCCTAGACACCGCTCTCGTAAGTAGATCATTCGATATTATATTTTGGAACTATAATTGAATTGTTGTCATAATGATGTTTACAAAATTTCCATTTTGTTTACTACTGTTACAAATGAGTATAAATAGCTATTTTTATAGTATAACTTGTATTCTCCCCCTTAAAAACTTGAATAAATATAAAAAGAAGGGGTATGAACTCACCTCAATGTCGACTAGGACCTTATTGCCAATTCTTGTTAGATCGCCCGACTCTTCGTGCTTAGAACTCGAACTCACTATATTTATAACTGAAATATCTACTTCTAATGCTCATTCTTCGTATATATCTATATATATCGAAGAATCTTCTAGCAATACTATCTAATGATATAGAGATCGATATATGAGTTGTGAGAAATGAGAGGATTTGAGCCTTTATTTATAGTAGGTTTATTTTCGTATAGCGGCCCTCAAGATATAGATATTTGATATTTATAGCCTTTAGAAATTGTTAATGACAAAACATACCCTTAAAATACTCTTTAAATAGATTTAATAGTTTTTATATAAAATGAATGATTTTTGTTTATAAAAATATGATCTACGAAAATCGTAGTTTAATAATATCAACTTTTTAACTAAAAGTCTTTAACGAATTAACGAAAGGGTATTAGTTGTAAGTTTAATAAAAATATAAGGGTTAAATGTAAATACAATTTCATTTTATAGAAAAAGAAAATATTAAATATAGAACTAATATCAATAATATTAAATTTTGACATCAGATTGTTCGTATCGACGATACCGTTTTGACGGTAATTTTTCTGTTTTATAAAACGTCATAATATTATCGATAAATTTAAAAATACGTATTGAATACGTAGTGTTCGAAATGAAAATACAAATTCTTTGAGGGTAAAATGTGTAAAATTGATTAAATAATGAAGTGAGACCCGCTTTATATATATAATATTAATAACATTGCAAATGTTCAAATCTCCACCTACCGGTGGAGACTCTTTTCAAATCAAAATTTTTTTTTTTATAATAATTAATATAAATATTTTAACAATCAAACGTTGCTTTCAAGCTAAATTAAACGTTTTTCTGTCATAACTTTTTATATATAACGTTTGGTAAAAATATAAATATATATTTGGAATCGTCGTAATTTTATCTACGTTTCGATATAAAATTTGTAATATTCCGAATAGTTTTACATTTTTACAGTTTTTCTATCATAACTTTTTATATATAACGTTTGGTAAAAATATAAATACATATTCGGATCCGTCATATTTTTATCTACGTTTCGATATAAAATTTATAACATTCCGAAGAGTTTGACTTTTACCGTTTACTATTCACGTCGGATACTATTCATGCCGGATCACTATTCACGTCGGACACTATTCATGACGTAAAAAAATAATTTTATTTTATTTTATTTTAAAAATATCTAACTTAATAGCGTTTGTTCGTATTAGCGTACATATTATTATAATATCCAATAATAAACTATAGAGGTTATGGAATTTACATTTCATCGTCTGTTTTGGTTGACTTGAGTTGACCTAATTTGATAGTTGTCATATTATCTACCCGTTAGAAAGAATTTCGTCCCGAAATTTAGCACTTTAAGTAAATTCTTAAGGGTATGGGAAGAGATGTGGGTATTTCTGTTTCATCTAGTCCTCACGTTCCTAGGTAGATTCAGGTCCACACTTGGTGTTTCCTAGTTTTCACTTGCTTTGATTTTGGAGTGTAATGTCGTGATATTTTCGGTAAGTAAACATGAGTTAATCCTAGTATAAATAAGAGTTACTAGGTTGTTATGTGAGTTAGGAGGATTAGAAACTCATTTAGAAGGAGTTTAAATCTTAAAATAGTATAAAGGAGTTACATGGGTCGTGTTCTAGTTACTGTAGCATCCAGTAGTATCCAGTAGAATTACATGGGTTGGGTTTCGGAGTACGGTTCTGATTTTTTTTTTAAAGTTAACGACGCTAACATTAAAGGTTAATGTTGCTAACCTGCTTCAGTGGGGTTATTTAGGCAGCTTTCCTTATTTACCCTATTTATAAACCAAAAATCCTCCTAGGTTATTTTCAGAGCAAAAAGGTGCCAAATTTGGTTATTTTGATCAAGGGTTTTGCGTAGGAAGAGTTTGAGGAGGTTGGATTTAACAACCGAAATACGTTCTCGAGTCCTTAATTCACAAGGTTAAAAATTTTGAGTGTTAGGGTTTCAAACCCTAGATGTCCAGATCTGAAAGTATGCATTGGTTCAACTCATATGTAGGTTGCTAATATTTGTTGTATTGAGTTCGAATATTGTGATGTTTTAACGGTTGACTTAGTAAAATCGTGAAATCTAGAGTTTCGGTTTGATAACATATGATATTCTCTAATTGTGATTTGTATTAGCTATTGATTTCTTAATCATTTGAGTTAAGTATTATGGAGATGCCTAAGTATGTTTAAGATATGATATGTGATGTCATTTTACAGTTGATACTAGTAGGATGGAAGGAAACATGTAAGATACAGGTGAACCACGAGCTCTACAGATGCTAGATGAGTAGGTTCTAATTCATTATTTATGATTAGATTACTATATAATTGGATTAACTATTCTTTGAACTATTTCCGTTATCAGAAGATATATATATATATATATATATATATATATATATATATATATATATATATATATATATATATATATATATATATATATATATATATATATATATATATATATATATATATATATATATTTAAAAAAATGTCTTTTCGTTATCCCGTCCTCATCGGAGTCAAGCCGCAAATTTGGAAAAGATATCACTTAGGGTGGTGAAAAGATTGCATCTACTGTAGATATTTTGAATTTCGGTATTAAGAACGTAAGTTGTCCTTTCAGTTCCTGCTGTAAGATGCTATATAAACGGGTATGTATCATCATTTGTATCTAAGATCTTTTCAGTCTCATTCTTTCCTACTACTAGTTTATTCTTATATAATATCAGATTTCCAATCGAGGCATGGAAAACAGATCTCATATGGAAAACTTGTCAGACGCTGAGCGGAATTTCCTAAGGAAAGAAGGTACCTCCCTATCGTTTAATCAGATACCTCTACTGGAGTCTGGTAATTATAATATCCTTAACTCCTTTTATTTCTTATTCATTTCTCTAGCGTTTTGATTTTGTTTTAAACTATGTGAGGTATAGATTTTCCAGATATATTACCGCTGGATCAACTTCAAGATGATCCTGACGTTTTTCCTCTGATGGGTATTCTCCCTGAAGATCCACTGCCTTTAAATCAAAACATCATTGTTGGGCAATCTCAATGTATACTTCCAGGTTAAGTCATTTTCTTAAGCTTTATGTTTGTTTTGCTTAATTATCTAACATACGTTATACACAGATCCATTCGAAGATGATCTTACTAATGATAATCTAAGCATGAACGTGCCCATGCTGCATAGTGGAGTAGATTTAACAAATCGGGGGTTTTTAACTGACATTCAAAATCAGGACAGTCGATCCATGATGACACTATCGGGTTCGCTTCAGCGAATCCTGAATTTGTGGGTGGTTTTCAATATCAGGATCATTTTCAATTGATCCAAAGTAACTTAGAAAGTTTCAAGAATGAGAATTCTGGGTTTATGGTTGATTTTGGAAATCAAGAACTATTACCCATAATAGGTAACAATGAAAGTATTAGTGATCAAGATCATACATAATTGATCCAAAATGAAAACGTTTCAACCTCGATTCCAATAACCTTTGAAATTCGTAGAAAAAGGGGTTCTGGACATGCGTTGAGTAAGGAAACAATATCCATGCATTTTGATAAGCCCATTTTGGAAGCTGCAAGGGAACTCAACGTTGGATCAACACAGTTGAAGCAACGCTGTAGGAAGTTAGGCATCAAAAGTTGGCCTCGACGACATATTAAGAGTCTACAAACTCTTATTAACCATACTCAGGTTAAGAATTGTATTTCTTTCTCCACAATTTTAATGCCATGAGATTGTAATGACTGAAAGTATTTATGCAATAAGAATTTGATAAAAATCCTAGTAGAGCAGACGTAATACTTGGTCTAGAGAACGAGAAAAGAGCAATAGTCGAGGGTTCCAGTTCGAAGATAACTGATACCACAAAGAGATTGAGGCAAGCTGCCTTTAAGGCTGTTTACAAGAAAAGAAAGGTTCAGAAGAGGGAGGAAGCTTCATCAGGGACCCATACACAGCAACAATCTCTGCCTTCTGTTTCTGCTATGAGTGGTTTTAACCATGATTTTCTCAAGATCACAAGTGAAGAGAATCCAGAAGACTTGGCAGGTGACATAGCCCGCCTTCGGCTTTCAGATTGAATTTATACCAATATTAGTTTAATGGCTGTTGGTAGGGATGATGGTAGGTTTTCGATAATAGTTATTGGTCAGGTATTATCGAATTGTCAGGTCTACTATGTAAGGATAGGGGTATAAGAGGTACATAAAGTATCTAGATGTATGGTTCTGTAGTATTATAAAATACTCCTGTAGTATTTTAGCTTTATATTTTGTTTTAGAGTTTCTCTGTATATGGTTCTTGGTAAGTTTTTAGACTTGTTCACTACGACTATTTCTAAGTACATGTTAGTCATACCTTGGACAAATACAGTTGATCAGGCTCTATCTGTCCTAGGTATGATTACATAACTACCTAGGCCTACTCGTAGTGTTCAACTCATCTTATTACTCTTGTATTGTTCTGGTTATGACACTGTTCTAGTATGTATGTACTTGTACTTATACTTTATAAAAATATCATTGTATTTTAAAGTATACTTTGTACAAATTGTTTTAGAGAGTTTTAGTCCCATTGTATTTATAGTTGTATATCTTAAATGGATTGATATACTTAGTTCACTATAAACAATGCTCTGATACCAATCTGTCACACCCCCAAACCACGATGGCGGAAACGTCTGAGGGTGGATGACTTCATGAACAGTAGCACAACAACGTTTGTACAATAGTGATCAAAGCAAACACATCCATCATATACGTAATTGTAAATGTTACAAGAGTTCAAAAGATTGTATGTTTTAAATACAATTACAATATGATATCAAAATACATAGTATGACGCCATAGCGACCCATCGTCAAAGGTTGTAGTTACCTTATCAATTTCCTGAGAATACAAGTAGTTTGAAAGAGTGTCAACATTACGTTGGTGAGTTCATAAGATTTTTGTATGAGAAAATCCATAATCATTTTTCCTTGTAAAAGGATAGTGTTTGAAACCAGAAAATCCAATATTTTCTAATAAATGAGTCGTAGTCTTAAAACCCAAAGACCGAGAATGTATAAGTATTTCTATACTTGAAAATAGTATTACGTAGTTTTATTCTTGTATGAAACAGTGTAAAT
This sequence comes from Cichorium intybus, assembly GCA_023525715.1. Taxonomy (NCBI): domain Eukaryota; kingdom Viridiplantae; phylum Streptophyta; class Magnoliopsida; order Asterales; family Asteraceae; genus Cichorium; species Cichorium intybus. Next base: position 120,483,570 of record CM042009.1, on the reverse strand, counting down.
AGATGTTTACTCGTAGACCAATTGTAGATTTAATTCTGTAAAACTCATATGTATAAGTAAATCATACTTATATTTATATAACTGATAAAACGTAGTTTTAATTTCCATAGAACCAGTGTGTATAAGTAAAAACCATAGTTATAGTTGTAACTTGTTAAAATGTAGTTTTAATACTATAAAACTTGTATGAGGAGTCTCTTTCCTTGAAAAAGGTAGTATTGTAATCCAAGAAAATCCAATATTTTCTTATGAATGTATCCAAGTCTTAAAAACCCAAAGACTAAAATGTATAATGTAGTTTGTAGTATAAAGGCATTGAAAATGTATATTTCTACGTAAACAATTTATAAAGTTGATTTCCCATGTGAGACGCCCTATAACCATACTGTGACCATGTAGGCCTGCTTCGACGTTCTTCAGGCGTCGGACTGTTATGACATTTGTCACCTTAGACCCGTCGGTCTAGCTGTAGCTAGCAGCTCAGGTGCGGGGTTGTCAATCCCGTATAGATCTATACACAAATATCACGCTCTCTTACCGAGACTCTGGTTATAAATTTCAGGACTTATAGTATGTACTTAAATAAGTACTGTGAAGACCCGTCTCACAAGAATGTATGTATATCAACTCGTTCACGTATAATTGTTAAGAAAGCCTTTGTTTTCATCTTTATCATTTTTCCCATGATAAAATAGTAATGTATAATAATTATATATTTGTATATAATTATTTGTCTTGTTCTAACCGTTGTAGTACCATTTGTATCTACAAACTATTCCTATAATAGTTTATTTTTAGTATTCTTTTGTGAAAAGCATATATTTACGAATATATGTGAAATAACTTATTTAAATGGTTATAAACAACATCTTTTAAGATATTTTCCATAATAGTGGTGTAATAACTTGGTTATACTCTTTATTAATTCCAATATAATATTTCATGACTATCAAATAAAGAACAGCCAGGTAGAAGATCAAATGGGGAGGCAGGACCCTATCAGCGTATAAGCCTTTCGGAAATCCAGCAACCTAGCCCAAATGATCGGCCTAGACATCGCTCTCGTAAGTAGATCATTCGATATTATATTTTGGAACTATAATTGAATTGTTGTCATAATGATGTTTACAAAATTTCCATTTTGTTTACTACTGTTACAAATGAGTATAAATAGCTATTTTTATAGTATAACTTGTATTCTCCCCCTTAAAAACTTGAATAAATATAAAAAGAAGGGGTATGAACTCACCTCAATGTCGACTAGGACCTTATTGCCAATTCTTGTTAGATCGCCCGACTCTTCGTGCTTAGAACTCGAACTCACTATATTTATAACTGAAATATCTACTTCTAATGCTCATTCTTCGTATATATCTATATATATATATCGAAGAATCTTCTAGCAATACTATCTAATGATATAGAGATCGAGATATGAGTTGTGAGAAATGAGAGGATTTGAGCCTCTATTTATAGTAGGTTTATTTTCGTATAGCGGCCCTCAAGATATAGATATTTGACATTTATAGTCTTTAGAAATTGTTAATGACAAAACATACCCTTAAAATACTCTTTAAATAGATTTAATAGTTTTTATATAAAATGAATGATTTTTGTTTATAAAAATATGATCTACGAAAATCGTAGTTTAATAATATCAACTTTTTAACTAAAAGTCTTTAACGAATTAACGAAAGGGTATTAGTTGTAAGTTTAATAAAAATATAAGGGTTAAATGTAAATACAATTTCATTTTATAGAAAAAGAAAATATTAAATATAGAACTAATATCAATAATATTAAATTTTGACATCAGATTGTTCGTATCGACGATACCGTTTTGACGGTAATTTTTCCGTTTTATAAAACGTCATAATATTATCGATAAATTTAAAAATACGTATTGAATACGTAGTGTTCGAAATGAAAATTTAAATTTTTTGAGGGTAAAATGTGTAAAATTGATTAAATAATGAAGTGAGACCCGCTTTATATATATATAATATTAATAACATTGCAAATGTTCAAATCTCCACCGTGGAGACTCTTTTCAAATCAATTTTTTTTATAATAATTAATATAAATATTTTAACAATCAAACGTTGCTTTCAAGCTAAATTAAACGTTTTTCTGTCATAACTTTTTATATATAACGTTTGGTAAAAATATAAATATATATTTGGAATCGTTGTAATTTTATCTACGTTTCGATATAAAATTTGTAATATTCCGAATAGTTTTACATTTTTACAGTTTTTCTATCATAAATTTTTATATATAACGTTTGGTAAAAATATAAATAATATTCGGATCCGTCATATTTTTATCTACGTTTCGATATAAAATTTATAATATTCCGAAGAGTTTGACTTTTACCGTTTACTATTCACGTCGGATACTATTCATGCCGGATCACTATTCACGTCGGACACTATTCATGACGTAAAAAAATAATTTTATTTTATTTTAAAAGTATCTAACTTAATAGCGTTTGTTCGTATTAGCGTACATATTATTATAATATCCAATAATAAACTATAGAGGTTATGGAATTTACATTTCATCGTCTGTTTTGGTTGGCTTGAGTTGACTTTCGTTGACCTAATTTGATAGTTGTCACATTTTAATGGAGAGGTGAAGTTCTCTAAAGTTGCTAGAACAACTTATTTACTCTTAACAACCACGTGTTTGACAAGGGTTCGATCCTTTGGAAAGTTATCATTGCTTTTACATGATTCGTATTACACCGCATGAGGTAATCACTTCTTTTCATGGACTTACCCAATCAATAATTCAAATGGATGAGCTTAAATAGTGCATTTCTTCCATATAATTATCTCTGTTTTCCATTAAAGAGTATTTAAGGGATGCATAAATATTTTTTCTTTCAAATATGATATTCTAAAGATGTCTGGTTTTAATACAAAAAAAAATGATTTCCTTCCATATAATTATCTCTATTTCCATTGTGCATATTTAGGATGAGGGTTATTGGGGGAAATGTCAATACTCTTGGTATATTACACAATACTGGTACCCATTAGTTTTTGTATCTGATAATTTTTAAATATATTATATTTTTAAATTTTAGTATGCTAAATAAAATAATTTAGATAATTGAATTATTTACTTGGTCTTGAATAAATTAATGTTTTTCAGTTTCTATATTTTATCTGTATTTTTTTATTCAAAAATAAAATAGAGTGTCTTCTTATGATTGCTATGTTTTATGCTGAAAAACAAATTTCTTTTGTAGATACAACAAAACCAATCTTTTGATGCAATGTCAATAGCTTGCATTTGTGACTTGCTTCTTGCAGTAAAATTTCTCCAGCATGAGGAGAAGACACACAGGGACACCAAAGGTTATCCTTACCTCCAAAATTCGATGATTATTGTTTCTCGCAGTTCCAGATTTGCGCATGAACTTTAGCTCATAATCACAATGTTTGTCAAAATGTTATAGCATAGACACCAAAGAGATTACAATACGGAGTTCATTTTATTAGGATTTTGTATATGGCTAAATGTACGACAATTTTGTGAAATAATTACGTTGCTTATTTCATTTAAGCATTTTCAGGGTACCCGCTGCATCACACGGGGGTGTAACCCTAGTTATAACACATTTTAATGTGCCTCTTTGGATTGTAGAAAGATTATTCGGGTTGTATGTTCTTATCTTAAGATCAAACAACTTCTTCTAAGCCATCCTTTTACAGTTATGTCATTTAGCAAATATTTAAATTTTGTAGATAACCTTCAAAGATTGAGTTTATGTGAAGGTCAGTGGTGTTCATTGCAAATATGCAAAAGGTTAAACATACATAGTTCACTGCAAATTTGCAAAAGATCGTGTTCGTATTTAGGGCAAGAGCTATAGTAAGATAATCTAGCTGGGGGTTTTATGTCCCCGATATCAATAAAATTGACACTAACATTATGGGTGGCCTTTTTCTCATGTTGTATGAAACAAGACATCCTGAAATGTTCACACTTTTGTAGTATATACTTATAAACATAAAATCAAAATATAGTTAATACTGTAATTGACTATTTTTCAAGGAAAATTCTCAATTTAGATTATTTGTAAAACTGGTACTTTGTGATGATACACCCATATATACTTTATACTATGATAGTATGATGCTTCTATTTGTAGGTTGTCTACAAAATTACCCAAAATGATTAAGTAGATAAACAAGCTAAGGAAAATCCATTTGAATTATACTAAATATTTATCAGAATATTTATTTTTTATATATTATAAGATATTAATTATAATATTATTGTTTTAAACTTTTACCATTTTATATTGAAACTAATATCTAACTCATACTAAAAAAAGAAACGTGAAATGGTACAATTTTTATGACTTTGAGCTTTCTATTGGTTTCATAGCAAACATTGGGCCTTGTAATTGCTTTCTTGAGTTGGGCCTGATACGCACAGTTGCATATTTTACATGACTTTGAGCTTTCTACACATTGTAATCGTCTTCTGGTTTTCGGATATGAAAACTTAAAAAAAAAAAAAAAACCAGTGAATTCCGGCAAAAGAGGAACCGGTGAAGGTGAAGCAGTAGCAGGAGAGAAATCAGCAACCCAAAGCCCCAATTCAAGCAACTATTGATGATAGTAAACCCCTTTTCCAAGGTTTGGTATGTTCTCTCACTTTTTTTTTTCTGAAAATTGGAGAATGCCTTCCGAAATTCATGAAGAATAACCACTGCATATTGGTTAATTGATGGTACGTGAGATTCGTAGTTTGATTTTTCTCTTCTATAGGTCTCATGGTTTCAGATTAGTCTTAATTAGCTTATAAAAGACTGAATCTATATTTGTTGTTTCTTATCGATGTTTCTCCAAGAATCTAAGATCTAAAATCGAGGTGGAGGATTTCTTACGATAGACAAAAAAAAGGTTTATTTCTGTCTCAATTTGTCTGGTAAGACGTCTAACTTACTCTTTTAGGGCCACCATTGAATTGTTGCTCTTTCTACATTGTTGAGTCAACACTGCTTCATTTTCTACAAAACGCACTGTCCCTTGCACTTGAGATGCAATTTCCGATAATAATACAATTAAATAGACTTAAAGACGAATAAAATACCTATTAAATAAAATTACTACACTTTGGGTTAAATCTTAGAAAATGCCTTATGTAATGTGCATCCGGTATAATTATACAAAACAGTTTTAGCAGATAAAGTGGTTTTTTTTTCATATTTGTGTCTTTTCTTTATGGTTTTTTGATGGGTTTCATTTGTTATATGGAAATGACATAGTTAGGATCAAATTTCATGGAAATTAAGTATTGTATGCCCCACACGTCCATCTACTTGAATCTTTCATCTTCACATTTGGCACTATATAAACCTTCATGTGGGAATCTTCATATATGCAGGCCACTAAAATCATAACATTTAGAAACTTCAGGGATGTGATTTGTTAACTTTTTAAAGGTTGGACTAAATCTGCAATTCGGACCAACCATAGGGACCATTTCTATAATTTACTCAATAAAATGAAATTGAGTCGATAATCATGTTACCCGGTTGCTTTGTTAAAAAGTCGGCTTTTATTTGCTGAATGGTAATGGAGTAATGGACTCTATCTACCTATCAGAGGCCATTGTCGGGTTATATTATTAATTTTAATGGGGTAATAGAGCCCATTTTGCAGTAGCTTGTTGTTTTTAAAATAAAAAATTCCACTCCAAGAGAATTTTAATTAATTTGTAAACTTCCTTTTTTTTTTTATTAATATTCTTGATTCCCTGCCAGTGTAAGGCTTTTAATTAAAATCTTTATTTGTAACAACAATCATAAATCATGGATTGATATTTGACCCAAATAGTCTCTGCCACTATGGGAATCTTCCATTCAAAAAATTAGGTCTTAGTAATTAGTATAGGTTTTGGAATTTACATCACCCACTATGGGTCTTGCACTCACAAAAGAAATTATGTCCGTTTACTTGGTCCATTAACAAAAAAGTATTTATAAAATTTTAATTTTGTAATTGTTTCTTGTTAAGTATTTGTTTTCTTGTTTTTATTTTGTAACATTATCATTCTAATGTATTCTGTTAATCTATTAAAAGTATATAACATAAACTATGTTTTATTTTTAACAAGTTAAATCACTGAAAAGGCACTGATACATTCGGAATGATATTAATGTTAAAGATTATTGATATTTGTTTTTTTATTGATTTATCAAAAATGTTTGATTAATATAAAAAAGAAAACTTGTTTTTTAATATAGGTCCAACAACATAACACATTATAAAGCTTCAATTTACATATTTTGAGTAAATTACAAATTCGATCCCTGTTTTTACATAAAATTGCAAGTTCAATCCAACTTTCTATTTTTTAACAGATTAATTATCGTGGTTTCATTTTGTTACGTATTTGGTCATTGTGTTGTTAACATTAACAACCAGCTGTCAGATATTTCAAAATGACAATTTTACCCCTAGACCAAACCCGAAACAACAATATATCACAGGGACCAAATTTGAAACTATACCATAAGACCAAGTGATGCAACAAATAAATTTGAAACTATGTCATAAGACCAAGTGATGCAACAGATAAATTTGAAACTATATCATTTAGCACTTTTTGGAGACAATTATCATTTGTCTATTCAAACACTTTATGGCAAAAAAAGAAACTGACCCTTAGTATAGATTATATTGTAAAAGAACTCTGCCCGTATAGTTTGTAAATTACTCATCCTATTTTTTTTAGTTTTTTAGAGTCGTTACTAGTGTAGCGCTTTTTATCAGAATATTTATTTTTAACAACAGTATTAAAGAACATGGATCAAACCAAGATGGACCAACTTGAATTCATTTTCACAATTTTATTGATCTCTCTACATGGACAGGTGAAGATGATGACTGTTGTAGTTGGTTTGGAGTCACTTGCAACAACCAAATAGGTCATGTGACAGAGCTTGATTTACGCTATTGGAATTTTGTAGGTGAGATTAGCTATTCATTGGCTAACTTAAGTTATTTGAACCATCTTGATCTTTCCTGGAATTCTTTTCATGGAACCATTCCCACCTTCATTGGTTCCATGACTCGGTTAAGGTACCTTGATCTTTCCAATAACTCTCTTAATGGAACCATTCCCACCTTCATTGGTTCCATGACTCGGTTAAGGTACCTTGATCTTTCCAATAACTCTCTTAATGGAACCATTCCCACCTTCATTGGTTCCATGACTCGGTTAAGATACCTTGATCTTTCCGGTAACTCTCTTAATGGAACCATTCCCACCATCATTGGTTCCATGAGTCGGTTAAGGTACCTTGATCTTTCCATTAACTCTCTTAATGGAACCATTCCTTCCTTCATTGGTTCCATGAGTCGGTTAAGGTACCTTGATCTTTCCAGGAACTCTCTTAATGGAACCATTCCTAGTTCCATTGGTTCGTTGACCGAATTATGGTACCTTGACCTTTCCAATAACTCTTTTTATGGAACCATTCCTCCTGAGTTTGGAAACCTCACCAACTTGCAATATCTTTATCTTGAATCCGTTGGAAGATGCAGAGTTGAAAACATTGAGTGGTTGTCTCATCTCTCTCATTTGGAGGAACTTAAAATGGATGGGATTTCCCTGGCCAAAGCAAATCATTGGGTAAATGTAATTCCGAATCTCCGAAAATTGTCATATTTAAGTTTGGTGGGATGTGACCTGTCACAGGTCAAACATCCATATTCTTTACTTCCCAACTCTTCCTCATCTATTGAAATCCTTTATCTCGAAAACAACAATCTCACCTCATCCATGTATCGTTGGTTGTTCCCATTAACCAGCAACAATCTCTATACTCTTTATCTCTCTAGCAACATGTTAGATGGGATACCCAAGTATATTGGTAACCTCTGTAGTTTGGAAACTTTGCTGTTCGATAACAACTCTGCTGTTGTCAAATTTCCTGATTTTCTTAAAAACTTGTCTGGATGCACTTCGCATTCATTGCAAGAGTTATCTGCTGAAGGAAGCCAATTTACAGGGGCATTGTCTGATGACATCCAAAAGTTTTTATCCCTCACATATTTGGACCTATCTAACAATCACTTAAACGGAACTATAAATGAGAAACTGTGGGAACTACCCTGGCTTTTCTATTTTGACCTCTCTTCCAATTATCTCAGAGGTGCTATCTCTGAATATATTGGAAAGTCGAAGGCTATTTCTATAGATCTTTCAAAAAACTCACTGCTGGAACAAATCACATGTCAAGCCTTTCATACATAGAGTCTATTGATTTAAGCTATTGCAAGCTAGGGCCTCACTTTCCCAAATGGGTTCTAAAACTAAAAAATCTTACCCATCTTGACATTTCCAGTAATGGAATTTCAGACACAATTCCCCTAGGGTTTTGGAAAACATGGCCTTCTCAATTAGTATATTTGAATCTCTCTTCCAACAACATCAGTGGAAAAATACCAGATTTCTCATCAAATTTTGTCTATCAGTCGATAGATTTGAGTTCCAACAGCTTTTATGGTCCGATACAGAATGTCCCTTCCTCTTTGCGATTGTTAAATCTTTCTAGAAACAAATTCAATGGAGGAATCTACTTTCTGTGTCAAATTGTCGATGGGTTGTTAGAATTTATTGACCTCTCCCATAATTTTCTAAGTGGAAAGCTTCCAGACTGTTTGTGGCGTTTCAAAGAACTACAAGTTCTTAATCTAGGAAACAACAATCTCTCTGGAAGGCTTCCTACCTCTGTTGGGTCTTTTCAAAAACTTGAGGTGTTGGATTTATACAAGAATGACTTCTCTGGTGAATTGCCTTTGTCTCTAAAGAATTGCACAAATTTAAACTCGTTGAATTTAGGGGCCAACAAGTTTTCTGGTAACGTGCCTCTTTGGATCGGAGAAAGATTAACCGGGTTGTATGTTCTTATCCTAAGATCAAACAACTTCTTTGGAACCATCCCTTTGCAGTTATGTCATTTAGAAAATCTTCAAATTCTGGATTTGTCAATGAACATGGAACCATCCCATCATGTTTGAATAATCTTACGAGCATGGTCCAACCAGGATTCTTATTGCCACCAAACGTACATTCCGTTGTTGGTGGTTTGAGTATTCCAGGCAGATGGTCTTCTTACACCTTTCACAGTGAGTATGTTGACCATGCGATGATTGAGTGGCAAGGAGATGAACGTGAGTTCTTTAGCACTTTAAGATTGTTGAAGAGCATTGACATGTCGAGCAACAGTTTAACTGGTAAAATCCCATCTGAAATTACGAATCTTTATGACTTGGTTGCCCTGAACTTGTCAAAGAACGCTCTACTTGGGGAGATTCCACGCCAAATTGGTGAGATGAAAATCCTTTTAGCTCTGGATTTATCTAGAAACGGTTTATCAGGAGGGATACCATCAAGCAGGTCTCAAATGACTTCTTTGAGTTATTTAGACGTGTCATCTAATCACTTGTCAGGGAGAATCCCATCAAGCACTCAACTCCAGTCCTTTGAGCCTTCAAGATACGATGGAAACTTAGGACTGTGTGGACCTCCCCTTACCAAATATTGTCCTGGAGATGAAGATTCAAAAGTACCACCTGTCGCTGATGAGCGTGATAAAGATGAAGTTTGGGGATGGTTTTATATTGGTGGGAGCATGGGTTTTGTTACTGGATTTTGGATGGCATGTGGTGCTTTACTTCTCAACCGTCGTGGGAGACATGCATTTTTTCAGTTTTATGATAGCTTCAGAGATTGGGCTTATGTGAAGGTGATGGTGTTAATTGCAAATCTGCAAAGGGTTGGACATACATAGTCTTTGATCATCCGTTTTTTCTTTTTGACTTGTTATTTTCTAGGATGTATGTTGTCTTGAATAGATCTATTCATGTTTGCATTTAGGGTTAGAAGTATAGTAATGTAATTTGGAAGGGGTTTTTAAGTCCCCAATATCAATAAAATTGCCACTAACACCATGGGTGGCCTTTTTCTCGTGCTGCATGAAATAAGACATCCATGACAAAGCCTTTTGGGTATTTAGAAGAGTATCAAAGACTATGGTCTATCATGATCTATAAATCAGGCAGTACTTCCTATTTGTTAACCAAAACATGTAGTTGGCAATTCTTTTGGAAAATCCTCAAATCAAATTGGGGCATCTCAAACATATCTTCACTACTTTTAAAACATATTCTCAAAACTCTTAATTTACAACTCTTTAAACCAAATTTATAATGTTTAATGCTTTAGGTAGTAACTGAATTAATAGGTACAATATGTATAACATGAAGATACAACTCCCTACTGCATTATATTGGACGGTAAAACTCTAATATGCTCCTTCTCTTTATTTTTTCTGTTATTTCCTCTTTATTTTTTCCTCTCTACATCAAGATCTGCCAAGGTTTGGGGTTTTTTTGGTTTATCTTATTAAGTTGTCTTTTGTTATTATTCTTAAAGTTTTTTGTATTATTTATTGTTTTTTTTTGTATTATTTATTATTTATTGTTTTGTTTAAGGACATCAACTATATGGGATTTCAAGAGCTTTAGTATTTTGTATGGCCACCAACAATGTCATCAACAACTAACCATACTATCTGATACGACCCAATCACCGGCAGTCCAACATCAACCAGCCCAACCTCCAACCAGGCCCAAACGGATTCACAAGAAACCCAGCAGATTACTTGATTGAAGAGGTCTTCAACGGCCACTGAACAATTCCCCAACCTTCCTGATTTTTCTCATGTATGCACGTAGAAGTAGGAAACTCTAATAAAGTGGCTTAACCACATTCCCATGTCTGCATTAGATTAGGCTGCATTTTCTAATTCTTTTCATTTAAAAGCATTGTAAGTTGATCAGGGGAATTTTATGAAAGAAAATTTGCTCCAATTTGTCTTTTCTTCTTCTCGTTCTTTGGGAGACTAACCCATCTCGAATCCGAGTTCTATCATTTTGGTGCTTTCATTGAGAGAGCACGGCTCCAATAGCGACACCAGATGCGTCGGTGGTAAGATCGAATGGCTCGGAGAAGTTGGGTAGTGCTAGGGTGATGAGGCGGTTCATGGCGTCTTTGAGTTTTGTGAACGCTGTATTGGCGGCGTCGTTCCATGTGAACGAGGGTTTTTTTAGTATGTCTGTTAAAGGGGAGGCGATATGTGCATAGGTTGGGACGAATCTGCGGTAGTAGCCCGTTAGACCCAAAAAAGCACGTAAAGTCGTGAAAGAACTTGGGCTGGGCCAAGACTGGATAGTCGCCAATTTTTCTGGGTCGGCCTGGACGCCCTCAGAAATAATGTGACCTAGAAACGGGATCGATGTGGCTGCAAACAAGCATTTGGAGGCCTTGGCATGGTATTGGTGATCGAGTAAGGTTTGAAAGACGAATCTGAGATGATCATAATGGGTGGAAAGCGAGTCACTGTAGACTAGAATATCGTCAAAGAAAACTAAGACGAATTTCCGTAAAACTGACCGAAATAAGTCATTCATGGCCGCTTGGAATGTAGATGGGGCGTTGGTGAGCCCGAAGGGCATGACTCGAAATTCATAGTGACCGTCAATGGTTCGAAAGGCAGTTTTGTGAATATCTTCTGGTGCTACTCGAATTTGGTGGTATCCGACTCGAAGATCGATTTTTGAGAAGATTTTGGAGCCGTGTAGTTCATCGAGTAATTCGTCCACTGTGGGAATGGGAAAGCGATCGCGAATAGTGGCGGCATTAAGGGCTCGGTAATCGACACAAAACCTCCATGTACCGTCTTTCTTTTGCACTAGTAGTACCGGAGAGGAGTATGGACTTTGGCTAGGTTGTATGACGCCATCGGCTAACATGTCTTTGATGAGGGATGTCATAATCTCTTTTTGGTAATGGGGGTAGCGATAGGGTCTGATGTTGATCGGGCTAGTATTTGGGGCGAGGGGAATATGATGGTCATGTGGACGGGGAGGGGGAAGGTTGTGTGGGGTTTCAAAGAGTGGTTGAAATTCCGTGAGAAGTGTTTGGATGGTGGGGTCTGGGTGTGTTGTAGAGCTAGGTGTTGTTGTCGGGGAGGGAGAGTGGTGATAAATCATGGTGTGTAAGGAGGCCACAGAGTTCTTTCGGATGAAAGATTGGAGAGTACTTGGTGTAACAGGGGCTGCCAAGGGTTGACCTGTGATTGTGCATGGGGAACCATTAATATTAAATGATAATTGTGGAATGGAGAAATCGGCAAGAATGGGACCCAAGGAGCTTAGCCATGCAAGCCCAAGAATGACATCGGCTCCCTGAACCGGAATGACAAATAAAGGAACATGGAACTGGGTCTTGTTGATTTCGAGAGGAGTAGCTTGAAAACACGACTTGCACTCTAAGAAGTGTCCGCTTCCAACCATGACCGGAAAAGGTGTAATGGCGGTGGGTCGAATGGGCAAAATATCAGCAATACGTGGTTGTATAATGTTATGGGTGCTGCCCGAGTCGATTAGGATGGTGACGGGGTGGTTATGGATGTAGCCGGTGACACGCACGGCCTTCGGAGATTGAAGTCCGAAAAAAGCAGCGTCCGAGAGTGAAAGGAATAGGGGTGGATCGTCTTTAGAAGGGTGTTCGGGGTCGTTTTGGTGAGACTCGAGGTGAAAAATACCGGAATAGGGTAAGGTGTCGCTGTCCAAATGGAGATCGTTATCGGCTATCAAGAGAAATTGAGGCGGATTGCAGATGTGGCCTGGGTGAAATTTCTCTGGGCAACGAAAGCATAAGCCTTCCGCACGACGTTTTTGAAGAGCTTCTGGAGAAAGGCGGGTGAAGGGAAGTGTAGTGCGTTGTTTAGGTGGAGAAGTTAGTAGTCCCGGAGTCTGGTTTGTGGCTGTGTGTGGAGGTGGGGAAGTAAGAGTGTTCGGTTTGGGTGGTGGGGTGGTAACGGAAGGGGTAAAGGTTCTGGGGTTTGGTGGGTAGCGAGCACGAGATGGGGTGAGTTTATCTTCAATGAGTTTTGCTAATCCATAGGTTTGGTGTAAAGTTGTGGGGTTGTGAAGGGCAATCTCAGATTGGATATCGGAGCGTAATCCAGAAATAAAGCAATTACGCAGGGCTTCGGTAGAGAGGCCGGTGACACAATTACTTATTTTCTCGAATTCGTTTTGATAGGCGGAAACGGTGGAGGTCTGGCGGAGTTTGAATAAGGCCGCTTGGTGATTCTCGTAGGCAGAGGGTCCGAAACGGGTTGCGAGGGCGCGGGTAAACTCTTGCCAAGTACCGAGGAGGCCATTGTTGGACAAATGTTTGTACCAACTTAATGCATCACCGGTAAAGTAGAAAACCGCTAGAGCGATGCGTTGAGCATGTGGAATAGCGTAGTATGTGAAGTAATTTTCGGCTTGAAAGACCCAATCGAGGGGGTTGGAGCCGTCAAAATTGGGCAGAAGTATCTTGGGGGGCGGGGTTGGTTTGGTGGCGGTGGCGGTTGCGGCGGTGTGTGCGGCTGTTTGATGTCTTTGGTGGAGAGAAGACTAACAAGAGTAGCCAGTGTCTCGGTTTGCTTAGCCATGTTGGTGGAGATGGTGTCGAGGCAGGTAGTGGTGGCGGTGGAGAGGTGGATGAGGGCTTGAAGTTGTTCTTGCACCAAAATAATGGTTGTTTCGTTGGTGAAGGTTCAAAGGAATCAGCGGGAGACGGAAATTGAGCACGAAGTTTATCTTCGATTAGCTTCGCGAGGCCGTAAGTCTGGTGGAGAGTTTGGGGGCCATGAAGGGCAAGTTCAGCGTGAATATCGGGGCGAAGCCCAGAGAAGAAACAATCACGTAATGCTTGTGGAGATAAACCAACGACACAATTACTAATCTTCTCAAATTCTGATTGGTAGGCGGCAACTGTGGAGACTTGTTGGAGCTTGAAAAGTGCAGCTTGGTGGTTGTCGTAGGTAGAAGGACCGAAGCGGGTTTCAAGTGCACGAGTAAATTCAGCCCATGTGCCAAGGAGGTTGTTGTTGGACATATGTTTGTACCAACTGAGTGCATCACCAGTGAAGTAAAACACGGATAGTGAAGTAAAACACGGATAGGCCAAGTCGTTGGTGTGGTGGGATAGCATAATAGGTAAAATAATTTTCCGCTTGGAACACCCAATCAAGCGGGTTTGATCCGTCAAAGTTGGGGAGAGATATTTTTGGTGGGCGTGGGTGAGTATTAGGTGGCGGCGGCAGCGGTGGAGGCGGCGGCGGCGGCCGGTTGTTGTTGGCAGCGAGGAGTTTGACAATGTTATTCATGGTGTCCGATTGTGCAACAAGATGAGTGGTGAGGGTGTCTAGGCGATGGTTGGTGGCGGTGGCAAGGTGGATTAAAACCTGCAATTGATCATTGAGGGCGGCATTAGGGTGGTCGGGGGTAGCCTTGGGGTTGTCGGAGGTGGAGCCGGACTCAGTTTTTGGAGGCATTGAGACGATGATGAAAGCACCAATTGATAGCACCTAATTCGAGATGGTGAGTCTCCTTCAAAATGGATGCACCACGACCCAACAGAAGCCACCTGGGAAGACCTTACAGAAATTTCAACTCGTTTTCCTAACTTCATCGGACACGAGGACGCGTCCGTTCTCCAACGGGAGGGTATTGATACGACCCAATCACCGGCAGTCCAACATCAACCAGCCCAACCTCCAACCAGGCCCAAACGGATTCACAAGAAACCCAGCAGATTACTTGATTGAAGAGGTCTTCAACGGCCACTGAACAATTCCCCAACCTTCCTGATTTTTCTCATGTATGCACGTAGAAGTAGGAAACTCTAATAAAGTGGCTTAACCACATTCCCATGTCTGCATTAGATTAGGCTGCATTTTCTAATTATTTTCATTTAAAAGCATTGTAAGTTGATCAGGGGAATTTTATGAAAGAAAATTTGCTCCAATTTGTCTTTTCTTCTTCTCGTTCTTTGGGAGACTAACCCATCTCGAATCCGGGTTCTATCACTATCTCTCACTTTCTCTCTATTAAAAAATATTTTTTTTAAATATTCCATGTTCTATTTACTGCCTATGTTTACCTAGAGATCACGTATGATAAAAAAACTACCTCACAATTAGATTCAGACTCACCATTTTAAATATTTTTTTTCTTGCATTTGACCCTTTCTATATAATGCAAATTTTTACATTTTGAATGTTCTTTGAAGATGTAAATTGAATGGGAGTCGAAGGAAGGAGAAGGGATTTTGCTATTTAGATTTGTTGCTTGAAAGCATACTTACTATTTTTCAGAAGAGTACAATAACCGATTCAGCTTTTGATGATGGGATGAAGGTACTATATATTCAGTTTAATTAATTTAGCTTTTAGCAGTTTTTACTTGACTATTCTCTATTTTGTCCTCATGATGCTTTTTCTGGAAATGAAGAGTATTGGAGGCAAACTTTTAGTTTTTCAATCAGACAAGTTTATGAACATTCACGCAATATTTTTATATTTGTAGATTTGGGTAGAAACATAGCGTCTGTACCATTTTACAATTGTATAACCTTTCCTTCTGCTGGTATTGTTGATCTTTCTGGTGAATTAAACCCCATGTGTACCATTTTTGTAGTTTTTTTCTTCACCTGAATGAACTTATAAGTTTCATTGGTTCTTTTTTCTTAGTTGTGAATAAATGGATTGCTTAGTCTTAGTTTTGGACCTGTAGCATTTTTTGAAAATAATTGTTTGATTGTAGCAATGTACTTCAAAATTGCAGAAAGAAGGTAAGCGAATATATAGGTTACCCTGGGTAATTTCTGGTTTGTTGTTTATAAAGGAGAAACTTTGGATGGTAATTACAACTACTTATACTTCACATGATTAACCGATTATGATGTATTTGATAGTATGTGTGTTACATCGGTTTATTGAAGGATAAGAGCAGATGAATGTTTAAAAATTTGAGCCTGATATAGCAAATATAATTTAGCAAAAGGTTAAACATACATAGTTCATTGCAAATTTGCAAACGATCGTGTTCGTATTCAGGGCAAGAGCTATAGCAATATAATTTAGCAGGGGGTCTTAAGTCCTTAATATCAATAAAATTGCCACTAACACGATGCGTGGCCTTTTTCTCGTGCTGTATGAAACAAGACATGCTAAAATGTTCATACTTTTGTAGCATATACTTATAAGCATAAAATGAAAATGTAGTTAATATCTTAATGGACTATTTTTCAAGGAAAATTCTCAATTTAGATTATTTGTAAAATTGGTACTTAGTAAGCTTGGACGTTTGTGATGTAGTAAAAGAGTTCTTCATATTAGCAAGCTTCTTGCTGAACTAAATGCAACAACAGTTGCAATTTATTCCACCCCACATGCCAACCAGATATACATTAAAAATCAATATTCAAATAACATATGAAACGGTTAGAGAGTGCCTTAGTACACACTCCAGATTCCACCTAACTATCATCCGATGGTGATCGTTTGGTAGTCACCACGTCCCTTTCTGTTAGCATCAATTGTAAGCTCCACGGGTTAGATGACCTCATCATCTTTTGTAATGGGGATTTTCGGTCTGCTAAAGTTGTTAATATTAGCACTATGGCATCCGACTAATTAAATAGAATATTCTAGAGAGCTATTATCTAGTTAAAGGTTGTTGTACATTCCTTGTTTATCCCTTTAATGTCTCCTGTAATCACTCTTCCAGCTCTATATGTACTCTTTGTATTATTAGAATTAAATCAATGAAACATTTTACATTCATATGGTATCAGAGCATGTAAAACAGCTCTAACGAGTTATTCAAGATCCTCCTCTTCCACCTTAGTTCATCCATGGCTTCGTCAAGCACACTCATCACCATCACCACCTCTACACATTTCCCTATTAAACTCACCTTACAGAACTTTCCTGGAGACGTCATGTGCAGTCCACTCTTATTGGATTCGGGCTAGAAGACTTCATCACCGGTGCCACTGCAGCACCACCCTCAACCATCAAGGACAAAGAAAGCACCATACCCAACCCTGCCTACGCTCTCTAGTTTCGACAAGACCAGGTTATTTATAGTGCTATTCTCGGCTCTTGTTCTGACGAAATACAACCACTAATCGCGTCGGCTTCCACCGCCAAAGATGCATAGGAATGATTAACCACGTCCTTTGCTAACAAATCTCGCTCCAGAATTATATCCTTGAAAACCAAACTCGCGAAGAACCCTAAAGGCAGTCGGCCGGTCTCTGATTTCCTCAATGAGATGCGATCTATTGCTGATGAGTTGGCTCTCGTTCAAAGTCCCATTGATGAAGAAGATCTCATGGTTCACATCCTCACCCAACTCGGTGACGAATACAATTCCATTACTGCTGCTCTCAAGGTACGAGAAAACCCGGTCTCTTATCCGGAACTCTTTGACAAACTTGTGGATTTTAAGCGATCCTTGACAGCAAACGAGCCCAATCCCGCTCTTCTTGCCACCGCCAATGCTACCCAGAGGCAGCAGGCTCGGCCACCCTCTCGACCATCTTCTGATTCACAGTCTCGCAATACATGACCTACTTCCTCTCAGCGATCTTACCGATCAAACCGGAATCAAGCCCCTGTCAACCGAAGCAATCAATTTTGCAACTTCTGTGATATTCCCGGTCACGATACTCGTGATTGCCGGAAACTTGCTCGTTTTCTAAAAGAAAACCACATCTCCTTTAACACCAGCAACTCCCCAGGTCCAGTTGCAAATGCTACTACTTCCACAACCGGGTCTCAAATGTGGATGATGGACAGTGGTGCTTCGCATCATCTAACCTCTTGTCCAGCATCTCTTTCTTCTGTTTCTGAATATGGTGGTCCAGACGAAATTGTTCTCGGCAATGGTACGGGACTTCCTATTTCTCATATTGGTTCAACTCAATTTTCCACCAAATCAAAACCATTGAACTTACATGACATTCTGTGTGTTCCTAACATACGCACCAAACTAATTTCGGTTGCTAAACTATGTCGCACTAATAAAGTTTCTGTTGAATTCTTTCCTTTTCATTCTTTTGTGAAGGATCTCAAAACGGGGGCGCCCATCATGCGGGGTGAGAACATTCACGACGTTTACTACCTCAATCGGCTCGTATTCGTCGAGATCCACGGGCTCGTCGTTCACGTCGATATAAGTTCGCCCGTCCGATTGTTGTGACGTTTCTTGGTGGACCGACCTCGAGCGTTTAGTTCCCGAAGATTGCGAATCTTTGACAAGGAGCCATTTTAGTTGTTTTCTCAACTCGCTCCAAGCTTGCATATACGAGAACGTTTTCTTAGTAGGCGTTGTTGTTTCGTATTGTTTTAACGCCGCGTTCAAAACGTCGAAATCGTTGGACCTGCTTTTGCGCATGTTCGTGAGATTGTTGAAGATGCCGTTAAAATGGTTGGGCTTGATTCGCATCTCCCGAAATTTCCCCGTTTTTTTATCCATGTTGCGCCTTTTTTCTCCCATTAAATCGTAAAATAACGCTTGAACTTTGTTCCAAAAAGTGTCAAGCGTTTGCGAGTCCCCGACGATAGGGTCAATGGTAGCGGAAATGTACGCCTTGACCAAATTTAGTTCTTCCTCTTTCGTCCAAAGCGTTCGTTTTTCGCCCCCCGTTTGTTTTGCCTTCCTCCTTGCGGCCCGGCGGGTTTGGTTATCGTATTCTTCTTGTGTCTCTAGAACGATTTCGGGAGACACCGGTTGAGGTTGTGGTGGTGGTTGTGACATCGGTGGTTGTGATGATTGGACTTGCAATCCTTGCAGTTGAAACGAAAACGGGGGTTGAAATTGTTGATATGGGTTGAATGACGGATATGGTTGTTGAAAAAGTGGTGGTTGTGCGATCGGAGACCCGCCTTGAAGTAAATTCATAAAACCACCACGGGGCGATTCAAGATTCGGGTATTGGCGCGGGGTTGAGTTTAATCCGAACGGATCATACTCGCGGTTTTGGTTTGAAGGTGGGGTATTTGGATTTGTTCCATTGCAAAAGATGTTTGAATATTTGTGTGTTTGAGGTTAAAAAGATGAAGAAGATGTGTGTATTTGAGGTTAAAAAGATGTGTTTATATATGTGTAAATGTAGGTAATTTAAAAAAAGGTAATTTTTTTTTAAATTGTAGCCGTTCAACGGCTATTTTCATCTCATTGGCTGTGATAGGGCGTGAAAGGGAACACGGGTGACCACGACCATGGCCCATCACGGTCACACGGGGCGGTGTGCACGCCGTGATGGAGCCTTACGTGGCCATCACGGCCCCCCATCACGGGGTACTCCGATTCGCCTTATGATGCAATTTTCAATAATAATATAATTAAATAAACTTAAAGACGAATAAAATACCTATTAAATAAAATTACTACACTTTTGGTTAAATCTTAGAAAATACCTATTGTAATGTGCATCAGGTATAATTATACGAAACAGTTTTAGTAGATAAAGTGATTTTTTTTCATATTTGTGTCTTTCTTTATGGTTATTAATTTTGATGGGTTTGATTTGTTTTATGGAAATGACATAGTTAGGATCAAATTTCATGGAAATTAAGTATTTTATGCCCCACACAACTGTCCACTTGAATCTTTCATCTTCACAGTCGGCACTATATAAACCTTCATGTGGGAAAGGGAATCCTCATATATGCAGGCCACTAAAATCATAACATTTAGAAACCTCAGGGATGTGATTTGTTAACTTTTTAAAGGTTGGATTAAATCTGCAATTCGGACCAAACCATAGGGACCAGTTCTATAATTTACTCAATAAAATGAAATTGAGTCGATAATCATGTTACCCGGTTGCTTTGTTACAAAGTGGGCTTTTATTTGCCGAATGGTAATGGACTCTATCTACCTTTCAGACGCCATTGTCGGTTTATATTATTAATTTTAACGGGGTTATAGAGCCCATTTTGCAGTAGCTTGTTGTTTTTAAAATAAAAAATCCACTCCAAGAGAATTTTAATTAATTTGTAAACTTCCCTTTTTTTATTATTATTCTTGATTCCCTGCCAGTGTAAGGCTTTTAATTAAAATCTTTATTTGTAACAACAATCATAAATCATGGATTGATATTTGACCCAAATAGTCTGCTGCCACTATGGGGATCTTCCATTCAAAAAATTAGGTCTTAGTAATTAGTAATTAGTATAGGTTTTGGAATTTACAGCTCCCACTATGGGTCTTGCACTCACAAAAGAAATTATGCCCGTTTACTTGGCCCATTAACAAAAAAGTATTTATAGAATTTTAATTATATAATATTTGTTTTCTTGTTTTTATTTTGTATCATTATCATTCTAATGTATTCTGTTAATCTATTAAAAGTATATAACATAAACTATGTTTTATTTTTAACAAGTTAAATCACTGAAAAGGCACTGATACATTCGGAATGATATTAATGTCGAAGATTATTGATATTTGTTTTTTTATTGATTAATCAAAAATGTTTGATTAATATAAAAAAGAAAACTTGTTTTTTAATATAGGTCCAACAACATAACACATTATAAAATTGCAAGTTCAATCCAAGTTTCTATTTTTTAACAGATTAATTATTGTGGTTTCATTTTGTTACGTATTTGGTCATTGTGTTGTTAACATTAACAACCAGCTGTCAGATATTTCAAAATGACAATTTTACCCCTAGACCAAACCCGAAACAACAATATACCACAGGGACCAAATTTGAAACTATACCATAAGACCAAGTGATGCAACAGATAAATTTGAAACTATGTCATAAGACCAAGTGATGCAACAGATAAATTTGAAACTATATCATTTAGCACTTTTTGGAGACAATAATCATTTATCTATTCAAACACTTTATGGAAAAAAAAGAAACTGACCCTTAGTATAGATCATATTGTAAAAGAACTCTGCCCCTATACTTATAGTTTGTAAATTGCTCATCCTATTTTTAGTTTTTTAGAGTCGTTACTAGTGTAGCATTTTTTATCAGAATATTCATTTTCAACAAAAATGTTAAAGAACATGGATCAAACCAAGATTGACCAACTTGAATTCATTTTCACAATTTTGTTAATCTGACTTAGAATAGTTTATTACATAGTCAGTAAGTTTAGACCCAAATAATGTGATATCCCTATTTTAATTGATGATTACTATATTTGACTCCATCAATTTGTTTTGTGGGTTTATATCTCATAATTTGAGGAACAAAAAAATATCACAAGACTGGAAAAGACTTTCAAGTCTTTGAACGTCTAATTTGAGGCAATTTATTCAGTCTTCATCTCTAAAGTTTATTATGGTTCGGTTCAAATTCCATGGCCATCCACTTGAATCTTTTTTCTTCACAGTTGGCTCTATATAAACCTCCATGGGAGCATCTTCATATAATCATCAACACAAACAGAAAATCATCAAGAATTGAATTTACATCATGCATCCTTGTGTTTTTATAGTTTTTTCACTTCTCTTTGTAAACCTTTTGGAGACCACAACTGCCAATCAATTAGCAGCATTGGGAGGAGGAGGAGATGATACAAATGGTGTTACCAAAAAGTGTTTGGAGAAGGAGAGACACGCCCTCCTTCATTTCAAAGCCGGCCTTCATGACCCGAATGGTGGTCTCTCTACGTGGACAGCTGAAGAAGATGATTGCTGTAACTGGAAAGGAGTAACGTGCATCGACAAAACAGGTCATGTTACAGGGCTTGGTTTAAGCTCCTGGGGTATTGTAGGTGAGATCAGTGATTCCTTGCTTTATTTAAGCTACTTAGATTATCTTGATCTTTCCTTCAATTCTTTTCATGGGACCATTCCCATGTTCATTGGTTCAATGACTCGATTAGGATACCTTAACCTTGGATCGAATCATTTTATTGGAACCATTCCTAGTTCCATTGGTTCCTTGACCGAATTATGGCACCTTGACCTTTCCAAAAACTCTCTTTATGGAACCATTCCTCCACAGTTTGGAAACCTCACAAACTTGCAAGAGCTTTACCTTGGAGATGTCGGAAGGTGCAGAGTTGAAAACATGGATTGGTTGTCTCATCTTTCTCATTTGGAGGATCTTGGAATGGATGGGATCTCCCTAGCCAAAGCAAATCATTGGGTGAATGTAGTTATGAGTCTTCAAAAACTATCATGGTTAAGTTTAGGGAGATGTGAGCTCTCGCAGGTCATGTATCCATATTCTTCACTTCCCAACTCTTCCTCGTCTATTGTTTTCCTTTTTCTCGGAAATAACAATTTGACCTCATCCATGTATCGTTGGTTGTCCCCGTTAACCGGCAATAAGCTTCATGATCTGTATCTATCTAGTAACATGTTAGATCGGATACCCAAGTATCTTGGTAATCTCTGCAGTTTGGATTATTTGCACTTTGATAACAACTCTGCTGTTGTCAAATTTCCTGATTTTCTTAACAACTTATCCGGATGCACATCGCTTTCATTACAAGCGTTGTCTGCTAGAGGAAGCCAATTGACAGGGTCATTGTCCGATGACATCCAAAAGTTTTCATCCCTAGTATCTCTGTACCTATCTAACAATCACTTAAACGGAACTATAAGTGAGAAACTGTGGGAACTACCCAGGCTTGGTGTTCTTGACCTCTCTTCCAGTTATCTTAGAGGTTCTATCTCTGAAAACATTGGAAAGTCTCAGGCTTTTATTATAGATCTTTCAAAAAACTTACTGCTGGAAGGAGTTCCTTCCACTGATCACATGTCAAATCTTTCCTATGTAGATCGTATTGATCTGAACTCTTGCAAGCTGGGGCCTCACTTCCCCAAATGGGTTCAAACACTGAAAAAGCTTACCTATCTTGACATTTCCAATAATGGAATTTCAGACACAATTCCCTTGGGGTTTTGGAAAACATGGCTTTCTCAATTAAGTTATTTGAATCTCTCTTCCAACAACATCAGTGGGAATGTACCGGATTTCTCATCAAATTTTGACTCTCAGTCCATGATAGATTTGAGTTCCAACAATTTTTATGGTCCGATACAGAATGTCCCTTCCTCTTTGCGATTATTAAATCTTTCCAGAAACAAATTCAATGGAGGAATCTCTTTCCTATGCCAAATTGTTGATGGGTTGTTAGAAGTTCTTGACCTCTCCCATAATTTTCTTAGTGGAAAGCTTCCAGACTGTTTGTGGCATTTCAAAGAACTTAGAGTTCTTAATCTAGGAAACAATGGTCTATCTAGACAGCTTCCTGCCTCTGTTGAGTCTTTGGTAAAACTCGAGGTCTTGGATTTATACAAGAATGACTTCTCTGGTGATTTGCCTTTGTCTCTAAAGGATTTCAGAAGTTTAAATTTGTTGAATTTGGGGGCCAACAAGTTTTCTGGTAATGTGCCGGTCTGGATGGGGGAAAACTTATCTAGGTTGTATGTTCTTATCTTAAGATCAAACTTCTTCTTAGGAACCATCCCTTGGCAGTTATGTCATTTAGAAAATCTTCAAATTCTGGACTTGTCAATGAACCATCTCCATGGAACCATCCCTTCATGTTTGAATAATCTCACCGGCATGGTTCAAGTAGGATTCTTATTGCCACCAAACGTACATTACATTTTTAATGGTCGGGATCCTCTAAACTCATCATTTGGTTATTCATTTTCCAGTGCGTATGTTGACCATGCGATGATTGAGTGGCAAGGAGATGAACGTGAGTTCTTTAGCACTTTAAGATTGTTGAAGAGCATTGACATGTCATGCAACAACTTAACCGGTCAAATCCCATCCGAAATTACCAATCTTCATGACTTGGTTTCCCTGAACTTGTCAAAGAACGCTCTACGTGGGGAGATTCCATTGAAAATTGGTGAGATGAAAAACCTTTTGACTTTGGATTTATCTAGAAACAAATTTTCAGGAGGGATACCATCAAGTATGTCTCAAATGACTTTATTGAATGACCTAGACTTGTCATTTAATAACTTGTCAGGGAGAATCCCATCAAGCACTCAACTCCAGTCCTTTCAACCTTTAAGATACGATGGGAATGCACAACTATGTGGACTTCCCCTGTCTAGAAAATGTCCCGGAGATGAACGGGAAGTGCCATCGGTCATTAGTAAAAGCGAGGGTGGTGGAGATGAAGTTTGGGGATGGTTTTATGTTGGTGGGGGAATGGGTTTTGTTACTGGATTTTGGATGGCATGTGGTGCTTTGCTTCTCAACCGTCGTGGGAGACATGCATTTTTTCACTTTTATGACAGCTTCAGAGATTGGGTTTATGTGAAGGTGATGGTGTTCATTGCAAATCTGCAAAGGGTTGGACATACATAGTCTTTGATTATCCACTTTTTTCTTTTTGACTTGAGATTTCCGTAATGTAATTTGGCAGGGGTTTTTAAGTCCCCAATATCAATAAAATTTCCACTAACACCATGGGTGGCCTTTTTCTCGTGCTGTATGAAACAAGATATCCTGAAATGTTCATACTTTTTTAGCATATAATTATAAACACAAGATGAAAATGTTGTTAAAGAAGAACTAGATGATTTTAAAACTATCAGCGGTCTGGTCCCAGTTTATGATAATGTTGATTTCTTTGGAAATGTCCAATCCTAAACCAGAAAGGCCATCAGTTTATGTGGGCTTTAGTTTCAAGACTACAACTAGTGTTCTTCAGGCCAGTACATCATCATGATGGACTTTATGTGCTAAAGGTGTGAATGCCAGTCTTTAGCTTATGCTGTTAAGGCTTAGCTGGCTTGTCTAGGTTATGGTTGATGTTTATAGACTTATGTTCTTGGGGCTTGTCTCAATGTTTCAGTTCTACTTTTTCTTGTTTTTACCATCTCTATTTTTAGTAAATTCATCTAGTGTAACCTCTATACCAAAAATAAGAAAAGGAAATACTACCTTTTGCGTGTAAATCACAAACCAAAGAAAATGTCAGCCGGAGAGCGTTGTGGGCTATATGAAGATATGGTTTGCATCTGACAACTACATCAGCATTTCATGTGTAAAGAAATGTGGGCAAATAGAAAGAGATAAACTAAAAGTAAGCTGTAATATCATAATAATTATAAACGTATTGGAAGTGCCCTGTGTTTCAAGATACCAAATATGACCTTTTTTGCGTCCCATCTAGAAATTCTCATTTTAAAATCTATTGTTGAACTTGTTGATTCAAATGGTTGCTCTTTTTAATTTATGTTGTTCATGGCTTCAAGTATTTTGTTTCACTTTCTTGATGATTTTTCTAGGAATTACGTTCAAAATGTTAAAGGTGTTTACTACTGGAATTGATATTTTTCTATGATCATCTTTACATGACGTTATCCATATGGATATCGGTTAGCACTACAAAGGTACGAGTGAAGTCTGCCAAAAAATTCAGGTCATTACTACTGGAGTCTACACATCAAATGTGGTCTATAAAGAAGTCTTATATGATGAATCGGTTGACATGCATATACCAATCCAGTGAGTATAATGATCATGCAATGATTAAGTGGCCAATGAGTTTTACGCGAATTTAACCGCAATCTGTTGAAGAGCATATGTCACCCAATCAACAATCTAACCTGAATCTAATTTATGTTGGCAATTTTTAGCATCATAAAAGCCTTTTGGGTGTTACTATTTAGATGATCTATTTTGTATATATGCCGATTAAGATTGATATTTGGCCCTTTCACTCTAAAATTCTTGATAATTACAGAAAGTTGACGTGCACTTCCTATTTGTTGACCAAAACTTGTAGTTGCCAGTTCTTCTGGAAAATCCTCAAATCAAAATGAGGCATCCCAAATATATAATTTTCAAATTATATTTTAAGGAAATTAAGCTTACATAAGCCAAAGGATATCTAAGTTATAACATAGCTATTGTGAGTCCTAATTTATAACACTCTTTATGGATTACATGCGAGTTTGTTCAAATAAAGAACTTTTATTTTTCAATTTATCTAAAGGCATATGAAACGGTTAGAGAGTGCCTTAGTACACATCGAGATTCCACCTAACTAAGAACGTTTGTGTAGCCACCACGTCCCTTTCTGTCAGCATCAATGGTGAGTTCCACAAGTTAGATGACCTCAGCATCTTTGTCATGGGGATATTCGGTCTGCTAAAGTTGTCAAGGAAGCGTTAGATGATTTTAAAACTATCTCTGGTCTGATTTCTAGTTCATCGGAGTGTTATTTCTTTGGAAATGTCCGACCCCACACCCAAGAAGCCATCAGGAGTATAGTATTTTTTAAGAAGCCTGTACGAAGATATGGTTTGCATCTGACAGCTACATATCACTTCCTGTGTAAAGAAATGTGACAATTTCAAAGAGATCAAATATAGATAAACTCTAATCTATATCTATATCTATATCTATACCCTATCTATATCTATACTACCTAATAAAATAATATTAGGTTTGTCACGTGTCCCTCTCTTATTTAAACTACATCTTATTTTCCGCTCATATTTCTATATACCATGATTTCCCCTTAATTCTTTCTATCAATTCTCTCATCAATTCTATATGTTCATTGGTTTGTCCTCGATCACGGCTCTTTCTCCCCTAATTTCGCCTTCTCGATTTTGAAAACCAGATCACCCAATATTCATGCCCAAATGTTCATTATTTCTCTCTGCTAATAAAATCTGAATCCCTCATCTATCTCAATGTCGCTGTGCTCTCGGATCAGTACAAGAACCCAGGTAATATGGATTGTGAGTTCAATTTCACGCTAACACTCTACAATCAAGTCTGATCAAAATCGATAAAAGGTTACGTTGCTAGCTCTCTCCCTCTCTAATCTACTCTTTCTCTCTGACTCTAATACATACTTCAATGGATCGGTGTGAGAAGTACTATAAATCCAAATAGTTGTCTTATGGTCTATATTATGTTCTTAAAATGACATCTCCTCTTTTGGTTTGAAGAATTCTCTCTGTGTTCTATGTAGTCCTTCAATTGATAACACACGCAATCATAGAGAACATGGAGTATATATATAATCAAAAACAAAGTTCATTTCATTCCTATCAGACCTCCGGTTTCCTTCAGATCCAATTGACTCTACCACGGTGCTACGTACTTCCTCTGGCTCGTCTGTTTTGTTATTTTTTTTAACTTCACGAGTTAGATGATGCCTTGGGCAATCATCATGTTTTAACTATGGCAGAAAGGAAAGCTAGGATACACCTCAATGGTTAAAAAAAAACCTATTTTTCAATCTCCCACATTAGGTATTATGGTAGCAAACAAACTAAATCATATTCTGTTTTCATGGAGCTTTACATAGAAGCTATCCTCCCATGGCAACCACATTTTAGTGAAGCTTCACACTTAATAAAGGTACATTTTCACAAGTCGTTCATGCTCTTCAAGCTTGCCTTTAACGTGGTAGATAAAATGCCTCAATGATAGAGTTGTTGTAAAATATGACGGATCCGAATTGACTTTAGACAATATTAGCTCAATGCGGAATAGGATCAAAATTATCAAACGGTAATAATCACAACGAAATACGAATGAAGTAAATAAAATAGAGACACGAGGATTTACGTGGAAAACCCAAATCGGGAAAAACCACGGGCGGAGGAAGCCGAGAACCAATTCACTATATTTTGTGGTGTTTACAAAATATTTGAAGAATATAAAAATACAAAGAGTTTATAAAACTCTTATGTATTTACAAGAGAAGATGTGAGAGGTTTTTGTTTTGTTGGTGTGATTTGCATCAATGATCTTCTACCCTTTATATAGGGTTTATTGAAGTGTGAATCAAGAGAAAAAACATGGTTGCAATTGTTGAAAACAAATATAAACAACCACAAAAAATTCTAAGCATGAGTTGCAAATGTTGAAGTAGCCAAATTGAAGTTGAAGTTGATTGTCAAACTTGAAGGCATGCATTCACAATCTCCACCTTGACTTCAAAATTGAGCAAACCTTGTATACCCATTTGGTAAAACCAACAACTCTTGAAACTTCAAAACTTCATAAGAAACTGCAATCACCATATAGAGAAAAATTGATCCTGGAAAATGAAATACTTCCTCCACCACGAGCCTAATCAGGCTCAAATGCGATCAGAAACACCCACCAAATCCAAACATGTTTTGAACTTGGCTATTGGAAGACTTTTAGTGAACATATCAGCAGGATTATCATTGGTGCTGATCTTGTTTACCGTAATTTCGCCTTTAGCAATAACATCTCTGATGAAGTGATAACGAACATCAATATGCTTCGTTCGATCATGGAACATTTGATCCTTTGTCAGAAATATTGCACTTTGATTGTCACAAAAAACAGTTTTAACGGATAACTTGTTTGAAAGCTCACCTATCAACTGTTTCAACCAGAGGGCTTCTTTCACTGCTTCCGTAACAGCTATGTATTCGCCTTCGGTGATGGATAACGCTACGGTGGACTGTAACTGCGCTTTCCAGCTAATTGTGCAATCACCCAAAGTAAATACGTACCATGTAATCGATCGTCTTTTATCCAAGTCCTTTGCATAATCGGAATCCACATAGCCAAGTACTCCACTATCGGTTTTGCCAAACCGCAGACATGAAGAGGAAGTACCTCGCAAGTACCGAAAAATCCATTTAACAGCAGCCCAATGCTCTTTTCCTGGATTCGCCATGTATCTGCTCACCATGCTTACCGCATATGACAAATCTAGACGTGTACAAATCATAGCATACATAAGAGATCCTACAGCGCTGGAGTATGGTACCTTTGCCATGTATGCTAGATCTTCTTCGGTGGTAGGACTTAAGGCGGATGATAGCTTGAAGTGGGCTGCGAAAGGAGTGCTGACTTCTTTTGCATTATGCATATTGAAACGGTGCAGAACCTTCTCAATGTAGCTTTGTTGAGAAAGGTATAGAGTTCTTGCACTGCGGTCTCGCACTATTTCCATTCCTAGAATTTTCTTGGCAGCACCCAAGTCCTTCATATCGAACTCAGCATTCAACTGGTCTTTTATCTTTTGAATCTCCTTTATATTCTTCGCTGCAATTAACATGTCATCCACGTATAAAAGTAGATAGACCATTGAGCCATCGTCACACTTCTTGTAGTAAACGCAGCTATCGTAGGTGCACCTTTTCAGTTTGTGACTGGTCATAAATGAGTCAAACCTTTTATACCATTGTCGCGGAGATTGCTTGAGGCCATAAAGAGATTTCTTCAATTTGCACACGTAGCTTTCCTTGCCAGGAGCTACAAAACCTTCAGGTTGTTGCATATATATCTCTTCCTCAAGCACACCATTTAAGAATGCTGTAGTAACATCAAGTTGCTCTAACTCATAGTCACGAGAGGCAACTAATCCCAACAAGACACGTATTGATGTGTGTTTCACAACCGGAGAGAAAATGTCGGTATAATCGATACCTGGGATTTGACTGTAGCCTTTGGCTACCAAACGAGCTTTATATCTTGGTTTGTCACCAGGGTGGATAGCCTCCTTCAACTTGTAGACCCATTTGCACTTAACTGTCTTCTTACCCTTTGGAGCTGGAACGAGATCCCATGTGCCATTTTTCTGAAGAGATTTCATCTCCTCGTGCATGGCAACCATCCAATTATTAGAATGTTTGGATTGAATGGCCTCGTTGTAGCTTGTGGGCTCCAGAACAGACTCAACTTCATTGGCAACTGTAAGTGCGTAAGCGACAAAATTGGCTTGAACATATCTCTTTGGAGGTACAATCTGTCTGCGAGGTCTATCTCTTGCAATGGAGGGATTGTGAGGTTGGCTTGGAGCTTCGGCTGGCTCATGAGAAGAGGAATGTTGATTATTCGAGGGTTGAGAAACCTCGACAACTTCATGAGACTGGTCCTCGAAAGATGAATTTACAGGAAGCTCCACCTCCACTCGAACTTTGTCTTTTTCTCCCAATTTTTCATCTTCTTTGGTCTGAACGTTGGTTGTTGAATGGAGCATAGCTTTTTCATCAAAGGTCACATCTCTTGATGTAATGACCTTCATAATCTCTGGGCTCCACAATTTGAAACCTTTCACTCCTGTCTTGTATCCAATAAAAATGCACTTAATGGCTCTTGGTTCTAATTTGCCATTATCAACCCGTGCATATGCTGGACATCCAAACGGTATTAATTTTGTGTAGTCAGCAGGCTTACCAGACCATAGCTCAAACGGAGTCTTCTTTCCAATAGTACGTGAGGGGGAGCGGTTGATAATATAGCATGCGGTGGAAGCTGCTTCGGCCCAAAAAGACTTTGGTAGCTTCGAGTGAGAGAGCATACATCGGACCTTCTCCATGATGGTGCGGTTCATTCTTTCCGCAACGCCGTTCTGCTGTGGTGTGTGGACTACAGTGCGGTGACGTGTAATCCCTTCCTTACGGCAATAGGAGTTGAATTCTTCTGAGCAGAATTCGAGTCCGTTATCGGTATGAAGGTATTTCACTTCAAAACCTGATTGCTTTTCAACCAATACTTTCCAATCTCTAAAAGTTTGGAATACTTCTCCCTTTGACTTTAAGAAGAACGACCATACCTTTCTTGAGAAATCGTCAATGATCGTGAGCATATAAGAGGCTCCACCTTTCGATGTAACCTTCGCTGGTCCCCATAAATCAGAGTGTATGTAGTTAAGTGGCCCTTTCGTCGTATGTTTGCCACCGATAAAACTCCCTCGCTTCTGCTTTCCAAATACACAATCTTCACAGAATTCAAGTTCAGTTGATTTGTGCTCCCCGAGCAACCCCCTTCGACTTAGTTCATTCATACCATGGTATGACATGTGAGCGAGCCTGAGGTTCCATAGACGAGAATGATCAACATTGGAGAGGGATTTAGAACTAACCGAGGCTTCGCCAGAAATAACTTGTCCATCCATAATGTAAAGGTTCGCGGATCTCCGAACTCCTCGGATGACAGTCGAACCGTTTTTCAAAATATGGACCTTCCCGTGTTTGCCGACAAACTCGTAACCTTTTTTCTCAAAAATACCGAGAGATAGTAAATTTCGCCTAAGACCGGAGACATGCTTCACATCTTCAATTGTTCGAACAACACCATCGAACATACGGAACCTGACTGTACAATGTCCAATAATACGGCACGAAGTATCGTTGCCCATCAAGACATGTCCTTGGTTAACATTTTCATATGTATGAAAAATACTCCGGTTGGAGCTCATATGAAGAGTACATGCTGAATCAAGAACCCATTCGTTCATGGTAATTAAACCAAAATCCGAAACGGATAGAAGCTCGCCATCGAAACCGGTTTCGGCTACATCAGCTTCTACGGTAGTACCTGCTGGTTTGCCATTCATGGTTGCCTTCTCCTTCTCCTTGTTTTTCAACTTGTAACATTCATCGATCAGATGTCCCTTTTTATGACAATAATTACAATACTTGCGCTTGCCTTTGGACTTAGATCTAGATCAGTTTTGTGAAGAATTACCTCTCTCGTTGGTTCTCCCTCTAATGTTGAGACCTTCGGCTTTTGAATCATTGCTGCTGCCACTAATAATCTGCTTCATCTTTTCTTTTGAATCAAGAGCGGTCATTATCTCATCCAAGACAAGAGTGTCTCGACTATAGATAATGGTATCACGAAAGTGATCATAGGAATCTGGGAGTGATGATAATAAAAATAGCGCCAAATCTTCATCTTCATATTTGACGTCCATATTTTCCAGATTTCCTACAAGCTCTTTAAAAGTAGAGAGGTGATCAGATAAAGAACTTCCCTCACCCATCTTGAGGTTGAAGAGTCGTTGCTTCAGGTGTAGCTTGTTTGGCAAGCTTTTCGTCATTAGTAGCTGTTCGAGCTTTAGCCAGAGAGCCGCTGCAGATGACTCTTTCAGTACATCATGGAGAACGTCGTTGGATAGATGTAGACAGATCTGCGACGACGCCTTCAAATCCTTCATTTCCTTTTCTTCAGTTGACCAAGTTGTCGGCATTTTCTCCATTCCTAACAGTGCTTTGTGGAGATCCATCTGAATGAGAATATCTCTCATCTTTACTTGCCACAGAGGAAATCGGGTATTCCGATCCAGCAGCGGAATATCGTATTTCACCGAAGACATGATTAATTACTTGATAAAATGATCCCGACAAGCTAATATCAAAACCCGGATGCTCTGATACCAATTGTTGTAAAATATGATGGATCCGAATTGACTTTAGACAATATTAGCTCAATGCGGAATAGGATCAAAATTATCAAACGGTAATAATCACAACGAAATACGAATGAAGTAAATAAAATAGAGACACGAGGATTTACGTGGAAAACCCAAATCGGGAAAAACCACGGGCGGAGGAAGCCGAGAACCAATTCACTATATTTTGTGGTGTTTACAAAATATTTGAAGAATATAAAAATACAAAGAGTTTATAAAACTCTTATGTATTTACAAGAGAAGATGTGAGAGGTTTTTGTTTTGTTGGTGTGATTTGCATCAATGATCTTCTACCCTTTATATAGGGTTTATTGAAGTGTGAATCAAGAGAAAAAACATGGTTGCAATTGTTGAAAACAAATATGAACAACCACAAAAAATTCTAAGCTTGAGTTGCAAATGTTGAAGTAGCCAAGTTGAAGTTGAAGTTGATTGTCAAACTTGAAGGCATGCATTCACAAGAGTGAATATAGTTGATTATCTTTCTATATGCACCTCTTTTTAACTTAATTACAAGTCATTTTATCTCAAGTTAATTACTATCTATTTCTTATACTGATTCTTTTTATGGTAATGAATGTCAGTAACTACAAGATCAACCTATCTATATGAAGATCGTCCATAGTAAGTCATTTAAGGTAATAATTATTAGATTTGGTGTTTAATACACACTAACAAATTCAAATGTACTCATAACCCTCAATCAATATGTGTAACTTAACTTAATTATAGATGGAAAAAAGTAACAAGTAGCACACAACAACCTCTTAAGACACATGCATTCACTCTGACTATTTTTATGTTAATCGTTTCTGTCCGGTACTCATTCCCATTTATAATTTATGGATTTATTTTCGTTTTTTATAGTCGAATCAAGAAAGCAGATATCATGTTCCTTACAATTGATTAACAATACCAATCAATATATCACCTTTAAGATAGCTTATTGGTATTTAAATTTTGTTAGTGTCTTTTAATTTATTGGTATTCCATAAAATTTGACTAGCTTTTATTACTACGCCTTCGGTCCTTAAAAACCTGTAAGTTCTTTTAATAATCAGATGGCAAAAACATAAGAATTAAATATCTAGAAGTCAATTTGACTAATATAGCGATTTGTTAACCATTATAAGTAGTTAGTTTATGAAAGGAACTTGTTAACATATTATGGAATAGGTATAGATCTTTATGCAGATAACGACTAACATATTTTTCCATAAATTTATAATTCATCGCTTAATTTGCTTCAAATCAGGATTTCCTTACTGTTACTGTGTAATATCCTCTACCTTATCGATAATCCTCAATCAATCATAGTGTTGGCCCATTTTAGTAACAAAGACAAACTTATAACACCCCTCATATTTTGAAAATATAATTTGTAACAAAGACAAACTTATAACACCCCTCTATTTTGAAAATATAATTTGTAACAAAGACAAACTTATAACACCCCTCATATTTCCATAATTTGCCAAAATATTATCAAGTATTATCTAGAAAATAATAAACAATAATTTGTGACTCTGTACATACATCACTTGAAGTTATATCTTGGTTAAATGAATTAGGTTTACATATTTTTGGTTATATAGTTAATATTTTAACATATTTAAATGATGTGATATGCTACCTGGATATTTATTTTTTTATGTATAACAAGATATTAATTATTATTAGCCGTATATATAGTATTGTTATTATAAATGTATTACTGTAGGTACCTAAATGTAAATGTTGTAATTAGGTCAACCTCCTGTACTATATACATTGTTCACGGCTGGAATAATGAGATCAAGGGATTTACGCATCCTATTATGGTATCAGAGCACTCTCTCTGAAAAACCCTACCAGCCGTCAACCCCTCCCAGTCGACAACCCTTCATGTCGACCTCTCCCTCCTCCATCTCTCTTCTATTCCTCTCTTCTATGGCAGAAAAACTACACCCAGCTCTCATGATTACCAACATCCAGAATTTTATTCCGATCACCCTCGAGATGGAAAGCTCTCAATATACCTCCTGGGCTGAATTATTCAGAATTCACTGCCGTGCCTTCCAAGTCATCGATTACATCGAACCTAAAGCCGCTATTCCTCCTCCTTCTACCACCAAAAAAGCTGCTGATAAACCCACTGATCCGAAAGCAGTGGATCCCGAACTCTGGAACCGTTTGGATGCCATTGTCATTCAATGGATCTACAGCACCATCTAAAACGACCTCATTCACACTATTCTAAAGTCGAAGTCTAGTGCAGCACCATCTCAAACGACCTCCTTCACACTATTCTAAAGCCGAAGTCTAGTGCAGCACCATCTCAAACGACCTCCTTCACATTATTATAAAGCCGAAGTCTAGTGCAGCACAGGCATGGGCTGTGCTTGAAAGTATTTTTCAAGACAACCGGAACGAACGAGCCCTTTACTTGGAACACAAACTCGTCACCACCAAGCTTGCTAATTTCCGAAACTGCTCCGCCTATTGTCAAGCATTGAAGATGATCTCCGACCAACTCTCTAATGTTGGTGCTCCCGTCACTAATCAGCGTCTCGTTCTTCAACTCATCGTTGGCCTTACGGAAGCTTACGAGGGGATCGCAATAATGATCCAGCAAACCAAGCCTCTCCCGGATTTCTATGAAGCTCGCTCCCGCCTTATTTTGGAGGAAACACGTAAGGCAAACCATGCAACCCAATCCGCCAATGCGGATGCATCTGCCCTCAACACTCAAACTCAGTCCCCTCAACCTGCAACCGACTACAACAACTCCACCCGGGGGCATGGACGGGGACGCAACAATAGAGGCCATGGTCGTGGCAGGAGAGGTGGCAACTTTAACGGTGGCAACCGTGGTCAATCCCAACAATTTCAACAGTGGACTTCTGCTCCCTCCCGGCAGAATCCTCCTCCATGGGCGTCTGAACCTTCCAGGCAGACCTCGCCACCCTCCTGGTTCCCTCCTCATGCTATCCCGCCATGTCCTTACCCCACGGCTCCACCTCGCTTCACACAACCTTCCTCCTCTCCCGGTCTTCTTGGTCATCGGCCACCACCACAGGCCCATGCCACTTCCGAGTCCTCCTACACTCTTACGGACTTGGAGCAAGCTTTCCACACGATGAGTCTCAACTCCCCGGATCCGAATTTGTACATGGACACCGGTGTAACCTCCCACATGACCAACAATTCAGGTATTCTCTCGTCTTATAATAAGAGTATTTTTCGGAATGTTATTGTAGGTAATGGCGCCCAACTTCCAATCCAAGGCTCCGGTAACAAAACCCTTATACCACCCTACCCCACCTTCGGCTTAATCATATTCTCCATGTTCCTACTATCATCAAAAATTTACTTTTTGTTCGTCGGCTTACAACCGATAATAATGTCTCTATTGAATTTGACCCCACTAGTTTTCTTGTGAAGGACTTGGTGACCAAGATGCCCCTCCTTCGATGCAATAGCACCAGAGATCTCTATCCACTTACGCTCTCCTCTCGCTCTCCGCTTAAGTCACCTTCCATTTTTGCTGCAATGACCCGAGATCTCTGGCATTTTCTTTTTGGACACCCCAGAGCTCATGTTTTTAGTCGTTTGAACAAGTCTTTGTCTTATCCTTTTTGTCATAAAAAC
Source organism: Cichorium intybus (assembly GCA_023525715.1). Lineage (NCBI taxonomy): Eukaryota > Viridiplantae > Streptophyta > Magnoliopsida > Asterales > Asteraceae > Cichorium > Cichorium intybus. Next base: position 120,447,845 of record CM042009.1, on the reverse strand, counting down.
TCTACATCTTCAGTTTGTGAGTCGTGTGTTATGGGAAAACATATTAAATTACCTTTTCATTTGTCTCATACTATTACTGTTTCTCCGTTTGATATTATACATAGTGATGTTTGGACCTCCCCGGTTGCCTCTTCCGGTGGTCATCGATATTATGTGTTGTTTTTGGATGATTATACAAATTTCCTTTGGACCTTCCCTATTTCTCATAAATCCCAAGTCTTCTCCATCTTTCAGAAATTTCACACCCGGGTGAAAACTCAATTTCACATGAACATCAAATCCCTCCGGTGTGACAATGGCAAAGAGTATGATAATCAACTCTTTCGTGCCTTTTGCTCACAACATGGTATCGCGTTTCGTTTCTCTTGTCCATACACTTCTTCTCAAAATGGCAAATCGGAACGCAAAATCCGGTCTATCAATAACATCATCCAAACCCTCCTGTGTCATTCTCACGTTCCCACACACTTCTGGCATCACGCCCTTCACCATGCCACCTATCTACATAATATCCTACCCAACAAAACTATCTCCTATAACACTCCTACATCCCGCCTATACCACCGTACCCCCTCTTATACATACCTTCGAGTGTTTGGTTCCTTATGTTATCCCCTAATTCCCTCTACCACCATAAACAAACTGCAGCAACGCTCCCACCCATGTGTTTTTCTTGGCTATCCCGAACACCACCGCGGGTATAAGTGCTATGACATTCACACCCACAAAGTTACCATTTCCCGACACGTTGTTTTTGATGAGCAATCCTTTCCATTCAAGAAATCCGATTCTCCCCCACCTAACTACTCCGTCTTTGATGACGGCTCCCCTCATCCACTCACACGTTTTCCGCCAACACCACCCAAAACAACCACCAGCACCCCCCGGCTTCCACACCCACAGCACCTCCACACCCTCCCCTTCGGTTCACTTATACTCGCCGGCCCAAACCCACACCCAATATTCCTAACCCCGAACCTCCCACTGTCCCCCTCCCCAACCGACTCGCACCATGCAAACCAGAAGTATGATTAAACAACACCAGCCCCACAATCTCTCAGTCTTGGCCCCTCTCTCTCCTCTCCCTCGATCCCCAACCGAAGCCTTAAATAACCCGGATTGGAAGGGCGCCATGCTTGATGAATTCCGTGCTCTTATTGAAAATAAGACGTGGGAACTTGTCCCTCGCCAACCTCATATGAACATTGTCCGGAGCATGTGGATCTTCAAACACAAAACTAAATCTGATGGGTCGTTAGAATGCTATAAAGCTCGGTTGGTGTGTGATGGTCGTTCACAACAAGTCGGGGTCGACTGTGGGGAAACATTCAGTCCAGTAATTAAACCGGCCACTATTCGCACGGTTCTCACGATTGCCCTTTCACACGATTGGCCGGTTCAGCAACTCGACGTCAAAAACGCCTTTTTACACGGGAATCTTCATGAAATGGTATATATGTACCAACCAATGGGTTTTCGCGATACACAATTCCCGGATCATGTGTGCCGCCTCAAAAAGTTGTTGTACGGTCTCAAACAAGCCCCGAGGGCATGGTATCAACGCTTCGCGGACTATGTGCATCATCTCGGCTTTACTCATAGCCGCTCCGATCACTCACTTTTTATTCTTCGCCGCGGGGCCGACACCGCCTATCTGCTTCTCTACGTTGACGATATCCTCTTGGTTACCTCCTCACATACACTTCGGCACAACTTACTAAAACTTCTCGCCGCCGAGTTTGCCATGGAAGATCTCGGCCCGCTCAGCTATTTCCTTGGTATCGCAGTCACACGCAACCAAGATGGCTCCTTATTTTTATCCCAACAAAAATATGCCAAGGAGGTTCTTTGCAGATTGGGCTTCGAAAACTGTAAACCAATTCCCACTCCGGTTGGCAGCTCCTCTAAACTCAGCAAAGACGACGGTAAACTCCTTGACAACCCAACCGAATTTCAGCAGCTAGCAGGGGCACTACAATACCTCACTTTTACTCGCCCAGATATTAGTTATGCAGTCCAACAAGTCTGCATGCACATGCATGCCCCCCACACGACCCATCTCACTGCACTCAAAGGTATCCTCCGGTACATCAGCGGGACTATTACTCACGGTTTGACCCTCACCCGTTCCGCCACTACATCTCTTCTATCTTACACCGACGCCGATTGGGCGGGTTGTCCGGATACGCGTCGCTCCACCTCCGGATACTTCATTTTCATGGGAAATAACTTACTTTCATGGTCCTCTAAACGTCAAACAACCATCTCCAGATCGAGCGCTGAAGCGGAGTACTGCGCCGTTGCCAATGTTGTTTCCGAGACTTGTTGGATCCGTAACCTGCTTTGTGAATTGCACCACACCCCACACAAAGCGTGTATTGCGACAATATCAGTGCCGTCTACCTCTCCACTAATCCCGTCCAGCATCAACGCACGAAGCACATCGAAATTGATATACACTTCGTGCGGGAAAAAGTCGCCCGAGGTGAAGTTCGAGTTCTACACGTACCCTCCCAGTTTCAAATCGCCGACATTTTCACCAAAGGCCTTCCACGGGCACTGTTTGACGAATTCCGGTACAGTCTCAACATCAGACCACCTGTAGTTTCGACAGCAGGGGTGTATTAGCCGTATATATAGTATTGTTATTATAAATGTATTAACTGTAGGTACCTAAGTGTAAATGTTGTAATTAGGTCAACCTCCTGTACTATATATATTTTTCACGGCTGGAATAATGAGATCAAGGGATTTACGCATCCTATTAATTATAATGTTATTGTTTTGAACTTTTACTATTTTTTGTTGAAACTAAGATCTAACTCATACTAAAAAAGACAAAACTGCAAAAAATGATCTCTGTTTGCAGTTCAGGTGTTGGTCCAAACCTTGAAATTTTTGGATAAATGGTCCTTTTGACAATGTTTCGTTGTGGAATTAGTCATTTTCCAAATTCAAATGTCTATTTTTTCCTTTCAAATTTTTTTATTTTTCTTTTTACCCATTTACATTTTTTAATAATTAAAAAAATAAAAAAATTCATCACCCTTCTCTCTCTCTCACACACACAGGTTTCAGTTTGGGGAATGATAACGAGAAACCCCAATCGACACCACCTGCTCGATTTCCTTCTTTCTTTTCAGTTATTTAGTTGTGTGATTCATCTGGTTTGAGCTGCGAGTTATGTCCCAGTGGATAAGATCCTACTAAACTGTGGTGCAGGTGGCGAGTTAAGCGACGATGATGGCAGACAATGGACCTCTGACATAGGGTCAAAGTTTGCATTAGCAGGAAACTCCATAGCCTCCGATGCCACCACCCAACAAACCTTCCGTTCCGCCAGTCCCCTACATGACCGCTCGTGTGTTTTGATCTCAATTCACCTACAGCTTCCCCGGTCGCATCCAGTAGAAAATTCATCCGCCTCCTCTTGACTAGATCAGATATATCAAATGCATCTTTTAGAGTCTCCAACTTGGAACGAGGATCTGCATATTTTTCGACGACAAAGTAGACTTGATTTCATGTTTTCCGACGGATGCTTTTTGCACCACAGTTAACTCCATTTGGGCACCGGAGCTTTTTGTCGGCCATAGCACCTACAAGTTGATAAGACTAGAGAATCGGGTTACATTTCTGCATTTGCTGCTTGCAGATAGATTATTTTTCTCTTTCTGGATTTAGAGAAATCGCCCCGTATATCTTCCCGCGATCATTCATCTGTGTTTTATATTACCTCGTTAAATCTGAGCTATGCTAACATTAATGCCAAGCAGCTGAAACCCGTCAAGTGACATTGATCTCCTTCTCCGTAGATTTTAGGTATAGAAACGATTGAATATGGAGGTGGATTCCGATTACATGTGTGTGTAAGAGATAGAGAGAAGGGGAGAGAGACGGGTTGGCTAAGAGTAAGAGAGAGGGTGGTGAATTTTTTTTATTTTTTAATTATTAAAAATGTAAATGGGTAAAAAGAAAAATAAAAAAAATTAAAATGGCAAAATAGACATTTGAATTTGGACAGGGACTGATTCGACAACGAAACTTTGTCAAAAGGACCATTTATCTAAAATTTTCAAGGTTTGGACCAAAACCTGGAAAACTGGAAACCACAAGGACCATTTTTGAAGTTTTGTAAAAAAGGGAGAAATGGCACAATTTTTATGACTTTGAGCTTTTTATTGTTTTCATAGCAAATATTGGGCCTTGTAATTGTTTTCATGGTTATCATATTTGATTCAATCTGATTTCTTTAGGATTTTTATGACAAATGGAGGACTAAAAACTATCATTACATTGGAAATTATTTTATTTATAATAAATACAAATTCCCAAGACTCGTAAGTCTTTGAACGTCTAACTTGCATTATTTATTTCGGTTTTCTTCTTTAAGTTGTCTTATAGTTAGGATCAAACTTCATGGAAATTAAGTATTATGGGCCCCACATGACCATCCACTTGAATATTTCATCTTCACAGCTTGCACTATATAAACCTCTACGTAGGAATCTTCATTTATGCATCGATCCAAAAAATAATCACTAAGATTTGCATTTACGATATGAAGCCTTGTGTTTTTATAATTTTCTCACTTCTCATGTTCTGTCTTGAGGCTAGAACTCCAAACCAATTGGTAGCAGTGACACGAAGAGGAGGCGATGATACTAATGGTGTTATGAAAAAGTGTTTGGATAAGGAGAGACATGCTCTCCTTCACTTTTAAGCTCCCCTTCAAGACCCCTATGATTATTTCTCTACTTGGACAACTGACAAACATAACTACTGTAAGTGGAATGGAGTCACATGCCATGAACAAACATGTCATGTTACATTCCTTTCTATTGGCTTCTTTGTTCTTGATGGTGAGATTAGCCATTCATTGCTTAATTTAAGCTATTTAGAAGCACTTGATCTTTCATCAAATTGTTTTCATGGAACCATTCCTAGTTCCATTGGTTCTTTGACCGAATTAAGGCACCTTGACCTTTCTAGAAACTCTTTTTATGGAACCATTCCTTCAGGGTTTGGAAACCTCACCAACTTGCAAGATCTTAATCTTTCTTCTGCTGGAACATGTAGAGTTGAAAACCTAGATTGGTTGTCTTCTCTATCTCATCTGACAAAACTTTATTTGGATGGGATCTCCCTAGCCAAAGCAAATCAATGGGTGAATATAGTTACAAGTCTTCAAAAACTATCACATTTAAGTTTAGGGGGATGTGAGCTGTCACAAGTCATGTATCAATATTCTTCACGTCCTAACTCTTCATCATTTATTCTTTACGTTGATGTCAAAAACGACAGTCTCACATCATCCATGTATCGTCGTTGGTTGTTCCCATTAACTAGCAATAAGCTTTGTGTTCTTGATCTCTCTGGAAACATATTAGATGAGATACCTAAGTATCTTGGTAACCTCTGTAGTTTGGAAACTTTAGCATTCGGTAACAACTATGCGGTTGTCAAATTCCTTGATTTTCTGAAAATATTGTCCGGTGCACAACGCTTTCATTACGAGTGTTGTATGCTCAAAGAAGCCAATTTACAGGGTCGTTCTTTGATGGCATCCAAAAATTTTCATCCCTACAATATTTGGACCTATCTAACAATCACTTAAACGAAACTATAAGTGAGAAACTGTGGGAACTACCCAGGCTTGAAACTCTTGATGTCTATTCCAATTATCTCAGAGGTGCTATCTGTTGAAACATTGGAAAGTCGAAGGCTTTTATTATAAATATGTTGGATTAGGTGTCTGATCCATGAATTATACATTTTATTTATCTTATTAATAGAAGCAAAGTCCATTTGGGTTGCCCTCATAGCTGGAGGTTTGGCAGAAAGTTCAGTAGAGAGAAAGGTTGATTTATTAATTGTTTAATAAATCAATAGAAATAAAATAAATAGTTTATTAATATATTAAAGTGATAATATATTAATTAGAAACTTTATTAATTAATTGGAAATTAATCTAGAATTAATTGGATTTAATTTAGTGATTAATTTAATTAATTAAAAGTGCAGGGACTGGTTTTGTACTTATTCAATAGTTGAATAACTGGCTAGCCAGGGGAAGCCTTAAGTTGGCGAAATTAGGGAGGCCATCTCCATAATTTCGAAACCCTAATTAGGGTTTAGAAGGCTAGGTCCAAATAGTCAACAGGCTTGTCCATTAAGGAGGCTCCTCTAGGGTTTTGACTATAACCCTTGGAGGCTATAAATAGAGCCTCCTGGAACCCTAATATCATGTGCCACTTTTCACCATCTCTTTGGAACTCTGCTGTCTTTTCTCCATTACTTAGGTGTGACACCATTTAAGGTAGGATAATTTTGCTGCTAGCTTCTGGATCAATAATCAAAGGTTGGTTTTATTATCCAAATACTTTAGAAATTATTGTTGGCCTTCTAGGTTTTCTATTATATGTTTATTGATAGAAAAACATAGACCCTCATCTTAGGTTGCATGTGAACTTAGGATTTCTAGTTCATAGATTGCTTAAAACCTTTCAGTGGTATCAGAGCCTGCTTGTTTTTCTTGTGAATTGCTATAATTGATTTTTTTGGCTAAGTGTTATTTTCGAAAAAATAAACCCTTGGATGGCCATTTCGATTTTGGTGGCTAGGGTTTTGAAAACCCTATCCTCCTTCCCTATTTAGCGATTTTATGCTTGCTTGGAAAGTAGGTTGTTATTTTTGGTAATTGAGATCTATTAAATAACTAGAAACCTTAATCCCATTGCTTGCAATTTTCGTTAATTAAGGGATTAAGATAGGTAATTAATTTGATTAATTTTGTGATGCTTATCTTAGATTTAATTAATTTAATTATTGTTAATTAAAAGATAAATTAAATCACTTAAGGATTTAAATTTAATTTTCGAAAATTAAAAGTTAATTAGCGAAAATAATTAAAAGATTAAATCCAAATTATTTTAAAGGTTTAAAATACATCTTATATATTTTATTATTAACAGTTAATATTTTATATATAAGATAAAATTGGTTAGTCTTACCGTTAGTAGGCCTCATTCACAAAACTGTCCTATAAAGAGGGTATAAGGTGACTGCCTATAAAATGGTAGTCTAATGGGTGTCCACTCTCACCCACCGCTCTCCTGGTCAGTGGAGTGTCGTTAGCCGAACGGGTTTGATAGGACCGCTTAAGCCTCTTAAAAGTATAATGCTATTATTGAAAGTACTAGAACAATTTATAAAATCCCAATCTATTTACTTTTAGGAAAAATGTGAATTTATGTAAATCCATAAAGTTGCACATAGCACTTTATGAAACATTGTTGGAGCGTGTGTGGATAACCGACACACCAATTGGGGTTCATAAAGAGTTGCAATGGGTTTCTCGATCTTACCATTATTGATGCAACGTGTGTTGTTAACCGGCACATCAATTAGAGATGGTAATTGACTTCGAGAATACCAAGCTAACTTGTATGGTTATTCACACCCGGTTTGTGATTCTCGGTATCCCAGTCACAAACAGTGGGGCATATCCAAGATTAAACATGCTATTGAACAGTTCAATAAATCTCAAAAGAAACTAGGAATTCCATTATAATATGATTATGTTTCCACGGTGGAATTGGCTGAATCGTCATTTGCCTACCTTTATAAAATTTACAATTAGACTACCGCACCCCTCTTCTAAGTTGTGAAATTTTATAGTTGGGTCCTAGCCTTATTATTATAATTGGGTTAATATTAAGGATTATATTTATATCTAATTAAAACTTACCTTCTTTTATAGATGTCTTCCGCTGAACAAACCGTTCCCCACTCGTACTCCAGTAAGGTCACCTTGATTTTGTCATTGTGCTCAAAAGTGACATTGGATGGCACTAACTACAATGACTGGATCAGAAACATCAAAATGTCTCTGCGGTTTGAGAACAAAGAGTATGTTCTTGACACCGAGCTAGTTGAGGTTGACCCCGATACAGCTACTCCCGAGGAAGTTACCTCATATCAAAAACAATGTGATGATGTGACAAAAGTAGCATGCATCATGATTGCTACAATGAAACCCGAGTTGCAAATAATATATGAAGACTACTGGCCCTATGAGATGCACAAGGACCTTGCGGAAAAGTTCCGCAAGCGAGCACGTGTCGAGAGGTGCGAGGTGGTCAAAGCCTTCAATGACAGCAAGCCTAAGAGCGGAGAGTCCGTCTGCACTCATGTGCAAAGGATGCAGGGTTATGTGGACAAGCTTAGAAAGCTGGGTATGTTAGTGGATGAGGAGTTGGCCATTGACATAGTCCTTAACTCCTTACCAAGTTCTTATGACCAGTTCACACTGCCTTATCATTTGAACAACACTCTGGCCTCTTTGTCTGAGTTGTACAACATGCTGCAAACAGCTGAAGATGGGATGAAGGGTAAAAGTGTACCCTCAGTTAGCCAGCCCGTCTTGACAATTGGAAGTGGCAAGGGAAAGAAAAGGAAGGGCCCTCCCAGTCAGAACTGGAGGGAAAAGGTGAAAGGTTTTCTGCAAATCTATGAACTAAAACCCTAAGTTCACATGCAACCTAGATTGGATCTATGTTTTCTTACTTTGAACATGTAACTAATTCCTAAAGGCCAAACAAAAATTAACTAAAAGAATATAATAGAAAAACTAACCTTTAGTTGTTCCTTGCAAGCTAAGCAACACAAGTGTCCTGCCTCAAATAAGATCATACCCAGGGAACCAGAAGCAGGTCACGAAAATTCCAGAGAGTGTATGGGAAAATGGCACAGAAAATAGGTACCCCAGGGTCAGTTCTGTCCATAGATAAGTGATCAAATGATCCTCCATCCAACAAGATATTCTCAGACATGAGACATGGATTGTGATCAATCTCTTTCTGATACACTGTTTCCCGATTTCTGAGTTTGCTGATGACTTTTAGACTTCTAATTGAACGAATCAATTTAGTCCTGGCTGGCCAGCACTTCAGTCAACTTCAAAATCATCGAGTGGCCAATAGATATCTGTTTCCCGTCAGGGTCATGGGACGAATAAGCTTCGATTCATATGTTATATCTTTTACCCGACAAATCATTCACAACAGCACGTTTTATAACACCGAGTTACCGATGCGTTTTCGTACTATCAATGAGCAACTGCCTTGCAAATTATAAATCATATCTCTCCACTTCAAGACCATAAGATATTCTCGTCTCAACATTGCTCGTGATGTAATCCATGAAGCAATCTATTGAGCGTGGGTTTATCCAATACTCAAATCTCCATTTCCAAGTACTCATGAACGTTGCAGCAATCTTATTGCAATGTCTAACTCCTTAGACAACCTACAAACCAATTCATACTTACTCCCTAAGAGTATGAACGACTGTGGATATTTGAATAATACAATTATTCAGGAAGTAAAACATGCGAAAGCGAAACATAAAATCTGACTGGCAGCTATTCCTGCTTAATACCAAGTCTCCACGAGGTAATCACCAAGTCGGATTTATCATAACTATTATCGGTTTCTTATTCTCTATTAAACTTTCAATTCAAAACTTTTATATCTATGTGTATGAACTTTTTCACTCTTTTAGTGTATCCAAGTGTCTAACACTTATACACTTTATTGCAGATAATCCAATCGGATACTCTTCCGATGATATCTCAATTTGTCATTCCGTCTTTCTCTCTCACAATTCCATTCCGGTGATGTGTACTGTGACTACCCATAGTTCTCGGGATCTATAGTCTACATGACTACACCCTAATACTATTTCGAGGTATGATGATGTGCCGGTGAACCACACGCGCTCCATCAGAAAACAACGAAACTCTTTAACTATGAAGTTCTACAACACCACATCCTGGTGTAACCAATTACTGATTCGAAACTCCTTTCAAATCATTCACCGTAATCATTTCCCAATGATTTCTCTCATGTGTTCAAAAAACCATTTAGTACTCTCAGCTAGGTCATATCCTGAAACCAACTCACCATGCTCTAAGTATAAAGTCATCATGATATGTTCATAACACTTCTGATTAGTCCAAGAGGCTCGTGGAACCTGATGTAATCTCGTTCCAAAAAAACTTTCGGAATCCTAAGATTACCAATAATCCTTGTGTCATGATTTCCGAAAACCATTTCCTTTTAGAGACTCTTTCTTATGTATATTGAACCCCATCAAGATCATGTTCTCAACGGCTAAGTCTATACTGTCAGTCTCATCTATCCAATAGATGTCTATGAACTAACGTGAGTATGCTGCACCTTCTTTGTTTCTTTCATGCGAATTCATTACACTTTGCAATGATAGGAAACTCCTTTCCTAGGGTTATGCATCTTGAGTCTCATCAAGATCATGTTGGCAGAATTCTGATCTATCTAATAGATATTCACAACCACCTGAGCATGTTGCATCTCTTATAGTCTTTCATAGCGAACCATTTCTTTACACCAAGTCATTACACTTTGTAATGAAAAGAGACGTTTCCTAGAACCAGTATGTAACCCACATACAGAGATAGCAGATAACAACGATACTCCCACTATCTTTGACACCGTTATATGACTCTTTCGGACTATTCACAAAATCCAGAACTTTTGGCACATTTTGCGAAACCGAAATCCAAACCTTTTCGACATATTAAAGAAAATCTTTCAGGCTATTCACAAAATCCAAACCTTTTTGCTTATTTTGAGAATCCGAATATCCTTTCTTGCGAGATGCCCATGGGATGAATCCCGGGGCCATGTACCTTTTGTAATGGCATGCTCTATGTGAGTCCCTATTAGTGTGCCGATAAACCACACATGCTCCACTAACGACTCACACTATGCCATGCAGAATCCTCTCGAATCTCATCTTCTATTGAGAGTGCTCTTCTTGGAATCAATTGCTTGACCCCAAGTGATGACTCATTCAACCAGATGTTTTGTAAGTACATTTCTATGTTCCCTTCTTTTGATGATTCAATTACTCCCACTGGTTCCTAGACCAGTTGTAAAATCAATCAAACTGTCACATAGACTGTGTCTCGCGCTAAGGTTCTCTTATTTGGTAGCAACCGGGCTCACCAATGCTTCCTAGTAGTCGGATTACTTATCCATACCATCTTTAATGTTTTACCACTAATCGGTATGTCACCGAGATCATAACTCCTTATGACGGTGACCAAAACTACAGGTCAAGCAAAGAGAGGGTATGTCAGGTTTAACAGGAATCTGATTCCTGGTCAAGGCTCAGTGGTGACTAAAGGTTCTTTCACTTGGCTAATCCTTGAACTCCTTCAGGATTATTCTTACTCCCACTATTTCAGCTCTTTCTAAAAGGACTCTTTTTTTTCAAAGGATAACTGGGATGGCCAATGAAATGACATCACTGATCAGTTTTAGGCTTGTCATGAGATTCAGACGAATGCTACATGACCCTGGACTTTCCAGCTTTATATTTCAGACAGTGTCGACATAACCTACTTAGTCTAAGATATGGTCGGAATAAGGGTTCTACGGTCTGACTGGTTGAATATTCAATTTATTGAAATAATAATCGGAAATGTTTCTTATACATTTAGGATCAAAACTATTTCGATCAATGCTCCATCATCTTCCCTAAGACACATTATAACCATTAATGTTCTTGGAGGAGGATAAACTGTGAAACATTTTCTCAGTCTATGTTGTTACTCAGGTTCCGTTGATATTATACTTCATTTGAAATCCTTGAACACTTCAAGGTTCCAATCAATCGCTTATTCCAAATAAGCGAAGCCATATTTGTCAAAGTATTTGGCAAATATCAGGAAGTATAACTAATCGTGTTCTGTTCGAAGATTCGAGCAATACACAGTTACTTATGTGTCTGTTACTCAAAATCTTAAGGTCTTTTATATCCTATGTAAATTTTATGACTTTGTCAATATTGTTCAAGACATGCAATCATCACCTGACTCCAAGTCAACTGATTCCAAAATCCTATCCATTAGATCTTTGGGTGATTCCTTTCTTGCCACAATTAATTTTATTAAGAACTTAATTCATCATGTGACTCTAAGTCAAATGATTCCAAAGTCCTGTCCAACTGGACCTTTGGTTGAAGTGATTCTCATAAAATTCACTTTAACAATCATAAAGAACACAATTTATAAATCCAATCCCATTGGATGTATCAACATTCAAGTTATTACCATTTATGCCATTAACACATTCACACAATATTTCGAGGATAATTAAAACAATCATGTTTAAAAAATATTTTATTAAACCAGAATTATCCTCAGAACAATGTACTATGCGAATCCATGTCATATGTGTCTATAAACTAATAACAAGGATAAATATCTAGCCTAACTCCAAAGACTGCACGAGCTCCAGATCCAATCCGAATATGCTCTTGTGCGACACCATCCCGCATCCTCCAGAGTCCGTGCATACAGAGCAAATGTGTGAAACACATCCTGTATCAAGGAAATGAGGATAAGGTATTATGAGTTTTAAGATATTACTGAGTTTGCCAAACGGTTTGGCTTTGGAGCATTTTTCCAATCTTTCTGTGACTGTGTCCCACCTTATGGATTCCCAGTTTGAAACATCGAACAATCAGTCCAGACGATCCGGATCATTTCTTGATGCACCTTAATACTGGACTCAATCCTGAAGCAGCTGAATCAATGGAACTATGTTTCTCCATGAACGACTCATACAGAGTCGACATTGAATGCATTTCCACGAGTGTCTTATCCAGTTACCCTTTTTGTTCGTCTGGATGAACAGATCAGCGAGTCGAACTAATGCTTAACTCCTGATCTGTAACACCACGTTACTTTTGGTAAGTATTTAAATATTAATCTTAAGGTAATTAAGATTAGTTGGGTTATTACAAGAGTTTGGATAGTTAGAATCTCATTTGGAAGGAATTTGAGGTTGAAAAATGCTAGAAGTAGGTTACACGGGTCGTGTAGGAATGACACGGGTCGTGTAGGGAAGTCTTTTTGAACTTGTTGGGCATACAGTGAATTACACGGGTCGTGTAATTCTGACACGGGTCGTGTAGTCTGCAGACCAAAACTTCAAATCTATACCGTAAACTACACGGGCCGTGTAGTTTTGGACAAGGGTCGTGCTGCGCACAGGCCCCACCCATTTAAGTCGTGAAAATCCATCTTTTGGTCAGATTTTATCGAACCAAAACCCCTTCTAAACCCTAGAAACATTTCCCAAATCAATTTTGGACCAAATTAGAGGGCTAGAACTTGAAGGATTGAAGTAATCTTCAGTATTCCACTTCTTGAAGGTAAGGTCTTCGGTTCTAACCCTTTTGAAAGATTGATTTTGGTCTTTTGGAGTTGGTTTCGAGTTGTGGTAAAGAACCACCAGTGAATGGTTGGAATTTGAACATATGCACTTGTTTAGATGTGTTGAATGTTTCCAATTTCGAGTTTTTAACCGTTGTGACCAAGCTTTGAGCTTGAAGGGTTGAAAAACAACATATTCACCTTTGCTTGGTGTAAATATGTTCGTGTAGGTGTTGGGAGAACTTGAAGGATCGTTGGAGCTTTTGTGATATTGGCTTAGATTGTGTAAATCTTCATTACCAGGTGAGTAATCTCTCTTATATCAGTTGTGATATTTGTATTGATTGAACTTTTGAAATTTGAGCCTTAGCAATTGAAATGGCTATCTATAAGTTACTCAACTACCCAATTGGTATGGTATAACGGCCTTTGAGGCTAGGAGATTGGATTCTGTATCCAAATTAAACGGCCTATAAGGCTAGGAGATTGGATTTCGTATCCAAATTAAACGGCCTATAAGGCTAGGAGCTATGCAGTTAATCGCGCCGGTATAGCGCCGGTATAGCGCCGGTATCGCGGTTCGCGGTGGTCAGCATAATCGCGGTTCAGTTTAGCGGTGGAAAATAGCGGTACCGATAAAATCGCCGCGATTTACCGCTATTTTCCGCGATTTAACGCGATTTACCGCGATAATTAACCGCGATTTACCGCGATTTACCGCGATAATCTGTGTGGAGGATTTTCATGAATAAGTGAATGGTTTGGCCGATGATGACTTGGATGTCGATTAAATTTGAATTTGATACTTTGACATTTTCTATATTAGAATGTAATGTTATGTGACTTATGTATTAAATTAAGCCTTATGTGAAGTTTTTTGAATGACTTTATGATATTAATTCTACTAGTAATAGTCTAATATATAAATTCTACATATTACTAAAAAACCGCTATATCACTGCTATACCACCGCGAAAACCGCAAAATTAAATATCGGTAGGTTACCGCGATAACGGTTTTGACCGCGATAACTGCATAGGCTAGGAGATTGGATTCCGTATCCAAATTAAACGGCCTATAAGGATAGGAGATTGGATGTGATATCCAAATTAAACGGCCTATAAGGCTAGGATATTGGATGTGATATCCAAATAATAACGGCCCTTGTGGCTAGGAGATTGGATTAATATCCAAAGGTTGATTCAAACAAGAATGTACACTGTATTGAGTTTTAATAACTTAATTATATAATTACATGTTAAGTTGTTTATATGATTACTCATTGAGCTTTATGGCTCACAGTATATGTTTGAAATGTCCCTGCAGGTGAGCGTAATCCTGTTAAGGGTAAAGAAGTAGCTCATGGATATGACTGTTCGTTGTAGCGGCCCGGCTTAGAAGGAGTTTACTTTTGATATATACTCCTTGATACACTTGTACCCTTTTTGTAATAACTTATACACCTAAACAGTTAGTTTTGTATGTTTAAAACTGTATTTAAAAATGAAAAATTTTGGGTGTATTTTGTTTGAAAAAGCCGGGTGTTACAAGTTGGTATCAGAGTCGTGGTTTAAGTGAACTAGGTGTCTGTAGAATAGATCCCTGGACTTAAACCTTGAGAGATAGTAGACATGTGATATAATTGGTTGTATATAAGTTTGTTATTATATATAACCTAACAGTTTGTTGAATTTTGAAGTATGAGAGGTACTAGAAGTAATCCTACACGAGGAAATTCGGGACGTGGAGTCTCGAGAGGTGGTCGAGCCCGTTCTCAAGGCTCGGTCGGAAGAGGGACGGGTGGACTAGCAAATGAGAATCCACCAGATTTACGTGCTATTGTAGCTGATGTGGTACGTGAATTATTGCCCACCTTGATGAATGTTTGTGATGAAAGTGCTGCAAAATAAGTCCATGACAGGCAGCCTGAAAATGAAAGCCAAGGTGACAGTGGAAGTCGTGTTGAGAAGGAAGTCCAAGGAGAAGGAAGTTTTGTGAAAAAGACTGAATGTACTTATAAAACTTTCCTTGGCTGTAAACCCAAAGAATTCTCAGGAACAGATAACCCCGTACATGTTATGGAGTAGTTGATGCATACCGAGAAAGTGTTCCGTGTTAGTAAGTGTACTGAAGGGGACAAGGTGGAGTTTGCCACAAACCAATTGACCGGTAATGCAGCACATTGGTGGCAAGTGTTCAGTAAAGCGTTGGGTCCCGACTTGACCCAGTATTTACTTTGGGAACAGTTCAAAACAAAGTTTAATGAAGAATATTGTTCCGAGGTGGCTGTGAAAAGGCTAGAAGAGGATTTTTTGCATTTGGAATAGGGATCTCACACGGTGCAAGAGTACACTATGAGTTTTCTTGAAAAAGCTAGATTTGCAGAGCATCAGATAAACACTGAGAAGAGAAAGATTGATAAATATGTGTGGGGATTAAAAACTAGAATCCGAGAAATTGTACAACCGCTTCAGTTGTCTTCTTTCCGACAGGTGGTGGATAGAGCCACAGAAAGAGAGACGGAACTACAGAGACAGGAGGAGGAAAAGAAAGTTGTGGAAACTAAACGAAAAGTGGAGGAACAACCGTGGACGCCTCAGAAAAAGTCGCAACAGACGGGGTCCAATTTTAAAGGCAAAGGTCCGAAAGAGGAAGCAAAGTGGTGTGAAAAGTGCAGGAAAAAGCACTTTGGAAATTGTCGAACTGATATTCCAACGTCGGGTTGTCGTAACTGTGGAAAGCAAGGGCATATCGCTCGAGATTGTCAAGCGGAGCGAAGGTGTTTTCAATGTGGGGCTACAGATCATATTCGCCCAAACTGTCCCCAGATAAAAGCTGGAGCACCTAGTGATAAACCCAGAGAGGAGCGGGGAGGAAAGAAAGAAGAAGTAAAGGGTCGGGGAGGACCAGTGGCATCACGGGCATTCCAAATGACAGCGGAAGAGGCTCGTGAAAAGACTGACGTAGTTACAGGTATATGTTGGATTAGGTGTCTAAGCCATGACTTATAATTTGTATTTATCTTATTAATAGAAGCAAAGTCCATTTGGGTTGCCCTTGGTAGTCCAACCGGCATCAAGGTTAAATAGAAAGAGAAATAAATAGTTCGTTAATTTATTATGTGATAATAAATTAATGATAAACTAGTTTGGAATTAATCAGAATTAATTGGAATTAATTTGGAATTAATTAAAAGTGCAGGGGCTAAATTGATTATAAGTGCAGGGGCTAGAATGCAATTGTTCAAAAGTTGAACACTATAAATAAGGCTCTTCCCATTATTTGAAAACTTGCACCATTCCAAATCATCTCCTTGGAATTTCTCTTCTCTCCTTGCCGTCTATAATCCTTCTCTAAGGTTTTATAGCGAGTCGTTCTTAATAAGAGGTTAAGACAGTTAACCTCTGCTTGGGCTTCTGGGTGTGATCTCATTTGAGGCAGGACACTTGTGCTGCTCGGCTTCAAGAATAAAACTAAAGGTTAGTTTTATTAATTGTTTTATATAGAAATTTCTGTTAGTCGTTATTAGAAATTTATGTTAGCCGTTATAATTATATATTATATGTTCAAAGATAGAAAACATAGATCCTTTCTAGGTTGCATGTGAACTTAGGATTTTAAGTTCATAGATTGCAGAAAACCTTACAGTGGTATCAGAGCGTTGGTTGTTTTCTTATTGAATTGCTATAATTGTTTACTTAAAAGATAAATTAAATCGTTTAACGGTTTAAATTTAATTTTAAAATTAAGAGTTAATTTTTGAAAAATTAAATATATAAAACAGAAATATTTTAAAAGTTTAAAATATATCTTATATATATTATAATTAATAGTTAATATTTTATATATAAGATAAATTGGTTAGTCTTACCGTTAGTAGGCCTCATTCACAAAACTGTCCTATAAAGAGGGTATAAGGCGACTGCCTATAAAATAGTAGTCTAATGGGTATCCATTCTCACCCACCGCTCTCCTGGTCAGTCGAGTGTCGTTAGCCGAACGGGTTTGATGGAACCGCTAAAGCCTCTTAAAAGTATAATTATATATTTGAAAGTACTAGAACCATTATCGAAATCTCAATCTAGTTACTTTAGGTTAAAAATGTGAATTGATGCTAATCCATGAAGTTGCACATTGCACTTTATGAAACGTTGGTGGAGCGTGTGTGGTTTACGGGCACACCAATGGGGGAGAATAAAGAGTGGCAATGGGTGTCTCGGGTGTTATCATTGTTGATGGAGCGTGTGTGGTTTACCGGCACATCAATTTGAGATGATAATGGACCCCGAGAGTACCAAGCTAATTTGCATGGTTATTCACACCCAGTTTATGATCCTCGGCATCCCAGTCACAAACGGTGGGGCATATCCGAGATTAAACATGCTATTGATCAGTTCAATAAATCTCAAAAGAAACTAGGAATTCCATTTATAATAAGATTATTTTTCCGCGATGGAATTGGCTGAATCGTCATTCGCCTACCTTTATAAAATTTGCTTATAGATTACGGCATCCCTCTTCTATGTTGCAAATTGTTATAGTTGGATCCTAGCCTTATTTTATATTGGGTTGTTATAAGGACTGACAAGTATCCAATTAAACTTACCTTCTTTTATAGATGTCTTCTCCTGATCAATCCGCTCCCCACTCAAACTCTAGTGTTCCCTCTATCCTATCACTGTGTTCCAAGGTTCAATTGAATGGGACAAACTATAATGACTGGATTAGAAATATCAAGATGGCTCTGAGGTACGAGAACAAAGAGTATGTCCTCGAGACCGAGCTTGTCGATATTGACTCTGAAACTGCTACTCCCGAGGAGATTGCCTCGTACCAAAAACATTCTGATGATGCGACCAAAGTGGCCTGCATCATGATAGCCACAATGAACCCCGAATTGCAAAGGATATACGAAGACTACTGGCCCTTTGAGATGCACAAGGAGCTTGCGGAAAAGTTCCGCAAGCAAGAGCGCATCGAGAGGTGCGAGGTGGTCAAGGACTTCACGAACAGCAAACCTAAAGATGGAGAGTCCATGTGCGCTCATGTGCAAAGAATGCAAGGTTACGTGGAGCGGCTTAGAAAGCTTGCGATGCCAGTACCGGAGGAGTTGGCCGTTGACATAGTGCTTAACTCCCTACCGACTTCTTATGACCAGTTCAGGCTGGCTTATCATTTGAACAACAATCAGGCTAACCTGACTGAGTTGCATCGCATGCTTCGAGTTGCTGAGGACGGAATGAAGGGTAAAAGTGTACCCTCGGTAAATCAGCCCGTCCTAGCCATTGGAAGTGGCAAAGGAAAGAAGAGGAAGGGCCCTCCTAAGCAAAATTGGAGGGAAAAGGTTCAGGTCGGGTCATCAAGCAATGGATCGAGAACCAAGTCTTCCCAGATTCCTTGTGTGGCCAACCCCGATGAAGCCAACTGTTTCTACTGCAAAGAGAAGGGTCATTGGAAGAGAAGCTGCCCCAAATACTTGCAGGATGTCAAGGATGGGAAAGTAAAACCATCGACAGCAGGTATATACACTATCTCTAAAAACTCACCATCTTCTAATTCTTGGGTCCTTGATACAGGATGTGGTTTTCACATTTTTTCTGATCTGCAGGGCCTAAAGGAAAGCATGGAGGTGGAGCACGGTAGACTGAACTTGATCATGGGCAATAGGAGATCGTCCCCTGTTACCAAGATCGGCGTTTATAGTTTAGTGCTTAGTAGTGATGTTAGTATAGAGTTAATTAATTGTTGCTATTCGCCAGAAATGGCAAGAAACATTATTTCATTTCACGCATTGTTCAGACAAGGATTTCAATTTTCTTTTTATAATGAAATTCATTTCACGCATTGTTCAGACAAGGATTTCAATTTTCTTTTTATAATGAAATTGGTTCGATTTCTGTTTTCAAAAATGGTATTTTGATTTTTACTGCTTATCCTTGTGATGGTGTGTATAAAACCGTTGAATGTGTTGACAATTTAGGACATAGTGTAAATTATATTGATTCTACTAGTGGTGTAGAAAAGGCATGTCTGTGGCATAGTCGGCTCGGGCACATCAGCAAGAAACGCATCGCCCAACTCCAAAAGGATGGAGTGTTGGAATCATTCGACCTCAGGTCGGATGATGTATGCGAATCTTGTCTGTTGGGCAAGATGACTAAATCACCTTTCAAAGGGTCTTTTGAAAGAGGTGAGGGTCTACTGGACATCATTCACACGAATGTGTGTGGTCCATTCAGATCAACCACAAAGGATGGCACGCGGTTCTACGTAACCTTTACTAATGATTTTAGTAGATACGGTTATATCTACTTAATCAAGCAAAATTCAGACACCTTTGAAAAGTTCAAAGAGTTTAAGAACGAGGTAGAGAATCAATTAGGCAGGAAGATAAAGATGCTCAGGTCCGACAGAGGCGGAGAGTATCTAAGTATCGAGTTCCTAGACTATCTAAAGGAATGCGGGATAGTTTCGCAGTTGACACCTCCCAAGACACCACAGTTGAATGGTGTTGCGGAGAGGCGCAACCGAACCCTATTGGACATGGTTCGTTCCATGATGAGTCGAGCTTCACTTCCCATTCACTTCTGGGGGTATGCCTTAGAGACAGCCGCCCATATCCTCAATCTTGTCCCTACTAAAAAGGTTGCTAAAACACCTCATGAAATGTGGATGGGGAAAGTTCCCTCGTTGGCACATATCAAAGTCTGGGGTTGTGAGGCTTTCGTTAGACGAGAGACTCAAGACAAACTCGCAGAAAGAAGCGAAAGGTGTTTCTTCCTTGGTTATCCCAAACAGTCCTTTGGATATCTATTCTACAGACCGAGCGAGGACGTGGTCTTTGTAGCTAGACGAGCAGTCTTTCGAGAGAGAGAGCTCATATTCAAAGAGGACAGTGGGAGTACCATTGATCTGGAAGAAATTCAAGAGTCATCAGATGACGCAACCTTAGGAGAAACTAGCAACCAACATGAGGAAGAAGTTCCTGTTGGTCCGACAGATGTATCCTTACCTCTTAGGCGTTCCGGTAGGGTTAGCATGCCACCCGAGTTTTATGGGTTCCATATAACTTCGGATGGGGACACGTTTGTCAGTGATAGGACACTGATAAATTTGGATGAACCACCTAACTACCAGGAAGCAGTGGCGGGCCCTGAGTCTGCCAAGTGGAAAGAGGCCATGGATAGCGAGATCAAGTCCATGTATGACAATCAAGTTTGGAACTTGGTTGACAACGTAACGGGTCGAAAGACAGTCGGGTGCAAATGGATCTTCAAGAAGAAGACCGACATGGACGGAAAGGTACACACTTTCAAGGCAAGATTGGTTGCGAAGGGCTTTACTCAAACCCCAGGGGTTGACTATGACGAGACCTTCTCACCAGTAGCCAAGATAAAGTCTATTAGGATTATGCTGGCCATAGCTGCATTTCATGACTATGAAATTTGGCAGATGGACGTCAAAACCGCTTTCGTTAACGGAAAGTTGACTGAGGATGTTTACATGAATCAGCTAGAGGGTTTTGTCGATGCAAAGTATTCCAATAAGGTGTGTAAGCTTGAGAGATCAATCTACGGATTGAAGCAAGCTTCTCGCAGCTGGAATCTTTGTTTCCATGAGAAAGTCAAAGAGTTTGGCTTCTCTAGGAGCGAGGATGAGTCCTGCGTATATGTCAAGGCTAGTGGGAGTATAGTCACCTTTCTAGTGCTGTATGTCGATGACATACTGCTCATGGGAAACGACATTCCAACCTTGCAAGATGTCAAGGCTTGGCTTGGGAAATGTTTCGCCGTGAAGGACCTAGGAGAGGCTGCCTATATTCTCGGGATAAGAATATTGAGAGATAGGAAGAAGAGACTAATTGGACTTAGTCAGGGTACATACTTGGAAAAGGTACTAAAGAGGTTTAGTATGGAAAATTCCAAGAAGGGAGAGCTACCTATCCAAAGTAATACAAAATTGAGTAAGACTCAAAGTCCGAGTACAGACGAAGAAATAACTGAAATGAGTCGGGTACCTTAAGCTTCGGCTGTAGGATCGATCATGTATGCTATGACGTGTACTCGCCCTGACGTGGCTTTTGCTTTAAGCATGGTCAGTCGGTACCAGGGAAACCCTGGAAGGGCGCATTGGATAGCTGTGAAAAATATACTCAAGTATCTGCGAAGGACAAAGAACATGGTGTTAGTACTCGGTGGCAGTGATACCTTGAGAGTTGAAGGATATACAGATGCTAGTTTTCAGACGGATAGAGACAGTGGTCGGTCTCAGTCGGGCTGGGTATTCCTTTTGAACGGTGGAGCAGTTACTTGGAAAAGTTCCAAGCAAGAAACAGTGGCTGATTCTACGTGCGAATCAGAGTACATAGCAGCAAGTGAAGCGTCAAAGGAAGAGGCTTGGCTGAAGAACTTTATCGGTGACCTTGGAGTAGTCCCGTGTATTCAGGAGCCCTTGGAACTGTTCTGCGATAATGAAGGTGCGGTCGCCTTAACAAAGGAACCGCGAGATCATGGAAAGTCCAGACATATCGACAGAAAGTATCACTACATCAGACATAGGGTAGAAGAAGGTCACCTCCTTGTAAAGAGGGTATCATCGGAAGATAATCCTGCAGATCCCTTGACAAAGGCTCTGAGTAGGATTAAGCATAATCAGCATGCTAGGAGCATTGGATTAAGAGATGATATAAGTTTTTGCAATTAGATAGGTTTTGAAACTTATAACAATGTTATGGTATTTGACTTATGTGATTTAATAATGGAGATTTATTAATGAGTAATGGTTTACAAATTTTGTCAATAATATATCATTGTGTTTCATTTTGCATGTTTTATTTCATGAATAATTGGATTATTCAAATATCCACAGTCGTTCATACTTTTAGGGAGTAAGTATGAAGCAAGGCTGTCATGAATTAGTTGTAGATTGTCTAAGGAGTTAGACATTGCAATAAGATTGCTGCAACATTCATGAGTACTTGGAAATGGAGATTTGAGTATTGGATAAACCCGCGCTCAATGGATTGCTTCATGGATTATATCACGAGCAATATTGAGACGATAATATCTTTTGATCTTTAAGCTAAGACATATGAGTTATGATTTACTAGACGGTTGTTCATTGATAATACAAAAACGCATCGGTAACTCGGTGTTATAAAACGTGTTGTTGTGAGTAATTTGTCTGGTAAAAGACATAAGTATATGAGTCAAAGTTTATTCGTCCCTTGACCCTAACGGGGAACAGATATCAGTAGGCCTCTCGATGAATTTGAAGTTGACTAAAATGGTTGGCCAACCGGGACTAAATTGGTAGTCTAAGAGTCATATACAAATCGGAAATCGAGGAACAGTGAATCAGACCAGATTGATTTTATCCATGTCTTGAGTCTGAAAAATATCTAGTTGGACGGAGGATCATCTGATCACTTATCTTTGGACAAAACTGACTAGGTCAGAGTTCGGCAGCAGTTTCTAGGAAGCTACAATTTGCTAATTAATCTGAAGATAAATGGACAATTAAAGTCATAGACTTATCCAAGTGGGAGACTGTTGGATTAGGTGTCTAAGCCATGACTTATAATTTGTATTTATCTTATTAATAGAAGCAAAGTCCATTTGGGTTGCCCTTGGTAGTCTAACCGGCATCAAGATTAAATAGAGAGAGAAATAAATAGTTCGTTAATTTATTATGTGATAATAAATTAATGATAAACTAGTTTGGAATTAATCAGAATTAATTGGAATTAATTTGGAATTAATTAAAAGTGCAGGGGCTAAATTGATTATAAGTGCAGGGGCTAGAATGCAATTGTTCAAAAGTTGAACACTATAAATAAGGCTCTCCCCATCACATGAAAACTTGCACCATTCCAAATCATCTCCTTGGAATTTCTCTTCTCTCCTTGCCGTCTATAATCCTTCTCTAAGGTTTTATAGCGAGCCGTTCTTAATAAGAGGTTAAGACAGTTAACCTCTGCTTGGGATTCTGGGTGTGATCTCATTTGAGGCAGGACACTTGTGCTGCTCGGCTTCAAGAATAAAACTAAAGGTTAGTTTTATTAATTGTTTTATATAGAAATTTCTGTTAGTCGTTATTAGAAATTTATGTTAGCCGTTAGAATTATATATTATATGTTCAAAGATAGAAAACATAGATCCTTTCTAGGTTGCATGTGAACTTAGGATTTTAAGTTCATAGATTGCAGAAAACCTTACAGTATATTCACTCTAAATTTAATTCCAGTATACGTAATATTTGATCCTAGAGCTACG
Source organism: Cichorium intybus (assembly GCA_023525715.1). Lineage (NCBI taxonomy): Eukaryota > Viridiplantae > Streptophyta > Magnoliopsida > Asterales > Asteraceae > Cichorium > Cichorium intybus. The sequence continues at coordinate 120,424,307 of CM042009.1, read as the reverse complement.
CATTGTTTTGTGTCAACATCTATGATGTCTCGTTTAAATGTTCCCCTAACTCCTATGGATGAAAGTTTGGAAGTAGCAGTGGCAGATGGTAGGTATGTTTGGGTGTCGGAACATATTGAAGGTTGTCAGCTTAAGATTTACGGGACCTCTTTCCCTATAGATCTGAAGCCGATGACTACTAAGGAGTTTTGAGTAATTGTCGGTATGGATTGGTTGGAAACAAATTATGCTAACGTGGATTGCAGAAATAAAAATATTACAGTTTTAACACCAGATGGGGCATGGATTAAAATCCAGGGCGAAAGACCGTGTCTGAGAATGCCGGTTATTTCCTTTGCACAAGCCCGGAGTAGTGTCAGTAAAGGAGGGATGTCTTATTTAGCATATGTGTCTGTTGCTAAATCGGAACAAATGGGAAAAGAAAGTGTAAAAATTGTAAACGAATTTCCAGACGTTTTTCCGGAAGAACTCCCTAGGTTACCGCCAGGCCGACAAGTTGAGTTTGCAATTGAATTAGTTCCAGGAGCTGCACCTGTTGCTCGGGCTCCATACCGATTGGCACCTTCAGAAATGGAGGAATTGAGGAAACAGTTAGAAGAACTTCTAGATCTGGGTTTCATTAGACCGAGTTCTTCACCGTGGGGAGCGCCTATCCTGTTTGTAAAGAAGAAAGATGGGTCGATGCGTATGTGTATCGACTATCGAGAATTGAATAAAATCACGGTGAAAATTAAATACCCATTACCGAGAATTGATGATTTTTTCGATCAACTTCAGGGGGCGACGTATTTTTCGAAAATTGATTTGAGGTCGGGGTATCATCAGTTGAAGATTCGAGAATCAGATATTCCAAAAACCGATTTCCATACTCGTTATGGTCATTATGAGTTTTTGGTTATGCCTTTTGGGTTAACCAACGCTCCGGCAGCATTCATGGACCTTATGAACAGAGTATGTCGTCCATTCCTTGACACTTTCGTTATTGTATTCATTGACAACATTTTGGTGTATTCTCGAAGCCAGTCTGAACACAGTGTTCATTTACGCCAAATATTGGAATTACTTCGCTGAGAAAAGTTATACACGAAGTTTTCCAAGTGTGAATTCTGGCTAAGAGAAGTACAGTTTCTTGGGCATGTTATTAATAGCGAAGGTGTCAAAGTTGATCCAACGAAGATTGAGGCTGTGATGAAATGGGAACCGCCTCGGAGTCCAACGGAAATACGTAGTTTTCTTGGACTGGCGGGTTACTATAGAAGATTTGTAGAGAATTTTTCCTCAATTGCTGCCCCGTTAACTAAGTTGACCAAGAAGGGTGAAAAGTTTGAATGGGCGGATAGACAACAAGCAGCCTTTCAGAAATTAAAGCAAGCCTTATGTGAAACCCTGGTTTTAGCCTTACCGCAAGACGGGGAAGACTACGTGGTTTATAGTGATGCTTCACGGGTGGGCCTTGGATGTGTATTCATGCAGAAAGGTCGGGTAATCGCTTATGCATCCAGTCAACTAAAAGATGCCGAGAAGAAGTACCCGGTGCATGATCTGGAATTGGCTGCAATAATCTTAGCTTTAAAGCTTTGGAGACATTACTTGTATGGCGTGAACTTTGTGGTTTATTCGGATCATAAAAGTCTGAAGTATTTATTTGACCAGAAAGAACTGAACATGAGACAGCAAATGTGGATGGATCTACTCAAAGATTTTGATTGTGAAATATTGTACCATCCCGGCAAAGCGAATGTCGTTGCAGATGCCTTGAGCCGAAAACAATACCCTTTAAAGATTACATCCGCGTGTATGGGAGTGGCGAGCCGACTACCCGAGTTAATTCGTGTGGCACAAGAAGAAGCCTGCAAGACCGAGAACGTGAAAAGTGAACGAATGGTCGGGTATGTAAAACATTTAGTTGAAAACTGTCAGCGGTTGAAGACCTTTAGATGCCGTGTGTGGGTGCCCAAGCAAGGTGAGGCGCGGAGTTTACTTTTACAAGATGCGCATTGTAGCATATATGTTGTACACCCGGGCAGTACCAAGATGTACCGAACGCTAAAACCAATGTATTGGTGGCCAGGAATGAAAAGAGATATTGGAAGGTATGTAGAAAAGTGCCTGACTTGTTTACAGGTAAAGTCGAACCACCAGAAACCGTTTGGCGAAATTCAACCGTTACCAATTCCAGAAAAGAAATGGGATAATATCACAATGGGTTTCGTAACAAAACTACCCCGAACACCGCGTGGTCATGATACTGTTTGGGTAGTGGTTGATCGACTGACGAAGTCGGCACAATTTCTACCGATTAGTGAAAATTTCAAAATCGAAAAGTTGGTGAAAATATACATTGACGAGGTAATTCGCCGACATGGGTTACCGTCGTCAATTGTATCCGATCGAGATAGCAGATTTACTTCCCGATTTTGGCAAAGTCTTCAAGAGTAGTTGGGTTCAAAAGTGTTAATGAGTACCGCGTACCACCCGCAAACTGATGGGCAAAGCGAGCGAACCATTCAGACTTTAGAAGACATGCTTCGGACGTGTGTGATAGACTTTGGCGGGAGTTGGGAAGATCATCTACCTTTGGTAGAATTTGCTTACAACAACAGTTTTCATTCCAGCATTTAGATGGCCCCGTATGAAGCATTATATGGAGCACCGTGTCGTACTCTGACTTGTTGGACTGAAGTGGGAGAAAAGCCGTTGGCTAGGCCCGAGATCATAGCCCAAACTGAAGAAAAGATTAAACAAATCCGGGAACACTTGAAAGTTGCTCAAAATCGACAAAAACAATATGCTGATAAGCGGGTGAAGCCGTTGGAATTCCGAGTGGGAGAAATGGTGATGCTCAAAGTATCCCCTTAGAAAGGTTTAATTCGCTTCGGGAAGAAAGGAAAGTTGAGCCCTCGATTTATAGGACCTTTCCGAATATCCCAAAAAGTCGGAGCTGTGGCGTACCGATTGGAGTTACCTGATAAACTTCAAGGTATCCACAATGTTTTCCATGTGTCCCACTTGCGGAAAACATTGTATAATGAATCCCAACGAATACCTCTTGCTGATATTGAACTAGATGAAAAACTAAAGTATCCAGAACAACCCGAGAAAGTGTTAGATCGGAAAGTGAGACAGCTGCGAAACAAGAAGATTAATATGGTTAAAGTACTTTGGCAATACCATAAAGGTTCCGATATGACATGGGAAGTTGAGGATGAAATGAGGGAGAAATACCCCCAACTCTTTGTATGATTCCGAGGACGGAATCTTTTGAAGGAGGGGAGAATTTGTAACACCACGTTACTTTCGGTAAGTATTTAAATATTAATCTTAAGGTAATTAAGATTAGTTGGGTTATTGCAAGAGTTTGGATAGTTAGAATTTCATTTGGAAGGAATTTGAGGTTGAAAAATGCTAGAAGCAGGTTACACGGGTCGTGTAGGAATGACACGGGTCGTGTAGAGAAGTCTTTTTGAACTTGTTGGGCATACAGTGAATTACACGGGTCGTGTAAGATGAACACGGGTCGTGTAAGTCATACAGTGAATTACACGGGTCGTGTAATTCTGACACGGGTCGTGTAGTCTGCAGACCAAAACTTCAAATCTATACCGTAAACTACACGGGCCGTGTAGTTTTGGACACGGGTCGTGCTGCGTACAGGCCCCACCCATTTAAGTCGTGAAAATCCATCTTTTGGTCAGATTTTCTCGAACCAAAACCCCTTACCCTAGAAACATTTCCCAAATCAATTTTGGACCAAATTGGAGGGCTAGAACTTGAAGGATTGAAGTAATCTTCGGTATTCCACTTCTTGAAGGTAAGGTCTTCGGTTCTAACCTTTTTGAAAGATTGATTTTGGTCTTTTGGAGTTGGTTTCGAGTTGTGGTAAAGAACCACCAGTGAATGGTTGGAATTTGAACATATGCACTTGTTTAATGTGTTGAATGTTTCCAATTTCGAGTTTTTAACCGTTGTGACCAAGCTTTGAGCTTGAAGGGTTGAAAAACAACATATTCACCTTTGCTTGGTGTAAATATGTTCGTGTAGGTGTTGGGAGAACTTGAAGGATCGTTGGAGCTTTGGTGATATTGGCTTAGATTATGTAAATCTTCATTACCAGGTGAGTAATCTCTCTTATATCAGTTGTGATATTTGTATTGATTGAACTTTTGAAATTTGAGCCTTAGCAATTGAAATGGCCATCTATAAGTTAGTCAATTACCCAATTGGTATGGTATAACGGCCTTTGAGGCTAGGAGATTGGATTCCGTATCCAAATTAAACGGCCTATAAGGCTAGGAGATTGGATTCTGTATCCAAATTAAACGGCCTATAAGGCTAGGAGATTGGATTCCATATCCAAATTAAATGGCCTATAAGGCTAGGAGATTGGATGTGATATCCAAATTAAACAGCCTATAAGGCTAGGATATTGGATGTGATATCCAAATAATAACGGCCCTTGTGGCTAGGAGATTGGATTAATATCCAAAGGTTGATTCAAACAAGAATGTACACTGTATTGAGTTTTAATAACTTAATTATATAATTACATGTTAAGTTGTTTATATGATTACTCGTTGAGCTTTATGGCTCACAGTATATGTTTGAAATGTCCCTGCAGGTGAGCGTAATCCTGTTAAGGGTAAAGAAGTAGCTCATGGATAGGACTGTTCGTTGTAGCGGCCTGGCTTAGAAGGAGTTTACTTTTGATATATACTCCTTGATACACTTGTACCCTTTTTGTAATAACCTTAACAGTTAGTTTTGTATGTTTAAAACTGTATGTTTAAAAATGTATTTAAAAATGTCAAGGAATTCTAAATCCCTGCGGAACTCGGTGTCAATTATTAATAGTATAAGGCAACGAATTTCCTTGGACTCAATAGTCAAGGAGTCATGCTCATCACAAGCTGCTGTGTGATGCCATGTTAGGGAGCGGACACTCAGTCGGATATGGTTCGCCAACAAAACTAAGAACTATTCTCTAATTGCAAAACCATATCACACAGTCAAGGCCAGTCAGCCTTACCATATTTAACAGGTGCTTTCTGAAGTTCTCAGAAATGGGTGAAGGAAAGGAAGGAGGAGAATGACACTTTCTTCAGACATATATAAAATTTGAATTTATTAGTTTAATTAATCCTTTTTAAATAATTACCCAATTTATTATTTAATAAGGCTAGGATCCAAAATACCACAACTATACTGTGAAGATGGATGCCGTAGTCACAACACAGTGGTCATTAAAGTAGATAACATTTATCAATTTCAGTCTTATGAAATTCCTAGATCTGTGAGATTTATTGAACTGTTCAATGGCATGTTTAATCTCGGATATGCCCCACCGTTTGTGACTGGGATGCCGAGGATCACAAACCGGGTGTGAATAACCATGCAAATTAGCTTGGTACTCTCGGGGTCAATTACCATCTCAAATTGATGTGCTGGTTAACCACACACGCTCCATTAACAATGATAACCCCCGAGAAACCCATTGCCACTCTTTATGAACCCCTATTGGTGTGCCGGTAAACCACACACGCTCCACCAACGTTTCATAAAGTGCAATGTGCAATTTCATTGGTTAGCATCAAATTCACATTTTTCCTAAAGTAACTAGATTGGGATTTTTGTAAATGGTTCTAGTACTTTGATCATTATACTTTTAATGATTAAGCGGTCCTATCAAAACTGTTCGGCTAACGACCCTCCACTGATCAGGCGAGCGGTGGGCGAGAGTGTTCACCCATTAGACCGCCATTTTATAGGCAGCCTCCTTATACCCACTTAATAGATCAGCTTCGTGAATGAGGCCTACTATTGAATTGACTGACCAATTTTATCTTATATATAGTATTAACTTTTAATAACATATATAAGATATATTTTAAAAACCTTTAAAATGTTCAAGGTTTATCTTTTAATTTTTCCAATTTAACTATTAAATTAAAATTAAATTAAACCTTTAAAATTCGATTTAATCATCCTTTAATTAACAATTAATTAAAATAATTAAATCTTAATATTTTAAACATTTAAAATATTTTTCCGGATTTATCTTTAATTTTTTTTCGCAAATTTAAAAAATTAATTAAATCCTTTTAATTATCTTTTAATTAACAATTAATTAAATTAATTAAATATTAATATTTTAAACATTTAAAATATTTTTTCTGGATTTAATCCTTAATTTTCGCAAATTTAAAAATTAATTAAATCCTTTGAATTATCTTTTAATTAACAATTAATTGAATTAATTCAAATGTAGATGGGTATTACCAAATTAATCAAATTAATTTTAAACCTTTCTTAAACACTTAAATTTCGAATTCAAACAATTTGGGTTTAAGGTTATCCATTTAATTAAACAATTAAAGTTGCCAAAAATAGAAAACCTCCTAAAACCCTAATAGGCATTTTCGAAAATACTAAGGGGGGGGGGGGGGATTAGGGTTTCCAAAACCCTAATCCTAGAAATCGATCCAAGCAATAATTAGGGTTTATAAGCTTTAAACCCTAATTTTAGGAAAACTATTACAGCAATTCAACAAGAAAACAACCAAATGCTCTGATACCACTGAAAGGTTTTCTGCAAATCTATGAACTAAAACCCTAAGTTCACATGCAACCTAGATTGGATCTATGTTTTCTTACTTTGAACATGTAACTAATTCCTAAAGGCCAAACAAAAATTAACTAAAAGAATATAATAGAAAAACTAACATTTAGTTGTTCCTTGCAAGCTAAGCAGCACAAGTGTCCTGCCTCAAATGAGATCACACCTAGGGAACCAGAAGCAGGTCATGAAAATTCCGGAGAGTGTATGGGAAAATGGCATAGAAAATAGGTACCCCAGGGTCCCTATTTATAGTCCCAAGCAGATAACTAGATAAGCCTTTAGAGATAAACCTTTTGAATTCAAATAAGATAATCATTTATCTTATAATTCAAAACCCTTTATCCTAATATCTAATTATCGAAATTATGGTTTTTCCTAACCATAATTTCACTGACTATAAGAGCTGCCAAAATTGTCACTTACTCAACTATTGAATAATTACAATTCAGCCCTTGCACCTTTAATTAATTAAATTAATCACCAAATTAATTCCAATTAATTCCAGATTAATTTCTAATTAATTAATATAGTTTCTAATTAATATATTATCACTTTAATATATTAATAAACCATATATTTAGTTCCTGTTGATTTATTAATCACATAATAAATCAACCTTTCTCTCTACCGAACTTTCTACCAAACCTCCAGCTATGAGGGCAACCCAAATGGACTTTGCTACTATTAATTAGGTAAATTCAAATTATTAGCCATGGCTTAGACACCTAATCCAACAAAAGGTTCATGTCGGGTCATCCAGTAATGGCCCGAGACCCAAGTCTTCCGGCATTCCACATATCGCCAACCCCAAAGATGCCGACTGCTTTTATTGCAAAGAAAAGGGTCATTGGAAGAGAAGCAACCCGAAATATTTGCAGGACGTCAAGGACGGCAAAGTGAAGCCGACGTCAGCAGGTATGTACATTATATCTAAAAACTCACCATTTTCCAGTTCTTGGGTCCTTGATACAGGAGCACGGTAGATTGAACCTGATCATGGGCAATATGAGATCGTCGCCTGTTACCAATGGATGATATTGAGTTCTCAATATCTCATGAATATTTGAGTTCTTAAAAGAACCTAACCCTATATATATATATATATATATATATATATATATATATATATATATATATATATATATATATATATATATATATATATATATATATATATATATATATATATATATATATATATATATATATATATATATATATATATATATATATATATATATATAATTTTTATATCATTCGGGGATACTTTATAGTCTTTTGTGTTTAAATGCAGATATTATTGAAGACTAGCGGGAGCGGGATGAGCCAAACGGGAGATTATTGCGGACGGAGCGGGACGATATTTTGAGGTGCGGAATTTTCGGAAACTCGGATCTTTTAGCGGGCTTGGACTTGAAGCAAACATTTGGACCAAGAATGAAGATTTTGGGCTCATTTGGGTTTACGTAGCCCTAATGGGGGGTTGAATTGGGCCAAAAACCGGGTATTTCCCAAAAAAGAAAGGAGACAAAGCACATTTTTACGAGTTGGACCGGATCAGGCCCAAACTGGGCCTTTTATGCTGTCACGCGACCCGCGAAAATTATTGCACTAGCTTGCGCGACCCGTGTAAATGGTGCAGAGGATCATTTTTGTTATTTCAAGTGTGAGTCTGCTATATGGGCATAGGGGCAAGGGTTTCTCACTTCTTCAACATCAGGAATATCAGGGAATTTCGTGGGGAGCACACTTGAAGCCTTGGAGAAGAGATTTGTGAAGATTTGTTTATCATTTTCTACACTTGGTTTGTGATTTAGCTACACTTTATGTTTGATACATCTTATTACCTTTTGATGCTTGTTCTTCTAGCCATGCTTGGCTAGAACTTTCATTTTCAATATTGGGTGTTAATCTTTGAGCAACTAGAACATTTTGAATTGTTTTATGAGTTGAAGTTCATCCATGAATTAAATCTTTGTTTGAAACTCTATGATTGTTTTTGTGTTTATTTCCATGGTTTAAATGCTTGAATGATTATTGTTAATTACTTCCTTAATTACGTAATTGATTTTAGAAGTAATTTGGTAACAAATGGTTTTTATGGATGCTTATTATCTCATAAATAATCATAAGATTTTATTCTCTAAAAATTAAAGTGCAAGCTTTTGTAACTTTTTTTTTAGGATTGGTGACTCTTGGAACTTAATGCTAATCAATTTATTTGAACCAAATGCTTATTTGAGTCATGATTTTGATTAAGACGGATATTAAGAGTTTTTCTAATGTCTTTATGAATTAAGAGGATCTAGATGACTCAATGCTTTTGAGTTGTTATAACCAATGTGGTTGAATTAAGACATTGCACCATAAACCATGATGATAAATGAACTAGTTGTGCTTAGATTATAATCCCAATATTGATCTTTTACCCTTTATTGAATTTCACTCTTTTAAGTTACATGTTTTTATTGAAATCATTTCGCCAAAATTTATGACGTATTCTCGTTTTTACTGTCAACTAAAACAATCAAAACCCCCCCTTTTATTTTATTTTGTTTAAAACTATATATCGTTTTGAATTGATCACATTGATTTACAAATTGAACCAATCTCCGTGGATACGATCCTTTACCGCTATAAGCAAATTTGTGTACTTGATATATGATTTATTTTTGTTGGCCTCGACAACCACCAAGAACATGTCCATATCTGCAAGATTTTAGTTCTATACAAGAAAAAATAAAACGAAAATGCTACCTCATGCATGTAAATCATAAACCGAATAAAATGTCAGCCGGAGATCGTTGTGGGCTATATGAAAATATGGTTGCATCTGTGATTGTGATCTGACAGCTACACTAGCATTTCATGTGTAAAGACGGATGCACAATTTGAAAGAAAGTAAAAGTAAGCTCTAACATTTTAATAATTATGCATGTTGAAACATAATGTGAAGACATTTTAAAAGTTGAGTTATAAACGTATTTGAAGTGCCCTCTGTTTCAAGATACAAGATACCGAATATGTTTTTTTTTGTGGCCCATCTCGAAATTCTCGTTATAAATTATATTGTTGAACTTTTTGATTCAAATGGTTCTTCTTTTCTGTTGTTCATGGCTTCAAGTATCTTGTTTCATTTTTGATTTTTTAGAAATTGTTTTCAAAGTTTATTCTGAAATTAGGTGTTTACTACCGGAATTGATCAAACTAATGTACTTGACCTTTCCAATGGCTTTCTTAATGGAACCATCCCTCATTCATCGCTTCTATGACTCACTTAAGGCACATTGACCTTTCACATAACTCTCTTTATATTTTTAGATTTGGGTAGAAACATAGCATGTGTACCATTTCACAATTATATAACGTTACCTTCTGTTGGCGTTGTTGATCTTTCTCCTGCATTAAACCCCAGCTGTACCCTTTTTGCAGCTTTTTTCTTCGCCTGAATGAACTTATAAGTTCATTGGCTCTTTTTTCTTAGTTTGCGACTTTTGGGAAGGAAAGGGGAAAAATCAGCCTTCTTGGTGTGGCTTGGGAGGTTAACCTCACGTCTTATAGATGCATGGATTGGAAAAGGAAGGTGAACGTCTTATAGATACATGGATTGATTATTCTTACTTTTGGACCTGTAGCATTTTTGAAAATAATTGTTTGATTGTAGTAATGTACTTTGATATTATTTTAGGTTTACTTGCATATTGAACTCTGCTATCATGTTTTTTTTTCTATTAGAGCTTTGAACTTTCAATCATTTTTTTATCAACACTTATACTTTGGAATCCATCTGGTTATTGCATTGTACTATTGTTCTTTCTTTGTATCTACATAATGATGTTGTAATTAGGTGGATTACCAGCATGGTTCAAGCAGGATTCTTATTGCCACCAAACGTACATTCCATTTTACGGGTTTGGATCCTATACACTCATCATTTGGTTATTCCTTTTCCAGTGAGTATGTTGACCATGTGATGATTTAGATTGAGTGTCAAGGAGATGAACGTGAGTTCTTTAGCACTTTAAGATTGTTGAAGAGCATTGACATGTTAGGCAACATGTTAGGCAACAATTTAACTCGTAAAATCCCATCTGAAATTACCAATATTCATGACTTGTTTGCCCTAAACTTGTCAAGGACTCACGAAGATCGGTTCAAATGGTTGCTTTTTTTAATTTATGGTGTTCATGGCTTCAAGTTTTTCTTTCATTTTCTTGATGATTTTTCTTGAAATTACTTTCAGGATGTCTCTGAAAGTAGGTGTTTACTACTAGAATTGATATTTTCGTATGATCATCTTTGCATGACGTTATCCATATGGATATTTGGTAGCACTACAAAGGTACAAGTGAAGTCTGCCAAAGAATTCAATCTTGACCGGAGTCTACACATCAAATGTGGTCTATAAAGAAGTCTTATGTGATGAATCAGTTGTCATGCATATACCAATCCGGTTAGTATAATGATCATGCAATGATTAAGTGGTCAATGAGTTTTACACGAATTTAACCGTGATTTATTGAAGAGCATGTCTCCCAAGAAACAATCTAACATGAATCTCGTTTATTTTGGCAATGTTAGCATCATCAAAGCATTTTGGGTATTTAGAATAGTATCAAGTAGTACAGAATTCGTGATTGTAAAATGCTAGTTTGATCCATGACATGTGTTTCTATAATTTTAGTTTGATCCATGGCACGACAAATGGTGGGGTGTTACTTATCCATTTGGATGGTTTCTTTCGTATATATACCGATTAAGATTGGTATCTAGCCATTTCACTCTAAAATTCTTGATAATAACATAAAGTTGGCGTCCACTTCCTATTTGTTGACTGAAACATGTTGTTGCCAATTCTTTTGGAAAATCCTCAAATCAAATTGGGGTATCTCAAACATTACTACTTTATAAAACATATTCTCAAATCTCTTAATTAAAACTTTTTAAACCAAATTTATAATGTTTAATGCTTTAGGTAGTAACTGGATTTAAGAGGTACAATCTGCATAACATGAAGATACAACTCTCACTGCCTTGGGCTCTAATATGTGATTATTCTTAATGTTTTTTGTATTATTTATTGTTTTGTTTCAGGAAATCCAAATGCCCAAATTTCTCTAAGAGGACAATAGAACCCAAGGCTTGTATCATTGTAGAGAACACAAGACTGGTCACTGTGCACTACGTCTTACCGTGGATTGAGAATCGACATACACAAAAGAACAATGAATTCCAATCACAAAGACGCCGGTAATGATAAGAAGAATCAAAGTCCATGAAAGAATGAATCTAATGTAGTTGTTTTTTCTTGATGTTTCTGTTGGGGGAATTCGAGTTAGGGTTATGAGGAAATCTGGATCAAATCAGGAATCGTGTGAATACACTTTCCTTGTTTGATAATTCGACCCTAATGTCTGGGGTTCACGAATTCCAAGCTAGGATAATTCCTGAAGAACACAATTTCGATCTTAGGCACCGAAAAGAAATTCGAATGTAGAAGATGAAGGAAGAAGAAGATCTCTCGTTCAGTGTGTATCAGGAGCGTACCAAAAACGATTCAAATTGGGCAGTTTACTAGGGCAGTTTATAGGTTAGGGAAATTGACAGAATTTACCCTGGAACTTCATAGAATTCGCAAAAAACCCTATAGTACCAAATGTAAATTTCGTTTAGGTTTCGGGGCGCTGCCCCGAACCCCGCAAGGGGCCCCCATCAGGGGCGCTGCCCCTAGAACCCCGCCAGGGGTGCTGCCCCTTGGACCCCGCAAAGGGGGCGCAGCCCCCTTTGAACCCCTGCTTAAGGAGGCAAGCCCCCTTGAAACCCCCGTTAAGTCTGCGTACTGGCGACATTTAGTTGATACAAGTGCGCACTCCTGCACCTCCTAACTTGTATCAAAACTAAAATTGTCACCCTTGATACACGTATTAAATCCATTACACTTAATGTAGTTGGTGACACTAAAATCACCAACAATCCTCCCCTATTTTAGTGTAACCATGAAATAATAAACTTTAGAACAAAAAATCTCAAACTAATGCATAAATGAAAATATCGATACGATTGAATTTTCATGTTAGTATATTATACAATTCAAATATTCGAGAATCCGGGTGTCTTAAAGATTGAACCCATCAACTCGTTTGAATACCTGAAGATAGCATACACATTAGTTTCAACAATCATCTAAAACAAAAACTACATGACACTATTATAAAGCCGAATGTCCTAATCCATTCTTGACCGTATAAAAGCCAAGTCCCAAGCCTTTTGAAGTACGGCTACACTTCACGATCATATAGGTGATTCTTTTATTCATGTCCCTGCTTACATTTTATCAAAAGAATCATTAAGAAACTAAATTCATCCTGGTCTCACTACAGGTACAAACACACTTACCTTGGGATAATTATGATGTGTGTTTCAATTCATATAAATGAGCTTTCCGCATTGAATTCAACCTCTAACATTGTATTAGAGGGGAATTGGGTATCTCATCCATAAGAATTTATATAGACTTTAATCCCATCCCTATAGCAGACTTGTGCACTAAGTCTCGCGCCAAACTTTTCGTAAGATGGTCCGCCAAATTTTGTTACGATTTAACAAACTCTACCGAAATGACACCATCCATTATCAAATTTCTAATAATGCCATGTCTAACACCAATATGTCTAGATTTGCCATTATAAACCTGACTATAAGCTTTAGCCAACGTGGCAGCACTATCACAACGAATAGACATTGGTGCAATCGGTTTCTTCCACAATGGAATCTCATAGATTAAATTCTTTAACCATTCTGCTTCCTTACTAGCAGCAGACAGTGCAACAAATTCAGATTCCATTGTTGAACTTGTTATGCAAGTTTTCTTTTTAGATGCCCAAGAGATAGCACTACCTCCAAGCAAAAATACCCAACCACTAGTAGAAGAATGATCTTCCCCATTAGATATCCAACTTGCATCAGAGTGTCCTTCCAACACTGAAGGAAATCCTAAATAACACAGACCATAATCCTTGGTTCCATTCAAATACTTAAAGACACGATGAACAGCTTACCAATGTTAGGTACTAGGATTATGAGTAAATTGACTCTATCTTCCTACTGCATAAGCTATATTAGGACGAGTGCTAGTCATAGCATACATCAAAGAACCAATAGCTTGCGAGTACTCAAGTTGTGATATTGCTTTGCCTCTATTCGGCATCAACTTCATGCTAGGATCCATGGGAGTGCTAACAGGTGTACAATCACTATAATTAAACCTTTTGAGAATTTTCTCAACATAGTGTGACTGCGTAATAGCAAGTCCTTTCTTCACCCGTTTAATCCTTATTCCAAGGATTACATCCGCCTCCCCTATGTCCTTCATGGAGAATTTTGATGACAATAAATTCTTAGTAGCATCAACATGATGTTGATCAGTACCAAAAATCAACATATCATCCACATATAAGCAAATAATCACACCAGATCCAGAAGAATTAAATCGGCTGTAAACACATTTGTCAGATTGATTTAATGAAAAACCACTAGACAAAATCACTTCATCAAACTTCAAATGCCATTGTTTTGGAGCTTGTTTAAGTCCATACAATGATTTCACAAGTTTACATACCTTTTGTTCATTTTCGGGCAAAACAAAACCTTCCGGTTGTTTCATATAAACTTCCTCTTCAAGATCACCATTCAAGAAGGCGGTTTTGACATCCATTTGATGAATCACTAGATTGTGAATAGCTGCCAAAGCAAGTAACAATCTAATAGTAGCAATTCGTGCTACCGGTGCATACGTATCAAAATAATCGATATCGGATTTTTGTCTAAATCCTTGTATGACCAAACGTGCCTTGAACTTGTCAATAGTTCCATCTACCTTCATTTTCTTTTTGAAAATCCATTTACAACCCAAAGGTTTAGAACCAGGAGGTAGATCAGATAACACCCAAGTGTTATTCTCCAGAATTGATGACATTTCATCATTAATTGCTTCTTTCCAAAAAGCAACATCCTGATATTCCATAGCCTGTTTGAAGGTCTTTGGATCCTCCTCGGAATGGTAAGAATAAGGAATTTGTGTCCTTATTTCATCTCTTGATCCTTCCACCAAGTACACTTGAAAATCAGGACCAAAATCTTTTGCAACCCGACCTCGTTTGCTTTTACGAGGCTGCTGCGTTTCTAGAGTTGAAACGACTTCTTTACCATCTGATTTAGGCATTTCACTTGTGCTAGGGATCAGATCCTTTGGCCTTTGAATTGAAGAAAAACGTAGCTCATCAAAAATAGCATCACGCGACTTGATAACAGTGTGAACGGAAACTGCCTTATTAGGTTCTATGATATAGAACCTATAAGCCTTGAAATGTTCAGCATATCCAATGAATATACTATCAATTCCCCTTTCACCCAAATTCTTCTTTTTGGGTTCGGGTAATTTCACGACTGCTCGGCATCCCCAAATTCGAAAATAACTCAAATTTGGTGCTTGCTTGTGCCAAAGCTTATAAGGAGTAACTTTGTTCCTTTTATTAGGAACCCGATTTAGCACATAATTTTCCGTGAGCATAGCTTCACCCCAAAAGCCTTCACTTAGACCCGAAAAAGAAAGCATCGAATTTACCATTTCCTTTAAAATTCGATTTTTTCGTTCAGCGACACCATTTTGTTGTGGTGTATAAGGAGCTGTGGTTTCATGAATGATTCCAACTGATTGAAAGTATTGAGAATCCATATATTCTCCTCCTCGATCCGTCCTAAGACATTTTATCAAAATACCCAATTGTAACTCGACCTCGGTTTTGTATATTTTAAACTTTTTCAAAGCTTCATCTTTGGAATGCAATAAATACACATAACAAAACCGACTGGAATCATCAATAAAAGTAACAATGTACTTTTTATTTCCCAAAGAAGGTGTAGCATGGAAATCACATAGATCACTATGAATCAATTCCAAAACATCCGTTTTTCTGTTAATATTAGGAAATGGTTGTTTTGTGATCTTAGTTAACATACAAGTTTTACATTTTTCTGAATTAATGTCAAAAGCTGGAATTAATCCGGATTTTGTCATTTCAACCATTCTCCTAACATTAACATGTCCTAATCTATTATGCCATAACATTGAATTATCAAGAGAATGAGCAGAAGTCATAAAAATAGATTTGTCATGGGAAGCAAAACAATTAACAACATTAAGCTTAAAAACACGTTCATAATAATATCCAAATCCGACAAATACACCACATTTAGACAACACAAACTTGTTCGACTCGATAACTTGTTTATAACCCATACAATTCAACAAACCACTAGACACAAGGTTCTTTCGAACCTTTGGAACATACAAGACATCATACAAACTAATTGTCTTTCCAGAAGTAAAAGTAATACTAACAACACCAGTTCCTAATATTGGCTTTGATCCTTCATCCGCCATGCGTAAAACTGAACCTTTATTTACTATGTTCAACTTCGTGAACCACCGTTCATCACTACACACGTGATGAGTGGAACAGGTATCGAGCCACCATGAACCCGAATCAGCCTCCTGTACAAAAGAAACTTCTGGAGTTAGTGAAAGAACATTAGGTACTGAAGTTACAAGGTCAATTGTAAACTAACCTTTGGTTGCAGATTGGTCTTTAGACCCACTGCCACCAGCACCATCTTTTCTACTACCACCAGCACCATTATTTCCAAGTTTCACTCGACAGTCACGCTTCATATGCTGACACGCCTAGGTCGTCGTGCGGTCAAAAATAAGAAAAACCTAACACACTCACTAGCATAGTGGTAGTCAGGGTCGATCCACAGGAGTTTGGTGGTTAGGACAAGATGATAGTATACCAACTGTAGTGTCACTCTACAGTCAGCGGTATTGTTTCAACTTTCCTAAAAACCAATAAAAGCAAAATACCAAACAAGTGCCAAAACCAAATCAAACATGAACTAAACTAACTCAAATCAAGTCCTAGACAAAAGTTCCTTACTGAAATCAGAAACTAAATTCAGAATCCAGAAGCAAACAATCAATCCAGTACAATCAAACACATCCAAACATCAATAACATAAAACCGAATGATTAACTTTTATAAATACAAAAACCAAACATCAAACTAATATCCAAACACTCAAATATCAGATCTAAACTATCAACTATTCTACTGAAATCACAAATTATGAATTTGGACATCGAGTAATCGATGGAAATCCCGATTGCGGAATACCTCGATACCGAGTTGATAAAATATGAGAAAAACTAAATAACTAACCAAAATGTTGATTCCCACTGAAAAACTGACGAAATTGTGCCTTCAGATCCCTCCTTCGCGTCCCGGGATGAGTGAAAAGTCGGACGGGACTCCGATATTTATAGTTGTGTGAAATTAGGGTTTCCACGTCACGGCCACTTAGAATCCGCGACGCGCGTGTTGCCTTATCCCGACTTTTCGGAGTTTAAAACTCAAAAACGAAGATTTTATGATTTTTTGACATTAGCGTCGCTAATGTGGAAATTAGCGTCGCTAATATTGGATCTAGAAACTTCCACGCGCGAATTCGAATTTTGAATTGCAGATTTTCCCTCCTGCGAACATTAGTGACGCTAACTTTAAAAGTTAGTGACGCTAATATCTGCTGACTTCTTTTTCTTGTCCGTTTTGCTCCGTAACTTCTCCAGAATTGCACTAAAACCCCTGCATTTACACTAAAAACATTTCCAAGCACTTTGGCACAAAAGTAAGTGATATTAGCCAATTAATAAAGATAAATTAACTAAAACACGGCTAAACAACGCCTAAAATACTTGATATTACTAGGAGTTGTCAAACACCCCACACTTGTGTCTTGCTTGTCCCCAAGCAAGAGAGTTTTTAACAAATTATAATAAAGACTCAAACAATTTTTGACTGTGTTTAGTTTCAAAGCTTATTGCCTTATGAGTTAGAGTGAAATAGTTTGTGAAAGCCTAATTAGAATGTTCTTTGGAATTCATGGCTTTCTAGAGAACCCTTGATTACATACTTTCTGTCCACAATGAAGTGTACTTACTCATTCAGATTCTAAAGGCCATTAAGGAAGTGTCCATGACTTTCGATGTTGTCGTGTAACGAGCTTTCGAAAATACCATCCCAAACCAGACGATCTTAGGTGGTAAGGTGCATAAATGCCTCTTCGAGGCCACCCTTTTCGGACCTACCGGCTCAAACAACAAAGGCCACAGATTGACATTTCCTTCCTAAATTCCAATGCTAAAACACTCTAATCGTCTAACTCCTAAAACTCCACTTGTTTGACTAAACTAATAGCATGATAACAACTACATAGTATCTCTCGAAAAATACTAGTGCTATAAACAATCACAAACTATTCGTTTCAAAATTACAATTTATTAAAAATTTTGAAAAAGTTGCTAAAAATTTTGAAAATCAATCATTTCCCGCAAAAATTTCAAAAACACTCTTTCGACCGTCCACACCCCACACTTAAAACCGTACAACGTCCCCGTTGTACATAAAATGATTTCAAAACTAGGGAGAAAGAGTTACCCCTTTTTGGAACGGAGAATTGCTTGATTGTCGGGACCATTTGTAGCAGAGTTGATTGTTCACGTCATTCACGATGAAATCCGGGAGTCGGGGCGCAGCAGTAAACATGTCGGCATAACACGAGTGTAGGGGTACGGTGACCCCACACTTGCGTTATGCAACTCCATCAGTTGATGCAGCAATCACAGTTTGGCAGATACTAAATAACATATTAAGAATAGCAAAATACACAAAAGAAAATTATTTATTGCGAGTTGTTGTGTTTGCTGATTCCCCGTCTCCGCGACGCCGAAGTGTCAATGCCGCGGCGCGTAAACGCGATGAAATCCAGTGTCTGTCGACCAAGTTCGAAGGTCCGCGACGCCGAATGAAGATGACCGCGTCGCAAGTATGCACGAAAAGCCCCAGATTTTTTGATTTTTTAATTTTAGTCCGTTTTTCAAATTGATTGCACCAATATGTTCCTAAACAAAAGCCTAACAATAGCCCCAAGTTTAATTTCAGAAAAACAAGCTAAAATTGCCCTAATTTCTCATTTGGGTCAAAAACCCCAATTATGAACCCTAGAATTCTTGATTTTCGATTCCAACCTGTTTTTATCAAATTGAATACACCAATATCATCCTATACTAACCATTAACAAAAGTCCTCTGTCAATTTCACGAAAAACAAGCAACAAAGCCACCAAATCGGGTAAAAACCCGAAGAACCCTAAAACGAGCCCTAATTTCACAAATTTCTGATTTTTGCATGTTTTTGTTAAATTGAATACACCAATAGGTAGCTATATGTGCGATTAAGAAACCCTAGGTGGTAATTTGTCGAAAAACAAACAAGAAATCCATCAATTTGAGGTTGAAAGGTCCGATTTCACGAAAACCCCAAAAATGGCCCTAATTTTCGTTTTTTTCGATTCGTGACTTGTTTTAGCTCAATTGATTATGCCAATATGTCCTATACCCACCGATTAAGAAACCCAAGTAGCTCGAATCGGGGGTAAAGGTTGCGAAACCCGAAACCCCAAAATCGGCTCTAAAATTCCGAATTCGAGCTACATTTGCGTGAAATCTTTAAAGGGAAAGTTGAGATACATACCTGAGATGCTTAATTGAAGTTTGGCAGGAGCAATTTCACGAAAACAAGAAAAATATGGCGGGTTTGTGAGTGTTCGGCTCGGCAGTCGCGCAAGGAGGGGAAGGGAGGATCACATTAGCGTCGAGAAGGAGAAACAAGGGTTGACCAGTGTTTGGCCAAGGTTAGCGTCACTAATATTAAAAATTAGTGGCGCTAACTTGTAATTTTCCATTTTTTTCGCAATTTTTTTTTCGTATTTTTAAAACCCGTTCGACCACCCCACACTCGAGTTATGCCAGGACATTTTAAAAAAAAAATTTCCAAGTGATATTTTGACAAAATAAAAACTAAAAATTAAAAACAAAAATAAAAATAAAATACTTACCGAAATGCCGGGTTGCGTCCCGAAAGCGCTTCTTTATTCGGTCTTTTAGCTGGACCGTCTTTCTGCGGCTACGGTGGATCGTACGCCATTTGACTCCACTGAATTTCAGTTACCACCGTTCCTTCATTGATCCCGTACTCCAATTTTCCCGGGTCAAATGGTTTGCCGGTTCCTCTGCTGCTGCCCGGTTGCCGTTTTCTGATTATTTCGCGCGAATGCTTAGAAGTGGCTTTAAACCTCCATGCTCGGTCCTTCTTTCGGTATCTCTTCAAGATCATAGGCTTGACATGAAGCGCGCCCAGTGCCTCTCCCAGTAATTGGTTTGCAGATTTCATTTTGCTTGCGTCACGCGTGCTATCTTCAGTTTGCAATTTTGGCTTGCAGTACCAATAAAGGTTTTCTAATCGAATGAGATTGGAAGGCAACATATCGGGATGCTTCCATATATCCTCATCGATGGTATTGATCACATCTAATTTTCCATTCATGAATGGATCATGAGTGGCGATAAAACCATGTTTATTGTTTTCAAAGACCAACTCGTCGGCATCATCTTCTTGATCATCGTCCAACAGGTGGATCGGGGCCAAGAGTGAGCGACTGGTTTGATCTGATCTGGTGGTGGTACAAAGTCACCCATCATCAGATCCTTACTTTCAAATTTCACAAAATTTTTAAAAATTTCAGGGTCGGGGGTAATATTGTCATCTACACCCCTTTCCCCAATAGTATCAAAAACTTCAACAATTTCGGGACTTGCTGGGCTGGGATCTGTACTTTCACTTACAATCCCCTCCACAACATCCTCATCAATCAAATCGTCTGGTAATGGTACAGATTCACACATCACCAGATCAACATTATCAACATTTTCAAAAACATCAAAATCATCAAAAGCTGTTGAGTTAGAAGTAGCATTGTCACCTACAACCTCTTCCTCAACAACATTTTCGACCCTCTCAGTGGTCTCTTGACTTTCCCACGGTGTATGCCCTTCCATCACATATTCAGTTGATGCAAGTTCACACACATTATTATTGGTATAAAAATCACTCGCCTCCGGTTCTGGCAAAGGTGGTGAACATTTCCAACTTTCCTCTAACCTATCTAAAGAAGCTTACAATCTTACAAGAGCATCAGCCTGGTCCTTCTGCTCTTGGTGAGTGTTATACCAGAGTACCCAACGTTGGGCCCAAGTTGCAGAATTCTCAGGCTGAGATGACACCTCGGTCCGCCATCCATTGTCATCGGATAATCCATTGTAGCAATCATCCTCGTAATAGGTGTCGGCCGGATTTTCATAATATTCATAATACTGATCCGGGTACATGTAATCGCCCATTATGAAGACGTACACATACCAAAAATAAACAAATCAAACATCAAAAGAAACAACCCTACTGATCGTCTATCCTAAGCGAACAACTCCCCGGCAACGGCGCCAAAATTTGACACGCCTAGGTCGTCGTGCGGTCAAAAATAAGAAAAACCTAACACACTCACTAGCATAGTGGTAGTCAGGGTCGATACGCAGGAGTTTGGTGGTTAGGACAAGACGATAGTATACCAACTGTAGTGTCACTCTACAGTCAGCGGCATTGTTTCTACTTTCCCAAAAACCAATAAAAGCAAAATACCAAACAAGTGCCAAAACCAAATCAAACATGAACTAAACTAACTCAAATCAAGTCCTAGACTAAAGTTCCTTACTGAAATCAGAAACTAAATTCAGAATCCAGAAGCAAACAATCAATCCAGTACAATCAAACACATCCAAACATCAATAACATCAAACCGAATGATTAACTTTTATAAATCCAAAAACCAAACATCAAACCAATATCCAAACACTCAAATATCAGATCTAAACTATCAACTATTCTACTAAAATCACAAATTATGAATCCAAACAAACATCGAAGAATCGATGGAAATCCCGATTGCGGAATACCTCGATACCGAGTTGATAAAATATGAGAAAAACTAAATAACTAACCAAAATGTTGATTCCCACTGAAAAACTGACGAAATTGTGCCTTCAGATCACTCCTTCGCGTCCCGGGATGAGTGAAAAGTCGGACGGGACTCCGATATTTATAGTTGTGTGAAATTAGGGTTTCCGCGTCGCGGCCACTTTGAATCCGCGACGCGCGAGTTGCCTTATCCCGACTTTTCGGAGTTTAAAACTCAAAAACGGAGATTTTATGATTTTTTGACATTAGCGTCGCTAATGTGGAAATTAGCGTCGCTAATATTGGATCTAGAAACTTCCACGCGCGAATTCGAATTTTGAATTGCAGATTTTCCCTCCTACGAACATTAGTGACGCTAACTTTAAAAGTTAGCGACGCGAATATCTGCTGACTTCTTTTTCTTGTCCGTTTTGCTCCGTAAATTCTCCAGAATTGCACTAAAACCCCTGCATTTACACTAAAAACATTCCAAGCACTTTGGCACAAAAGTAAGTGATATTAGCCAATTAATAAAGATAAATTAACTAAAACACGGCTAAACAACGCCTAAAATACTTGATATTACTAGGCGTTGTCAAACACCCCACACTTGTGCCTTGCTTGTCCCCAAGCAAGAGAGTTTTTAACAAATTATAATAAAGACTCAAACAATTTTTGACTGTGTTTAGTTTCAAAGCTTATTGCCTTATGAGTTAGAGTGAAATAGTTTGTGAAAACCTAATTAGAATGTTCTTTGGAATTCATGGCTTTCTAGAGAACCCTTGATTACATACTTTCTGTCCACAATGAAGTGTACTTACTCATTCAGATTCTAAAGGCCATTAAGGAATTGTCCATGACTTTCGATGTTGTCCGTGTAACGAGCTTTCGAAAATACCATCCCAAACCAGACGATCTTAGGTGGTAAGGTGCATAAATGCCTCTACGAGGCCACCCTTTTCGGACCTACCGGCTCGAACAACAAAGGCTACAGATTGACATTTCCTTCCTAAATTCCAATCCTAAAACACTCTAATCGTCAAACTCCTAAAACTCAACTTGTTTGACTAAACTAATAGCATGATAACAACTACATAGTATCTCTCGAAAAATACTAGTGCTATAAACAATCACAAACTATTCGTTTCAAAATTACAATTTATTAAAAATTTTGAAAAAGTTGCTAAAAATTTTGAAAATCAATCATTTCCCGCAAAAATTTCAAAAACACTCTTTCGACCGTCCACACCCCACACTTAAAACCGTACAACGTCCCCGTTGTACATAAAATGATTTCAAAACTAGGGAAAAAGAGTTACCCCTTTTTGGAACGGAGAATTGCTTGATTGTCGGGACCATTTGTAGCAGAGTTGATTGTTCACGTCATTCACGATAAAGACCGGGAGTCGGGGCGCAGCAGTAAACATGCCGGCATAACACGAGTGTAGGGGTACGGTGACCCCACACTTGCGTTATGCAACTCCATCCGTTGATGCAGCAATCACAGTTTGGCAGATACTAAATAACATATTAAGAATAGCAAAATACACAAAAGAAAATTATTTATTGCGAGTTGTTGTCCTTGCTGATTCCCCGTCTCTGCGACGCCGAAGTGTCAATGCCGCGGCACGTAAACGCGATGAAATCCAGTGTCTGTCGACCAAGTTCGAAGGTCCGCGACGCCGAATGAAGATGACCGCGTCGCAAGTATGCACGAAAAGCCCCAGATTTTTCGATTTTTTAATTTTAGTCCGTTTTTCAAATTGATTGCACCAATATGTTCCTAAACAAAAGCCTAACAATAGCCCTAAGTTTAATTTCAGAAAAACAAGCTAAAATTGCCCTAATTTCTCATTTGGGTCAAAAACCCCAATAATGAACCCTAGAATTCTTGATTTTCGATTCCAACCTGTTTTTATCAAATTGAATACACCAATAGCATCCTATACTAACCATTAACAAAAGCCCTCTGTCAATTTCACGAAAAACAAGCAACAAAGCCACCAAATCGGGTAAAAACCCGAAGAACCCTAAAACGAGCCCTAATTTCACAAATTTCTGATTTTTGCATGTTTTTGTTAAATTGAATACACCAATAGGTAGCTATATGTGCGATTAAGAAACCCTAGGTGGTAATTTGTCGAAAAACAAACAAGAAATCCATCAATTTGAGGTTGAAAGGTCCGATTTCACGAAAACCCCAAAAACGGCCCTAATTTTCGTTTTTTCGATTCGTGACTTGTTTTAGCTCAATTGATTATGCCAATATGTCCTATACCCACCGATTAAGAAACCCAAGCTTCAATTTCAAGAAAAACAAACCCCAAATAGCTCGAATCGGGGGTAAAGGTTGCGAAACCCGAAACCCCAAAATCGGCTCTAAAATTCCGAATTCGAGCTACATTTGCGTGAAATATTGAAAGGGAAAGTTGAGATACATACCTGAGATGCTTAATTGAAGTTTGGCAGGAGCAATTTCACGAAAACAAGAAAAATATGGCGGGTTTGTGAGTGTTCGGCTCG
Source organism: Cichorium intybus (assembly GCA_023525715.1). NCBI lineage: Eukaryota > Viridiplantae > Streptophyta > Magnoliopsida > Asterales > Asteraceae > Cichorium > Cichorium intybus. Next base: position 120,400,205 of record CM042009.1, on the reverse strand, counting down.
GCAGTCGCGCAAGGAGGGGAAGGGAGGATCACATTAGCGTCGAGAAGGAGAAACAAGGGTTGACCAGTGTTTGGCCAAGGTTAGCGTCACTAATATTAAAAATTAGTGGCGCTAACTTGTAATTTTCCATTTTTTTCGCAATTTTTTTTTCGTATTTTTAAAACCCGTTCGACCACCCCACACTCGAGTTATGCCAGGACATTTTAAAAAAAAAAATTTCCAAGTGATATTTTGACAAAATAAAAACTAAAAATTAAAAACAAAAATAAAAATAAAATACTTACCGAAATGTCGGGTTGCCTCCCGAAAGCGCTTCTTTATTCGGTCTTTTAGCTGGACCGTCTTTCTGCGGCTACGGTGGATCGTACGCCATTTGACTCCACTGAATTTCAGTTACCACCGTTCCTTCATTGATCCCGTACTCCAATTTTCCCGGGTCAAATGGTTTGCCGGTTCCTCTGCTGCTGCCCGGTTGTCGTTTTCTGATTATTTCGCGCGAATGCTTAGAAGTGGCTTTAAACCTCCAAGCTCGGTCCTTCCTTCGATATCTCTTCAAGATCATAGGCTTGACATGAAGCGCGCCCAGTGCCTCTCCTAGTAATTGGTTTGCAGATTTCATTTTGCTTGCGTCACGCGTGCTATCTTCAGTTTGCAATTTTGGCTTGCAGTACCAATAAAGGTTTTCTAATCGAATGAGATTGGAAGGCAACATATCGGGATGCTTCCATATATCCTCATCGATGGTATTGATCACATCTAATTTTCCATTCATGAATGGATCATGAGTGGCGATAAAACCATGTTTATTGTTTTCAAATACCAACTCGTCGGCATCATCTTCTTGATCATCGTCCAACAGGTGGATCGGGGCTAAGAGTGAGCGACTGGTTTGATCTGATCTGGTGGTGGTACAAAGTCACCCATCATCAGATCCTTACTTTCAAATTTCACAAAATTTTTAAAAATTTCAGGGTCGGGGGTAATATTGTCATCTACACCCCTTTCCCCAATAGTATCAAAAACTTCAACAATTTCGGGACTTGCTGGGCTGGGATCTGTACTTTCACTTACAATCCCCTCCACAACATCCTCATCAATCAAATCGTCTGGTAATGGTACAGATTCACACATCACCAGATCAACATTATCAACATTTTCAAAAACATCAAAATCATCAAAAGCTGTTGAATTAGAAGTAGCATTGTCACCTACAACCTCTTCCTCAACAACATTTTCGACCCTCTCAGTGGTCTCTTGACTTTCCCACGGTGGATGCCCTTCCATCACATATTCAGTTGATGCAAGTTCACACATATTATTATTGGTATAAAATTCACTCGCCTCCGGTTCTGGCGAAGGTGGTGAACATTTCCAACTTTCCTCTAACCTATCTAAAGAAGCTTACAATCTTACAAGAGCATCAGCCTGGTCCTTCTGCTCTTGGTGAGTGTTATACCAGAGTACCCAAAGTTGGGCCCAAGTTGCAGAATTCTCAGGCTGAGATGACACCTCGGTCCGCCATCCATTGTCATCGGATGATCCATTGTAGCAATCATCCTCGTAATAGGTGTCGGCCGGATTTTCATAATATTCATAATACTGATCCGGGTACATGTAATCGCCCATTATGAAGACGTACACATACCAAAAATAAACAAATCAAACATCAAAAGAAACAACCCTACTGATCGTCTATCCTAAGCGCACAACTCCCCGGCAACGGCACCAAAATTTGACACGCCTAGGTCGTCGTGCGGTCAAAAATAAGAAAAACCTAACACACTCACTAGCATAGTGGTAGTCAGGGTCGATCCGCAGGAGTTTGGTGGTTAGGACAAGACGATAGTATACCAACTGTAGTGTCACTCTACAGTCAGCGGCATTGTTTCTACTTTCCCAAAAACCAATAAAAGCAAAATACCAAACAAGTGCCAAAACCAAATCAAACATGAACTAAACTAACTCAAATCAAGTCCTAAACTAAAGTTCCTTACTGAAATCAGAAACTAAATTCAGAATCCAGAAGCAAACAATCAATCCAGTACAATCAAACACATCCAAACATCAATAACATCAAACCGAATGATTAACTTTTATAAATCCAAAAACCAAACATCAAACCAATATCCAAACACTCAAATATCAGATCTAAACTATCAACTATTCTACTAAAATCACAAATTATGAATCCAAACAAACATCGAGTAATCGATGGAAATCCCGATTGCGGAATACCTCGATACCGAGTTGATAAAATATGAGAAAAACTAAATAACTAACCAAAATGTTGATTCCCACTGAAAAACTGACGAAATTGTGCCTTCAGATCCCTCCTTCGCCTCCCGGGATGAGTGAAAAGTCGGGCGGGACTCCGATATTTATAGTTGTGTGAAATTAGGGTTTCCACGTCACGGCCACTTAGAATCCGCGACGCGCGTGTTGCCTTATCCCGACTTTTCGGAGTTTAAAACTCAAAAACGGAGATTTTATGATTTTTTGACATTAGCGTCGCTAATGTGGAAATTAGCGTCGCTAATATTGGATCTAGAAACTTCCACGCGCGAATTCGAATTTTGAATTGCAGATTTTCCCTCCTGCAAACATTAGTGACGCTAACTTTAAAAGTTAGCGACGCTAATATCTGCTGACTTCTTTTTCTTGTCCGTTTTGCTCCGTAAATTCTCCAGAATTGCACTAAAACCCCTGCATTTACACTAAAAACATTTCCAAGCACTTTGGCACAAAAGTAAGTGATATTAGCCGGTTAATAAAGATAAATTAACTAAAACACGGCTAAACAACGCCTAAAATACTTGATATTACTAGGCGTTGTCAAACACCCCACACTTGTGCCTTGCTTGTCCCTAAGCAAGAGAGGTTTTAACAAATTATAATAAAGACTCAAACAATTTTTGACTGTGTTTAGTTTCAAAGCTTATTGCCTTATGAGTTAGAGTGAAATAGTTTGTGAAAACCTAATTAGAATGTTCTTTGGAATTCATGGCTTTCTAGAGAACCCTTGATTACATACTTTATGTCCACAATGAAGTGTACTTACTCATTCAGATTCTAAAGGCCATTAAGGAAGTGTCCATAACTTTCGATGTTGTCCGTGTAACGAGCTTTCGAAAATACCATCCCAAACCAGACGATCTTAGGTGGTAAGGTGCATAAATGCCTCTTCGAGGCCACCCTTTTCGGACCTACCGGCTCGAACAACAAAGGCCACAGATTGACATTTCCTTCCTAAATTCCAATGCTAAAACACTCTAATCGTCTAACTCCTAAATCTCAACTTGTTTGACTAAACTAATAGCATGATAACAACTACATAGTATCTCTCTTAAAATACTAGTGCTATAAACAATCACAAACTATTCGTTTCAAAATTACAATTTATTAAAAATTTTGAAATAGTTGCTAAAAATTTTGAAAATCAATTATTTCTCGCAAAAATTTCAAAAACACTCTTTCGACCGTCCACACCCCACACTTAAAACCGTACAACGTCCCCGTTGTACATAAAATGATTTCAAAACTAGGGAGAAAGAGTTACCCCTTTTTGGAACGGAGAATTGCTTGATTGTCGGGACCATTTGTAGCAGAGTTGGTTGTTCACGTCATTCACGATGAAATCCGGAAGTCGGGGCGCAGCAGTAAACACGCCGGCATAACACGAGTGTAGGGGTACGGTGACCCCACACTTGCGTTATGCAACTCCATCAGTTGATGCAGCAATCACAGTTTGGCAGATACTAACAAACATATTAAGAATAGCAAAATACACAAAAGAAAATTATTTATTGTGAGTTGTTGTCCTTGCTGATTCCCCGTCTCCGCGACGCCGAAGTGTCAATGCCGCGGCGCATAAACGCGATGAAATCCAGTGTCTGTCGACCAAGTTCGAAGGTCCGCGACGCCGAATGAAGATGACCGCGTCGCAAGTATGCACGAAAAGCCCCAGATTTTTCGATTTTTTAATTTTAGTCCGTTTTTCAAATTGATTGCACCAATATGTTATTAAACAAAAGCCTAACAAAAGCCCTAAGTTTAATTTTAGAAAAACAAGCTAAAATTGCCCTAATTTCTCATTTGGGTCAAAAACCCCAATTATGAACCCTAGAATTCTTGATTTTCGATTCCAACCTGTTTTTATCAAATTGAACACACCAATAGCATCCTATACTAACCATTAACAAAATACCTCTGTCAATTTCACAAAAAAAAAGCAACAAAGCCACCAAATCGGGTAAAAACCCGAAGAACCCTAAAACGAGCCCTAATTTCACAAATTTCTGATTTTTGCATGTTTTTGTTAAATTGAATACACCAATAGGTAGCTATATGTGCGATTAAGAAACCCTAGGTGGTAATTTGTCGAAAAACAAACAAGAAATCCATCAATTTGAGGTTGAAAGGTCTGATTTCACGAAAACCCCAAAAACGGCCCTAATTTTCGTTTTTTCGATTCGTGACTTGTTTTAGCTCAATTGATTATGCCAATATGTCCTATACCCACCGATTAAGAAACCCAAGCTTCAATTTCAAGAAAAACAAACCCCAAATAGCTCGAATCGGGGGTAAAGGTTGCGAAACCCGAAACCCCAAAATCGGCTCTAAAATTCCGAATTCGAGCTACATTTGCGTGAAATCTTGAAAGGGAAAGTTGAGATACATACCTGAGATGCTTAATTGAAGTTTGGCTGGAGCAATTTCACGAAAACAAGAAAAATATGGCGGGTTTGTGAGTGTTCGGCTCGGCAGTCGCGCAAGGAGGGGAAGGGAGGATCACATTAGCGTCGAGAAGGAGAAACAAGGGTTGACCAGTGTTTGACCAAGGTTAGCGTCACTAATATTAAAAATTAGTGGCGCTAACTTGTAATTTTCCATTTTTTCGCAATTTTTTTTCGTATTTTTAAAACCCGTTCGACCACCCCACACTCGAGTTATGCCAGGACATTTTAAAAAAAAAAATTCCAAGTGATATTTTGACAAAATAAAAACTAAAAATTAAAAACAAAAATAAAAATAAAATATTTACCGAAATGCCGGGTTGCGTCCCGAAAGCGCTTCTTTATTAGGTCTTTTAGCTGGACCGCCTTTCTGCGGCTACGGTGGATCGTACGCCATTTGACTCCACTGAATTTCAGTTACCACCATTCCTTCATTGATCCCGTACTCCAATTTTCCCGGGTCAAATGGTTTGCCGGTTCCTCTGCTGCCCGGTTGCCGTTTTCTGATTATTTCGCGCGAATGCTTAGAAGTGGCTTTAAACCTCCAAGCTCGGTCCTTCCTTCGGTATCTCTTCAAGATCATAGGCTTGACATGAAGCGCGCCCAGTGCCTCTCCCAGTAATTGGTTTGCAGATTTCATTTTGCTTGCGTCACGCGTGCTATCTTCAGTTTGCAATTTTGGCTTGCAGTACCAATAAAGGTTTTCTAATCGAATGAGATTGGAAGGCAACATATCGGGATGCTTCCATATATCCTCATCGATGGTATTGATCACATCTAATTTTCCATTCATGAATAGATCATGAGTGGCGATAAAACCATGTTTATTGTTTTCAAAGACCAACTCGTCGGCATCATCTTCTTGATCATCGTCCAACAGGTGGATCGGGGCCAAGAGTGAGCGACTGGTTTGATCTGATCTGGTGGTGGTACAAAGTCACCCATCATCAGATCCTTACTTTCAAATTTCACAAAATTTTTAAAAATTTCAGGGTCGGGGGTAATATTGTCATCTACACCCCTTTCCCCAATAGTATCAAAAACTTCAACAATTTCGGGACTTGCTGGGCTGGGATCTGTACTTTCACTTACAATCCCCTCCACAACATCCTCATCAATCAAATCGTCTGGTAATGGTACAGATTCACACATCACCAGATCAACATTATCAACATTTTCAAAAACATCAAAATCATCAAAAGCTGTTGAGTTAGAAGTAGCATTGTCACCTACAACCTCTTCCTCAACAACATTTTCGACCCTCTCAGTGGTCTCTTGACTTTCCCACGGTGGATGCCCTTCCATCACATATTCAGTTGATGCAAGTTCACGCACATTATTATTGGTATAAAATTCACTCGCCTCCGGTTCTGGCGAAGGTGGTGAACATTTCCAACTTTCCTCTAACCTATCTAAAGAAGCTTACAATCTTACAAGAGCATCAGCCTGGTCCTTCTGCTCTTGGTGAGTGTTATACCAGAGTACCCAAAGTTGGGCCCAAGTTGCAGAATTCTCAGGCTGAGATGACACCTCGGTCCGCCATCCATTGTCATCGGATGATCCATTGTAGCAATCATCCTCGTAATAGGTGTCGGCCGGATTTTCATAATATTCATAATACTGATCCGGGTACATGTAATCGCCCATTATGAAGACGTACACATACCAAAAATAAACAAATCAAACATCAAAAGAAACAACCCTACTGATCGTCTATCCTAAGCGCACAACTCCCCGGCAACGGCGCCAAAATTTGACACGCCTAGGTCGTCGTGCGGTCAAAAATAAGAAAAACCTAACACACTCACTAGCATAGTGGTAGTCAGGGTCGATCCGCAGGAGTTTGGTGGTTAGGACAAGACGATAGTATACCAACTGTAGTGTCACTCTACAGTCAGCGGCATTGGTTCTACTTTCCCAAAAACCAATAAAAGCAAAATACCAAACAAGTGCCAAAACCAAATCAAACATGAACTAAACTAACTCAAATCAAGTCCTAGACTAAAGTTCCTTACTGAAATCAGAAACTAAATTCAGAATCCAGAAGCAAACAATCAATCCAGTACAATCAAACACATCCAAACATCAATATCATCAAACCGAATGATTAACTTTTATAAATCCAAAAACCAAACATCAAACCAATATCCAAATACTCAAATATCAGATCTAAACTATCAACTATTCTACTAAAATCACAAATTATGAATCCAAACAAACATCGAGTAATCGATGGAAATCCCGATTGCGGAATACCTCGGTACCGAGTTGATAAAATATGAGAAAAACTAAATAACTAACCAAAATGTTGATTCCCACTGAAAAACTGACGAAATTGTGCCTTCAGATCCCTCCTTCGCGTCCCGGGATGAGTGAAAAGTCGGACGGGACTCCGATATTTATAGTTGTGTGAAATTAGGGTTTCCGCGTCGCGGCCACTTAGAATCCGCGACGCGGGTGTTGCCTTATCCCGACTTTTCGGAGTTTAAAACTCAAAAACGGAGATTTTGTGATTTTTGGACATTAGCGTCGCTAATGTGGAAATTAGCGTCGCTAATATTGGATCTAGAAACTTCCACGCGCGAATTCGGATTTTGAATTGCAGATTTTCCCTCCTGCGAACATTAGCGACGCTAACTTTAAAAGTTAGCGACGCTAATATCTGCTGACTTCTTTTTCTTGTCCGTTTTGCTCCGTAACTTTTCCAGAATTGCACTAAAACCCCTGCATTTACACTAAAAACATTTCCAAGCACTTTGGCACAAAAGTAAGTGATATTAGCCAATTAATAAAGATAAATTAACTAAAACACGGCTAAACAACGCCTAAAATACTTGATATTACTAGGCGTTGTCATATGCCCTTTCAGTTTGCATCTCTAACACACAAGATCTATGGAATCTTTGTTTTTCTTGTTGGACTTGTTGTTGTTACCCTCATACTTACGTTTTTTACCCTTTCCCTTGTTGTTAGAATTGTTGGCCTCAATCATGTGAACTTGGGGCTGTCCATTTTCAGATTTGCCCTTGCCTTGATTGTCACTCTCTTGATCACGAAGACCCTCTTTGATTCTCAAGTGACTCCCAAGTTGAACCAAATTCATTTCTTCCTTTTGATGTTTCAGATTGTGTTTGAAATCCTTCCATGAGGGTGGAAGTTTATCAATCACACTCGAAACAGCAAAGGCTTCATCCACATTCATGTTGTGTTGTTTAAATTGACCATAAATTCGGAGGATTTCGTTGTATTGTTCCATGACAGATCGAGAATCAATCATTTTATAATTGTTGAAATCAGACACAATGAACTTTTTACTAGAAGCATCCTCAGCAATATATTTTGCTTCAAGTGTGTTCCATAATTCACTGGCTGTTTCAACACTTTGATAAGTATCAAAGAGAGAATCACACATACCATTCAGATGTTGTCATTCTCCCAACCTTCAAAGTGATCAACAGGAAGTGCATCTTCTTTTGCCAGCGTCTGAAATCTTGACCCTGGAACTTCTCCAATTTGCCAAACGTAGCAGTCATCTCCTTCACAGTATTTCCAGACATGCTTACTCAGAAAACGAATTATCAAACAAGATTGTTGGGGGAATTCGAGTTAGGGTTATGAGGAAATCTGGATCAAATCAGGAAACGTGTGAATACACTTTCCTTGTTTGATAATTCGACCCTAATGCCTTGGGTTCACGAATTCCAAACTAGGATAATTCCTGAAGAACACAATTTCGATCTTAGGCACCAGAAAGAAATTCGAATGTAGAAGATGAAGGAAGAAAAAGATCTCTCGTTCACTGTGTATCAGGAGCGTACCAAAAACGATTCAAATTGGGCAGTTTACTAGGGCAGTTTACAGGTTAGGGAAATTGACAGAATTTACCCTGGAACTTCATAGAATTCGCAAATAACCCTATAGTACCAAATGTAAATTTCGTTTAGGTTTCGGGGCGCTGCCCCGAACCCCGCAAAGGGGCGCAATCCCCTTTGAACCCCTGCTCAAGGGGGCAAGCCCCCTTGAAACCCCCGTTAAGTCTGCGTACTAGTGACATTTAGTTGATACAAGTGTGCACTCCCGCACCTCCTAACTTGTATCAAAACTAAAATTGTCACCCTTGATACACGTATTAAATCCATTACACTTAATGTAGTTGGTGACACTAAAATCACCAACAGTTTCTCTTATATTTTAAGATCAGATCAAATTATCAAGAATGAGGATTTCTTATGATTTAGAAAAAGTCGTATTGTTGTCTCGGTCTATCCCAAGCGTTTCTTACAGAATATAAAAGGAAGATGCGTCTGAACCACTCTCTTAGGGCCACCAACAACAATTAATTAGAATTCCTGTCCCTCTTTTTACATTATTGAGTCAAGATTGCACTCTTTGGGGGTCAACACTTCATTCTTTTCCAACTAAAGATATTTTGTCGGTTGTCATAGAATTTCCATATCCCACAACAATAATAATATAATTAATGACCTTTTACTGTTGCTATTCTATGAACTATTTATTTTTAGAACCAAATTAATGTTAGACTACAACCAAAAACAACAAACTTGTTAATATATAATACTTCATAATACTCCATACTACATAAATGGAAGTACAGTGCTACTTATTGCATTTAACTTGTTATCGGCTAATTTCATAAATATGTGATTCTAATTCTTAAATGCTGTTATTATATATGGGAAGATATATATGGGCAGTTATTTACGGTTTGTTGACTAGTCCAAAACACCGGGAAATAATAACTACAGCATACACCCTATATAAAATGAATCTACCGTCTCGACAACATGAATGTAAGGTCATTATCGCTGAATTTTCACACCCAATTGTCGTTGACAGCAACTAATCAAATTGACCCTATAGGTAATTTTTCTCCATTGTATAGCAAATTGGTTGTTTTCTTGCGATGTGTTAATTCAGGCATCCTGAAAAGTTCATATCTTCAAAATGTTGCATCTTTTATTGAACCATCTTAAGTGGACCATTCTATATGGAGATTATCTGAAAAATGAGTGTTTGAAAGATGATCCATCAATATATACTTGTTACTACCATGCTTTTATCTATAAGTTATCTACAAAATTGGTCAAACTGGAAAATTAGACTGATTAACTAACAACTCCCTTCAAAACATTACTTAGTCTATGATGATGTGCAATCCATTAACTCTAAATTTGGGATTTTCAATTGAGAACTAATATATAAAATCAGGGTTTTCAAAAGACGTATGGATCTTTGAATAAGCAGGTTTGATAAAATATTCAACTTAACAATATGAATGTAGCAAACATAACTAGATAGCAATCAAATCTAAGTATTGAATACTACAGATAAAAAATATAGCATAATCTGAAGAATAGAGCCTAGGAAATCATAATTCAATGCTAAACATAGTGATAAAGCAAACCGAATGAAGTCTCGACTCGTAATTCTTCACGCTCTCGATTCCATTCTCCACGCCACATCTTCTGCTCGTTTCTAACCTCTAAGGGCTTCAAATAATTTGCAGTAGGCAAGCTATGCATATGAATTGGTGTAAACCTTGAGGTGAAGGCCTCTATTTATAGTGTTGGAGACAGGAGATTACACGACACATATGTATGGGTACGCGGCACGTAATCGACGCATAATGCGATTTTGAGCTGGCATAGTGCTTCGTCCTTTTGGCCACTATCTGATTGTCGGCCGCGTACCACCATCGATTACGCAGCTCGTAACATGTTCATATGAGGTCACTGCGTGCGTCACGATTATGCGGCCCGAGTACACGGCGTGTAATCGGCTCCTAAGCCTTGTCTTGCCATTTTGTGCGTTTAAGTTCCGTGTTCAGCATCACTTCCTCCGCAAAGTCTTTTATCTTGTGTTTTGGTAATTTAAGCATAATTAGTACCTTTTATCTTGATATCATACCGAAAACACGTGTTTAGGCACTCGATATTGCCAGAAATATATGTTTAATTAAAGCAATATCAGTAACCAAATAGTCAAACATATTTCGGCATATGAAATATTTAAAAAGGGACCGAGGAAATCCTCGAGACCAAGAAAGTGAAAGAAATTATAACCAAAACATTGATTGTTTTAACCTAAAATTTTGGACATGAGGCTATACCTATTAGGTGTGAAGGTTGAACAACCTTGTCAACAAAAGGAGGAAGAACTTCTGGATGATTGATCTTTTCAAAGCTTGCCTCTTTCTTTGAATTAAACTTTCTCATTTTCACACTAATTTATGTATATTATATACATTCCAAGATGTATATAAATAGAGGTTCAGTTGAAGAGATTAGATGTACCACACAACACAAGAACACAGAGCAATAAAACATTCCTAGTTATCCACCGTGGACGTAGGTCATTTTTGGACCGAACCACGTTAAATTCTTGTGTTCTTAATTTGTGAGCTGAGTGTGTGAGTTTAGTGTTCGTATGCTAAGTGTCTCGATCCTAACAAGTGGTATCAGAGCCTTGGTATAGCTCCAGAGAGTGATTTTCTGTTTTTGGGTCGAAAATTTTTTGTCTCAAAAACGATTTTGGTTTACGCCGTTGGAAAGGTCTCGTTCTGCAGATTCTGAAAATATATTTTTTGGAATTTTTCGACCACCGGAAGACCTCCAAATCGCCGGTCAAACGTTCGCCGGAATAGTGACCGAAGAAACCAGATCGCCGGAGAAGACGACATTGTAGCGCCGGAGTCCGCCGGAGAAGACGACACTGTAGCACCGGAGTTTCGCCGGAGAAGACGACACTGTAGCGACACTGTAGCGGTATTGTAGCGACACTTTAGCGGTACTGTAGCATATTTTGAAAAACAGTCCCTGAAGTTCCAGAAATTACAAAACAGGTCCCTGGAGTTCCAGATATTGCAAAAAAGGTCCCTGGAGTTCCAGATAATGCAAAACAGGTCCCCAAACTTTCAGAAATTGCAGTTTAGCCCCTAAACTTTCAGAAAATTGCAGTTTAGCCCCCAAAATTTTAGAAAATTGCTGTTTAGCCCCCGAACTTTCAGAAAATTGCTGTTTAGCCCCCCTGAACTTTCAGAAAATTGCAGTTTAGCCCCTGAATTTCAGAAAAATTGCATTTTCACCCTTAACTTCTGAAAGAAAAGTGCATTTTATCCGTTAAAATGGCAGAAGACGGTAAAATTAAAATTGAGAAGTTTGATGGTACTGATTATGGATTTTGGAAGATGCAAATTGAAGATATGCTGTATCAGAAAAGTTTGCATTTTCCTATGTTGGGCGAACAACCGGATGACATGTATGATAAAGATTGGAAGTTGTTGGATCGACAAGCCTTGGGTGTAGTTAGGCTTTCATTGGCAAAGAGTGTTGCCTATAACATTGTCAATGAAACAACTACTTATGGAGTATTTAAGGCTTTGTCCAACATGTACGAGAAGCCGCCCGCTTCAAACAAAGTGTTCCACATCAAACAGTTGGTTAACACCAAGATGAAGGAAGGCATGTTGGTTACCGCTCACATAAACGAGTTTAACTCGATTATTTCTCGTTTAGCCTTAGTTGCAATAAAGTTTGAAGATGAAGTACAAGCGCTCCTCCTTTTATCATCTTTGCCCGACAGTTGGTCAGGCACAGTCACAGCTGTTAGTAGTGCATCTGGCACTACCAAACTCACTTTCGAGAGTATTCGTGACTTGATTGTAAATGAAGATATCAGACGGAGAAGCAATGGTGAGACTTCTAGTTCTAGTTCTATATTGCATACAGAAAGTAGAGGAAGAAAAAACGAAAGAGGACGTGGTCGAGGCAGATCAAAGTCCAGAAAAAGAGGACAGTCAAAAACCAGAAAAGACATTGAATGCTGGAATTGCAAAGAAAAATGTCACTTTAGAAGCCAATGCCCAAAACCACAAGCTGAAAAGAAAGAAGTAAACAATGTATCCTCTGAAGAATCAGGAGATTTTCTCATATGTTGTGATGAGAATTCAGCAGAATCCTGGATTATGGATTCAGGTGCTTCTTTCCATGCCGTCTCATGCCCAGATATGGTCAAGAACCTACAAACAGGTGCTCTTGGCAAAGTTCGTTTAGCCGATGATCAATTGCTTGATATTACGGGTATCGGAGACGTAGATTTGAAGACCTCCTTAGGAACCACATGGACATTGAAAGATGTCAGGGTTATTCCAAACATAAGGAGAAAGTTGATTTCAGTTGGTAAGTTGGATGATGAAGGGTTTGATGTTCACTTTGGGGGTGGACAATGGAAAGTGATCAAAGGCAACTTGGTGATTGCCAAAGGAAAGAAGAAAGGCACTCTATACATGGTAGAGATACCTAGTGATGGTGTTCATGCCGTAACTACAAATCTGAGTCCATCTAATTTATGGCACCAACGACTCGGACACATGAGCAATAAGGGATTGAAGATGTTGGCTCAGAAAGGGAAGTTTCCAGACTTGAAGAAAGTTGAAACAGAATTATGTGAATCTTGTGTTCTCGGGAAATAAAAGCGGGTTACTTTTGTAAAGACGGGGAAGACACCGAAAGCTCAGAAGTTGGAGCTTGTTCACTCGGATGTATTTGGACCAACACCAGTTTCATCCCTAGGAGGAAAAAACTACTATGTAACCTTTATTGATGATTCAACACGCAAGGTATGGGTCTATTTTCTTAAAAATAAATCTGATGTATTTGATACTTTTAAGATATGGAAATCTGCTGTTGAAAATGAAACTGATTTGAAGGTAAAATGCCTGAAGTCGGATAATGGTGGTGAATACATAAGCAAGGAGTTTGTTGACTATTGTGCCAAGCAAGGGATAAAGATGATCAAGACAGTCCCAGGAACCCCTCAGCAGAATAGTGTAGCTGAGAGAATGAATAGAACTCTGAATGAAAGGGCTAGAAGCATGAGGTTAAATGCCGGTTTACCAAAGGCATTCTGGGCTGATGCAGTTAACACTGCAGCCTACTTGATCAACCGTTCACCGTGTGTTCCCTTGGATTTTAAATTGCCGGAAGAAATGTGGCAAGGGAAGGAAGTAAGTCTCAAACACCTAAAAGTCTTTGGTTGTAGTGCTTACAGTTTGTTAAAAGATAGTGACAGGGATAAACTTGATTCAAAAACCAAGAAGTGCACATTCATTGGTTATGGGTCAGACGAAATGGGTTACAGGCTTTGGGATAGCGAATCCAGAAAGATAATCCAAAGCAAGAACGTCATTTTTAACGAAGCTGAGTTATACAAAGACATAAACACCAAAAGTTCAGAAGTCCAGAAGGAGTACGTTGAATATGAAGGTGGTGCAATGAAGAAAGAAGCTTCAGTTGAAATCCCTGAATCTGGGGAAGATTCAACTGACAGTGGGAGCTCAGAGGATGATTCCAGAAATGACTCTGAAGATGAAGAAACCAGTCCTCCAGCTCCATAGTCCCCAGCCACACCTCAAGTTCAACCAAGAAGATCTTCTAGAGTCATCAGACCACCACAAAGATACTCACCATCTGTCAACTACATTCTTTTGACAGAAAATGGTGAACCCCAATGTTACTCTGAAGCTATGGGGTTGAAAGATTTATTGCAGTGGGAGCTAGCAATGAAAGATGAAATGAAGTCGCTTGAGAAGAACAAGACCTGGCTTCTAACGAAGCTTCCATCTGGGAAGAAGGCTCTTCAAAACAAATGGGTTTTCAGGGTCAAGGATGAACATGATGGTACCAAACGGTACAAAGCAAGATTAGTAGTCAAGGGCTTTCAACAGAAAGAGGGAATCGATTTCAATGAAATATTCTCTCCAGTAGTGAAAATGACCACTATCAGACTTGTTCTCAGTATTGTAGCAGCAGAAGATTTGCATCTAGAGCAACTAGATGTCAAGACAGCTTTTCTACATGGTGACCTAGATGAAGAGATTTACATGACACAACCAGAGGGTTTTCATATTAAAGGCAAAGAAAACTTGGTGTGTAAATTGAAGAAGAGCTTGTATGGTCTGAAACAAGTGCCCAGACAATGGTATTTGAAGTTTGATAACTTCATGAGAAGAGTTGGTTACAAGAGATGTGACAATGACCATTGTTGTTACATCAAGAAGTTTAAGGGTTCTTATATCATTCTACTACTCTATGTAGATGATATGTTGATTGCAGGCTCAGACATGACAGAGATCAAGAAGTTAAAAAGGAAAATGTCTGAAGAATTCGAGATGAAAGACTTGGAAGCTGCAAACCAAATACTCGGGATGAGTATTTTCAGAAACAAAGAAGATGGCTCTTTGACACTCTCTCAAGAGAAATACATTGAGAAAGTATTAGAGAAGTTCAGCCTTAAAGATGCCAAGATCAGAAGCACACCTTTGGGAAGTCACTTTAAGCTTTCTAAAGTTCAGTCACCCAAATCAGATGAAGACAAGAAAGAAATGGCTAAAGTACCTTATGCATCTGCAGTTGGTAGTCTCATGTATGCAATGGTATGCACGAGACCAGATATTGCACATGTAGTGGGAGTTATTAGTCGATTTATGTCTAATCAAGGGAGAGAACATTGGGAAGCAGTTAAATGGCTGCTAAGATATTTGAAGGGGACTTCAAAAGTGGCATTGCATTTTAAAGGGAAAGATGTCATTCTGAAGGGTTTTGCAGATGCAGACCTTGGTGGTTGCAAAGACTCATACAAAAGCACTATCGGGTATGTCTTTACAGTGGGAGGCACTGCAGTGAGTTGGATGTCTAAACTCCAGAAAAGTGTTGCCCTTTCAACCACAGAAGCAGAGTATATGGCAGTTGCTGAAGCAAGCAAAGAGCTTATATGGTTGAAGAACTTTCTCGAAGAACTTGGCAAGGAACAAGTTGATTGTGCACTATTTTGTGATAATCAAAGTGCAATACACCTTGCAAAGAATCCGGTCTTCCATTCGAAGACAAAGCACATACAGCTGAGATATCACTTCATCAGAGAAAAAATTAATGATAGCACTCTGAAGTTGAAGAAGATCAAAGGAACTGAAAATCCATCTGATATGTTAACTAAGGTTGTCACCTTAGAGAAGTTGAAGCTTTGTATAGCTTCAACTGGCCTTCAGGCTAATTGAAGAGAAGGCCAGGGTAACTAGGAATGAACTAAGATCAAAAGTCTTTTAAATACAGATTCTCAGTTGAAACAGAGTGTGTATGTTTAAGGTCCGTTGCAAGATTTGGATGACAGAGAAAGACTAAGTTGTCCAAGCCTTCAAGTGGGAGATTATTAGGTGTGAAGGTTGAACAACCTTGTCAACAAAAGGAGGAAGAACTTCTGGATGATTGATCTTTTCAAAGCTTGCCTCTTTCTTTGAATTAAACTTTCTCATTTTCACACTAATTTATGTATATTATATACATTCCAAGATGTATATAAATAGAGGTTCAGTTGAAGAGATTAGATGTACCACACAACACAAAAACACAGAGCAATAAAACATTCATAGTTATCCGCCGTGGACGTAGGTCATTTTTGGACAGAACCATGTTAAATTCTTGTGTTCTTAATTTGTGAGCTGAGTGTGTGAGTTTAGTGTTCGTATGCTAAGTGTCTCGATCCTAACAATACCTACCTTTTGTTTCATCCTTATTCTTACACCCTAATCTGACTAATGTAGAGCCAAAGCTAGAACCATATAGTTACCTACTTGTTGATAACAATGTGTGGACGATGCTACACATCACGATGATCTCAAATGCAACCCTAAACATAAAGCGAAATTTATCTTAGTTGATGACATGATCACATGACACATATATTAATTAAACATCTCTATTTTGAAAATATAATTTTTAAACAAAGAGAAGCCATCTTGATACAATGTCCTTGAATATTATCATATACTATATATAAAATGTTAAACGATAGTTCATGCGGCGTAGATCATTTGGAGTTTTATTTTGGTTAAACACATTAAATTTACATGTTTTTGTTATATAATTAATATTTTATCATGTTATAAAAAATGACACATACACATGACCTATCTACAAATACGAGAATTCCAATATATTTTATACATAAACTAGGAAGGTAGCCCCGTGCGATGCAGCGGGATGCCAGGGAACAATCAAAAAGAAAGAATAACAACGTATCTTTGTTAATTTGTATGTTTTTTTTTTTGAAACCGTTAGCTATAAATAAATATTTACAAACGTCTACATTACAGAACATCATTAGAGGGTAAATGTAGAAGTTTATATTTCTACATTACAAAAGATTGAACACCTGAACAACGACTATTTATCCTATCAAACCACAAAAGGGTGTGGTTATGGTTTCTAAACGAAATCAACATTTTTATATTAAATCTCCATAGAACTTATGTTTTAAAAAGGAAACGATTATATATACAACGATAAAAATAGGACTACTATTCAAAGTAAAATATATTAAAAAGAGTTAATAAGAAAATGCCGAAAATAAGGTGATATGATGTCCTTGAATATTATTATATATTATATATAAAATGTTAATGATAGCTCATGCATACATCATTTAGAGTTCTATTTTGGTTAAATACATTTAATTTACATGTATTTTGTTATATAATTAATAATTATCATGCCATAGAAAATGATACATACATGTGAATTATCTATACATACTGGAATGTCTATTTATTTTATATAAACAAGCTTGAGCCCGTGCTCCGCACGGGTTCAGGAGTGCTGGAGCACGGGTTCGGAAGGCTGAATCCATGATAGAAGTGCATTAGTATAGCAGGATAGTACGTTGCTATTACATGATTAATTAGCGTATGATCAGAATTTCATGCAAAAGGATAAAAGCACATCTTGCTATTACATATTGGTTTTATCGGTAAAATGGTGCAAAGGCAAGTACATTTGTTGCGGGTAAAAGATAAAAGTACATTGCATATTTACATATATTGGTAAAGAGAGTAAAGAACGTGGCTTTTTCTTGTAATTTGCCCATATACTTTACTTCTAATTTATAATGGCTACATACTTTCATTTCTTTACCGGTAGTAGCAATGTAGTCGTTTTTTGCCCAGATAGAAACATGAAAGGTTTTGCACAAACTTTGAACTAGAAACCCTAAGTTCACATGCAACCTAATGAAGGATCTATGTTTTTCTATCTTATGAACATATAACAAAATCCTAAGGCCAACATTTATTTCTAAAGATCAAAATAAGAATAACCAACCTTTTGATCTTGTTCTTGAAGCTAGCAGCAAAGAGATCCTGCCTCAAATGAAAGTCACACCAAAAGCAAGGAGGAGAGAATCCAGCAGAGTTCCAGATAGTAGAGGGAGGCACAGGTTTTAGGGTACCAGAGGGTTCCTTTTATAGCCTCCTAGGGTTACAGTTGAAACCCTAGAAGTGCCTCCAAAGTGGGCAAGCCTGTTGACCACTTGGACCATATCCCTTAATCCCTAATTAGGGTTTCGCCACATATGGAGGAGCCTCCATAGGTGGCGCCACTTTTGGCCCCTGGTAACTGGCTTGCCAGTTATTCAACTATTTAATAAATACAAACCAGTCCCTGCACTTTTAATTAATTAATTTAATCATTGAATTAAATCTAATTAATTCCAAATTAATTTCTAATTAATTATTATTATTTCTAATTAATATATTAATAAACTATTTATTTATTTCTACTGATTTATTAAACAATTAATAAATCAATATTTCTCTCTACTGAACTCTACACTAATCCTCCAGCTATGAGGGCAACCCAAATGGACTTTGCTTCAATTAACAAGATAAATACAATTATAAGTCATGGCTTAGACACCTAATCCAACAGTCTCCCACTTGGATAAGTCTATGACTTTAATTGTCCATTTACCTTCTGATTAATATCAGTTTCCTAGAAACTGTTCCTGAACTCTGACCCAGTCAGTTCTGTCCAAAGATAAGTGATCAGATGATCCTCCGTCCAACAAGATATTTCCAGACTCAAGACATGGATTAAGATCAATCTTGGTCCGATACTCTGTTTCTCGATTTCCGATTCGCTTATGACTTTAAGACTACTAATTGAACACATCAATTTAGTTCTGGTTGGCCAACACTTTCAGTCAACTTCAAAATCATCGAGAGGCCTACACATATCTGTTTCCCATCGGTTCAGGGGACGGATAAGTTTCGACTTATATGTCTGCACCTTTTACCGGCCAGAGTACTCACAACAATACGTTTTATAACATCGAGTTACCGATGCGTTTTCGCACTATCAATGAGCAACTGCCTTGCAAATTACAGATCATATCTCTCCACTTAAAGATCAAAGGATATTATGGTCTCAACATTGCTTGTGATGAAATCCATAAAGCAATCTGTTAAGCGCGGGTTTATCCAATACTCAAATCTCTATTTTCTAAGTACTCACGAACGTTGTAGCAGTCTTACCGCAATGTCTAACTCCTTAGACAATCTACAACCAATTCATGACAGTCTTTGTTCATACTTACTCCCTAACAGTATGATCGACTGTGGAATTTTGAATAATCCAATTACTCAGGAAGTTTAAACATGCAAATACTGAAACATAATAATAAATAATTGACAAAGGTAGTAAACAATACTCATTTATAAATCTCCATTATAAAATCACCAAGTCAATTACATTTATATTGTTACAAGTTTGAAAATCTATCTAATTACTAAAACTAATATCATCCCTTAGTCCTTTGCTTCGAGCATGCTGATTGTGCTTGATCTTACTCAGTGCCTTAGTCAAATAATCAGCAAGATTGTCTTCTGATGATATCCTCTTAACCAAGAGGTGACCTTCTTCTACTTTATGTCGAATATAGTGGTACTTTCTTTCGATGTTCCTGGACTTTCCATGGTCTCACGGTTCCTTTGTCAAAGCGAACGCTCCTTCGTTATCGCAAAAAAGTTCCACCGGCTCCTGAATACTCGGGACAACTCCAAGGTCACCGATGAAGTTCTTCAGCCAAGTCGCTTCCTTAGACGCTTCACTCGCTGCTATGTACTCTGATTCGCACGTTGAATCAGCCACCATCTCTTGCTTGGAACTTTTCCAAGTGATCGCTCCCCCGTTCAAAAGAAATACCCAGCCCGACTGAGACCGACCACTGTCTCTATCTGTCTGGAAGCTGGCATCTGTATATCCACTCACTTTCAAGTCATCACTACCGCCAAGGACCAACACCATGTTCTTTGTCCTTCGTAGATACTTGAGTACGTTCTTAACCGCTATCCAATGTGCCCTTCCAGGGTTACCCTGGAACCGACTAACAATGCTCAAGGTAAAGGATACGTCGGGGCGAGTACATGTCATAGCATACATGATCGACCCTACAACCGATGCATAAGGTACCCGACTCATTTCAGCTATCTCTTCATCGGTACTCGGGCTTTGAGTCTTACCCAACTTGGCATTACTTTGGATAGGTAGCTCTCCCTTCTTGGAATTTTCCATACTAAACCTCTTTAGTACCTTTTCTAAGTATGTACACTGACTCAGGCCTATCAATCTTTTCTTTCTATCTCTTAGTATCCTTATCCCGAGAATATAAGCGGCTTCTCCAAGGTCTTTCGTGGCAAAACACTTCCCGAGCCAAGACTTGACATCTTGCAAGGTCGGAACGTCGTTTCCCATTAGCAGTATGTCATCAACATATAGTACCAGAAAAGTGACTATACTCCCGCTAGCCTTGACATATACACAAGACTCATCTTCACTTCTAGAGAAACCAAACGCTTTGACTTTCTCATGGAAGCAAAGATTCCAGCTGCGAGACGCTTGTTTCAATCTGTAGATTGATCTCTCAAGCTTACACACTTTATCAGGATGCTTTGTGTCTATAAAACCTTCTAGCTGATTCATGTAAACATCCTCAGTCAGTTTCCCGTTAAGGAAAGCGGTTTTGACATCCATCTGCCAAATTTCATAATCATGAAATGCAGCTATGGCAAGCATTATCCTAATTGACTTAATCTTGGCTACTGGTGAGAAGGTTTCATCAAAGTCAACCCTCGGGGTTTGAGTGAATCCCTTCGCAACCAGCCGAGCTTTATAGGTGTGCACTTTACATCCATGTCGGTCTTCTTCTTGAAGATCTACTTGCACCCGACTGTCTTACGACCCGACACGTTGTCAACCAAGTTCCAAACTTGATTGTCATACATGGACTTAATCTCGCTGTCCATTATCTCTTTCCATTTGGCAGACTCGGGGCCCGCCACTACTTCGCGGTAGTTAGCTGGTTCATCCAAATTTGTCAATGTACGATCACTGATGAACGTATCACTATCCGTAGTTATATGGAAACCATAAACTCGGGTGGCATGCTAGCTCTACCCGAACGCCTATGGGGCAATGAGATGTCTGTCGGTCCAACAGGAACTTCTTCCTCATGTTGGTGGCTAGTTTCTGCTAAGGTTGGTTCATCGGGCGTCTCCTGAATTTCTTCGAGATCGATTGTACTCCCACTGTCCTCTTTGAAAATAAGCTCTCTCTCTCGAAAAACTCCTCGTCTAGCTACAAAGACCACGTCGCTTGGTCTGTAGAACAAGTATCCAAATGACTGTTTCGGGTATCCGATGAAGAAACACCTCTCACTTCTTTCCGCGAGCTTGTCTTGAGTCTCTCCTCTTACGAAAGCCTCACAGCCCCAGACTTTGATGTGTGCCAACGAGGGAACTTTCCCTGTCCACATCTCGTGCGGTGTTTTTGCAACCTTCTTGGTTGGGACAAGGTTAAGGATATAGGCAGCAGTCTCTAAGGCATACCCCCAGAAATGGATTGGAAGCGATGCTCGATTCATCATGGAACGAACCATGTATAATAAGGTTCGGTTTCGCCTTTCAGCAACACCGTTCAACTATGTTGTTCTTGGAGGTGACAACTGTGAAACAATTCCAGATTCCTTAAGATAATCGAGAAACTCGATACTAAGATACTCACCGCCTCTGTCGGATCTAAGCATCTTTATCTTTCTGCCCAGTTGATTTTCTACTTCGTTCATAAACTCTTTGAACTTTTCAAAGGTGTCTGATTTGTGCTTGATTAAGTAGATATACCCATATCTACTAAAATCATCAGTAAAGGTCACATAGAACCGCGTGCCATCTTTTGTGGTTGTTCTGAAGGGACCACACACATCTGTGTGTATGATATCCAACAGACCTTCACCTCTTTCAAAGGAACCTTTGAATGGTGATTTTGTCATCTTGCCAAATAAACAAGACTCGCATACATCATCCGACTTGAGGTCAAATGATTCCAACACTCCATCCCTTTGGAGTTGGGCGATGTGTTTTTTATTAATATGGCCAAGGCAACAGTGCCACAAACACACATTTTCTACACCGTCCGAAGAATCAATATGTAATACATTTTTACCATAATTATCAACACACATAATAGCTTCATACAGTCCATCACAAGGCATATCATTAAAGATAAAAACATCAATTTTGAAAACTGAAATTGAACCATTCAATTTATTAAAATCATAGTAAAAGCCCTGTTTGAACAATGCATAAAAACAAATTATGTTCTTTTCCATATCAGGCGAATAGCAACAATTATGTAAATCTAAACTAACTCCACTGCTAAGCACTAGTCTATAGACTCCGATCTTGGTAATAGGTGACGTTCGCCTATTTCACATGACCAGATTCAGTCTACCATGCTCCAGCTCCCTACTTTCCCTTAGTCCCTGCAAATCAGAACATATATGAAAACCATATCCTGTATCAAGGAACCAAGAACAGGAAGAAATATGAGTTATTAGATATAGAGTAAGTAGCTGCTTGTGATGGCTTCACTTTTCCATCTTTGATATCTTGCAAGTATCTGTGGCAGCTTCTCTTCCAGTGACCCTTTTCTTTGCAGTAAAAGCAGTCGGCTTCCTTGGGATTTGTGACATGCAGAATGCTGGAAGACTTGGCTCTCGGGGCACTGCTAGATGACCCGACATGAACCTTCTCCCTCCAGTTTTGCTTCGGAGGGCCTTTCCTTTTCTCTCCCTTGCCAAAGCCAATAGCAAGGAAAGGCGGGTTGATAGGGAGCAGACCTTTTCCCTTCATCCCATCTTCAGTAGTACGAAGCATGCAGTGTAATTCAGCCAGAGTTGCCTGATTGTTGTTCAAATGATATGCCAGTGTGAACTGGTCATAAGAACTGGGTGAGGAGTTTAGCACTATGTCAATAGCTAAATCCTCATGAACAGACATTTCCAGCTTCCTAAGCCTCTCCACATAACCGTGCATCCTTTGCACATGAGTGCAGATGGACTCTCCATCTTTAGGCTTGCCGTTAGTGAAAGCTTTTACAACCTCACGCCTTTCGATGCGCTCTTGCTTGCGGAACTTTTCTTCGAGCTCTTTGTGCATCTCGTAAGGCCAATAGTCCTCATAAATAAGCTGCAGTTCAGGGTTCCTAGTAGCATCATGATGCAGGCCACTTTGGTCGTATCATCCGAGTGTTTGGTGTATGAGGCATGTTCCTCGGGAGTAGCGGTATCTGGGTCAACCTCAACTAGCTCGGTCAACCTCAACTAGCTCGGTTTCCAGAACATACTCTTTATGTTCAAACCTAAGAGCCATTTTGATGTTGCGGATCCAATCATTGTAGTTAGTTCCGTCCAACGTCACTTTGGAGCACAATGATAGAATCGAGGTGACATTACCGGGGTTTGAGTGGGGGGCGATTTGGTCAGAAGACATCTATATAAGAAGAAAGGTAGTTTGAATTAGACATTAATAAATACTCCTCATATTCACCCAAGAATAAATACAAGGGTAGGATCCTACAATAACAATCTACAATATCGAAAAGGGATGCCGTAATATTTATTGTAATTTTTATAAGGTAGGCAAATGACGATTCAGCCAATTCCACCGCGGAAACATAATCAAATTATAATGGAATTCCTAGTTTCTTTTGAGATTTATCGAACTGTTCGATAGTATGTTTCAATATCGGGAATGCCCCACTGTTTGTGACTGGGATACCGAGGATTACAAACCGGGTGTGAATAACCATTCGAATTAGCTTGGTACTCTCGAAATCAATTACCATCTCTAATTGACGTGTCGGTTAACCACACACACTCTGTCAATAATGGCAAAATCAAGAAACCCATTGCGACTCTTTGCGGACCCCAGTTGGCGTGCCGGTAAACCACACACGCTCCACCAACGTTCCACAAAGTGCAATGTGCAATTCCATGGATTAGCACCAATTCACATTTTTAACCTAAAGTAACTAGATTGGGATTTGTTCAAGGTTCTAGTACTTTCAATTATAGCATTATACTTTTAAGAGGCTTAGCAGTTCTATCAAACCCGTTCGGCTAACGACACTCGACTGACCAGGAGAGCGGTGGGTGAGAGTGGACTCCCATTAGACTACCATTTTATAGGCAGCCGCCTTATACCCTCTTTATAGGACAGTTTTGTGAATGAGGCCTACTAACGGTAAGACTAACCATTTTATCTTACATATAAATATTAACTTTTAATCATAAATATATAAGATATATTTTAAACTCTTTAAAATATTTTAGATTTAATTTACTATTAATTTTTCGCTAATTAATTTATTAATCTCGAAAATTTAATATTAAATTTCAAGGTGATTTAATTTATCTTTTAATTAACAATTAATTAAATTAATTAAATCTAAGATAGATATCACAAATTAATCAAATTAATTTTACCTATCTTAAACCCCTAGTGGATCGAAAATTGCAAGCAAGGGTTTAAGGGTTCCAGTTATTTTATTAATCCAATTACCAAAAATAACAACATACTAACCAAGGCAAGCAAAAAGAGGGGACCAAAGGGGGTGGCGGCCAGGGTTAGGAAACCCTAGCCACAAAATCGATCATGGCCTCATCATAGGGATATTTTTCGCAAAAACACCCCATGGCACAATCAGTTATAGCAATTGATATAGAAAAACAAGCATAGCTCTGATACCACTGAAAGGTTTTGCACAAACTTTGAACTAGAAACCCTAAGTTCACATGCAACCTAATGATGGATCTATGTTTTTCTATCTTATGAACATATAACAAAATCCTAATGCCAACATTTATTTCTAAAGATCAAAATAAGAATAACCAACCTTTTGTTCTTGTTCTTGAAGCTAGCAGCAAAGAGATCCTGCCTTAAATGAAAGTCACACCCAAAGCAAGGAGGAGAGAATCCAGCAGAGTTCCAGAGAGTAGCGGGAGGCGCAGGTTTTAGGGTACCAGAGGGTTCCTTTTATATCCTCCTAGGGTTACAGTTGAAACCCTAGAAGTGCCTCCAAAGTGGGCAAGCCTGTTGACCACTTGGACCAGATCCCTTAAACCCTAATTAGGGTTTCGCCACATATGGAGGAGCCTCCATAGGTGGCGCCACTTTTGGTCCCTGGTAACTGGTTTGCCAGTTATTCAACTATTTAATAAATACAAACCAGTCCCTGCACTTTCAATTAATTAATTTAATCACGAATTAAATCCAATTAATTCCAGATTAATTTCTAATTAATTATTATTGTTTCTAATTAATATATTAATAAACTA
Organism: Cichorium intybus; assembly: GCA_023525715.1. Classification (NCBI taxonomy): domain Eukaryota; kingdom Viridiplantae; phylum Streptophyta; class Magnoliopsida; order Asterales; family Asteraceae; genus Cichorium; species Cichorium intybus. The sequence goes on along the minus strand of CM042009.1, from coordinate 120,374,949 downwards.
TTTATTTATTTCTACTGATTTATTAAACAATTAATAAATCAACCTTTCTCTCTACTGAACTCTACACTAATCCTCCAGCTATGAGGGCAACCCAAATAGACTTTGCTTCAATTAACAAGATAAACACAATTATAAGTCATGACTTAGACACCTAATCCAACAAAACATATTTATATTCTGTGTATTGTTAGTAAAAAATGTAAGTACATTGCTATTATGGACACAGATTATATACATAAAAGTAGTAAAGTACGCTGCTATTTCTTGCATATTAGCCATATACTTTATTTCTTAGCATAATAGCAAAGTACTTGCATTCATTTACCAATAGCAGCAAATTATAATTCTTTAATAAGGAAAAAGTTGAAGTACAATGCTATAAGTGCCAGTGGGGGAGACGTACCGGCGGGGAGGGAGAGGGAAAATTGAGCTCCATCAACATTGGCATCTTCATCATCCATCATAAAATCCAAAATGTCCACTTCATCTGCCATGTAATCAATTCCCTCAACATCGTTGTTGTCAGGCATCCTGTAATCCCTACATTAATCAACAATAATCGTTTAGTAAGATCTTGGAGCCTTCATCAACATAGATATGCTGATTGTAGAGATGGAAATCATTGAAATGGAAGAAAAATCAAGCTAATTCAGTATCCCCAAGCAAACAAACATCACTTAGAAGAAATAAGGTAAGACAAAAGGGAAACAAACAAAACAAATGGATCGAGCTTCTGAAATGGTGGAAAAGATCAACCAAATAGGTGTCTGTATACTCAACGATTAATGGATCATACGGCCAAAAGGTAGAAAAGTTAGAGACGCCCAAAATTGAAGTCAATTGTATAGTCTAATTTATCTTCAAAATCAAATGTTCTTACTATGCTATAGAAAAGTAACATGCAACTACATTTCTGTTTCTCTTTCTCATGTAGGAGAGGACGGAGGCGATGGTGAAGAATAGGAGAGGCGTGGCGGAGGTGGATGTGAGGAGGGAGGAAGGGGTGGCAGTAGTGGCGGAGGTAGAGGAGTCGGAGAGGATGAAGGGTGTTGCCAATGGTGATAATGGGTCTCGAAGTGACGAAGGGAAAAAGAGGAAGAGCGGTAAACCCCCACTCGACCCAAAGCCAAAAAGTGGACCTGACCCAATGGCAAAAATGGATTCAAAAGATGGAACTGTACCCGGATACGAGCACAATTCCATATGACATTACGCAAATTTAACTATAGGTTAATTACCCTAACATTAATTAGTTAATTGTTTCATGACTTTGTAGAAAAAAAATTGGTTACTGTCTCTCTACTCTACTGTGGCTTATCGTGGCTGGTTTGAGAATCTGGACTACACAAAAGAATGAAGAATTCCTATCGCTGAGACACCAATGATCGTAAGATGAATCAACTGTCGACAAAAGAGAAATTAACACTGAAAAGCCCCAATTTTAGCCGACTATCTATTAAACCACTTTATCAAGTCTTATATAGTCAAAGGGCCATTGTGTAACTATGTCAATTATATATATGTATATCTCTCGGTTGTAAACGTAATCAAATTGAATAACAATCCTTTGAGGTTTTATATGGTATCAGAGCGACATTAAGGTTTCTCCCACTTTAGCCCTAATCGATGCTGCTATCAATACAATAATCATCGGCAACCGATCAACAATAATCTTCTTCTCGTAAACTTTTCCCTCTTCACTTTAGATCACAATGGTCCAAACACTCGTTGCATTTACTGCAACCGAAAAGGCAGCTCACTCTCACCACCGATGGGATTTTCTCCTAAATCGAGAAAACTTTTAGTTTTGGAAAACAATGTGAATGTAAACATAGTGTAAACACAAACTTGCAGCCACCACCAACCACACCTACACCACCAACCACACCTAACTTTGTTGAATTTCTCATATGAACTTATTTTTTAGGTTGCAGCTATTGTTGAAATTAGGGACACTACCATCACTATAAATAGATGTTCTAACATCCATTGTAATGCACCACAAAAACATAGAAGAGAGTGTTTAGATAGTTAGCGAGAGTTGTTCTTTTCTTGTATTTCAGTTTCAGTATTGAAAAAAGAACATTTGAGTTCCAATAAGTGGTATCAGAGCAGACGACGAAGGGACATATCGAGATAGTTGTTCACTTTCATGGGGTCCGTTGAAGTATAAGGCGGACTAGCGGGTGGGTTGTCGCGAAGTAAAGGGCACCTACAGGAGATCGCTCCATCTCTCATTGAAGTGGAAGTACGGAGATGGCCACATGGAGTATGGAGGTGTGCCGCTATACTTGGTACGTAAATAGAGAAGAAATATCACTTTGAAAAGACAAGAGTTACTCTTCTACCGCACGAGGACGTGCGACAATTTGGCGGTGGGAGAGTGTCACGGGCTAAAATTCCATGACCGTGTTAGACCGAGAAAAGGAAGGTCATGCCACTGGATTATACTGTCATTGGGTTCAAAAGGGGGCGACCTAGACCAAGGGCGTTGTTTTGTCTAGTCGCTGCTGTCTGGCCGAGTCGTTCGGGGCCAGGAGGGCAAGACTGTGAAGGGGACCGTAGCGGGTTAGACACAACTGGTCGGGGGCTAGTGCCGCCTCCCTGATGAGCCCATGACAGGGCGAAACCGGTTGGCATGCGTATACGGGAGGGCTGGTCTCGGGGTTTTATGGGGGACCTCGGGACGCCGCACGGGCAAGGAGTGTTGCCGAACTCGCGTCCGTGATAAGTGGTATCAGAGCTTGGTTAAGCTCCCCGGGCAACTTTCTAAACACCCTCGGGTTTTTTGGTCAAAAAGTTTCTGTCTCAAAATCGATTTTCGAGAGCACCATTGGAAAGGTCTCGTTCTCAGGATTCCGAATATATATTTTTCGGAATTTTTCGACCACCGAAAGACCTCCAAAGGTCCGGTCAAAGGTTCGCCGGAATAGTTGGCGGAAAAACCAGTTCGCCGGAGATCTCGCCGGAGAAGACGATACTGTAGCAGTTCACTGTAGCGACACTATAGCAGCACTGTAGCAGGTTTCAGAAAACTGCAATTTGGTCCCTGAAGTTTCGAAAAGTTACGTTTTGGTCACTGTATTTCCGAAAAATTTCAGGTTGGTCCTAATTTTTCAGAAAAACTTCAAACCACCCCCTATACTTCTAAAAGTTTCGAACCAGCCCCTAAAATTCTGAAAATTACATTTTGGCCCTTGTAATTTTTAAAAATTACTCGTAGCTCCCCATTATTTTTGAAAAAATCTCAAGATAATATATGCCAAGAATGACTACACCAAGCTCGTTGTTTTCTCAACCCGAAATTGAAAGTGTTCAAAGGACCGGGAGGGATAGTAGTGTTACGTTACACTATCCGTTGCTTACGAAAACAAACTACGCGGTGTGGGCTATAAAAATACGAGTGAATTTGCAAGCACAATGAGTGTGGGATGCAATTCAAAATGCAAGAGTAGATGAACGAACAGATAGGATGGCGCTTGCGGCCATTTACCAAGCGATTCCAGAGGACGTACTTCTTATGTTGGCCGAGAAGGACACGGCTAAAGAAGCATGGGAAACGCTTAAGATGATGCATATGGGAGCTGATCGGTTAAAGGAGGCTAAGGTACAAACGTTGAGAAGTGAATTCGAGATGATCCGAATGAACAATGGTGAGTCGATAGATGATTTCGCCATGAGATTGAACACTATTGTGACCGGTATTCGATCTCTCGGTGAAAAGATCGAGGAGAATACGGTGGTGAAGAAGTTTCTTCGAGCCGTCCCAATGCGATTTATACAAATCGTAACATCTATCGAGCAATTTGGAGACATGAAAAACATGACGGTTGAAGAAGTTGTAGGCCGTCTCAAGACCCACGAAGAGCAACTTCGAGTGTATGAAGAACGGGAAGAAGGACATTCTCTATTGCTTACACATGCCAAGTGGGCATCTCAATCTAAGCAAACCGACGAGGGAGACTCGTCAAACACTTCAAGGGAAAGTGGAAACCAAGGCCAAGGACGCGGTCGAGGTCGTGGGCATGGCCGAGGAGATGGTCATGAGTATGATGCAAACCGGAATGACTACAATCGTCCTCGAAAGGACAAAAGTAAAATAAAATGTTTTACTTACGAGGAATATGGTCATTATGCATCAGAGTGCCCAAACAAGAAACGAGGTGAGGAAGTGAACCTCATCCAAACCAATGAAGATGAAGAGCCTATTTTAATGATGGCGATCTCGCAAGAAGATACACCAGGTATGGTGCCGTTAAAAGAGAAGAACGGTGTTGATATCCCTGCATCCGAAGAAAGTCAAGTTGATTCCGAGGAATGGTACCTTGACAACGGTGCTAGCAATCATATGACCGGAGATCGTTCAAAGTTCCATGAGTTAGACGAGAACGTGACGGGTTATACACGGTTCGGAGACGGGTCAAAGATCGACATCAAAGGAAAAGGTACGATCTTGTTTGATTACGGAAACGGAGATCAAAGACTACTTAGCGAGGTATATTACATTCCTAGACTTAAAAAGAATATTATAAGTCTTGGACAACTAACCGAAGACGGCAATCGAGTCGACATGGATGGTGATATTTTACGGGTATTTGATAATAGTAATACTTTACTTTTTAAAGTAAAAAGAACCCGTAACCGACTCTATAAAACACTTTTAAAGACGAGACGAAAAATGTGTCTTTTATCATCCCAAGATGATCCAGGTTGGTTGTGGCATCAACGACGTCCGTATGCCAATTTTTATACCATGAAAATTAATGGTTGTTTGAAGCATAATAAAATTCTAGGTTCACATCTAAAGAAATTAGATGATCCGAGTGAGGAAGAATTTTATGTTGAAGTTGAAAAATGTGAAAAAGGACACCAGTTTTTCAACGCACGGAAAAGGAAGCCACGGATAAGGCGAGAAGGGTTCTTTGGTAAACGGAAAAGATGGACTTGGACCGAAAAAGCAGCTGCCAGTTTTCTCCGACGTAGTCCCAAAAATCGAGGTATTGATTTTCGTAAGGTGATGCAGAAGATGGAAGACGTGTCTCTAAAGAAAACGGCTTATGTTAAAAGGATTTCGGGGGAGTTTAGTGTGAGAGATTGCATTCCAACAACTTATTCCAAGGATGCAAAATTGAAACTCGAGAAAGATAAAGACAAAGGACTTGTCGATTATTCTATAGTCGGGAATGGCATGGAATATGCAACATGATCGGCGTAACGAATCTCAAGCCAAGTTTGGTTTAAGGGGGAGAATGTGAATGTAAACATAGTGTAAACACAAACTTGCTGCCACCACCAACCACACCTACACCACCAACCACACCTAACTTTGTTGAATTTCTCATATGAACTTATTTTTTAGGTTGCAGCTATTGTTGAAATTAGAGACACTACCATCACTATAAATAGATGTTCTAACATCCATTGTAATGCACCACAAAAACATAGAAGAGAGTGTTTAGATAGTTAGCGAGAGTTGTTCTTTTCTTGTATTTCAGTTTGAGTATTGAAAAAAGAACATTTGAGTTCCAACAAACAATGGTGGAACCTTTCTTCTCAACACATAAATAGGTCGGGTACCTTGATGGAACACACCCACGCCCTTCTCCTGAAACAACTGCTGTAGCAAACGCTACAGTACCAAATCCTAACATTGTAATTTGGTTAGAAAATGATGCTCATGTAAAGATGATCCTATTATCATCGATCTCTGAACAAGCTTACAGTGCCTTCTATGGAAAACGAACAGCCCATGAAATATGGGATGCTTTACACCGTGCCTACGAACCTATAACCCTTTCCCGTGAACTCACTCTTAAAACCAATCTCCTTAAACTCGAAATTGGAAGCGATGAATCTGTTACGACTTACTTACAATGTGCAAAGGGATATGCTGATTCTCTTGCTTCAATTGGTGAACCTGTACGTGAGAAAGATTTGGTACTTACAATTTTAGCCGGCTTATCCTCACGCACTGAACTCACGAGTCTTGTTGCAACTCTAACTGCTCGTGGTACTGCCATTCACATGGATGATCTTCAAGCACTCCTAGCCAGCCATGAATTTGTTCATGGTAGATCCAAAGTGAATATAAATCAGGCATACAACGTGCAAGCTAATTCACCGGCATCAACAAAACAATCAACCAATCAAACCACTGTCAACAATAGCTATTATCAACTGGTGGCTCAAGCACGCCACCAAGCACAAGCCTTAGGCTTGAATCTAGTTCCAGCAGCCCCAGTGCCACAACCATAAGTGTTCTACAGTAACCGTAATAGCTGAGGTGGTCGTCGTGGCAATTGTGGCAGGAACAACAACCGGAGTGGTAATCATGTGGCACGAAGTCGTGGACCCGACTTCAGCTAGGCATCTACACAGAATACTGTTTATGGGAATTGTCAACAATGCGGTATTCATCACCTTCCAGCCCAGTGCCCGAATCATCAAAACAATGGGAGTTCAGCTGGGCATCCGCACAGAATAATGTTTATGGGCATTGTCAACAATGCAGTATTCATCACCTTCCAGCCTAGTGCCCGAATCATCAAAACAATGGAAGTTCACAACCTCAACCAACTGCCCATTTTAGCAGCAAGCAATCACAACCTTCGGCTCCAACATGGTTTCCCGATACAGGAGCAAACAACCATGTATCACCTGACTTATCTAGACTAGACTTCTCAGAAGCCTATCATGGTTCTGACACTCTACATGTTGGTAACGGTAAAGGTCTTCCCATTCTTCATGTAGGCTCAACTAAAATTCACACACCACACAAACACTTTCGTTTGTCAAATATCCTTCATATTCCGTCTATTTCTAAAAATCTTTTATCTGCTCAAAAGTTTTGTGCTGATAATGACGTTTACTTTGAATTTTATTCTCGTTTCTTTGTTGTGAAGGTCCTGTTCACTCGCATTACCCTTCTCACCAGTCCGAGCAGTAATGGCCTCTATACGCTCAATCTCCCACACCTTCGGTCAATAAAGTCGGTTGCTTTTTCTGTTGAGCATGCATCCTCTGATATGTGGCATCAATGTTTGGGTCACCCTCATCCTCGTTTACTTCAGTCCATGTTAAATCATTTTTCTCTTCCCGTAACAAATAAAACTTTGCATCAATTATGTACGGCTTGTCAGCTTGGCAAGACTTCAAAATCGAATTTACCGATTTCTCTATTTAAGAGTAAAAATGTTTTTGATTTAATTTATAGTGATGTGTGGGGTCATGCACCATGTTTATCTTCAAGTGGTCATCGATATTTTGTTCTTTTTGTGGATGATTTTTCTCGTTACATGTGGTTGTACCCTATTACTCATAAATCTGATGTTTTTGACATATCTAAACAGTTTCTTACAATGGTTGAACGCCAATTCAATTCTAAAGTCAAAAATATCCAAACGGATTGGGGGTGAGTATCGCAATCTGTCCACCTACTTCACTAATATGGGAATTGTCCATCGTGTGTCGTGTCCACATACTCACGAACAAAATGGATCAGTGGAGCGATGCAATAGACATGTCGTTGAAACTGGGCTCGCTCTTCTTGCCCAAAGCAATGCTCTTCATCACTTTTCGCATTATGCATTTGATACGGCGGTGTTTTTAATCAACCGAATGCCGTCCCGTATTTCTCAGTCCATATCTCCTTATGAACACCTCTTTAAGAAACAACCTGACTACCTTTTCCTCAAAGTCTTTGGGTGTCAATGTTTTCCATACCTCCGTCCGTACAACAATCACAAACTTGATTTCCGCTCTACTCCGTGTGTCTTCTTAGGTTATAGTCCAAATCACCATGGGTACCGGTGCCTTGATCTTAAAGAAAATCGGATGTACATTGCTCGCCATGTACGCTTCAATGAATCTGTGTTCCCATTTATCTCTACCACAAGCTGTCAAAATCACCAATTTGACCTCCACTCTAGTCCCACACGTCCCGATGGTTCTCCACCTCCTTTATACCCAGAAACTCAAACTCCTGGTACGAACCCAGATCACGATACTGTTGAGGTCCCGTATGTACCTCCTGTGTCGTCACCAACATCCTCCGACCCTCCTCCTTCCCCACCATCATCATCCTCTCAAACCGAGTCTGTCACACATTCTCCTCCTCTTGTCTCTCGTACTCATCCAATGACCCTACGTCCTCACCCAAAAAGTAAAGTGCCATTTGATCCCTCTATTCATCTCAGTACCACACCTCTGTCACCATTGACCTCTGGGCCTACATCCTTTACTATTGATAACAAATTTGTTGACTGGCGCAGGGCTATGCAGGAGGAGTACTCAGCTCTTATTCGTAATGGGACTTGGACACTTGTTCCATTCTCTGACAAATACAATGTTTTTGGGTGCAAATGGGTATATCGTATCAAACGTAAAGCCGACGGTAATATTGAGCGCTACAAAGCGTGCCTAGTTGCAAAGGGTTTCCACCAACAATCGGGGATCGATTATGATGAAACCTTCAGCCCGGTTGTCAAATCTACTACAATCCGGACAGTCCTCTCACTTGCTGTGTCTCAAGGGTGGCAACTACGCCAGTTGGATGTTCAAAATGCATTCCTACATGGGAATCTTAAAGAGACTATTTATATGACTCAACCTCCGGGCTTTGTAGACCTTGCTCATCCGAATCATGTCTGCTGTCTCAAACGCTCATTGTATGGCCTCAAACATGCTCCCCGAGCTTGGTTCCAACGATTATCCCAGGCTTTGTTATCGGTTGGCTTTACTGGGTCCAAAATAGACTACTCCCTCTTTGTATTCTCACAGCACTCGGTAACCATATATGTCTTAGTTTATGTTGATGACATTATTGTTACTAGAAACAGTCCTGATCAGTTAGAGTGGTTGGTCTCCAAACTCAGCTCAGAATTCTTCTTAAAATATTTAGGGGCGCTACATCACTTTCTCGGTATTGAAGTCGTTCGCCATGGTGTTGACATCATTCTTTCTTAGCAACAATACATTTTGAATCTCTTACGTCGTGCTGACCTATCTGATGCTAAACCAATGCCTTCTCTAATGTCCTCCTCTACAAACCTAAGCCGTGAATCTGGCACCTTACTTGATGATCCGACCAAATACCGACAAATTGTGGGGGCTTTACAATATGTTACCCTCTCTCGTCCTGACATTGCATACTCGGTCCACAAAGTATGCCAATTCATGCATGCCCCTATGGACACACATTGGTCAGCCGTCAAACGCATCTTACGGAACCTCCGCGGCACAAACACTCATGGGCTTCACATTCGTCGTAACTCGAACCTAGCCCTACATGCCTACTCTGATTCTACAATTAATGTGTTCTCTGACGCAGATTGGGCTGGATGTCCGCATGATCGACGGTCCACCGGTGGGTTTGCTATATTTCTTGGATCCAATTTAATTTCATGGTGCTCAAGAAAACAACAAGCAGTGTCTCGCTCGTCTTCTGAATCTGAATACAAAGCCTTGGCCGATGCTGCGGCTGAACTCACATGGCTTCAAGCTCTTCTAGAAGAACTCGGTATACGACCAACTGCTTCCCCACGTTGTGGTGTGATAATATTGGTGCAACTTACCTTTCAGCCAATCCCGTCTTCCATACCCGTACCAAACACATTGAAATAGATTTTCATTTTGTTCGAGAGAAAATTTCAGCAGGTGAACTGAACAGTTCATCTCAACAGATGATCTACTTGTAGATATCTTCACCAAACCTCTGTCGACGCCAAGGTTTCTATCTCTTAAGTCCAAGCTGCAGATCGTTCCCCGTCCTTAGTTTGTGGGGGCGTATTAAACCACTTTATCAAGTCTTATATAGTCAAAGGGCCATTGTGTAACTATGTCAATTATGTCAATTATATATATATATATATATATATATATGTATATCTCTCGGTTGTAAAGTAATCAAATTGAATAACAATCCTTCGATGATAGCAAACCGAATCCGGTACCCTGTTTCTTAAACTCCTTATTTTTGTAAAATTAGTGCTCGCTTTCGGAATTTCTTGAAGAGTATCAGTATATATTGGTCAATTGATGCGATTATTTTGATTTTCTCTTTATTTTTATTTTCTATTGCAAAAGAGAAATCAACACGAAAATCCATATAGTTTGTTTTTGTTTGATGTTTCTTTAGATTTTAAGATTGGATTAAATTATGGAGAAGGTGGATGACTCATGATTTAGAAAAAGTTGTATTGTTGTCCCAATCTTTCCGGCATAAAAAGAAAGACGCGTCTAAATCACTCTGTAATTAATTAGAATTCTTGTTGTCCCTGTTTTTACATTATCGAGTCATTGCTTTCTTTGGACAATAGTAGTCAACACTTCGTTCTTTCCTAACTAAAGACAATCTGTCACTTGTCATAGAATGGAAGTTTCATATTCCCCAACAATAAAAATATAATTAATTACATTTTATTGTTACTGTTTTATGAACTATTTATTTTTAGAACCATGTTAATGTGAGACTAAAACCCAAAAATACAAACTTCTAAATATAATACTTTATAGTGCTTTATACTGAATAAAGTTTTAAAGTAGCAACTATAATGAAGTAAGAAGTATTACAATTTGATAGTGTACAGTAAATTGGTAATGTATAACTGATTTATGATATATAAAATTAATGATGAATAAAGTATATTGTATTTTATAAAAGTAAAAAACTCTGAATAAATAGAGGAGACCAAAGCCCAGCAAATAACGTGATATCCCTATTTTAATAGATGATTACTGTATCTGATTCCAGCAATTTGCTTTTTGGGGTTATATCTCCTAATTTGAGGACCAAAAATATCACAAGATTGGAAAAGATATTTATAATAAATACAAATTGTCAAGACTTATAAGTCTTTGAACGTCTAATTTGGGACAATTTATTCAGTCTTCATCTCTAAAGTGTCTTCTGGTTCGGTTCAAATTTATGGAAATAGAGTATTGTATGCACTATATAAACCTCCATGGGGGCATCTTCATATAAGCATCAACACAAACATAAAATCACCAAGAATTGAATTTACATCATGCATCCTTGTGTTTTTATAATTTTCCCACTTCTGTTTCTAAACCTTGTGGAGACTGCAACTACCAATTTCAAAACAGGCAACCATGAATTGCATTTACATCATGATATTAATGGTGTTACCAAACAGTGTTTGGAGAAGGAGAGACACGCCCTCCTTCATTTCAAAGCCGGCCTTCATGACCCGAATGGTAATCTCTCTACATGGACAGCTGAAAATGATGACTGTTGTAGTTGGCCTGGAGTCATGTGCAACTACCAAACAGGTCATGTGACAGACCTTAATTTACGATCCTTGGATATTGGAGGTGAGATCAGCTATTCATTGGCTAACTTCAGTTATTTGAACCGTCTTGATCTTTCTGAAAATTCTTTTCATGGAACCATTCCCACTTTCTTTGGTTCAATGACTCGATTAATGTTTCTTGACCTTGCATCGAATCATTTTAATGGAACCATTCCTAGTTCCATTGGTTCCTTGACCGAATTATGGCACCTTAACCTTTCCAAAAACTCTCTGTATGGAACCATTCCTCCAGAGTTTGGAAACCTCACCAACTTGCAAGGGCTTTGCCTTCGAGATGTTGGTAGCTGCAGAGTTGAAAACATGGATTGGCTGTCTCATCTTTCTCTTTTGGAGAGACTTGAAATGGATGGCATTTCCCTAGCCAAAGCAAATCATTGGGTGAATGCAGTTACGAGTCTCCAAAAACTATCAACTTTAAGCTTAGGGGGATGTGAGCTCTCGCAGGTCATGTATCCATATTATTCATCTCTCAACTCTTCTTCCTCTATTCATACCCTTTCTCTTGGAAACAACAATCTGACCTCATCCATGTATCGTTGGTTGTCCCCGTTAACCAGCAATAAGCTTCTTGCTCTTGATCTCTCTAGCAACATGTTAGATGGGATACCCAAGCATTTTGGTAACCTCTGCAGTTTGCAAAATTTTTACTTTGATAACAACTCTGTTGTTGTCAAATTTCCTGATTTTCTCAACAACTTGTGTGGATGCACATCGCATTCATTGCAAGTGTTGTCTGCCGAAGGAAGTCAATTTACAGGGTCATTGTCCGATGACATCCAAAAGTTTTCATCCCTAACATTTCTGTACCTATCTCACAATCACTTAAACGGAACTATAAGTGAGAAACTGTGGGAACTACCCATGCTTGGCTTCCTTGACCTCTCTTACAATTATCTCAGAGGTGCTATCTCTGAAAACATTGGAAAGTCGAAGGCTTATTTTATAAGTCTTTCAAAAAACTCACTGCTGGAAGGAGTTCCTTCCACAGATCACATGCCAAGCCTTTCTTATGTAGAGTATATTGATTTAAGCTCTTGCAAGCTAGGGCCTCACTTCCCCAAATGGGTTCAAACACTGAAAAATCTTACGTTTCTTGATATTTCCAATAATGGAATTTCAGTCACAATTCCCCTAGGGTTTTGGAAAACGTGGCCTTCTCAATTAGAATATTTGAATCTCTCTTCCAACAACATCAGTGGAAAAGTACCAGATTTCTCTTCAAATTTTCACTACAAATCGGTTTTAGATCTGAGTTCCAACAGCTTTCATGGTCCGATACCGAATGTTTCTTCCACTTTGACAATATTAAATCTTTCCAGAAACAAATTCAATGGAGGAATCTCCTTTCTATGCCAATTTGTAGATGGGTTGTTAGAATTTCTTGATCTCTCTCATAATTTTTTAAGCGGAAAGCTTCCAGACTGTTTGTCGCATTTCAAAGAACTACAAGTTCTTAATCTAGGAAACAACAATCTTTCTGGAAGCCTTCCTACCTCTGTTGAGTCGTTGATACAACTTGAGGTGTTGGATTTATACAAGAATAACTTATTCGGTGAATTGCCTTTGTCTCTAAAGAATTGTACAAGTTTAAGCTTGTTGAATTTGGGGGCGAACAAGTTTTCAGGTAATGTGCCTCTTTGGATTGGAGAAAGATTATCTGGGTTGTATATTCTTATCCTAAGATCAAACAACTTCTTCGGAACCATCCCTTTGCAGTTATGTCATTTAGCAAATCTTCAAATTCTGGACTTGTCAATGAACCATTTCCACGGAACCATCCCCTCGTGTTTGAATAATCTTACAAGCATGGTTCAAGAAGGTTTCTTACTCCCACCAAACGTACATTCCATTTTAACTGAGTGGCATCCTGAATCATTTAGTTATCACAATTCCAGTGAGTATGTTGACCATGCGATGATTGAGTGGCAAGGAGATGAACGTGAGTTCTTTAGCACTTTAAGATTGTTGAAGAGCATTGACATGTCAGGCAACAATTTAACCGGTGAAATCCCATCTGAAATTACCAATCTTCATAACTTGGTTGCACTGAACTTGTCAAAGAACGCTCTACTTGGGGAGATTCCACGGAAAATTGGTGAGATGAAAAACCTTTTGACTTTGGATTTATCTAGAAACAAACTTTCAGGAGGGATACCGTCAAGTATGTCTCAAATGACTTTATTGAATGACCTAGATTTGTCATTTAATAACTTGTCAGGGAGAATCCCATCAAGCACTCAACTCCAGTCCTTTGAGCCTTCAAGATACGATGGAAACTTAGGACTATGTGGACCGCCCCTTGCCAAAAAATGTCCCGGAGATGAATCCGAAGTGCCATTGGTCCTTGGTAAAAGCGAGGGTGGTGGGGAAGACAAAGATGAAGTTTTGGGATGGTTCCATATTGGTGTGGGCATGGGTTTTTCTACCGGATTTTGGATAGCATTTGGTGCTTTACTTCTAAATCGTCGTGGGAGACATGCGTTTTTTCACTTTTATGATAGATTGGGTTTATGGGAAGGTGATGGTGTTCATTGCAAATTTGCAAAGGGTTGGACATACATAGTTTCTCATCCGCTTATTTCTTTTTGACTTGTTAATTTCTAGTATGTATGTTGTCTTGAACAGACCTATTCCTGTTTGTATTTAGGGCTAGCGGTATAGTAATGTAATTTTGTTGGGGTTTTTAAGTCCCCCATATCAATAAAATTGCCACTAACACTATGGGGGGCCTTTTCCTCGTGCTGTTTGAAATAAGACATCCTGAAATGTTCATACTTTTGTAGCATATAATTATAAACACAATATGAAAAGTGGTTAATGTTGTATATCATAATGGACTATTTTCTAGGAAAATTCTCAATTTGGATTATTTGTAGAATTGGTACTTAGTAGATGATACATCTATATATACTTTATACTATGATGCTCTATTTGTTGGTTGTCTAGAAAATCAACCAAAACTGATAAAGTAGATAAACAAACTAAGGAAAATCCATTTAACACATCAATAACCTGCGAAACCCAAGAGCTCTAGATTTTGGAGGATTTTAATTGAGGATTTTACTACTGGAATTGACAATTCCGTATGATCATCTTTACCTGACCTTATTCATATGAATATCGGGTAGCACTACAAAGGTACAAGTGAAGTCTGCCAAAGAAATCAATCATGCCTGGAGTCTACACATCAAATGTGGTATATAAAGAAGTCTTATGTGATGAATCGGTTGACATCCATATACCAATCCAGTGAATATAATGATCATGCAATGATTAAGTCACCAACGAGTTTTACACGAATTTAACCGCAATCTATTGAAGAGCATATGTCGCGCAAGCAACAATATGTTGCCCATTTTAGCATCATCAAAGCCTTTTGGGTATTTAGAATAGTATCAAAGACTATGGTCTGTCATGATCGATGAATCCGGCAGTGCACAGTTCATGATTGTAAATTGTTAGTTTGGTCCATGACATGTGTTTCTATAATTTTAGTTTTTGATCCATGGCATGACAAATTATAGGGGTGTTACTTAACCATTTGGACGATTTCTTTTGTATATATACCGATTAACCAAATTTATAATGTGTAGCATATATGCAGTTTTTATATTTGTAGATTTGGGTAGAAACATAGCATGTGTACCATTTCACAATTATATAACCTTACCTTCTGCTGGTATTGTTGATCTTTCTGCTGCATTAGACCCCATGTGTACCATTTTTGCAGTTTTTTTCTTCACCTGAATGAACTTATATGTTCATTGGTTCTTTTCTGGAAATCGATTGCTTATTCTTACTTTTGGACCTGTAGCATTTTTTGAAAATAATTTTTTGATTGTAGCAATGTAATTTGATATTGTTTTTAGGTTTACTAGCAGATGGAACTCTATATTCATCAATAGAAAAACGAAAACAGAAAGAAGGTAAACGAATATATAGCTTACCCTTGGTAATTTCTGGTTGTTGTTTATACAGGAGAAATTGATGGTAATTACAACTACTTATACTTCACATGATTAACCGATTATGATGCATTTTATAGTATGTGTGCTGCATTAGTTTATTGAAGGATAAGGCACTACCACTACAAGAATCGAAGGCTATAGGGACGACAAATGTCGTCCCTATAGACCCCGATGTCGTCCCTATAGACCCCGATGTCGTGCCTACAGAATAGTCGCTATAGACCAAAATTGTCGTCCCTATAGCCTTCGTCTCTATAGCTAAGCTATAGAGACGACATGTCGCGACTATAAGGTCATTTCAAAAAAGGAAATAACGGCTTTTAGTGACGACTTGTCGTCCCTACACCACGAGCTATTGTGACGACTTGTCGTTACTATAAGAGTTTAGAAAAAATTCGCCTTATCGATTGGGACTAAATGTCGTCCCTATAGCCACTGTACAGGTTTTTTTATATTTTCTACAAAATGTCAAATTTTATATACATTACAATTTAATTCTGCAAAATATAAAAACATGAAGGCTATAGCGATTTAAAACAACATATCAATATCACATAAAGTTTAACATGTAAAATATTATACAAAAGTTGTTTGTCAAAACATAAATACTAGAACATTTAAAATTTATAATCACTTTCACTTTCGCTTTCAACTACATTTCCGGCGTCATCTCCTTGAATATCACTCGCGGTTGCATCTTCATTTCCGGTTCCACCTCCTTGGTTGTTTGGAGATTGAATTTGCATATTTTGTAGTTGTGTTGGATCGAATTGCAACGGTTGAAACGGTATGTTATTTTGGGTGAAAATGGTTTGTAAGTGTTGATTGAATTGTTGAGTCATCTGCTGTGTAAACTGTTGGGCAAACTGTTGGGTAAACTAGTTAAAATTTTGGGATGATGTTGAAGCATCCGGTACGTAGTGGGCTGGGATATTTTGGATTTTTCTACCAACTCCCCGTGTATGGTCACGCCTTTCTCCAAGCGCGCGTTCAAGGCATTTAATTTCATTAACCTTTGCCTCGTCACCGTTAGCTTTGTCAAGCATTGTTTTGTACTCGACTTGTATTTTCTCCTACAATAAACAAAACAACAAACGAATGTTAGTTTTTATATATAAAATTCGACAGCATAACTGCTATAAAATGGATAACCAACTTGTTTACCTGTAAATAATAACAATAACAATTCTCATATTCATGCATATTTTCAACATCTTAAAAAAAATATATGCAATGATTTCTAATACCAAAAATAGACATTCTACACTAAATTGCATATCAATATATATAGCTAGAAATTTTACTTACCCAATCAGCATGTGCTTTATCATTCACCCAGCCACGACCTTCTTTGAAGTGGTTTTTTCTCCACACTTCTATTTCGCTACTTTTGCCGGTTTTTTGGACCTATAAATTAACATCAAGAGTTAATATAATTTCATAGACTTATTAATAACTCCTCAAATACTTAAAAAATACTTACTTCTTTATATCGTTTTTGGGCATATGATTCCGTCCCATGAGAACTTGTATACGGTAGAAGTTCTCTGTTGCCTTTGTTACTATGTGAACGGGCTTTGTACTTATCTGTTGTAAAAAGTTTATCAATAACCTTCCCCCACGCCCGGGGAGTCTGTGTACGCGGGGGATGCGCCCTTGCCCTCTCAATATCTGCGTAACCTCCTTGCTCATCAAAATGTACTTTCAACTCGTATTTTCGTCGCTTGTATGCGTTGGCACAGTCGGCCTCTATTCCATGTACAACGCCATTCCAATTTCGTGTGTTCTTCCATGCATTAATATCAAAATAATGCTGCAAAACAAAGAATTAGAATACATTTAGAAATTATAAAATTGAAAGAAAAATAAAACATTATATCATATACTTACATGAAGCGTCAGATAAATCTCTCTCTTGTGTTTGCTAGGCACAGCTTTCCAACTGGGATAGTGCAATGGCACTCTTCTACCAACCTCGTTTGATACCAATCGTATATACATCTGGTAGTTATCTCCAATCATTTTGAACTTTTTTCCCTCGTCATCTAACAAAAGAGGTAACGGTTGCTCATTGTTTTTTGCAAACTCTTCAAGCAGGTTTAAGTCTTTTCCCTTTCCACGAGTCTTTTTGGGGTTGGCTGCATTGATACATGTAATTGACAAGTTAGTAAGTAAAAAAATATATCCAATATAAAATGTTACAGTAAATTGGAACAAGTTACTTACATGACTCGCAGGCCCTCCAAGAATAGCTTCTTCAGTTTTTTCATGTATCTCTCAAAAGGGTACATCCACCTCATATACACAGGCCCTCCAAAAATAGCTTCTTCAGGTAAATTGTAGAATTAGATGGACTATTATGTCAAAAAATGCAGGTGGGTATATCAACTCCAAATTATATAGTATCTTTATTACCTCATTATGCGCATCGTACATGTCTTTCACATTCACTGACCGTGCACAAATTTTTTTAAAAAATGTACAAAGGTCAATGATAGTTGTTGAAACATTTGAAGGCAGGCCAGCTCGGACCCCTATTGGTAGCAATCGTTGCATGAGTACGTGATGATCATGAGACTTTAAACCCATGACATTTGAAGCATTAGAAGGCACCTTATTCTTAAAGTTCGATCCAAAGCCATCGGGTAGTCTCACATCTTTAATGAACTGACAGAAACGTACACGATCGGTTGGTTTGAAAGAGTAAGGAGGATGTGGTTGATGTGTCTTGTTGTTTTTCTGTTGCATCCATAGATCTTCGCGAATACCCAAATTTTCCAAATCTTTTCTTGCTTTTTGAGTGTCTTTTGATTTGTCGTTCATCACCAACGTACCTAATAAGCTCTCAGATACGTTCTTCTCTATGTGCATGACATCCAGATTGTGTTTTAGTTCAAGAGAAGAGCAATACTGAAGCTCGTAGAAGATACTTCGTTTGCTCCAATTGTACAGTAGTTCAGTACGCTTTCTTTTCGGTTTCTTACCCCCAATCTTAGGATGTTTCCCTGGAAGACGGACCGAGACGCACTTCAACTGCTTTAATATTGCTGCGTTACTAAATCTTCTGGGAGGCCTTCTTGACTCTTTTTGGCCATTAAACAACAGACTGTCCCTCCATTTATGGTTGCTATGTAAGAATCGTCTGTGACCAACATAAGCTATCTTATTGGTTATACAGATCGATGGTGTATCCTTGTTGCAAGTGGAACATGCCTTATAACCTTGACCACTCCATCCAGAAAAACTGCTATGAGCTGGATAATCGTTGATCGTCCACAGCAATGCTGCACGCATCGTGAATAGAGTGTTGGTTGATGCATCTCTCATCTGGACTCCTTCGGTCCACAAAGTTTTCAACTCGTCCACTAGAGGCCTCAAAAACACATCAATGTCTTTCGTTGGTGATTTAGGGCCAGGGATTAACAGTGTCAGCATGAAAGAAGACTCTTTCATACATAACCACGGTGGTGTGTTGTACGTTGTCAATATTACCGGCCACATACTGTAAGGCTGAGTCATGTTACTAAATGGATTAAAGCCATCAGCAACCAAACCCAAGCGGACATTCCTAGGTTCTTTGGCAAACTCAGGATATCTCTTGTCAAATTCTTGCCATGCCTTCCCATCAACCAGGTGACGCATCATGCCATCATTTGAACGCCCAGTGTTATGCCAAGTCATATTTTTTGCAGTGAATCTGGAACTATACCTTCGACGAAGCCTGGAAGTCCAAGGAAAGTAACGTAACACCTTCTGTGGCACTTTCTTCCCTTTCGTGTTTTTGTCAACCCATCTACTCTCTTTACAGACGGGACAATTCTGCAATGAGGCATTCTCCTTCGAATACAGAGCACAATCATTAACACAAGCATGGATAGATTGATATCCTAATCCAATCTTTCTCAGCTTCTTCTTAGCTTCATAGTGGGATGCTGGAATCTTATTTTCTTTCGGGAACACAACTCTAAGAAACTCTAAAAGTTGGTCAAATGAACTGTCTGTCCATTTGTTGATAACTTTAATGTGCATCATTTTTGCTAGAAAGTTTAGAGAAGACATCCAGGTACAGCCAGGGTATAACTCCGTATTGAGCTCTTCAAACAATGCATCAAATTCCGGGTCCGCACCACTTCCCTCTTCGTTTCTATTTTCTTCAAATGTATCTTGCTCTGTCATAACATCATCTATTATGTCAAACATCTCATGCGTTGTTGTAGTACGTCTTCTTGCGGCCCAAAGTGTGTCTAAATCGGAAGCGGGATATTCCTCGCCGTGATAAGTCCATATCTTATACGTCTGTTGAAAGCCACGATCATGTACGTGGGCGTAAATAGTAGACATAACGTGTCGGTACGAATTCACACAATCTCTACATGGGCAAAACGCTTTCCCTTCATCGTCTACATGGTTCTTGGCAATCTCTATGAAGTTCCTTAGACCTTCCAAGAACACTGGAGACCGCCGATTTCGTTCTTTAATCCAGCTCTTATCAATTGTCATTACTGTTTCATTATTAAGACTTAGATCGTATGCATGCTAATTAGTTTGTGTTTAGTTATAATAAGTTAGACTTTTTTTAGGATTTGTGTAAGTTGAGGCGGATTGGATGAATACACCGTATGAACCCACTACATGTTTGTCTAAAGGTGGCCACCTAACCCACTTTTTAAATACTTTGTCTCATATGTGAATGAATATTATCAGATTGAGTACTAAGAAAAAATCGACAGCATTTCCCCTTAACTCCCCAAGTATGCGTTTGAAACGCAAACTCATAGGAGTAATGAGAAATGTGTGTATCGATTTTTCCTTAAATACTCAATCTGTAATATTCATTCACATGCTAAATGAGACAAAATATTTAAAAAGCAGTCTCAAAACGGGGACTGCCCGAAATGAATTTCTAAATTCATTTCGGGCGGGAATAAAACTAAGGTTAATGCAATGCATGTGTGTATATATATATATATATATATATATATATATATATATATATATATATATATATATATATATATATATATATATATATATATATATATATATATATATATATATATATATATATATATATATCAACTAAGGTTTTTAATTATTTGTTTATTTATTTTTAGGATGATGTCTTTTTATATGTATATGTGTTTTTTACAACTAAGATTTATAATTGCTTAGCACGACCCTAATTGTTATAATTGTTTATTTATTTATTTTTAGAAACTTGTGTTTTATATGTATAAGTGTTTTTGGAACGATATTTATGAGTGTGAATTGGAAAAAAACACTATAAGTTAGCAATCTCCAAGGGCTATTTTGAAACTTTGACATACATAGAAATTCTTTACAATATAGTCCTATTCAACCTCATAATAAGCACTTAATGGACACTTTAAGAAGTTTGAACCGTACTAAATCCAACAAAAACCATGTACACACATAAAATGACAAGAATAGCTAATAAAAATCTGATTTGGAAATATTCAGCAAGTTACAAAGTACAGGGGCAGTTTTGAAAAATATTTAGACATGAAAAATTCTTACATAAAGGTCCTAATTCACGTTATTTGCTGAATTTCAACACATATCAGGCCACAATACACAATTAAACCAAATAACATCTCATAATCAAGCATAGAACACATGATTTCCTTTGAAACAGTTAACAAATCGAGAGAAAAAACTAACCCAAATTAGGTTTTGTAGAAACCGAAAGCCAAAAAGCTGAAAAGGGACCTCACCGCCGGCTTTCCGCCACCCTTTGCTACCGGAGACAACCACCACGAACAGCCACAGCAACAAACCTGCAAAAAACCCCAAATTGTATCAATTTTATGGAAAATTTGACATTCAACCAATTTAACAAAAACCGATGTGTTGCATACCTAGCTTGGCCGGATTAAGCAAGCAATTTCGTCACCGAATCACTCCATAGCCACCGGAGACACCAACGGAGCAACCCACAGCCACCGGAGTCGTCGGCTACCACAACATTGACAACGAAATCAGAACTTAAAATGCTTCTCGGGATGTAACAAGGGACAATGCATTACCTTGCTTGGCCGGAAACTAGTTCAATCGTTGAACAAAACCCTTGGTCGCCGGGAAATCGCCGAAAGGCTGCAGAGAAAACGAAGGAAAACGAAACCAGGAAGAAATGAGGAAGAAAGGTAGTCGCGAAGGTTTTAGATCTGGGGGGAGGCTATAGAGACGACTTGTCGTCTCTATAGCCGAAACCAAAACGCCGTCGTTCCTTTAAGTCGCGATAAGTGTAACGTAAAATTTAAAAAAAAAATTTAATTAGTTTAGAGACGATTTGTCGTCGCTATAAGTATTTCGAAACCCGCCAAATGAAATTTCGTTTCCCGCTAGACCTACTGCGACGACATGTCGTCGCTACAACGTTAAAGATCAAAAAATGTCTCCTGACCCTATAGAAACGACATGTCGTCGCTATAGGGTGACCTATTGCGACGACAATTGTCGTCCCTATTGGTTTCGTACCTATAAAGTCAATTTCTTGTAGTGTACAAATAAAATGACATTTAGTGGCACATAAAAAGTGCCACTAAAAACCCAAAAAGTGCCACTAAAGACCCATGTGGTAATCCGCGGCACAAAAAGAAGTGCCACTAAAAGTCTTTAGTGGCACTTTTTCATTGTGTCGCGGTTGACGTTTTGGGTTTTAGTGGCACTTTTTCATTGTGTCGCGGTTAATGTTTTGGGTTTTAGTGGTACTTTCCTGTTATGCCACTAAAACACTTTTGGGTTTTAGTGGCATACCTTTTATGCCACTATATATTTGCTAAAATAATGCCATTTTTCACATTTATTACTAAAAAATTACATTAAAAAAGTAAGTCATTTTTTTTAAATTTAATGGCATATGAATTACTAACAAGACAATTAAGATAATGTAAAAACACAATGTCATCACTAAAATTAAAACTAAACTTGTTTAACAACAATATTCCAAATATTCAAAATACAAATGTCTTCATAGTTTTAGCAAATGTTGTGCAAGTAACACTCAAAACATAAAACTATCAAACTAAATGTTTGTTGGGGAAGTAACATGAAACTTGATTGCAAATGAACTTTGCATAACCGATCCTCTTGTTTATCCAAGTTACGAACAATTGCCTATCATATAACCATAAAACATAATGTAAAACATGTAAGAATATCACTAATAAACATCACACGAAAAAGCATCGATCACTTGGTGATCCAAGTTGAAAGTAATTACCTGTGTTATGACAGCTTTCATATTGGAATCTTTGATTTCCTACATGAGAATTATTTGGAGCCATAGAAAAGTTATCAGGAACCTAAAACAAATGTAGAATTTATAATATTGTCACTAGTACATAATGAAATACTTAGGGAAAAAAAGAAAGTAGGATGCTATAATAAACAAAAAATGAAAAATGGAAGTACAATTCTATAATAAACAAAAAATGAAAAATGAAAATACGATGCTATAATAAAAAATGAAAAATGAAAGTATATAATAATAAACAAAAAAATGAAAAATGAAAGTACGATGCTATAGTTAACAAATAAATGAAAAATGAAAGTAGGATGCTACAAAAAAGGTGGGACAGGGACAGGAACTGCTCTCAATCTGCCGTCTGTGTAAAGACGAAAATGTCCTTATCATCGAAAATAGCCCTAGAAAACTTGTCCAATCTAGTACTCTAGTCGAGTCACATTGTTATTCCTTCTCACTTTATAATAATAGGAACCAAAATGATGAAAAATCTAAAATGGTGAATGAAATTTTGTAAATAATTTCTTACATTTATAAGTCTTGCTGCTGTATCAGCTCCAATTACAAAAGCACTACCAGGAAAAATCTCTGCTTTCTTGTAGAAATATGGCTGACTAGAAATAATCACTGTTTATCCTGCATTTTCAATAACTTATATATCAATAATATCATACATGAACAATATATATTATCATTGTAATTGATCGATTATTAAATATATAAATTTGACAAAAAAAAGAATGGTGAAAAACCAACCAGCTTTTTCAAATTGTTTAACACGGTCTTTAATCTGTGCAACTGTCAATGGAGGTTTGTCTGCATTTATGGCAGATAACTCAATGCATGGATACCCCCCTCCACAAAGGCTGCATGTACTATGAATCTTTTAATTTTTATTTATAAAAAGTAAAAAACAATCTCCAGTTTTTCTATGAAAATAATATTAATAACCTCATTGCAACTTCCCGGAGCTTAAGGTGACCATCATGTAGAGGATTAAATGATCCAGAAAGAATTACTTTCCTTTCTCCATTTGAAGTTTGTGTGCCTGCAAAACACTGACTTCATAATAAAGATTAACAGAAGACAAATATTTATTTGATATATATACTAAGAAAATTACTTATTGAACCTTACCATTTGAAAATGGAAAGATTTTGAAGCAAATTTTGCCTTGTATTAGTTGTTCTAGTTCTTGGTCTTCTTCAAAGTACTGTTCAGTTACATCAGGAACTTCATCTTCAGTTAAATCTGAATCAAATGTGAGTGAACTTTGAACCTTGCAAGCATCTGCAATCGCCTGCTCCATTAACAAAGATTTATAAGTATTGTTTAATTTGTTTTTTGTAGCTTTAAACCTTTTAAGTATACTAAGTAATATATATATATATATATATATATATATATATATATATATATATATATATATATATATATTCTAATTAGACTGAAAGTTAGGTGTTTGGTTAGAAAAACAGTAGCCAAAAAATTGAGAAGTTGAGATAATCCACTTTTCAAAATGGTATTATAAAATAACTCAATTTTATATCATGTACCTTGAGTAAAACTTGGCTTGATACTCGTTCTTCTTGATCGCGAGTTCTCAAACCCTACAATGAGTAATCAAGGTTACTAAGATTTTTGAGAATTTTAGTAACTCTTAATCACAGATTCCTGTAATATAAATTTAGGGATGAAATTTCAAAGGTTGATTCTTAAACTGAGTGGGATATTTAATCTGAGAACTGGAATGGTCACACTGTTATCCTTCATGAAACAAAGAAGAAGATTGACCTTACCTTCGATAGAGTTACTGAAGAAGCCCAAAGCCGGTTAGAAGTTCTTGTTGATAAGTAAAACCTATAAATGAGACAAGATATTAAATAAATAAATAACAGAAATTAGAGTATCAATCTATCTATACATGTTAAAGTAGAGTCAAAAGAACTGACTTATAAGAACACCAACAGTTAGCACTAGGATTACTTACTTGAATTTTGTTAATTGCACTCAATTATTGGATATATATATATATATATATATATATATATATATATATATATATATATATATATATATATATATATATATATATATATATATATATATATATACACAAACACATAAAATTCTTGACTGAATAAGGTATAAAGACATACCGGTGGTCCCCAAGCTTTGGACGTGCGGTAGCCAAAGAACCAGTAAATCCAACACCTACTACAGGAGAACTATAGAAGAATAAGAAACTATATATGTTAGGGGCTGCACTTCATCTGAAAATAAGATTAATCAAAGGCTTAGAAGCAGGAAAGCAAACAAGCTAGCATATGAATGAAGCTACAAAGATATATTTCTGCTTTTCATGGCAGTAAGATAATATGATAATTACCTGGTTTGGAGAGCTTCAGAGCACGATTATAAGCCACTAATGCCATGCCCTCAGTGGTCTCCTTGCTAGTGAATTAAACAGGCACCTACTAACAAATCAAAGATCGAGCATAAAAATGATTTGAAGAACTTGGAAATAGATTACTCCCTACGTTCCAAAAAAATAGAAGTTATAGATTCGGATTCCTATTCGGTCCTAAATTTGTAATTTTCGACTACAAACGACTCGGTATCACTACTTTTACTCTTCATTAAACAAAACCACACACCTTGCCAAGCAACTGGATCATGGACATGCGAGAATACGGAACGATAACTTCCAGAACTATGTTTGACGCACCAGGAACTGATGCCAACCAGGCAACCACCCTAACGCCTGAATTTGAACGAATTTGAACGGTAAAATGCATATCAGAACCAATTGTGTGTGTGTTTTGAATTTGTTGATGGATATATAATACAATAGCGTCTGACCTGTGAAGCACCGCCAGGGAAGTAGAGGACGGCCTGAGTAGGTGACGACGGACCTAGGGCGGTGAGATGGGGATGAGATGAATTGGGGAGAAGCAGAGTCGGAAGTATGCGTGCGTGTGCTTTCCCTTTTGATTTTTTTTTTAACTAATTGTACATAAAGATATATTACTAATTTTTTAATTTTTGTAGTCAACTGATCAAACGCGTTTGAGTATTCATATTCAGTTAATGGATGATGGAAATGAAAAACCGAAAGTTGTTGCGGTTTCTGTTGATCCTAATTTTGCAGATTATCTTGAATTTTTTTTTATTATTTATAACAATGCTAAGCTACGTCTGTTGGAACTCAAATGTTCTTTTATTCAATACTCAAACTGAAATACAAGAAAAGAACAACTCTCGCTAACTATCTAAACACTCTCTTCTATGTTTTTGTGGTGCTTAACAAATGTTCCTAAAACCTCTATTTATAGTGATGGTAGTGTGCATAATTTCTACAATAGATGCTAACTAACAATGAGTTCATACATGAAATTCAACAAAGTTAGGTGTGGTTGGTGGTGGCTGCAAGTTTGAGTTTACACTCACATTCTCCCCCTTAAACCAAACTTGGCTTGAGATTTGTTACGCCAATCATGTTGCATATTTCATGTCATCTCCGACTACAGAATAATCGACAAGTACTTTGTCTTTATCTTTCTCGAGTTTTAATTTTGCATCCTTGGAACAAGTTGTTGGAATGCAATCTCTCACACTGAACTCCCCCGAAATCCTTTTAGCATAGGCCGTTTTCTTTAAAGACACGTCTTCCATCTTCTGCATCATCTTACGAAAATCGATACCTCGATTTTTGGGACTACGTCGGAGAAAACTGGCAGCTGCTTTTTCGGTCCAAGTCCGTCTTTTCCGTTTACCAAAGAACCCTTCTTGTCTTATCCGTGGCTTCCTTTTCCGTGCGTCAAAAAACTGGTGTCCTTTTTCACATTGTTCAACTTCAACATAAAATTCTTCCTCACTCGGATCATCTAATTTCTTTAGATGTGAACCTAGAATTTTATCATGCTCCAAATAACCATTAACTTTCATGGTATATTAATTGGCATACGAACGTCGTTGATGCCACAACCAACCTGGATCATCTTGGGATGATAAAGGACACATTTTTCGTCTCGTCCTTAAAAGTGTCTTATAGAGTCGGTTACGGGTTCTTTTTACTTTAAAAAGTAAAGTATTACTATTGTCAAATACCCGTAAAATATCACCATCCATGTCGACTCGATTCCCGTCTTCGGTTAGTTGTCCAAGACTTAAAATATTCTTTTTAAGTCTAGGAATGTAATATACCTCGTTAAGTAGTCTTTGATCTCCGTTTCCGTAATCAAACAAGATCGTACCTTTTCCTTTGATGTCGATCTTTGACCCGTCTCCGAACCGTGTATAACCCGTCACGTTCTCGTCTAACTCATGGAACTTTGAACGATCTCCGGTCATATGATTGCTAGCACCGTTTTCAAGGTACCATTCCTCGGAATCAACTTGACTTTCTTCAGATGCAGGGATATCAACGTCGTTCTTCTCTTTTAGCGGCACCATACCTGGTGTATCTTCTTGCGAGATCGCCATCATTAAAATGGGCTCTTCATCTTCATTAGTTTGGGTGAGGTTCACCTCTTCACCTCGTTTCTTGTTTGGACACTCTTATGCATAATGACCATATTCCTCGCAAGTAAAACATTTTATTTTACTTTTGTCCTTTCGAGGACGATTGTAGTCATTCCGGTTTGCATCATACTTATGACCATCTCCTCGGCCATGCCCATGACCTCGACCGCGTCCTTGGCCTTGGCTTCCACTTTCCCTTGAAGTGTTTGACGAGTCTCCCTCGTCGGTTTGCTTAGACTGAGATGCCCACTTGGCATGTGTAAGCAATAAAGAAGGTCCTTCTTCCCGTTCTTCATACCCTCGAAGTCGCTCTTCGTGGGTCTTGAGACGGCCTACAACCTCTTCGACCGTCATGTTTTTCATGTCTCCAAATTGCTCGATAGATGTTACGATTTGTATAAATCGCATTGGGACGGCTCGAAGAAACTTCTTCACCACCGTATTCTCCTCGATCTTTTCACCAAGAGATCGAATACCGGTCACAATAGTATTCAATCTCATGGCGAAATCATCTATCGACTCATCATTGTTCATTCGGATCACCTCGAATTCACTTCTCAACGTTTGTACTTTAGCCTCCTTTAACCGATCAGCTCCCATATGCATCATCTTAAGCGTTTCCCATGCTTCTCTAGCCGTGTCCTTCTCGGCCAACATAAGAAGTACGTCCTCTGGAATCGCTTGGTAAATGGCCGCAAGCGCCATCCTATCTGTTCGTTCATCTACTCTTGCATTTTGAATTGCATTCCACACTCCTTGTGCTTGCAAATTCACTCGCATTTTTATAGCCCACACCGCGTAGTTTGTTTTTGTAAGCAACGGATAGTGTAACGTCACACTTCCTTCCTTCCCCGTCCTTTGAACACTTTCAATTTCGGGTTGAGAAAACGACGAGCTTGGTGTGGACATTCTTGGCGTGTACGAAAATTACGTGTAATTTATAAAAATTACGTGTAATTTATGAAAATTACAAGGATTAAAATGTAATTTTCAGAAGTTCAGGGGCTTGTTTGAAACTTTTTGAAGTATAGGGGCTATTCTGAAGTTTTTCTGAAAAATAGGGACCAACCTAAAGTTTTTCGGAAATACAGGGACCAAAACGTAACTTTTCGAAACTTCAAGGACCAAATTGGAGTTTTCTGAAACCTGCTACAGTGTTGCTACAGTGAACTGCTACAGTGTCGTCTTCTCCGGTGGTCTTCTCCGGCGAACTGGTTTTTCCGGCAACTATTCCGGCGAACCTTTGACCGGACTTTTGGAGGTCTTACGGTGGTCGAAAAATTCCGAAAAATATATATTCGGAATCGTGAGAACGAGACCTTTCCAATGGTGCTATCGAAAATCGATTTTGAGACAGAAAATTTTTGACCAAAAAACCCGAGGGTGTTTAGAAAGTTGTCCCGGGAGCTTAACCAAGCTCTGATACCACTTATTGGAACTCAAATGTTCTTTTATTCAATACTCAAACTGAAATACAAGAAAAGAACAACTCTCGCTAACTATCTAAACACTCTCTTCTATGTTTTTGTGGTGCTTAACAAATGTTCCTATAACCTCTATTTATAGTGATGGTAGTGTGCATAATTTTTACAATAGCTGCTAACTAACAATGAGTTCATACATGAAATTCAACAAAGTTAGGTGTGGTTGGTGGTGTAGGTGTGGTTGGTGGTGGCTGCAAGTTTGAGTTTACACTCACAACGTCTTAATTTGTATTTGAAAATAAGTACATACCACATGGAAAGTAGAACGAATAAAAATATGTAAAAAGTTAAAATCACATGCTTAATTCGTATTTGAAAATTAGTGTTATAAAATATTAAATGTCAATATATCTACTAAATGCTATAGTGGCACAAGAAAAATGTGTCACTAAAAGTTTGTTCCACTAAATGTCACTTTGTTTGTAGTGATGGCAGATGAATGTTTAAAAATTTGAGCCTGATATCATACATACTTTTTTGGAAATGCACCAATGTGTCATATTGCAAATAAGTTTGTGTTTCTTGTAGGAAAATTATTGTATAGATGAACCTGATCTGATTGGTCAGATGAAGAACAAAATAAAACTTAACAAAAAGTAAGTAAATTGTGTCTCCTAGATTTTTAAATTGAAATGCTAATCTGAAAAAAAAAATCAATAACTTATGAAATCATTGACGGTGTACATATTATTTTGGGTAAAGTGCAAGAAATAGCAACATACCTTTATTTATTTCTATGTTATAACCTCCTTCTTCCATTTCTACACATAGTATTCTACTTTCATGTTTTTTTCTATTACAGCTGTGATCTTTCAATCATTTTTTTATCAACACTTATACTTTGGAATCCATCCGGTTATGTCATTATACTATTGTTCTTTCTTTATAGCTACATTATGATGTAGTTACGTAATTAAGTGGATTATTCAAACTACAATGCGTTAGCAAGGAAAATATTGAAAGTGCAATCCTAAAAAAGCCAATGCGTTGTAATTAGGTGGATTATTCAACATTTAACCTGTGATTACAATTCCTTAAAAAGGCAAAAAGTTTGAAAATATTATGTTGTGTGTGTAAGTATGTGTATGTGGTGCGTGTGTGTTTGCTAGGAAAACTTCTATTATAAAACTAAACCTATTTTATAAAGCTGCAAAAGAGGTACCTAATGTCCAATTGATCACATTGGATGTGGCCCTTCAATGCGTGTTTCTCGGGAAGTTTCTATTGACAAGTCTTGGTGATGCTGGGTGACACACATGGCGTGAATTTTGTTGGGAAGAAGGAGGAGTGTTTATTGATATCTTAGGAGTGGTACAATGTTTCAAGTTCTTGCATGGCTATTTATAGCCAAGTTTATTACCTACCAACTAATTTAAAAACATTTATTTGACTTTGAATACTTCAAACTTCCAGAATTCTAACACAGGATGTGGTAAGCACTTATGTAAGCATCTAGAAACCATTTAAATTTCTGAATTATTAATTATTATTTTCCCCCTTAATTCAGAATCTTCAAACCTTCTTGACTCCAATCAAAATTCTCATCTCTTCGTGATTTGTCTTCGCTAATGCTTTGGTAAGGATAACTGCTTTTTGCTCCTTACTACAAACATGATGTACTGTAATCTCTCCATTTTCAACACATTCTCTAATGAAGTGATAACGTATATCTATATGTTTGCTACGCCCATGGAACACTGGATTCTTCATCAGATCTAATGCTGATTGATTGTCAACAAACAAAGTAACAGGTGGTACCTTTTGTTTTGTTATCTCAGTCAGGAGTCGGCGTAACCAGATACCTTCACAAGCTGCCTGAGTTGCAGCCATAAACTCTACTTCACATGAGGACAATGCCACAACTCTCTGTTTCTGAGATGCTCATGCGACCAAATTACCATTCACATAGAATGCCATTCCTCCTGTGCTTTTTCTGTCATTCACATCATTTGCTAGATCGCTATCTGAGTAACCTGTGACGTTTAATCTGCTTTCTCCTTTCGTGTAAGTCAAACCATGATCGAGAGTGTCTTTCACATATCTTAGTATTCCCTTTACTGCTTGTATATGTTGTTCAGTTGGCTTCTCCATGAACCGACTAACTACTCCGACTGCAAATGAGATATCAGGGCGTGTATGAGTCAAGTATCTTAAACCTCCGACTATACTTCTATACTCGGTGGGGTTCACTAATTCTCCTTCTCCTTCTTTGGTGAGCTTTAGTTTGTGCTCCATTGGACTCTTAGTGGGGTTGCAGTCCATCATTTGAGTCTTCTTTAAGATGCTTTTGGCATAAGCTTCTTGCTTCAGTGTTATACCTGTTTCCTTTTGGCTTACTTCAATTCCCAAATAATAGGTTAGAAGTCCAAGATCACTCATCTCAAACTTGGCTTTCATATCTGTTTTGAAAGCTTGAATACTCTTGTGACAACTTCCAGTTACTAATAAATCATCAACATAAACTCCGATGATTAAGACATTTTCACCTTCCTTCTTCGTGTAAACAGAGTATTCTTGAGCACATCTGGAAAACCCCAAGCTTTTCAAATACTTATCTAAGCAAGCATTCCATGCCCTTGGTGCTTGTTTTAGACCGTACAATGCTTTTGATAGTTTGTACACTTTGTTGATTTCATCCTTCTTCGTGTACCCTTCAGGTTGAGACACATACACCTCTTCTTCCAGAGTGCCATTCAGAAAAGCTGATTTCACGTCAAGATGATGTACATGTCATCCATTTGAGCCTGCGAGAGCTAGGATGACGCGTACAGTTTCGATCCTGGCCACTGGTGCATAGGTGCATAGACTTCGTCATAATCAACTCCTCGTTTTTGGACGTACCCTTTTGCCACAATCCTCGCTTTATACTTCACAATCTTTCCTCTTGGATCTCGTTTCACTTTGTACACCCATTTTAACCCTATAGCTTTGCGATCCTTAGGGAGATCAACCAAACTCCAAGTCTTGTTCTTCTCAATTGATGCTAATTCAGCATTCATAGCTTCAATCCACACTCTTCTCTTACTTGCTTCCGTGTACGAGACTGGCTCGTCATCATTGCGAATCATCATTAATTCTTCAATTTCTTCAGTTTGGTCGTATAAGTCTGTGAATAAGCGGAATCGTTTGGGAGCACCACCGCCTATGGAGCTTGAGGCGGAGCTTGGAGACGGAATTGGGGAATTTTGGGTGATCGGTGAATTGGGTGTATCCGATAAGTTGATGGGTATATTTTGTGAGTTTATCGGGGAGTCTTGTGGAGAGTTTATGGGCTGGAAACTTTCTTCGGTCTGATCACTGTCACTTTGTGGAGACCCAAGGTTTTGTTCCGGTGTTCGTGGTTCCGACTCGAAATCTTCATTGTACAAGTCGTCTAGGTTGAAACCTTCGACGGTGAAGCTCATACCTTGTATGGCTTTAATTTTTGAACTCTTCTCCCACACCCAACCTTCTTGTTCTTCGAAAACCACATCTCTACTCACATTTATCTTTCCGGTGTCCGGATCAACCATTCTATATGCCTTTGATCCCTTCTCAACTCCCAGATGAACCAATCGCTTACTTCTTTCATCTAGCTTTGTTAGGTGGCCTTTGGAGACTTTCATATGTGCAACACAACCAAACACCCTAAGATGTTCAACATGTGGCTTTCTCCCTGTCCACATTTCGTATGGAGTTGTGTCTTTCAATGCTTTCGTGTGAGCTCTGTTTAGAACATAAACAGAGTGATTCACAGCTTCACCCCATAACGTGTCTGGCATTTTCATGGTTTTCAAATTACACCTAACCATATCCAATACCGTTCGATTTCTTCTCTCCACCACCCCATTTTGCTGTGGAGAATATGGGGATGTGTAATGTCTTTCCAACCCTGTTTCCCTGCAGTATGTGGTGAATTCTTTCGATAGAAATTCACCACCACGATCAGTTCTGAAAACTTTCATCTTCTCCCCGGTTTCAACTTCTACTAAGCTCCTGAATTTCTTAAAGACTTGAAGAGCTTCATCTTTTGTCTTTAGCAGATAAACCCACATAACTCTGCTATAGTCATCAACTAACAACATAAAGTACCTATTGCCAGATGGTGTAGGGGGTGCTACTGGGCCGTACAAATCGCCATGAATTAGTTCAAGCTTCTTCTTTGCTCTATAATTCGTGTGTGTAGGGAATGGACTCCTTGTCTGTTTTCCCACGAGGCACCCTTCACAAGGTTGTTGAGGAATGTTTAGTTTTGGCATTCCTTCAACCAGCTTCTTCTCCGCCATGTATTTCATTGAATTAAAATTTATATGACCCATTCTCATATGCCACAACCACGTTGGATCACCTATTCGAGCGGTTAGACACATCGAATTGACTGGATCTTTGATCGTGATTTCATCACCACCTTCTGCTAACTGTCCCAAACTTATGATGTTGTTACATAAGTCTGGAATGTAATAGACTTCACTAAGCTTTCGATGTTCACCATTCTTACATTGAAATACGACTGAACCTTTTCCTTCGATCTTTACCTTTGATTCATTTCCAAACTTCACGTAGCGATGAACAGTCTGATTCAAGTCACGAAACTTATCTTTATCACCGGTCATGTGATTACTGGCTCCTGTGTCGAGATACCAGATACTTGATCGCTTCACCTCATCATCCCGTTTTCTCAACTCTGGGAATACATTTTCTTCATTTAAGGAAACTTCATCATTGTCAAACGAAGCTAACAATAGTGCTGGCTCATTGACATCTTATTCGCGAATCAAGTTGTTTTCTTGTCTTCTTTCACGTCTTGGGTTTGTACATTCTGCTGCATAGTGGCCGAATTCTTGACAATTGTAGCACTGGACCCTACTTTTATCTTGATTATTTAAAGTGCTACGGCCTCCATCTTTTTGGTAGTGTGATCCACCTCTGCCACGACCACCACGACCACTGCTGTTTCCTCCTCTTCCTCTTCCTCTGCCTCGCGAACCTCCACATCCGCCACGATTTGATTTAGATCTGGAGTCACCTTCTCCCTTCTTCTTATTTCTCTCTGACCACTCTTGGTGTGTCAAGAGAAGTTTTAGATCATCACTATCACCATGGCCTCTTATTCGTTCTTCATGTGCTTTGAGCCTTTCGATCACTTCTTCCACAGTCATCTTGTCTAGATCTCCAAATTGCTCAAGTGTTGAGGCGATTTGGAGAAATCTGCTTGGTACTGCCCTTAACAACTTCTTTACCACATATGACTCCTCCACCGTGTCTCCCAATGCTCGCATGGTACTCACGATATTGTTCACCTTCACAGCGAACTCATCCACTCTATCTGATTCCTTCATGTTCAGTGATTCAAACTCAGCCTTTAGAGTTTGAATTCTGGCGGTCCTCACTCTTTCTTCTCCTATAAACTGTGTCTTCAAGGCTTCCCATGCTTCCTTGGATGTTTTCTTTTCTGCCAATCCAAGTAGCAAATCTTCAGGAATGCTCTGATAGATGGCCGCGAGAGCCATCTTGTCTTTCTTCACATCTACTGCCGTGTTTGTTGTTCGTGGCTCAACAGCATCCCACACACCTTGGGCTGTCATGAACACTTTCATCTTGATCGCCCATGCAGCATAATTCGTTCTTGACAACATTGGATAGTGGAGGGTGACCTGTCCATCCTTTTCACCATTGTTTCCTGCCATCTCTTCTCGAGATTGGTACTTGGGCATAAACAACAATATAGCCCCTTTTTTTTAAATATGGGGGCCAAAAGACAATTTTCTGAAGTTTAGGAGGTAAAATGAACTTTTTCAGAAGTTCGGGGTTAAAACTGAACTTTTTCGAAAGTTTTGGGGCTAAAATAAACTTTTTCAGAAGTTCGGGATTAAAACTGAACTTTTTCGGAAGTTCTAGGGCTAAAATAAACTTTTTCAGAAGTTCGGGGTTAAAACTGAACTTTTTCAGTTTGCTACAGTGACCGCTACAGTGACCGCTACAGTGACCGCTACAGTATCGTCTTCTCCGGTCGTCTTCTCCGGCGAACTGGTTTTTCCGGCCACTATTCCGGCGAACCTTTGACCGGACTTTTGGAGGTCTTCCGGTGGTCGAAAAATTCCGAAAAATATATATTCGGAATCGTGAGAACGAGACCTTTCAATGCTGTGCTCGGAAATTGATTTAGAGACAAAAAATATTTGACCAAAAAAAACAAGTGGCTGCCCAGAAGCTACTCTATAGCTCTGATACCAAATGTTGGGAAGAAGGAGGAGTGTTTATTGATATCTTAGGAGTGGTACAATGTTTCAAGTTCTTTCATGGCTATTTATAGCCAAGTTTATTACCTACCAACTAATTTAAAAACATTTATTTGACTTTGAATACTTCAAACTTTCAGAATTCTAACACAAGATGTGGTAAGCACTTATGTAAGCATCTAGAAACCATTTAAATTTCTGAATTATTAATTATCAAATTTAATTCTGGACAATTGAAAGTTCATCCCCGTGTTTCTGTTGTGCAATGTTTGGTATTGACGATGACAAAAGCTTTTAAACCCAACAGATTCAGGGCAAAATTTTCTAAAGTGTGCCTGGACGTTTATGATTTAGTAAAAGAGTTCTTCATAGGTGTAAGGTTCTTACTGAGCAAAATGCAACAACAGTTGTAGTTGTTCCAATTTCAATTTGCAATGTCATATACAGTGTTACATGTAAGATCATCACACATCTTACTCACTATCACCCTGGTGCCAATGTGGACGAGAATCAGTCTGCTTTTATTTCGGGGAGACTCATATGATGCTTACTCAAGAGCTTATGCGATGTTATCATTGCCATCAGGGGACAATCGGACCTTATCATCTTTTGTCATGGGGATAGTGTTGGATTAGGTGTCTAAGCCATGACTTTACAACTATGTTTATCTTGTTAATTAAAGCAAAGTCCATTTGGGTTGCCCTCATAGCTGGAGGTCAGGATAGAGTTCAGTAGAGTTAAAGGTTGATTTATTAATTGTGTAATAAATCAATAGAATTGATTAAATGGTTTATTAATATATTTAAGTGTTAATATATTAATTAGAAACTATAATAATTAATTAAGATTTAATCTAGAATTAATTGGATTTAATTTAGTGATTAAATTAATTAATTAAAAGTGTGAGGACTAGTTTGTATTTATTCAATAGTTGAATAACTGGCAAAGAGAAGTCCAGGGGCCAAAAGTGGCGCCACCCTTGGAGGCTTCTCTAGGGTTGGAGAAAACCCTAATTAGGGTTTAGGGATCTGGTCCAAGTGGTCAACAGGCTTGCCCACTTGGAGGCTCCTTAGGGTTTCAGGTGTAACCCTAGGAGGCTATAAAAGGAACCCTCTGGCTCCCCATTATTCACGCCAACTTCAACCAAGATTACTCTGCTGGACTGTCTTCTCCATTGCTGTAGGTATGACTTTCATTTGAGGCATGATACTTTTGCTGCTAGCTTCAGGAACAAGATTCAAAGGTTGGTTCTTCTGATTTAAACTTTAGAAATAACTGTTGGCCTTTAGGTTTTAGTTTATTATCTTCATAGAAGAAAACATAGATCTTTCTAGGGTTGCATGTGAACCATAAGATTATTTGTGTTCATTGTTTGCTAGAAAACCCTTCAGATAGTTGGTCTGTCGGTCTGATAAAGTTGTTAAAGAAGGCTACATGATTTTAAAATCATCTCTGGTATGGTCCTTTGGAAATGTCCAACCCCACATCAAAGAGTAGAACTGGAAAACGTGTCGTGTCGCGTCGGGTTTGTGTCAAGTCAAAACATTAAACGGGTTGAGAGAGCTTGACCCTAACCCGACCCGTTTAATAATAGTGTCATGTTGTGTCAACCCGTTTATTTTCGTGTCGAGTTCGTATTAGGTTCGCGGGTTAGGGGTTAGGCCTTGTAAATGTGTCATGTCGTATCATAACAAGTTGAAAGAGTGGAAGTTGGTGAGGCAGAAATGCAAAAATGAAAAATCGCTAAGAGTAGAAACCGGGAGGTGGAAGGGAAAAATATTGCAAGTTGAGAGGGCAAAGTGGAAATAGTAGGAGTTTGAGAAGCAGATAAACAAGATCACTAGGATGAGCATGTAGCTAAGTGAGACAGTGGAGTATATGAGAGAATGAAAAGAGGTCATCAGAAATGTAGTGATTTTTTAAAAAGCCCTACCAAACTTATTCTCTGTTTTCTCGGTTTTCCATTAAGTTCTCGAACCATCTCAGGTACTCATTGCATTTGTTCTCTGTCCTCGATCATCTCTATTCGTTGTGTTCTCAATCCTTGTTCTCAATTTTCAGTTGACTAACTTTTCTTTTTATCTTTGTTGCTTGATTTTTATTTTTGCTGTTGAATGGTGGGTTTTTGTTTCTTTCAGGAATTTTTTTTAATTGATGTTGTAAATTAGATATGTTTCTATTGAATACTGGGTTTATGTTTCTGTTGAAACTTTGTATTTGACATCATAAATCTGTTTAGGATAGAATGAAGTGTGCTAACTGGGCATAAACATAAGTTTTTCAAAGATAAATGGGAATATGAGATGCATAAGTTGCTGTCGGGTTCAACTAATGTTTGAGCATATAACGACTTGTTTATATTCCGAGTCTTTGTTCATTTAGCACTTTTTGAAGACAATCATCATTTATGTGTACCAACACTTTATGTAAATTAAGAAACTGACCCTTAGTATAGAACATATTATTAAAGTACTCCGCCCTAAATAATTTGTGAATTACTTATCCTTTTTGTTAATCTTTTAGAGTCGTTACTAGTGTAGCGCTTTTTATCAGAATATATTTTTAACAACAATGTTAAATCATGAATGACAGAAAACTTAAAGAGTAGAAGTGAAAATACGTAAACTGTTTATTGACTTTATCTTAATTACAAAAGCAGCTATCACTATTTATAAGGAATCTGATCCTACTTTCTTGCAATCCGATAATGACCTATATGGATAACTCCTAAATAATCTGCTTAATTTAAACCTAATACTTATCAATAATATCCAGCTATATTCCGATAAACTTCAGTTATTATCCGATAATCTTCACTCCCCCTCAAGCTGGGTATGAATGCCAATCATATCCAGCTTGCTTTTCAGTACTTCAAACTTTGGCCTGGGCAGAGCCTTGGTCAGAACATCAGCAACTTGGAAATTCGTAGGAACATATGATAGCTGTAAAAAAATTTCTTCCAGTCTCTCTTTGATGAAATGTCAGTCCAGTTCAACGTGATTGGTTCGATCATGATGGACTGTATTTTTTGCGATTTCAATTGCAGCCTTGTTGTCACTAAACAAGTTTATTCAGATATTTTTAACTACCTTCAATTCTTGGCAGATTGCTCTGAATTCAGCCTCGACGCTGCTTCTGGCTACCACCGACTGTTTTTTGCTTCTCCATGTCACAAGATTTCCCCTGACAAATGAACATATCCAGTTGTAGATCGACCATCTTCACTTGATCCTCCCCAATCAGCATCAGTGAATACTTCCACTTCATTGTTTGAGGTTTCCTTGAATAACAGTGGTTCTGTTTTAGGTAACGGAGTATTTGAAAAACTGCCTCCATGTGTTGTGAAGTAGGGTTGTTCATGAACCTACTTACCATCCATACTGCAAATCCGATATCCGGTCTGGTGTGGGCTAGATAGATTAATCTTCCGACCAATCTTTGATACCTCCATTTGTCTACTGGTTCATCTTTATTCTATGTTCGAAATTTCTTCCCTGGATCTAATGGTGTCCCAGCTGGTTTACAACCTAGCATACCAGTTTCCTCCAGAAGATCTAGTGTATACCTCCTTTGAGTGACAGATATACCCTTCTTTGACCATGCTATCTCCATTCCTAGAAAGTACTTTAGCTGACCTAGATCCTTAATTTTGAATTCTTTTCCCAATATTTGCTTTAGTTCTTCAATTTGCTCCTTGTAGTTGTCGGTTATGATGATATCGTCGACATAAACGATCATAATAGCCACTTGTCCGTTTACCCCATGTTTTGTGAACATCGTATGGTCAGTATGAGCTTGGACGAAACCATAATACTTGACCACCTGGGTAAGCCGTTCAAACTAGGCTCGGGGTGATTGTTTTAGCCTATATAACGACTTCTTGAGTTTACACACCATGCCCTGATTTTGGGTTGTCTCAAGTCCTGGTGGAACATCCATGTACACTTCTTCTTCTAGTTCGCCGTTTAGAAATGCATTTTTTACATCGAGTTGATGTAATGGCCAATCCACTTTTGCTGCAAGTGATAATAGGACACGGATGTAATGTAGCTTGGCTACGGGTGCAAATGTTTCTGCATAGTCGATACCGTACGAATCAGTAAAACCCTTGGCAACTAGTCTCGCCTTGTATCTACTTATGCTCCCATCAGAGTTAAATTTCACTGTGAACACCCATTTGCATCCAACGATTCATTTGCTAGGAGGAATGATTGCGTACTCCCAAGTTTTATTTTCATATAAAGCATTAACTTCTTCATTTACCGTGTTTGCCCATTCCTTACTCGATTTTGCTTCTTGAATGGTTTTTGGAACCCGTACGAAGTACAGGGACATGACAAACGCCTTGTGCCTTGGGATAATTTTTCAAAGGACACAAAATTTCTTATAGGTTGCACGGTACAGCTACTTCTACCTTTTCGTAGAGCAATAGGAATATCCAGGTCAGTATGACTAATTGAAGTGTTAGTTTCAGAGTTACCTTGTTTTTCTGAAGTTGAGTTTTCCGGGGTTGACTCATGGTTGTTGGTTTCCGCCGTGACTTGCTCTACCACTGGTTGTTTTCTTCGTCTCTTGTACACTAATAGCTCCTTCCCAGTCACCGGGTGTACTGTCCTTGTCCTCGGTTTGTACTATTGGACTTGAAGTGTTTCCTGGGTTTTTTGTAACATGTTTAGGGACTAGCTCTTGATAACTGGTTCCTAGGTCTTGGTGTAGATAATTTAAGAATTGTTATTCATTGGCACTCTCCCCTTGAATATCGGTTTTGGTGTAGAAGGGATTTTCTTCAAAGAAAGTAACATCTTTTGAATGATAAAACTTTCTAGTATTTGGAGAATAACACTTATACCCAAGTTGACTTGGGGAGTATCCCAAGAAAATACACTTTATAGACCTAGGATCTAGCTTGCTGCGGTTAGGAGTATTGTTGTGGACAAAGGAGGTGCATCCGAAGACCTTCGGAGGTAAATTCGATATGTTTCGGGTGTGAGGGAAGTGCTCTTTGAACACTTGGAGTGGAGTTTGAAATCCCAGTACCCGAGAAGGCATTCGGTTGATGAGGTACGCCGCGATCAACACGACTTCTCCCCATAAGTAGTTTGGTACGAAGCTTGCAAACATTAGTGATCGAGTTACTTCAAGTAAATGTCGGTTTTTTCTTTCTGCAACCCCATTTTCCTGTGGAGTATTCACACATGAGGTAATGTGCGCAATTCCTTGTTTGGACAGGTAGTTGCCCAACTCGGAGTGAAAATACTCTTTTGCATTATCGGTCTTTAGGATCTGGATTTTGGTGCTAAACTGATTTTGCACCATATCATGAAAATGTTTGAAAATAGCCCTAACCTCGGATTTCTCTTTCATCAAAAGTATCCATGTGGTACGAGAATGATCATCAATGAACGTGATAAACCATCTTGCACCAGATACATTTTTTATTCTAGACGGCCCCCACTGTGGATTAAATGGATTGGATATGAGGGTTTTTATGGAACTACTGGATATGAATTTCTAGTATGTTTGGATAATTGACACACTTCACAATTAAGAGAACTAGGATTTTTATTAAATAACTGGGGAAATAATTTTTCTAAATAAACAAAACTTGGATGTCTTAATCTACTGTGCCATAGCATAATGTTATATTAATTTGGAGAGGAAGCTGAAGATAGAGCCTGCTGTTTGCTGGTGTTGTTGCCTTCACAGTCTTAGAGTTCATCACGGACTTTAGCACTGCCAATCATCTTCCCCAAACTCAACCCTTGAAACACACACACTGAAGGGGTTAACACAGTTATACAATCAAGGTCTTTCATGAGTTTTATTGGGGATAACAAATTATAGTCGAGATTAGGGATGTAGATAATTGATCGAAGTGTTATGTTTTTTGATATAACAATAGTACCGATTCACGTGACCGGTGCATCTCCCCCTGTTGATACTCTCGCGGTTCTCCCGTTTGACATGGGTTGAATATGGGTAAATAAGTTCCGGTCCGGGTCATATGGTCTGTAGCACCACAGTCCACCACCCACGGTTTAGGTTCGCTGGAGCTCGTGGTAAACGCGGATGGAAACCCACTTTGTTGAGCGATCATGGTTTTTGTTTTATCTTCACTTGTACTTCGCAGCACTCTACGGACAGCCTCTAGTTGATCTTTGGTGAGCAATTCTTGCGGTTCACTTGTTGCAACGTTGCTTCTTGGTTTCCAGTCAGCTAGTTTGCCATGAATTTTCCAACATGTCTCCTTCATGTGTCCGGACCTTTGACAGTGATCGCACCATGGTCTACCGTTCCTTTTCTGGGGTGATCCTGATCGGTTTCCATCGGGCGATTTGGAGTTAAAAGGGGGCCAAGTTACAAGTGCAGATGCTTCAGTTGTTGAGCTCGAATTTGCGCCTAGCATTACCCGTCTTCGACTTTCTTCTCTTTGAACTTCCGGAAAAACTTCGCGAAGCGTAGGCATTGGTTTTGTACCAAGGATTCGCCCACGTACTTCATTTATATCTTGGTTTATCCCAAGTAAGAACTTGTAGATCCTGTCTGTCTCCAGGATCCGCTTATATTGCTTTCCGTCTGCGGGACAACTCCAAGTCAATGTATCGAGTACATCAACCTGTTGCCAATAGCGATTTAGAGTAGTAAAATAACCGGTCACGGCAATAGCGATTTAGAGTAGTAAAATAACCGGTAACCGTGAGATCTCCTTGTCGGAGTTCATGGAGGATCCCTTTAATCTCAAACAGGGCTGAAGTGTTGTCTTGATTCGAGAATGTGTCACGAGCTGCTTCCCAAATTTCTAATGCTGTCTTGCAGAACATAAATTATTCCCCTATTTCTGGAGTCATCGTGTTGAGGAGCCATGGCATAACCATGTTGTTTTCAGTCTTCCACTTCCTGAAAGCCGGGCTCTTTTCGTCGGGTTGAACGAGTTGCTTGGACAGATACTCTTCTTTGCCTTTTCCTCTAATGAAGATAGAAACTGCATGTGCCCATAAGTTGCAATTCATACCATTTAGGCGGTAACCAGTGGGAAGAATACTGGAATCGACATTGGGGTTTGATTGGCCCTGAGTTTGATTGTCACCGGAAGAGGTGGCATCGGATGTGGCTGAGCCGACTAAGGCAGTCGGAAAAGTACTGAATTTAACACCACTCATGATTGAAAAAAAAACGCCTAGCAGAATCTTTTTTGCTCTGCTACCATAATGAATAATTGAAAACTTAAAGAGTAGAAGAGAAAATACGCAAACTGTTTATTGAATTTATCATAATTACAGAAGTAGCTATCACTATTTATAAGGAATTTAATCCTACTTTTCTGCAATCCGATAATGACCTATATGGATAACTCCTAACTAATCTACTTAATTTAAACCTAATACTTATCAATAATATCCAGCTATATTCCGATAAACTTCGGTTATTATCTGATAATCTTCATTAAAGAACATGGATCAAGCCAAAATCGACCAACTTGAATTCATTTTCACTATTTGTATTAATCTAAGTAACAAAAGCTCATTTCATAGTCAATAAATTTAGACCAAAATAATGTGATATCCCTTTTTAATGGATGGTATTGTATTTGATTCACTCAATTTGTTCTGTGGGGTTATATTTCATAATTTGAGCCTTTGAGGACCAAAACATTTCACAAGATTGAAAAGGATATTTATAATAAATACAAATTGTCAAGACTTTTAAGTCTTTGAACATCTATTGGGGCAATTTATTCGGACTTCATCTTTAATACGTTATCAATTGATACATACATGTTTATATGCAAAAAAATAGTCATATATATATATATATATATATATATATATATATATATATATATATATATATATATATATATATATATATATATATATATATACATACTGGTTGTAAAACTCGTGTATTACACGAGATGATACAAAAAAATTATTAATTAAGAATATCTAAACATTAATAATTTTACATAAGAATTTTGTTTGTATATCGTTACATCTTGCTTTTGATTTTTAATGTTACGACTTTGTATTTTGATAAATATAATTGATTATGAGAATGCCACCGGTACTAAAATCAAATTCACTATTATGATTGGAATCGTTTTTCAAAATATTATGACGTCAATTGTTTTTCTATTCTCTCTCAAATCATTCTACACATTAAACAATAATATGATATTAAAAACAATTAATTTTGAAATTGAATAATAACAATTAATTTTGAAATTGAATGATAATTAAACCAGTCATTAAGGAGTTAGAAACGTTTCAAACCAATTACTTTTCTTTAAGAAATTTAAAATTATGAGAAAATGACATGTGGCAAAATAAATGTGGTGATGAGATGTGGCTTTAAGTTACTTATTTATTAGGATAGGATATATATATATATATATATATATATATATATATATATATATATATATATATATATATATATATATATATATATATATATATATATATATATATATATATATATACACACACACACACACACAGAGAGAGAGAAAGTATTGTGTAAATGTATGACCAGGATCATTTGATAGGGGTGATTTAAGAATTTTAGTAATTAAATTAATTTTTATCTAAATTGAATTCCCTAGAATTATAGACTTATAGTAACTATCTCTAATATTATGGTAAATTTGGTGATTAAATCTTCTATTTATGGCATCACCAAGAAACCTAAATTTTTCAGGGCCAACCATTATCCCATGAATCTTCTTCCTCGTACACTATCAAAGTCGTAATCTCTTTCTCTGTCTATGTGTGTCTTCGGTATTCATCACCATCTTCACACCATCGCTATCATATTTATTTTCATCGCCACCCTTCACAACCATCACCATCCTTCATCCTTCATCTTCATAGCAACCAGCCGCCAAGCACTTCGCACCACCACCGATTTCTATCGTATCACAAAACCTTACCCTATATCTCCACCGCCACCCACCATCGACAACTGCTTGCATATATAACGAAACAGTCGCTTCAAAGCCACCATCGCACTTGGTGAGAAGATGATGAAAAGTTCGATCTTAGTGCAGTCATTCTCGCACATTCTTTAAGAATGTCTACACACACACACACACACACACATATATATATATATATATATATATATATATATATATATATATATATATATATATATATATATATATATATATATATATATATATATATATAAATATACACACACACACACACACAAAAGATAGAGATCAAATAAGAAAGAAAATTTTGGTAGGAAAGGTAAGAAGTGCTTCATTTTTTTATTTTTGACAAACCAACAAAATGAATCCTTATAAGATGCAAAAAAAACATGATTCGCAAAAAAAATCATCGAAAAAAAGTCTCGATGATTCATTTTTGTGATGCTTCACTAAAGTTGTCGGCAGAGTGTATAAAGTAAAAAATGAAACTTCGAGTTGTTTTTTTCGTGATTTTGTTTTGAGAATCATTTTTTTCATTGTTTAATGATTAATTTTGTTGGTTGTTTAATAAATATGCAAATAAAGCACTTCTTACCAAACTTTTCCTTCTTATTTGA
The DNA here is from genome assembly GCA_023525715.1 of Cichorium intybus. Lineage (NCBI taxonomy): Eukaryota > Viridiplantae > Streptophyta > Magnoliopsida > Asterales > Asteraceae > Cichorium > Cichorium intybus. Next base: position 120,330,603 of record CM042009.1, on the reverse strand, counting down.
TCTCAATTCTATATATATATATATATATATATATATATATATATATATATATATATATATATATATATATATATATATATATATATATATATATATATATATCTTATTGCTTTTATCTTTATAGGTGCATACTTAGAAAAGGAATACAACAAAGACAACTAAATTAAAGAATCCATTTTTGTAAATTTCATCTATGTTGTTGGGAAAGAAATATAGTAAGGAAGTTAATATGAAAGTGTTATTAGACCATGGGTATGCCATCACACCATGTCATGTGATGGGCTGCCACCTCACCATCACACTACATCACATTTGGAATGGTATACCAATCACGCCATGCCATTTTTTTAAAAATCAAATTGCTCTAAACCTTTAAACCTCAAAAAATTCTCACCAAAAAACCCCAAAATTCGTATATGACGTCATTTCATGTCGTATGCCCAATTACATGGTACTACTCTCTTTCTCTACCTCTTACATCTCTTATTTTCTCACACTAAATTCCTTTCTTTCCATTCAATTGTAGTCGACGAATCTGTAGCCGTAAGTTGGGGATTCCAACGGAGCTACGGAGCGAGAAGGGGCAGAATGAGTTCATGGAATCAGCGGCTAGGGTTGAGGAGATTTTTAGGAATCCGTCGTTGATCTATAGTAAGCCAAAAACCGTTCAGATTCTTGTACCCAGGTGGTTACTACACCGTCTCCTCTTCCTCCTCCGATCCAGGCAATTGTGACTCCTAATGCCTCTGCGATCCGAGCTACTTTCATCTCATTGGCGTTTTACACTGTGAGCCATATCACGCTTGACCATGACCACGCCCATCACGCGCGGTGCACACGGGGCAGTGTGCACGCCTGTGATGGGGCCCCATGTCATCGTCATGGTGAGACCATGACCATTATACCGCTTGGCCTTAGTCAGTGCTGTGAATGAGACTCGAGAATGTATTGGTAAGGGTGATACATAAGAAGTTAAGTCTAAATCGCACTGGGAAGCGCCTAGTGAAGTTTTAGAAGCCAAAACTTTTATAAGACCTTAAAGAAGGTCTAGATTAAAAAATCTATGTGAAAAAATTTGAGTCTGAGAGTGAGGAAGTGAATATGAATCGAATTAAATCTACATTATGGATCAATGTAGAGAAGTTCGGAAGCAACATGCCATTTAAAAATGAATATTTATTTTGGAACTTATTAAACCTATTATGCTATGGTGATCGGTGACAAATAGAGCTAGAAAAAATCGACCCACCATGTTAACCCAACCAAAAAGCTAACGGGTTGGATTGAGATTTTCAACATACTTAAATTAAACGGGTCAACTTAAATAATTCATTTAATTAAGTGGGTTCGATTAGGGTTGGAATTTTCAAACTAATTTTAACATGCCAACATATTTGAATATAATTTTTTTAGAATATAGATATTTAATATTTTTTATATAATAAATAGAAGATAAAAAACCCTAATAGAAAAAATGAGCCACTCATATTAACTTTCGTCTCACATTCTTAATTTTTTGAGTCATGAAGTTGAAACCTAATTAAGCCCCTCATAGCAGCCTTAAAGCATCAGTCCTTCACTAGTGACGATCTCAACTTAACAACATGTTAGTCTCTCTCGATTCTCAAACGAATGAGCACATATCGTCTAGTTACCTTCAAGTTGGTTTAGAAATTCGAGTTTGTGAAAGTGAAAGTCGAGTTCGTTTGAAGTTAAAAGTGGCTTTACAATTTAGGCAAGCCGATTAGTTCCCACCTAGGCCAACTCACCGCTAGTCCTCGACTAACTAGTGCATAACGATTTTACAACATTCTCATTATCAATTAATATTACCATCATTGTGCCTCATACTACACACATCCCATGTCTCTTCATAAAAAGAACACAGTGACCAAATAAACTTATGACACTTTTTTTTCGAATGACCCAAATTTTTGCAAAACAAAGCTAGTGAGGAGATAGGAGTACAAGCAAGCACTACATACATTCAGAAACCCGGTAACACCACCAATTTGTCCAATTCAAAAAATAGCATCCTATTTTGAAACCATAACCAAACGGTAGGAGACAAGTTGCACCTCACCCGCAAGAAGCCTATGAGACGAAGTCGTGACGGTGTGGACGGTCTAGCACTCAGATGAAACCATAGCTTCGTTGACTCCACTCCAGATATCTCCTTGAAGAAGCCTCTTGAACCCGCCAAATACAAAAGATGAACCAACAAGAAAATGTAGGAGGGGATGAACTTTTTTGACAAAGCACACACCAAATCTCTCTAGCTACGTAACACTACGGATGAACTTTTTTGGCATGCATTTTGTTCTAAAATATCTAATATTGCATGAAATGTAAACAAATATAATGGTTTGTAAAAATCCTAAATGTGGCATGCAATGCATAGTTTTGAACAACATGATAGTCGCAAGTTTAGGAATTTCGTCATTATGGTTTGTGATTTTAGCAATTTAGTTAAATCATAAGAGTGAAAAGTATATATCTTGCTAACAGAATCAATATAAAATAAATATTTTCAGAACTTAATATAGAAAGAATCAAGTGTAAAGTAAAAATGTTGGAGTTTGAACTAGACCTTTACATGGTTGACATTCATGCCTTCCATTTAAACCATGAGGTTAAGCCCTGCTGCACTTGATTGAATGTTTGGGGCAATAGCCCCTCATTAGGTTTGCTAACTGTAGAATCTGAATTAGAATCATGAACACTGGAATCAGCGGCATCATGTTCTGATTTTGGGCTCTGAGCATCCTGCTTATGATCAGAATCTGATTCAAAATCATGAACACTTGTGGAATCAACAGCTTCAGGAGTTGACGCAGAGTTGGTGTTTAATGAAGTCTCCTTCCCTTGCTCTTGGATCTGCAAATTGTCCATGGTTTTTGTTATTGTTCACTATAAGTCACTTCTGTATGTTTCAGTCACTTTATAAGACCCCGATAATATCAGATATTTTGATAGATTAATAAAAAATATCAAGAATATAGGAATGCGCTGATACTTGACAAACCAACGAAAACATAAGAATACTAGTACCGATTTCCTATTTTCTGCATTCTGTGTCCCACCTTAATTTCTCCTTCATTTCAAGTAACTGGCACCCAACTTGAGGAGATAGACTTGATGATGCTTATGACTTAAATTATTATTATATTTTTTATTCAAATCCTGCATGTACTATCAGTTCCTTAAGCGCCATGTCAGATGACACGTATGCTTAAAATTTTGCCTAAATCATGTGAAACTAGTGTTTTGCATAAATTCTCATTGACTGGATGCCTGGATGGGTCAAAGATCCGAAATGACTCAAAAACAAAGGTAATAAGATTCCCATTATCTAGTTTTCCTCACCGTAGAAACTATTTTCCTTGTTCCTAAATAACTAATTAGGCACATGGTTAAATTAATTTTTTAAAGATCCGTGGTTGTATTAAAATGATGATCAATTTAAAAAAAAAAAAAAAAAAACTAAAACCTTACAGAGTTTTTAATACCCAATTTCCATAAGAATGTAATCTCTTGTTAATGTTTTATTGTTAAGTCTATATTTTTACCTTAAATACACAATAATCATCTCATTATTATCTGTTTGAATAAGTGATAAAATAATTAGTTACTACTAAAAAATGTCATGAAACTGTGTTTGATACTAAAACATAGGGTTTAGAAACAACACTCTACTCTTTAGCTTGTAGTTAATATACCTTTTGGTCTGTTGAGTGTGACATCAATGGCATGATCGTAGAGCGATAATCTTCTTCCTCGTCATCTCCATGATCAGTTACATGAGAAAATGGTGGTGAACTCAATTCACTTCTACTTTTCCCTTGATAACCTGGAATCAAACACATGTTTTTGACATGAGCTGCATAGATTTTTATACAAAAATAAGGTTAATTTAGAGACAAAGAAAATATTTTTTTTATAACATCTATACAAATCGGTCGATTTAGTGGTAGGCCCTGTCTAATGAATAGCCACTGATTTATGTATAAGATATCAAAATTAACCTATCTCTATAAAGTTTTTGTTTAAGAAAAAAGAATATGAGATTATCAAACTTCAGAAAACAACTGTACTTTGTCATTACCTGTCTCACCCCCACCATTTGTTTTAACCTCATCAGGTCTGCTATTGTGACGGAGGTTCACAGTGTCATCATCGTCAGATGATACACTTCTTTGGCTGTGATAATCACTTATCTCAGAAGCATAATAACCCTCTTTTACAGAACATGAATCAGCTTCACGAGAGGGGTCATCTTCAGTATACGCTGAAGCAAGTGATTCTGTATAATAACCCCCTTTAATCGAAATAGAATCATCTTCATAATAACCCTCTTTTACCGAAATCGAATCATCTTCACGAGAGGGATCATCTTCGTAATGAGATGAACCAACTGATTGTGAATGAAAACCCTCTTTTACCGAGATCGAATCATCTTCACGAGAAGGATCATCTTCATAATGAGATGACCCAACTGATTGTGAATGAAATCCCTCTTTTACCGAAATCGAATCATCTTCATAATGAGATGACCCAGCTGATTGTGAATGAAATCCCTCTTTTACCGAAATCGAATCATCTTCACGAGAAGGATTATCTTCATAATGAGATGACCCAACTGATTGTGAATGAAATCCCTCTTTTACCGAAATCGAATCATCTTCACGAGAAGGATCATCTTCATGATGAGATGAACCAACTGATTGTGAATGAAATCCCTCTTTTACAGAAATCGAATCATCTTCACGAGAAGGATTATCTTCATAATGAGATGACCCAACTGATTGTGAATGAAATCCCTCTTTTACCGAAATCGAATCATCTTCACGAGAAGGATCATCTTCATGATGAGATGAACCAACTGATTGTGAATGAAATCCCTCTTTTACCGAAATTGAATCATCTTCACGAGAAGGATTATCATAATGAGATGACCCAACTGATTGTGAATGAAATCCCTCTTTTACCGAAATTGAATCATCTTCACGAGAAGGATCATCTTCATGATGAGATGAACCAACTGATTGTGAATGAAATCCCTCTTTTACCGAAATCGGATCATCTTCACGAGAAGGATTATCTTCATAATGAGATGACCCAACTGATTGTGAATGAAATCCCTCTTTTACCGAAATCGAATCACCTTCACGAGAAGGATCATCTTCATGATGAGATGAACCAACTGATTGTGAATGAAATCCCTCTTTTACCGAAATCGAATCATCTACACGAGAAGGATCATCTACATAATAAGATGAACCAACTGACTCTGTATAAGAACCCTTTTTTATGGAAGTCGAATCATCTTTATAAGAACCCTCTTTTACGGAAATCAAATCAGCTTCTTGAGAAGGTTCATCTTCATAATGATCTGAACCAACTGATTTTGTATGAATATCTTTTTTTATGGAAGTGGAATCATCTTCCACAAGAAGCGAACTAACTGATTCTTTATCAGGTGTGGAGCTCATGTTAGAGTCACTAACTTCATCCACCTGTCTATGCATGGAAGAATAGTTTGTCGCATCAGAAGTTTCTGGTTCAGGTACAAAGTGCGGTCCTGAATTATGTCCTTCTTTCCCTTCCTTGGAAGCCACTAAAGTCGAAGGACCCACTTCAAAGCTCACGTGGTGATGGCTGAATTCTGTGTTTGGTTTGGAGGGTACAGAATCTATATTACCAGATTCCTGTCTACTTGGATCAAACGATAGATCAGAAGGGCTTTTACTTGGCATCCAAATAGAAGTAGACCCGATAATGTTTGCATTGGAATCACAAGGAGGATCAGAAGGATTCATGAGATTCTTTTGTTTTTCTTCTTCTTTCTCTTCATAGTCTTTAACTTGCATATCACCCTGGTTATTCTCTTCAGAATTACCGGATTCAGCATCTGTGCTAATATTAGACATGTGTGCATGCTGAGGAACTTCTGGGTAACCATGAAGCTGATGAAGCTCATCAAGCATTGGAAAGATATCAGTCATAGAAGCAGTTGGGGAGGAACTTTCTACAAGCTCAGATCCTGTCTCCCATCCTTTATCATCTTCGTTTCTGTATGCACCATCATTTGCATCTGATGGCTGAAACTGAGTACAACAATTCACCAAAACAATCTTCTCTTTTTGATTGCCAGCTCCACTCTTTGCCAGTTTATAAGCCTCTAGTATATGATTATTATCGTTAGTATTCACCCTATGAACAACACGAGCTTTCTTCCTACATGCCTTTCCTCGCCTTTCTGGTTTTACACCTCTGCAATCAATTTCGGTTTCTCCCATAACCCTAAACTTTAGATTATGGATCGTATGGTTGTATGGCTTTCCTTCTTTTTGTATTTCAGGTGCATTTGAATGTCCAAAAAATAACAAAGTTCCAAGAAGAACAGTAGTGGATGCAATAACAGGTAAAGCATCAACCAAAAGAGCAAATAACGCAGGAAATGATCGGTATATCCAAATCAAAACGAGACTCATAAAAACCAACAATGGGTGCCGCGAAGCTAATCTTTGGCAACCCCTCATTACAATGCCACCATACTCCTTCATCAATTCAACCCCCATTATAACTAGCTTTCCTCCAAAATCCTCCTCGTTTTTGTAATTTAACCCTATTTGAGATGTTTTATATATATGTATACATATATATCAAATAATTTCGAAAAGGAAAAGATAATACCTATTAGAACCGATCCAAGAATAAGGCAAAGTTCCAATAGTAAGTACCTAGGAGTAAGAAGATATATAGCGAACGCGTATTACGTTTGCGATGAGTGAAATGAACGAAATGTAAATCACGAGCTCCTTTAGAATCAATGAAAAGGGAGAACGGAAAGGTGGCGATCAATCTTCTCAACGAGCCAATATTATTTGAATTGATTCAGTTTCTTTTTCCTTTTTGTCAAAAATTACAGCGTATTACGTTTGCGATGTGAAACTGGAAAGAACATTAGGGTGTCGTGATGCTGCGCCGGTGTTGGTGGCCGGAACCATTCAGGTGAGGAAATTTCGGTGGTAAACTCCATAGATTATGCGCCAGTTTACGGTCCGTTGGTGGTTGTAAATTCCTTTTTATTTTCTCCACTGATTTTGTCCATCTTTGCAAAAATCTAGGGGAGATTTGAATCGCTCGAACTTGACTATGTTACGGAATATACAAATTCTAATGGAAAAAATGACCTGCAAAAATAAGTATGAGAATTGTTCAAAATGTATTATTGATTTTTTTTTTTTTTTGGATATATTATCAATAAATTATAATGTTTGTGATATGGTTATTAAAGTTTATTATTTATTTAAAAAATATCATTGACGTTACCAAAAGTATAAGGTACATGTCACATGGCATAATGTACATTTTTTATCATTAAACTTTTGTGTAATTTCTATACATTTTATCATTAAACTTTTTTTGAACATATCTTACCATTAAACCTTTTGTGTACACATTGTACTATTAATCTTACATAATTTATTCAGAAAATACTATTTCAAAAATAAATATCTTTTAGTATAAATATTTATTGTACATATATTGATATACATAAAGTATTTTTTGACGATAATTTATTGACTAAACACACATATTGGCCAAATAGTTTTTCTTTACCGGTCCACATCATATATTTTGGTATGTTGTACGGATTTCAATAACATTGTATCATAGAAATATATGTTTAAGCACTTCAAAAAACAATTCAACAATTTCACATGCACAGAGTAATATAGAAAACACAAAAAAGAACATACGTAATTGTTGTGTTTTAATTTCACTACAAATAAAATAACATTTAGCGTCTTAGAAAAAGTGTCACTAAAGACCTCATTGGCAATTAGCGATAGTATTTTCTTCCGATTTAGAAAATAGCATAACGCCAATATATATGAGATAACACCACATGCTAATAAGTTATAAGCACGTGAGAAAATATTTTAGTGACATTTTAAATCTTTATGCCGCTAATAAATATGAATGTTAGTGACATAAAATGTTAAGTGCCACTAAATCTAACAATATTATAGTGGTATATAAAATATGCCACTAAAAACATAATAAAGCGGTACAAAAAAAATACGTCATTAAAAGATTTTGCAACTAAATGTCATTTTTCACTATTAGAAAAAAGTATTTTAATGACAGACGAAATACGACAAAAAAAATGTCACTAAAAACATAATATGTTATGACTTTTACATCATTTTGACTTAGTCAGCTTCTATCTATCGATTGCTTGCTACCAATACTTTTTTGTCATTTCAATTATAATCTTGAAATAATATTAATATATTCTTGGAATAATATTAATTAATATTGTATGTTTCATTTGATGCTGTGATAAAATAACAATTAAAAGAACGTAGCACAAGCAAAGAAAAGTCGATGTCTGAGTCCAAGTTCAAGGTACCTATATTTCTCTTTTACTTTTCTTGGTCATCTTACCATTTTCACAACACTTTCAGTCAATGCATCATTATTTTATTTATTTATTGTTTCTCGGTTTGTTTTCAAATAATAGCCAGTGACAACAATGCTTTACGAGGCAATGGGAATGAAAATATGGCTACCCACACCTTGGTATGCGTTACTTTATCACTTCTGATAAACTACTTGATACCCAAATTATATTTAGATGCGTAAAATGTAGATCCCCTATTCAAGCCTACTCATTAGGATAGAAGATAGATGCACTGAAACTATGAATTTTAACAAAAATTATCATGTCAATGTTCTACACTGCTTACTGATATATGCTTCTTCTTTTTTTAACAGCAAGATATGTATTAAAACGAACCTGACCAGCAGGAACCTGGCCAGATACAAGATAGGAATACAACGAGAAAACAAAAAGAAGAGAAAAAGATAGAAAAGTGTGTGAATGTAAACACAAACTTGCAGCCACCACCAACCACACCTAACTTTGTTGAATTTCTCATATGAACTCATTTTTAGGTTGCAGCTATTGTAGAAATTAAGGACACTACCATCACTATAAATAGATGTTCTAACATCCATTGTAATGCACCACAAAAAACATAGAGAGTGTTTTAGAGTTAATAGTTCTTTCTTGTATTTCAGTTTGAGTTCTGAATAAAAGAACATTTTGAGTTCCAACAAGTGGTATCAGAGCTTGGTTAAGCTCCCGGGGTAATTCTCTAAACACCCTCGTTTTTTTTGGTCGAAATTTTTTTGTCTCAAAATCGATTTCCGGGCACACCATTGTAAAGTTCGTGTTCCCACGATTCCGAATATATATTTTTCGGAATTTTTCGACCACTGGAAGACCTCCAAAAGTCCGGTCAAAGGTTCGCCGCAATAGTTGCCGGAAAAACCAGTTCGCCGGAGATCTCGCCGGAGAAGACGACCGGAGAAGACGACACTGTAGCGACACTGTAGCAGGTTTCAGAAAATTGCAATTTGGTCCCTGAAGTTTCGAAAAGTTACGTTTTCGTCCCTGTATTTCCTAAAAACTTCAGAATAGCCCCTATACTTCAAAAAGTTTCAAACAAGCCCCTGGACTTCTGAAAATTACATTTTAATCCTTGTAATTTTCATAAATTACACGTAATTTTTTTTTATAAATTACACGTAATTTTCGTATACGCCAAGAATGTCCACACCAAGCTCGTCGTCTCATCCCGAAGTTGAGAACGTCCAAAGGACGGGGAAGGAAGGAAGTGTGACGTTACACTATCCACTACTTACAAAGTCTAATTATTCGGTGTGGGCTTTAAAAATGCGGGTAAACATGCAAACGCAAGGAGTATGGGAAGCGGTGCAAAATCAAGTAGTCGAAGAACGTTTGGATCGCATGGCATTGGCTGCGATTTACCAAGCAGTTCCGGAGGACGTGTTGCTCATGTTAGCAGAGAAGGATACGGCAAAAGAGGCGTGGGAGACGCTTCGAACAATGTATATGGGTGCCGAACGTGTCAAAGAGGCGAAAGTTCAAACCTTGAAAAGTGAATTCGAGGTGATTCGCATGAAGGACAACGAATCAATTGATGAGTTCGCCATGAAATTGACAACAATCGTTACCGGCATTCGCTCACTTGGAGAAAAAATCGATGAAACTTTGGTGGTGAAAAAGTTTCTTCGAGCCGTTCCGATACGATTCATGCAAATCGTAACCTCTATCGAGCAATTCGGTGATCTGAAGAACATGCCGATTGAAGAAGTCGTAGGCCAACTCAAGGCCCACGAAGAAAGACTTCGCGGATATGGAGAGAAAGACAGAGATCAAGGGTTATTGCTTACACACGCCGAGTGGGTGTCCCGCTCGAAACAACACAATGGGAAAGAATCATCCTCTAGCTCGAAAGGAAGAGGTGGAGGCCATGCCGGGAGAGGGCGTGGTAGAGGTCGAGGTCAAGGACGCGGCCGAAGAAGAGATTCAAATCAGCCCCGAAATGAATCTAACAAGCCGAAAAAGGATAAAAGCAAGGTAAAATGTTATTCTTGTGATGAATTTGGTCATTATGCATCGGAATGCCCCAAAAAGAACCATGGTGAGGAGGCAAACCTCACTCAAGCCAATGAAGAAGAGCCCATCTTGATGATGGCAATCTCACAAGAAGTCACATCCGGAAAGGTATCGCTGGAAGAGAAGATTTGTGTTAATCTTCTTACATCGGGAGAAAATCGAGTGAATTCCGAGGTATGGTATCTCGACAATGGTGCTAGCAACCATATGACCGGAGACCGCTTAAAATTTCATGAGCTAGATGAAAACATTACCGGTCACATGAGATTTGGCGATGGTTCAACGGTTGCTATTTTGGGAAAAGGGTCGATTTTATTTGATTGCAAAAATGGTGATCAGAGACTCCTTAACGAGGTATATTTCATTCCAAGTCTTAAAAATAACATAATTAGTCTTGGACAAATGACGGAAGAAGGGAGTCAAGTTATTATGGACGGGTCAATTCTATCATTGTTTGATAGAAACAAAACTCTACTTTTGAGAGTTAAAAGATCTCCAAACCGGTTGTATAAAACTCTTTTAAAAACTGGTGGACCAATTTGTCTTTTAGCAACAAAAGACGAACCAGCTTGGACCTGGCACTCTAGACTTGGTCACGTTAACTTTCCTGCCTTAAAAAAGATGTCAGAAAAGAATATGGCAACCGGAGTACCGAAGATTGAACACCCAAATCAAGTGTGTGAAGGGTGTGTTATTGCCAAACAAACTAGAACTTCGTTCCCGAACCAAGCGGTTTTTCGGGCACAAAAACCGCTACAACTTGTTCATGCGGACTTATGTGGTCCGATTACACCCACCTCTATTGGAGGAAGCAAGTATTTTCTTCTTCTGATAGATGACTTTAGTCGGTGGATGTGGGTGTACACATTAACTGAGAAACTTGAAGCATTTAGTGTTTTCAAACGCTTCAAATTGATGGTTGAGAAAAGTTCGGGTTATAAAATAAAGGCACTTCGTACAGATCGGGGAGGAGAGTTCACTTCTAAAGACTTCACAAGTTTTTGTGAAGAAAATGGCGTTAAAAGACATCTAACGACACCATATTCGCCTCAACAAAACGGAGTTGTAGAGAGGCGAAATCGAACTGTTATGGACATGGCAAGAAGTCTTCTTAAAGGAAGAAATGTCCCTGGGGAGTTTTGGGGAGAAGCCGTTAGACATGCCGTTTATCTACTTAACCGCCTACCTACAAAAGCACTTCCCGACATCACACCTTATGAAGCCTGGTTTGGCAAAAAGCCAAGCCTTGGACACCTAAAGGTATTTGGGTGTGTTGTTTTTTCTAAAATTGTAGGTGGTCACCTGAAAAAGCTAGATGATCGAAGCAAAAAGATGGTGTATTTAGGTGTGGAGGATGGAACGAAAGGCAACCGTTTATTTGATCCGCAAGATCGAAAGTTGCAGGTTAGTCGAGATGTTGTCTTTGATGAAGAAGAAGGATGGAATTGGTACAAAAATAAGGAAGAAGAAAAGGTGACTCCTAAATCCTTTACTATCATTGAACCACAGACCCAAATACATCCTGAAATACCCCAAAACATCCCTGAAATCAACCTAGATCAATTAGAAAACCCAGATTTTGAACCTATTCAGTCTGAAACAACCCCATACACTCCAATTTCTTCAAACTCATCCGATACAGCAAGTGATCCAAACGAAGTTGGGCCTCAAGGATATCGTTCGCTAGCTGATGTGTATGAAAATGCTGAAAGTGTGATCCTTGAGCCTGGAGAATTGTTGATGATAGCTGCATATCAACCCTTGAATTTCAAAGAGGCGGTAACCTCTAAAGCATGGCAGGAGGCTATGCAAACAGAGTTGGATGCTATCAAGAAAAACAAGACGTGGCAACTCACTGATTTGCCGCCGGGTCATAAAGCAATCGGTTTAAAATGGGTATTCAAAGTGAAGAAAGACAACTTTGGAAACGTGGTGAAACACAAAGCTAGACCAGTCGCAAAATTCTTTGTGCAAAAGCAAGGAATCGACTTTGATGAAGTTTTTGCACCGGTAGCACGACTTGAGACCATAAGGCTTATCCTTGCCTTAGCAGCTCAACATGGGTGGGTTGTCCACCACCTTGATGTCAAGTCAGCCTTTCTTAATGGAGATCTCAAGGAGGAGGTCTATGTCACCCAACCGGAAGGATATGTTGATAAAATCCATAGTCACAAGGTGTACAAGCTCTTTAAAGCTCTATATGGTTTAAGACAAGCTCCACGAGCATGGAACATTCGCTTAGACAAAAGCTTAAAAGGGCTCGGTTTTTCAAAATGTTCACAAGACTCGGAGGTTTATATAAGGAAAATAAATGGCAAAACTCTTATTGTTGGTGTCTATGTTGATGACTTAATCATCACCGGGTCGAACACCGAAGACATTGTCAAATTCAAAGATCAAATGAAAAAAGAATTTGAAATGAGTGACTTGGGTTTGCTTTCTTACTACCTTGGAATCGAAGTGTCGCAAGAGAAGTGGGGAATATCTTTATGTCAAACGGCTTATGCAAAGAAGATTTTAGAGCAATTTGGGATGCTAGATTGCAACCCAGCGAAATCACCAATGGAACCAAAGTTAAAGGTCAAGAAGGATGAAGATGGTGAAAAAGTTGACCCGACCGAATATAGGCGAGTAGTGGGATGTTTAAGGTACTTGACACACACTCGACCAGACTTATCATATTCGGTTGGAATTGCAAGTCGTTTCATGGAAAAACCAACAACTTTGCACTTCCAAGTAGTAAAGCATATTTTACGGTATGTAAAAGGAACCGTCGATTATGGACTCAACTATGGAAAGGGTCGTGAAATTGAAGACTTGGTTGGGTTCACCGATAGTGATCTCGGAGGTGACACTGTTGATAGCAAAAGCACGAGTGGGATGGTTTTCTATCTTGGTAGAAATGTAGTAACTTGGCAATCTCAAAAGCAAAAGACTGTTGCTTTATCCACGTGTGAAGCAGAGTTCATGGCAGCCACGGCGGCAGCATGTCAAGCCATTTGGCTTGCAAATCTCATGAAGAAACTCACCGGACATCATGTTATGCCTATCACTTTGTATGTTGATAACAAATCTGCTATTGCCTTGATGAAAAACCCTGTGTTTCATGGTCGAAGCAAACACATTGACATTCGTTTTCACTTCATACGAGAATGTGTTGAGCGTGGGCAAATTATGGTGGAATATGTAGCCTCGAAGGATCAAAGGGCAGACATCTTTACCAAGGCTTTGACATATGTGAGGCACATTGAAATGCGCAACATGATCGGCGTAACGAATCTCGAGCCAAGTTTGGTTTAAGGGGGAGAATGTGAATGTAAACACAAACTTGCAGCCACCACCAACCACACCTACACCACCAACCACACCTAACTTTGTTGAATTTCTCATATGAACTCATTTTTAGGTTGCAGCTATTGTAGAAATTAAGGACACTACCATCACTATAAATAGATGTTCTAACATCTATTGTAATGCACCACAAAAAACATAGAGAGTGTTTTAGAGTTAGTAGTTCTTTCTTGTATTTCAGTTTGAGTTCTGAATAAAAGAACATTTTGAGTTCCAACAAAGTGGAACCAAAACGTTTGTAGCCGTTCGAAAGTGAAACTATTACAGACACTATGTTTTGCCATGATAGAAAAGTCAACGTACTTCAGCTTCAGCCAAATGAAATCTCCAGTGCTGTAAAGGGGATTCAACCTCACTTTCGCCCGCCTAAAGAACGAATATGATCTCAGGATATTATCTGATCAGAAACTTTGCCACCAGCCTTATTCAATATTCCTTTGTGAGGGTATTTTCAACCAACTACTCTAGAACACCACAACCATAATTAAGTCGCCCAGCATGTAAGAACCTTAAATCATTAGATCATATCAGGATTTAAACACCGGTAACAACTTTATGAAGCTCCATGCCACCTCGACCATCTTCTGCAGATAACACCCCAAAGGGGGTATATTAACTGCGACATATTTTGATTCTACCAATGTTCACCTCTTCGGATAGATGCGCTGATGATGTATAGATTGATTGCCAGCTAGCGTCGTCATGCACATTCAGACAGACCTAACCTAAACTTGTGAGTCTTGAATGCCAAATTTAGCAATGCTTCATGAACCTGTAGCAAAAGAGACACGGGGAAAAGTAGAAAAGGAATAGATAACACACGCCAAAGACACCATATTTTGTCACAAAAAGGACCCAAACACGAAAAGAATATCCGCTTAGCACAGTTAAGCCTACAAGATTTCTACCCAATTTAAGTTGTTTGCATCAAAGCATTGTACATTCGTTTCTTTCTATTACAACTATATACTTTAAGTTCTTTTCTTATTAACCTATTTACTTTGATAAACTTACCAAACATAACATTGTGCAGTCGTTTTCTTTGTTAGTAATACATTTGAATTTTTCTATGAGAATATTCCTAGGTTATTCTTAGCATGATGTGTGTGTGTGTGTATATATATATATTTCTTTTTTTTTTTGAACGGCAAATCTATCCTACTCCTACTCCTAAACTACTCCTTGTTATGTTAGTGTCAGGGTTTGAACCCATGACCTCCTTGTTAGTATATCACCTAGTTAGCCAAGTGGGCTAGCCCCAACTTGGACGAGCATAAGGATGTAAAATATCGACGGCCAGCGATAAGGATGTAAAATTCTTAATTGGACGAGCATGTAGCGGATCATAGCAAAAAACCCACTTTGTTTCTTACGTTTTTTTTAATTTTTAAGCTTATTCTTTTTTCGAAAAGAAAAACTAATTATACCAAAATTCATAATTTTTCATTCTCTATAAATAGAGATCCATATTGATATATAAAATTTTTTGTTTTTTTTTTTACTTCAACTTTGTCCAGATTCGCCTTGTGAACCTGAACTGAACTGCATTGTTTTAAATATATTTATTCATATCTAATTGATAAATCTATCCAATTTTTTCAATAATTCTTTACCAATCACATGTGAATTTTAAGTAAATTATTTAAGAATCTCAGTTAATTCAATTGTATATGATATTAAAACATTGAAATAGTAAAAACACAAGTGATTTTTCTTGAAATCACATCTGAATTTAAAAATATTTTTAAATTTACACAAGTTGTTATTAAATGATTAAAAATTATTGAAAAAATGAATTCATTGATCATTTACATATGAAATATCTTCTATACAAATTTAATACAGTTTATATTCAAAGTGCGAATTTTAACTGCTTCTTGTTTTATACATGTTAATTCACATAAAAATGGTAACTGTACCTGACTTTTTCAATATTTTTTATCATCCACATGTGAATTTTAAGCAAATTAATTTGTGAATCTAAATTAATTCATTTGTGTATGAT
Organism: Cichorium intybus; assembly: GCA_023525715.1. NCBI lineage: Eukaryota > Viridiplantae > Streptophyta > Magnoliopsida > Asterales > Asteraceae > Cichorium > Cichorium intybus. Next base: position 120,314,749 of record CM042009.1, on the reverse strand, counting down.
CAAAAGGTTAAATATAGTGTGCATCTAGTTTTAGATATATTCATTCACATATAAATGATAATTGTACCCCATTTTTTCAGCAGTTTTGTGTTCATTCGTGTATAAGTTTATGTAAATTAATTTGTGAATCTTAGTTAATTTAATTGTATATTACAAAATATTAAAATTGTAAAGAGTATAAACGAATTTACTTAAATTCAATATGAAAATTTAGTGAGATTCACGTCTGAATCTAAAAGTTTGTTTAAATTCACATAAGTTGTTATTAAATGATCAATGATTGTTGAAAAAAAATAATTTCAATGATCATTCACATGTGAATAATCTTCTATAAAACTTGTTATAGTTCAGATTCACATTGATTAAGTGTTGTGAATCTGAACAAGATTTTTGAATATTTTTTTTTCGTTTTTACTATATTGATATGGATGTCTATTGAAAGAGAATAAAAAATTATGAATTTTGATATATTCGATTTTTTATTTCGTTAAAAAATAAACTCTAAAAATAATAAATAAATAAATAACGAAGTGGGTTTTTTGGAATTATCCGCTACATGCGCGTTCAATTAAGAAATTTACAACCTTATTTTCGACCGTCGATCATTTGAATTCCGACGCTCACGATTGGTTCCTTGGTTCCTTGTTTTATTTTGGTTCTCTATTGAACTTATATATATATATATATATATATATATATATATATATATATATATATATATATATATATATATATATATATATATATATATATATATATATATATATATATATATATATATATATATATATATATATATATACTAGTTGTGAACCCGCGCAATGCGGCGGGACACAAATTGTAAGGGGCGAGCACCAAGCGGTTCGATTTGATGTTCCGCTAAAACAGACAAAAACCCGTAGAATTCAATGACTGGTGTGAGACATGACTGATGCAATTTTAGAAGAAATTAAAGGTAAATGCACAACATTATACTTTCATTTCTTTTTATTTGTCATTCATTTTATTAAACTCTGCCAACTCAACATCATCATACATAATGAACGGTTCATTAATGCAATAACTATTGGTTTGAGATGTTTCACATTCTTAAATTTGTGAGATCACCGACCATAAGCATAATTTAGGAATACTACAATATAAATTCAATTGGAACAGTAAACTGTTACTACAACAGATATAAATGTTACTAAGTACCATCTTCAGTGAAATTGCGATTTTATTCGTATTAAAGTTACATAAAAAAATCTTCAGTGAACTTGCGATTTTATTCATATCAAAGTTACATATTTAGTCGAAATTGAATTGAATGAGACTAAAATTCAATCTCAATTTTACATTTTGATCAACATTGAATTGGCGTTTTGTGGTTTTTGTCTCCAACGTTTTGTGTTGCAACTTTAATTATTCTATTGAAGTTTTTTAACACTTTTGGTCCTTGTTTCATACAAAATGACAAAAAAAATCCCATTATTTATATGATATTTTGTATGAATATTTCTTAATTATTTCATTCTTTTATTATTATTAGGTTTAGTAGCTCCACCACCCTAACCCACAGCCAAGACAGCCTTTTTACTCACAATAATGATTAAAACGGTTAATAAGCTTAAACTTCAAAATAATGTCAAAAAAAATTATTTTTCAAAATCACAAAAAATAAATTAAACTCATAGACCAAATGTATAATTTACTTTAAAAATAAAATATGTTACAATAAAAAATAATATTCTAAAGACATGATAAGGACCATATGATAAGCACATCCACATTTTCTTTTTCTTTCTTTTTTACTTTTGGTCAGAAAACCTATCATACAAGAGGTCATACCGCCGTACACAAATACTATAAGTATCGGGTCCTACTATCTCTACCCTTTAATTACTGTCATTACCCCCTTAATAATTACTAAGTTGGTAAATCAAATTTTTTGACTTTTTAAAACCGTAAATCTCTAGTTCCCATAAAGTTCCAACAACATTTACAATAATTATTAACATTGACTTTATTATCAAATCATTATGTTATAATAATATAATTTACTTGGATCCCTTGTCAAATCTATAATAATATAATTTACTTGGATCCCTTGTCAAATCTGAAATGATCAAAATAAAATTATCAAAATAATTTCAGTCGTTTGTAAACTCCTTTCGAATTTATAGTAAAAAACTGAACTATGACTGCAACAAAACCTCGTCGGAATTTATTATGCTTGTTTTGGTTCATAGTTTGTTCTGATTTTGTTTAAAATTCGTATCGATATTTTCTATTTTGAACTCATGTTATTTTATATGTAAAATAAATTAAACATGCGATTTGTTCGCGTTCTAAATTAAAAACAAGTATGTTTTACGCTGTAATAAATGGGTGTACCACGATTAAGGTTTTCATTATAAATATATTTACTTTTTGAGCTACGTTTCGGAAATTCGGCATGTGCTTCATATATATAAGAGATTTTAAGTCATTTTAATTAAAATGTTTTATTTTATAAATTTTTTATTCTATAGTTTTAAATAAATAAATCATTATACACATATAAAAGAATTATAATTAAATAAAAAGTTATATAAATCTACCAATTATTAATTAATAATGTTACAATGATCATAAAGAAAATAGAATTATTATGTAATAATTACATCTATTTCAAGAAAAAGGTAAAACATTTATTAGGGGGTAAATGGTAGAAATTAAAAGGGGTATAAATAGTCAAACCCATAAGTATCATAGTAGTTCCTAAATCGGTGGTTATTTTTCGGAAATAGTAACAACATCCCTCCACTATCAATGACAAAGAAGCCTTCTTTTCCAATCACCATTCGAGCTTTAAGAGCATTTTAGAATATATCATCGCCGAAATGTCCGAATTTGATATATTCAGGGTCTAAATCATGTCTATAATTGAAAACTTGTAAGTCATCCCCATGTGTACTTATTCATTATGGGCTTTTAATAATTTTCTCTTATATAAAAAAAACCGTCTTATTGATTATTTTCTTTTATATTAATTCATCCCTCGTATATTAGTGATTAACGTTGATATATTTTTAAGAAAGCAATACAATATTTTATAAAACTGATTTATCAAAACTCATAACTCAATTTTCAAAGTATAACCTCTTCGACTAATATGTGTGGGGATTTATAGTTAGGAGACTTTACAGGCTCTTCCCCGTACATGTATGTATTTTTTATAGTTCACCATTTACTTTGTGACATTGTTTTGAATCCACTTTAGAAACCCAAACATAAATCCAGTATAATAACTTTGATACAAAAAACCTTAAAAGCCATGGATTCCAAAAACATAATTTAGCTTTATAGCAAATTGTACTATGGTGTTTCTTATTTTAACGCTAATCAAAGCAAATGGAATCTTTTAAATCCCTTTTTTGTTATTATATATTGAGATAGCTTTTAATATCATAATGTATAAGAGTCAAAATAAAAATGAAGAGCTCAAGCTATACCTTTGCTTAGTCTAGAAACTATGAACCTGCTCCATCAAGGACATTATAAAGAACAAAATTCCCATTCCTCAACTGCTTAAAAAGAAGAAAAAGTAAGAATAAGTTACCGAAACAATCTACAATGTTCTTTAAGTATATACACATACCCTTTTGTACCGGTAAATATCCGTTGGGTTTTCAAATCAAAAGTGCATTCAGTTTATGTTTGGGATGGGGATAGATACCATCTATTCTTTCTGTGTGTAACTACCATATCATCTAGTGTTCGTGTATTAAAAGCATGTGCAATGTAGTAACTATATAATAAAACCTTGAACAACCATTTGTCGGTTGTATGCCCAAGTTGACCATTACCCATAGTAATTATATAAAAAACCATGAAAAACATATGTTATGATGATCCTTAAATGAATCATCACGATGATTAATAAACAAGAAAAACAAACTTACTTCTATTATCGATGTCAGGAATATTGCTTTTATCATCCTTCTCCACAATCACAGTGAAATAAAATATGAAAATAAGATCACAAATTTCGATTTAAAATCAGTTATATATCTGATATGAGAAAAATGATACCGATGACATTAGAAAGTCATACACAACAAAAGAAAATGATGAAGTGTTGTTGTCGTTGCAATGACTCCGTCCCCAAAATGTCGAGCAAATTGGCAACACTTTCTCCAAAGCTTGTTCTAAAATTTGCATGTTTAGATGTAAAAAATCGTATGATTCCTCTCATTTCATTTATTCAACTGCATAATATTTGCATTCAATTTAACATTGTTCTTCCATCATCTTCTATAAAATAAACATGAAATTAGAAATAGCAAAAAATACAAAATGAAGAAAAAAATCTGACTTTTTCTGTGGAGCCGATTTCCAAATCCTCCAACATATGTTCTTTTGAGAACTCTGTTTTTTCTATAAAGCCAACATAATGAGTTCAACCTACAGTGCAGGAATTTCTTTTGCAAATGACTCGAAAACTTGATCATCATTTGGAAACGTTTCTACAAACCTCAAACATTAGTTACATATAAAAAATTAGGATGCATATTTAAGACTTCTGAACAGACCCGACTACGTGAACGGGAGAATAAGACGTCGTACCAGCTGCTGCTGCTTTCCCCTGCCCTAATTCACGAATTGAATCATAAATCGTCAAAAATTCAATCCTTATATATCTACAATGTACATCCGTTTATATCAGTAGCGATGGCATATTCAGTTGACAAATCGTTAATAGAAGCAATCCTCATGATAAATCTAACTTAAAACAACTGAAATTTAGGGTTAGTGGGGAAGGGAATCACGGGATGGTGCATAAGCATGTAGTCGTGCTTGTGAGTGGCGGAGAAGACAAATGCAAACACAGATCTAGGTTTTTATCTCCTCCTCCTCATAAACCAATGTTCCTTCACCACCGGCTCGCCAATACCCGCTTTTACTTGTACAAATCACAAGAAACGAGAAGTTTTAGTTTCCTGCAACATAAGGATTATAAGCAAGACTTCAAACTGAATATTGAGGGAACAAATACCTAATGGTGCAACTGTATTAGAGAGAGCAGGGGCCGTGGTGGTGGCGAAGTGAAATTGGAGTGTACCTTGTGCGGTTGGTGATAATGAGAACTGAAGGGCTTCTTCGGCTGAGAGAGACAAAGAGAGGAGTATGGCTGCAGGATTTAGGGTTTTGGTACTATTGGTACTATATAGCTGAAGGTAGAAGATACGGCCAAACTTTGGGGCTTCAACAAATTGATTTCTGTCATCGAGATTATGAAGAAGAGTTTAGTCAAAGCTTAACTAAAATAAGAGAAAAAAGTGGGATCAAAACATTACCCAGAATAGTTTGGATTAAAAAGTGGCGGGTGATTGTATATGCATAATAATTTGTACGCTCAGCTTAAACATGTGTATCTCTTAAAATTAAGAGTTTCCATTAATGGAAACCATTTTTCCTTTTTAAAGTAGTATAGATATATATATATATATATATATATATATATATATATATATATATATATATATATATATATATATATATAGAGAGAGAGAGAGAGAGAAGTAGGATAAAATGATGAGGGTTAAAATATTCAGAAAGTGAGAAAGAATCTAGATCATTTAATTTATAAGATCTATGGTTTAGATTATTATGGTAATTTAATTTTTTTAAATACAAAATTAAGTCAATACTATTATAAAAAACGGTTGAGGGTTTAATAGTAATTTCCAATCTCATATATTCCTTGAAATCAGCTTACATTGATATCATTCCTGTCTTTTATTGCTTAACAATGATACGCAAATTCTGAAATCAAATCCTCTTCTTCATCGTCTCTCTCTCAAATCCCTAGATCATATCTCCAACCGCCTCCCTTCTTCACCTCCCTTTCTTCAGCCGATATCTCTCATCTAAACCTCCGATCAGCTACCATCAAATGTCGCCTCCATCACTAAATCATAGCAGTGCACAACTTGCAACCAAACCCAGCTGGAACCTCGCATCGAACTGCCATCAGAAACCGTCGCCGCCATCGAACCGCCATCAGAAAAAACTTGCGACTGTATTTCCGGTGATGACCCCTCTGATGTTTCAGGTAATGCAATCGACTTTTAATTTCTAATTTCTAATGGTGGGAGGAGATACAACAATCAATTGTGGTTTCAATTTCAGTTGTTTATCCTTTTTTAGGGCTTCAACTTCAGTTGTTCATCTTTTCCAGTTGGTCCAATGATTAAAATGTATTGCACAGTTGACAGGTGATGACTTTTTCATTGAGTGTGAATTTATACAAATATACAAGACCAACAGTTTTAAAATTTATATAAATTTAATAAGGGAAAAACAGTGATTACATTTCGTGACGCAATTTTGGATAAGAAACTTTGTAGCACGGTGGCTTTACTTGCTGGTAGAGGGCGTGGGAAGTCAACTGCACTTGGTCTTCAATTGCTGGAGCTGTTGCTGCAAGGTAACAACTTTAACACACCAATTTTCAGTTTATGAAATTCAAATTGCAATGACAGCCCACTTAGTTAATTTTCTATCATCAAAATTTAATATTATGCATTTTATATAGTAAAATTGAACCTAAAATATGATTTTTGAACATCTTAGATTGACGATTCTATTTACAGTTTTCAGTTATAATCACTTATGATTATAACTATGGGTAAGCATAGTGAAAATCTCAATCTTCGTCAGTTATAATCACCAATGATTACCACTTAAAAAATATTTATATTTGAAAATAATGAGTCAATGTGTGTTAATCATCAATGATCAAGACTGTAACAAACACATTCTGGTTAATTTTTTATTGTAATAATAATCATTGATGATGAGTAGTGTTAATCATTGATGATTAACATTGTAATAGCCACTTTCTATTAAAGGTTATAATCATTTATGATTAATGTTATCACTGTATAAATGATTAGAACAATTATAATAATATCTAATCATTGAACTTGATTTTGCAAGTATGAATCCAAGATAACAATGATCACGGGTGCCGACTATTGGTTTTTGTGTGTGATGGTAGCAACAAGAAAAAGAGGCTGCGATTGATTCAAGAAAAGTGTTCACATTGGGATGGATTTTGTAACTTTTATTTGTATGAAATGATTTAATCATTGCTGAAGATAATCATGTATAAATTTTCATTTTTTTCTTCTAAAATACGTTAAATATAATCTTGTATATGAATGTGTTATTTGATTTTTCTTTGTAGTTTTTTCTTATTTTAAATAATTTAATGACTTATGAATATAATTGTATAAATGTATCAAAGTAGTCTGCATATTCATTTATAAACTTAATTTTGTCGTCGCTACTATATTCATGGATGATTAATAATTTTTTATTCCATTAATGAATGCAATCGAATATAAGAAAAAATTTGAAATAAAATTGATAAAAAAATTATCATTTATTAATAAAATATGATTTCGTTTTTTTAAGGTAATTACCAATCAAATCCCTAAAATTATAGGTAGCATTTCTTATTTTATTATTGTTAATTGTTAATATAATTATACAATTACTAAGATACCCTATGATTTCATTGGTCCAGATTCATTCTCGCATTCTCAAACTTTTAATCCATCTCATTTTAACCTCTCCATATATATATATATATATATATATATATATATATATATATATATATATATATATATATATATATATATATATATATATATATATATATATATATATATATATATATATATATATATATGTGTGTGTGTGTGTGTGTGTGTGTGTGTGTGTGTGTATATATATGTATATGTATATGTATATGTATATATATATGTATATATATATATATATATATATATATATATATATATATATATATATATATATATATATATATAAGTTCAAATACAAAACATAAATATTGTGTGAATGTAAGACCAATTGTGGTCCAATCATTCATAAACGGTAAGAAGGTAAATTATCACAATAACCAATTAATTATTATTTTAATTTTCTACTATTTTAGGTAATTGTACCTGTATAAAATAATCAAACACGCAAGCACACATCTATGTGTGCATACTCCGAAATCACGACAGAAGAGAGAGAGATAGAGAGAGTGAGAGAAAAAAAAAAGAACGAGAAGCAAGAAAATTAGGAAAGGGGAAAGCAAGATCGAGGCCTGCATTGGTCTCATTGGTGTGCAAATTTGAAAACGAGAATGAAATGTCGAAGAATGGGAGCAGTTCACAAACACGTCATGCACACACATCGACTATGTGTGTGTGATTGCTGAGATCGGAAAGCAGCAAGAAATCGAGAGAGATCGTGAGACAAAAAGATAGGGGAGGAAGGAGAACAGCAGGTAACCGTCCGAAATCAGAATAATGTATGAACAATTCAAACTTTTTTTTACCGAAAGTCATTCTTTGAGAATAGTCGTTCTTTTTGTTGGCTTGTTTGCATTCTTAGAGAATATTGTCTATTTTCACATAACCAGACGTATTCCTGAATAATGAGTGTTGTTTGCGTATACTTTTTTTATTGTGATACGTATATGAGAATATGTATTCTTGAAGAATGAGTGTTTTTTTATTGAAAATTATTTATTTGTTCACTAATCTTGAACATTGCTTACCAACACACAATTCTCAAAGAATATGTTATCCACCTTCTCTTATTCCCAATCAATTAAAATTATATACTTTACATATTTTCTAAGAATGCAAAGGAAAAGAAATTCAATTAACACACCCAGAACATATCTTTTGAGAATACGAAAAAAAAATGTGTTATGAGAATACTGATTGCACATACGAACTGTGTTGTTAATGTGTATTTTTGTAATGTTTTTTTAACTAATTAGATAATTGGGTCCTAATCGTTGATTTTTTGGTTTTAAACATAATCCATTCATTAGTTGTATGCAGTCCAATTTTACTTTTATACCCTTGAAGGACAGTTTTTTTTAAGAAACAGATTTATTTTTTATTTTTATTTACAGAAATGTCACATTGATCACAGTCACTAATTTTTGCAATCTAACGGTCTAAGAATTGTCTTACAATCATACAATAATTAGCATTCATATATATATATATATATATATATATATATATATATATATATATATATATATATATATATATATATATATATATATATATATATATATATATATATATATATATATATATATATATATATATATATGTATATATATATATATGTATATATATATATATATATATGTATATATATATATATATATATATATATATATATATATATATATATATATATATATATATATATATATATATATATATATATATATATATATATATATGTATATATATATATATATGTATATATATATATATGTATATATATATATATATATATATATATATATATATATATATATATATATATATATATATACATATATATATATATATATATATATATGTATATATATATATATGTATATATATATGTATATATATATATATATATATATATATATATATATATATATTGTGTGTATATATATATATATATATATATATATATATATATAAATATATATATATATATATATATATATATATATATATATATATATATATATATATATATATATATATATATATATATATATATATATATATATAAGGCTAGGTTACATTAAGATCCACAATTATTGTGTGGACGTAAGACCCAATCAGAAGCGTAGAATCATAATCATCAATGGTTGTGATTAATAACAGAATATTAATTATTTGTAATTAAAAGAAATATCAACTTTCTAATTATATCATTCTAAAGGGTAATATGGACTTTTTATGCTTTTTCAATTATGGAATGTGAGATTTTCATGGGATTAATTTCGAATTTTAATTAAATTTCAAATTCAAATTCAAATTTATTTTCAAATTCAAAATTCAGTTTTGTAACAATTCTAACAAAGATGTAAAATTAATTTTGATTCTTATCCTGAGTTCTTAATCCATTCCATTCTACTAGAATGAATTACAAAATCATACATCAGGAACTGGTATTTTTATAGAATGCTAGTGTACATTTTCAAAGTAAGTTAACCATTCTAGAAGAATGAGTTATAAAATCATACTTATATGAATTAAACAGTCATAAAAATCAAATAAATATAAAGTAAGATAAACATTCTATTAGAATAAATTACACATTCATACAAAATCATACTTACATATTCTGTTAGAATGAAGTACATAGTATACAAAACAGAATAACATTCTACCAGAATAATTGCATTGAAATTCATCAAGTTGAGAATGACATTCTATGAGAATGACATTATGCCAGAATAATTACATTGAAATTCATCAAAATCTGCCCCGCAACATCAGAATTCTTCTCTAGTTGTAATTAATCAAGTTGAGAATGACATTCGGTGTGAATGATTGTCTTGAAATCGAACTCTAGACTTTATTCTCTGTTCCTTTATCTTTTGATTGCACAAAAAATTGCCAGAATATGCAAGAATCAAGATCATGGAATCTTGGAATAAATCAAGATCAAGAATAGTGGCTTTTAACACGTTAGTCCTTTCTATCAAGCATTTTATCAAACATGTTATGTGCACATACAACACACCTCCATAGGATGAAAAAACTGATACGTGTGTTAGTGTATATGTACATATGTAGAGAGAGACAAACAGAAATAAAGAAGTAAAACCTGGTTCTTGGGTCTCGATAATGGAGGAAAGGGCTAGAAGACAAAGTGGCTTCGGGTTATCAGAAAACGCGGTTCTCTCAATTGTTTCTTCATATTCGTTTCATCTGTTTGAAAAAGTTTGCAAGTGCCTCAATAATCTGTTGGATTAGGTGTCTAAGCCATGACTAATAATTAGTATTTACCTAATTAATAGTAGCATAGTCCATTTGGGTTGCCCTCATAGTTGGAGGATTGGCAGAAAGTCTGGTAGAGAGAAAGGTTGATTTATTATGTGATTAATAAATCAATAGAAATTAAATAAATAGTTTATTAATATATTTGAGTGATAATATATTAATTAGAAACTATAATAATTAATTAGAAATTTTTCTGGAATTAATTGGAATTAATTTGGTGGTTAAATTAATTAATTAAAGGTGCAGAGACTAAAACTATAATTATTCAATAGTTGAGTAAGTGACAGTTTGAGTGAGTGTGTGACCAGCGAAATTATATATGGAAACATATATATTTTCGATTTTATAAGTAGGATAAAAGGATTTGAATTAATAAGATAATAGTTTATCTTTGTTTAAATTCAAAAGGTTTACCTCTAAAGGTTTATCTGGTCATCTGCTTGAAGCCTATAAATAGGGAGGCTCACAAACCCTAAACCCACGATTTTTATACTCTCTCTCTCTGAAGGATTTCGGCCAAGGCTCCCAGCTAGGGTGTGAGTGCATTTGAGGCAAGAGGTTTCTGTTGCTTTGCTTCCAATAATCACTAAAGGTTGGTTTTTCTTAATCTTTATTTTAGTTTAATTCTTTCTGGCCTTTTAGGAATTGTTATATGTTTAACTAGAAGAAAAACTTAGATCCATATAGGTTGCATGTGAACTTAGGATTTTTAGTTCATAGTTGTAGAAAACATTTCATAATCGAACAGCAAAAAATGAGGATGATTAATTAGGGTAGGATTGGATCTAAACCAAAGTTTCAAAGGAGGCGTTTGATGGAGGCGATGGTCGGCTGTTACCTAGGCTGTATGAGATGGTGATAGAGCGGTGGTCTTTGAGGCTGTGACGGAGGATCTGTGATGGTGGCGATAACCAGTTGTTGGTGGCAGGGAGTGGTTAGTGGTAACCGGCGATGGATGTATGGTGGCCGGTAGCAATAATATGGTGGTGATCGGTTTAGTAGGAGAAGAGTCAACGTCAGTTTCATATAAGAAGGAGAGAATGATTTCTGTTGCATTAATTATAGGTAAATTTACCATAAATATAGGTCAATTTACCTTAATTGTAGGTTTTAATTTTAATTTAACTAATTAAATTATAAACTAATTTACCAAAGTACCCTTGACGAATTCTGAATTCTGATTGGGTCTTACATCCACACAATAATTAAAGTTTTTAATATATCCTTACTATATATATATATATATATATATATATATATATATATATATATATATATATATATATATATATATATATATATATATATATATATATATATATATATATATATATATATATATATATATATATATATATATATATATATAGACTAAATATCAAATGGGAACCAATATTTTCCTAGGAACCGTAGGAACTTTTTTACTGAAATTTTTTTTTCAAAAAAAATGACATAATACACCTAATCGCATATATTTAAGACCTTTTGTAAAAAAAATTAAAAAAATAATATATATACACGAAATGTGCACATATGCACGAAACGTGATCATATACACATGTGCGAAAAAAATGCATATATGCACATTTCGTGTATACATATTATTTTTCAAATTTTTTTTGATAAAAAGTCTTAAATATAAGCGACTAGATGTATTATGTCATTTTTTTTGAAAAAAAATTTTCAGTCAAAAAGTTCCTACGGTTCCTAGGAAAATATTGGTTCTTCCTTAAACGGACTATATATATATATATATATATATATATATATATATATATATATATATATATATATATATATATATATATATATATATATATATATATATATATATATATATATGTATGTATGTATGTATGTATGTATGTATGTATGTATGTATGTATGTATGTATGTATGTATGTATGTCTAGATTCAAATAAGAACTATCTTTTATGTGTGAACTTGTGAATTAGTTTTGATCGTTGATTAAGATTAATTTTATGGCCACCATTAATCACTAATAAAAATCAAAAAGGTATTTTCCGATTTTTAACATGATAATTAATTTGGTAATTAAAATAGAATCCTTATAATTATGGTAATATCTAACTTCTTCTTTTAAGCGTTTTAAAATTCGTATTAATTTAAATCATTTTTTACCAATCCGAATTTTATATTCTATAAGAATTTTTTTCCATTATTCATTATTTAACCTTTTTAAATAATTATCATTCTTTTCATATAAATAGTATTTGAACACAATAATACGAAATATATATTTATATATGAAGTAACTTTTAAACATATTCCTATATGAAGTTATGAACACAACAAATCCTAAAACGAAACATTAAATATTCTTAAATGAACACGAGAATTCTAAAATGAACTCATAATATTCTAATATTATACAATCTATTATAAATTGAACAAAGGCTATTAAATTACAGGAAAACTTCAACAAGAAAATCTTCTTTGAATGTTCTTGATAGAAAACCACACAACCATGCTTCTTGACGCTACTATCATCCGTCTTCAGCATCTTCAATACTGAAAATAAATACAACAATTAAGAATCATATTTTTTGTAAAAATCATATGCTATTATCATCCGGCTAGATTGGAATAAAAAATGCATACATTCTTTGTTAAAGTTCAAAAAAGACAAATAGGTAAAAACTTTTCTCCATAACTTTCTTTTGAGCACCAAGACATCTTTCAATTGATAACATGAACGCAGATAAAGCTACACGAGTTAAAGGAACGTCATCACTTTTGCTTGCTTGTAAAACAGTAGAAAGAACATTGGAACTCCAATCAAAACCAAAATCATCAGACGGAAGATTTTAGTTTCCATTGACATTTTCCAGATTCTCATAACTGGAAGTGAAGATAATGATTGATGTAACAAGCATGCTCCTACCTTTTAGAGAATCATGAAGATTGAAATAATTATGCCTTGATTGATGCCTATATAAAAAAGGAACCATGTCAATTGCAAATTATAATAACAAGATAATCAATTCTTTGAATAATTCGGATGTTTTGACTGTTTCAATAGATTGAAATCTGAAAACTGTAAACAAACATCAATAGGTTTACAGAAGTTTTACTTTTAGCAAAAAATACATGTTCCCTTGAATGAGGATGGGCAGAGAAGATGTTAACAGTCTCCTATGGTATGGTGATGGTGGCATCAATCGCTCATGGTGGTTCAGATAACCTCATTCTCCTCATTCGATCAAGAATATTGAACCTATGGTTTCACATATGCATAAAGCTGAAGCATTTAATTGGCACAACAAAATTCAAGCGAAAAAAGGGGAAATAAGTTACTGATTCAATCCTGGTACGCTTTGATTTCAAAAGAACACAACTTATGCTTGAAATTTGAAGTAATCTAGTTAAGTGCAGGGTTGTAAAACTCGGCCAACTCGGCCGAGTACTCAGTGAGTTACTCAGACTCGGCCCTTTACCGAGTCGAGTTTTGCCTACTCGGTTCAAAAACTCGTAATCCTTCAAACTAATCAAAAAAGCAATCCAACTCAGTCAAAATTAAGACCAAAACAGACCAACTCGGTATTCAGACCAAAACAGACCAACTCAGTCGTCTAGACCAAATTAAACTACATAAAAACGGAATGTTCATTAAACTAGTCGGTTCAAATAGAACCCACCGAAGCAATATTGAACCGTGCTTTTATTTTCCAACGGTTGCTAGTTGCTTCCTTTTATACACCTCATTTGCTTTCTAATTTCATACCACCCAGCGATGTGGGATAGCCAAAAGCCAAAGCCCTTTTTCCCTTTGTTTCTTTTACATAGATGACATAAGTCACAACCCACACAAATAGGGGTGGAATTGGTACGCTATCGAGGTTTTTTCTTGTAAACCGTGTACCATACCAATTATAATTGGTAAAAAATTTTGATTACGTACCGTACCAAGTATACTTGGTACCAACTTATTTGGCTACCAACAAGTTTGGTTGGTACAAGTTGGTATTTGTATATACCAAAAACTTTACTTTTAATATTGCTTACCTTAACTGATCGTCGCTTATTTGCGGGTATTTGCTAGTTATTACTCCTAATATATATATATATATATATATATATATATATATATATATATATATATATATATATATATATATATATATATATATATATATATATATATATATGTGTGTGTGTGTGTGTGTGTGTGTACACACACACGTATATGAATTGGTTGGTACGGTACAACCGTGGTATTCAAAATTTTGTACCGTTACCGTACCAAGATTGCTTAATTAGTATGATACTACCAGCCAAACATATTGGCTACCAAACATGTTGGCTACCGACTTTATTGGTACGGTTGGTAACGTATTGGTTGGTTCTCCACGGTACATTTTTGCCAGCCCTACACACAAACACATTGTGCAACATACATATTTCGCACACATCATACAAACACTACGTATTCTTATTTTAAGCACACAAAAACTAATTCGACGATAACACACTACACTACCTATTTTTTAGAGCACACACATTACACAACGTATTGATTTTAGATCAAATACAAAACTTAATTGAAACTTAAAATTGAAATTTCCAAAAGTTAACAATTATATATTATATATATTTAAAAAATTACAACTTGCAAGTGTAGTATTGTAAATATTGTAAATATTCTATTTGTTAATCGCTTTTTTAGTGATATGCTTGAAAGTATATATATATATATATATATATATATATATATATATATATATATATATATATATATATATATATATATATATATATATATATATATATATATATATATATATATATATATATATATAGGGTTAGGTTCAATAAAGAACTAAAATTAAACAAGGAACCAAGTAACCAATCCTACGGCCAGAATGCAAAATATCGACGGCCAGCGATAATGATATAAAATTCTTAATTGGACGTACATGTAGCGGATCATAGCAAAAAACTCACTTCGTTTCTTATGTTTTTTTTAATTTTTAAGCTTATTTTTTTTTCGAAAAAAATATTAATTATACCAAAATTCATAATTTTTCATCCTCTATAAATAGATATCCATATTGATATACAAAAAATTTTGTTTTTTTTTTTACTTCAAGTTCGTACAGATTCACCTTGTGAACCTAACTGAACTGCATTGTTTTAAATATATTTATTCATATCTAAATGCCAAATCTATCCAATTTTTTCAATAATTCTTTACCAATCACATGTGAATTTTAAGTAAATCATTTATGAATCTCAGTTAATTCAATTGTATATGATATTAAAACATTAAAATAGTAAAACATAAGTGATTTTTCTTGAAATCACATCTGAATTTAAAAATATTTTTAAGTTTATATAAGTTGTTATTAAATGATTAACAATTATTGAAAATATGAATTCATTGATCATTTACATATGAAATATCTTCCATACAAATTTATTGAGTTTATATTCACATTGCGAATTTTAACTGCTTCTTGTTTTATACATGTTAATTCACATATAAATGGAAATTGTATCTGACTTTTCAAAAAAAATTATCATCCACATGTGAATTTTAAGCAAATCAATTTGTGAATCTAAATTAATTCATTTGTATATGATCAAAAGGTTAAAAATAGTATGCATCTAGTTTTAAATATATTAATTCACATATAAATGATAATTGTACCCCATTTTTTAGCAATTTTGTGTTCATTCGTGTATAAGTTTAAGTAAATTAATTTGTGAATATTAGTTAATTCAATTGTATATTACAAAATGTTGAAATTGTAAAGAATATAAACGAATTTACTTATATTCAATATAAAAATTTAGTGAGATTCACGTCTGAATCTAAAAGTTTATTTAAATTCACATAAGTTGTTATTGAATGATCAATGATTGTTGAAAAAAATAATTTCAATGATCATTCACATATGGATAATCTTCTGTAAAACTTGTTATAGTTCAGATTCACATTGATTAAGTGTTGTGAATCTGAACAAGATTTTTGAATTTTTTTTTTTTTCGTTTTAACTATATTGATATTGTTGTCTATTGAAAGAGAATAAAAAATTATGAATTTTTGATATATTCGATTTTTTATTTCGATAAAAAATAAGCTCTAAAAATAAAAAATAAAAAATAAATAAATAACAAAGTGGGTTTTTTGGAATTATCCGCTACATACGCGTTCAATTAAGAAATTTACAACCTTATCTTCGGCCGTCGATCATTTGAATTCCGAAGCTCACGATTGGTTCCTTGTTTTATTTTTGTTCTCTATTGAACTTATATATATATATATATATATATATATATATATATATATATATATATATATATATATATATATATATATATATATATATATATATATATATATATATATATATATACACACACACACATGAATAGTGCTCACCGAGTACTCACCGAATACTCCCCGCCTAGCCGATTGCTCGCTAGGCGCTAGTCCGTCGACCTGGTAGCGCCTAGCGACATTTGCAACACTGGTTAAGAGGGTTCAAAAAACTCGATTTTGAAGTCGCAAAAGCTTTTTTACGATGAAATCATTGTCCTGGTCGGGTCTGGAACTGCTAAATTAAGTAGTTGTCGTTCAAGGGCATCAATGAGTTCATAGATATTAAATTCTCCTTCATAAGGTATGGAAACAAACAACAATCTGATACCGTATACTCAACTCCAACGCCTATAACGAGTTGCGATTAGGGCACTCGCGAAGACCGTAGACACACCTCCACCGCCTGTAGTCATGAAACTCCAATTACATAGAATCAATTTCGGATATTAATTGGAATAGAATCAAAGATATTCGGTCCAATGTGGATTGCCGTCTCAAGATCTGACAATGATTTCCCTATGCTTGATTTCTCGCTATCTCTCATCTCTTGCTGAAATTACCGATCACACACACAATTGTGTGTTTGCGATTTTCGATTTTGACGAACAATAGGAACACCCCTAATTTCTCTTATTCTCATTTCCATCTCAAGAACTGACAATGATTTCCCTCTGCTCGATTTCTCACTATATCTCCTTTCTTGCTGAAATTGCGATTTTCGATTTTGACGAACTATTCCGAAGATTTGAAGATGTTAACGTGAATTTTTCATCGGAGAGGTTGAAAAGGTAAACGAGGTAACGGGAGAGAGATGACATTATTTTCGGATTCAGTTTTTATAAAACAGTATAATTTCCTTAAAAGACTAATATATCTTTTACCATATTGCCCTTTTATAATTAAAAACATATTAAAATTAAAAGAAAAAAATAAAATAATCTTATCTTAATCATAACTATAGATTAATCTTGATCAAATGTCAAATTTAGTTCACAAGTTATCACAATAAAGTTAGTTGTCACGTTGTTAAGGGTTGTCAGCCCAAACAAATAAGATTGGAAATAATTCCAACCTAGCACGGCTTTTCTGCACCGTGATAGAATACAGGGTAAGCAGGGTCGATCCACAAGGACACGGGGTTTCAAAGCTTATGCCTTGGTGTATTGTAATTTGGGGTTTTTGAATAAAAGTAATAATAATCAAAAGAAAGCATGCAAACAATAAACTTTGAAAAAAAATTAATAATAAAAGGCCTAGTTCCGAGTCTTCAATGTTTATCAAGTCTGAATGAAATCGCTTTGATGCGTTTATGAATGCAATTCTAAGTTGGCTTTAGATAATAAAAAATGCAGTCTTTATGAAAATAACTTGCTAATTTATCTAGGTAAGATACGATCATTACCTAAACCTAGTTCTGTTTTGTCCAACCTAAATAAGAAACTGATATATGATTGGTGTGCAAGTACCAATCAATGCCCAAATATTCTCATACGCGGAAGTATGTGAACATGTGATCAAATATTCTAAACAAGGACTCTTGTTTTTGTTACCAAACATCAACTATGCAAAACTATTAGGTGCCTCACACAGTCCATTAATAGTGCGTGAAAAATATCTATCTAAGGTGATAAGTCAAAAATAAATCAAATTCAAGACTTAAATTGAAACAAGAAAATGATCATTAGAATTATTCATAACCAAACATCAAACCGAATGTTTCAATCTAAACAATAAACATATCCGAACACGGAACTAAAGTGCAGGTTCTAGCCAGACATGGCTAGAACGGAATCAAAATACAGAAATGAAATGTAAATTGAAGCTTACAAACTAAGATATGCAAACCGAATCTTGAAATGGAAGATTCGGCCTTAAAAACCTTCTAAAAACAGCCTCGAAACAGCTTGGAGTCGTGGGAATTGAGAGTAGGAACTCCCCTTCTTTCCGGCTGAAATGAGCCGCTATTTATAAGCTTCTGAGACATTAGCGGCGCTAATATTAGGGTTAGTGGCGCTAATATCAGCTCTCCGGAAGACTTGGTCCGATCAACCCTAATAGTAAAGTAAGCGACGCTAACCTTTAATTTTTCACCATTTTGTCATTTTTGCCATTTTTCTATGATTTTTTGTGATTTCAGCAGTTAGCGTCGTTAATGTTAATATTAGTGTTGCTAACCAGTTAGAGATACTAACTTTAAAAGTTAGAGACACTAACCGTAAATTCCAACATTTTCATTTTTGACCCTTTTTCTCTAACTTTTATCAGTTTTCGTTCAAATGTCCAAAAATCTTGTACAAAGTCATTTTCTATTGTAGTGAGTATTTTTAGTCATTTTTAACTTAATTTTATTCATAAAAACACTATGATATCGCCCGAAATATGTGCAAAATTAATGCGATGTCACACGTGATCCTATATATATATATATATATATATATATATATATATATATATATATATATATATATATATATATATATATATATATATATATATATATATATATATATATATATATATATATATATATATATATATATATTCTTATTCTACTTCATTTTATTCCTATAAACTTTTCGTACCGATCTTACATATTCAATGAAGACAAGGTATTTATCTGACCAATGTCTTTAATTAAGGGGCTTGATAGCAATGTCCATAAAGTTTAAGGTAGTTTTTGCAGTTCAGGGCTTCAGGCACTGTATAAACAAGCCGCGTGTTCAGTTAACGAAGACGACGAAGCACTAGTTTACACACAGAGAAAGCGCTTCTCAGAAGCGTTGTTGCTTCACGAGGAAACCCGACGGTTCTCTACCCCTTTCGTCTCCGGTACATTCTCCTTTGCATTATCCCTGTATTCAATTAATCGATTTATGTGTATAATTGTATATGTCGTTATGTGTATATGTCGATGATCGTGTCATGAATCATGCTTCAGTGATCATTTCGGAATTAAAAACGGTTTGATGATAATAATCGATTTCTGTTATTGTTCTAAGATTGATTAGCCGCATTGTTGATTGATAAACAGATCTTTGAAATACGATCATTTGATCTTTCAATTTCGATGATGGTTTATATCTGGCTTTCAATGCACATGCATACGAAATAATTATAGTTTTATAGAACTTCTGACTGCTTGTTTCGTTTTTCATTTTTAATTTATTTGATTTAAGTATGATACGAGATTATGAGTCATTCTTCTTGGTCCTACTTAAATTCAGCAATACTTTCTGGATTTTTTTCTCCAACTGTTTACAAAATTCAATATTAATAATTGTTAATTACAAATAATAATTTGAAAACCAATATTTTTCAAAAAAAAGGATATTGCATTTTTAATACAACCCAAAATAAGAAACTGATATTTTGCTTATGAAATCTGAGAGAGGTTGTTATCAAGATGACTTGTTTTGCTTTACTACTTCTTTAAGTGATGCAAAAGTGCTTCTATCGTTCACAAACGAAATTTTTTAAAGATTTCTTTAAAGTAAAGTCATGATTTCCATTTTTTCTTTAAAATTGAATGACATTTAAAGGTGTGTTATTAATACTTCTGTTGGCTTTTAAAGTTAACCAATTTTGGCCACATGAATATGGTTATGTCTTTAAGACAATTACTTGAATAGAGAACCAACATTTGATGCTTCTACTTGCGAGTTGTACTGTATTACTGTATGCATGTATGATTGCTTTAATCTAACGTGACAAACCTTTGGGTTTGTAAATGACATACGTTTATGCACATAGTACAACTCAAAAGATGATTCTTGTACAAGTTGTACATTTTTAGAGGGTCATTTGTTGTTTTCAAATAAATGCTTTTGGTGTTTAATTTGCTTCATATTAATATACTCTATATCTCTTTATGACTGCAAAACTGCTATTAATATTGAGTGAAATTAAAACTTGTAAACTCAAAACCATCGACATTTTCTACAAATGTATAATTACGGAGCCAACCGAGCTACTTTATGAGACACATGTTCTATGGTGGCCCATGTACATGAACGGGTGGTGACACACCTCTCAATGGGTCCCTCTTTATTATTACAAAATTTTATTTTTTTCTTCAAAATAACTAAAGTCTAAATACACGTCTCGGCGCTCTCCTTCCAAAATAGTTTTTTTCCCACATGTCGCTAAATTCTTCCATTCGAATTCCGGTGCCAAAAAATAAGTAATAAAAGACTAATTCTATCGTTTCAAAGGTAATTATCGCGAAATATTATTCAAAAATAATATCTTTTATAATAGTTTCATTAACAAAGTAAATTTTCCTTTAAGGACCCTGCCAAGGGGGCGGGGTGCAACCCCATTGTCCTATGTTACCATGTTTCAACCGTAGTTAAACTCGTTTTATACACGTGTATACTCGTTACCTCATAACTTGTCTAAAATCAAGATTTTGAATACTAATGACTCGTTTTATACAAACATATACTTTGCCTCTCCTAACTTGTCTAAAATCAAGATTTTAAACTTCATTGATAATCTTGTAAATTGATTTAAATGACATGATAACACTAAAGGAACATTTTTTTTGCTATATTTCATATATGTCTTGTTTGTCTAGTTATGTCTAGTTAGAGTTCTACAAAGCATTCTAACCTTTTGATGAACATAGTTGTTCAAAAGCGTAGCCTTGTAATTAAACTTAAACTTACCATGTTCTCAACAAACTTGAGGCAAATAGCGTATTATTTTACACGTAACTCCAACATTCAAGTTGTTCATCCTTTTGCCTAACTGTAACTGATATACCCGCCTACTTGGGCCAGACTTTTTTGGTGGTTATCATTGTCGAGGTTATATGTTTTTCCGTCAACAATTTGTCCCTTTCTTTTATTATTTCTAATAATTTCAGTATACTTCAGCATAATATGGAATATCTCTTAGATTATTTTGTACATTACACAGAATATCTCTACATGCCATTACTTGATCCGTGATTAAATATTTATAAATTTCAAATTCGGCCATTAAACAGTTTAAACTAATCTATAATTCACTTACTTTACAGATTTAATCACAAAATGGGATCAGGAAGGCAAATGCCAGCTGTCAGCAAAACAAAAGGTTCAGAAGAGAACCCTCTCAAAAGAGTTCCGTCCGCAAAACCGCCGTTCACCGTCGCCGACATAAAAAAAGCCATTCCACCCCACTGTTTCAACCGCTCACTTCTCCGTTCATTCTCCTACGTCGCATACGACCTCACCGCCGCATTCCTACTCTACCACCTCGCCACCACCTACTTCCACCTTCTCCCACCACCGCTCTCCTCCCTCGCCTGGCCAATTTACTGGGCGGCTCAAGGCTGCGTACTCACCGGAGTCTGGGTCATCGCCCACGAATGCGGCCACCACGCATTTAGCAACCACCAATGGATCGACGACACAGTCGGCCTCATCCTCCATTCCGCTCTCCTCGTCCCGTACTTCTCATGGAAATACAGCCACCGCCGCCACCACTCCAACACCGCCTCACTCGAACGCGACGAAGTCTTCGTCCCAAAACCCAAATCGAAACTCTCCTGGTACTCAAAATACCTAAACTACCCTCCCGGCCGTCTAATAACTCTCCTCGTAACCCTCACTCTAGGCTGGCCACTATACCTAACCATCAACGTCTCCGGTAGACCCTACGATCGATTCGCATGTCACTACGATCCAAACAGCCCTATTTTCAACAACCGCGAACGTCTCCAAATATGGATATCCGACGGGGGCATAATCGTCATTTCATATCTCCTTTACCGTACCGCCGTACTCAAAACCCTCACGTGGCTAATCTTCGTGTACGGTGTCCCGTTACTTATTGTAAACGCGTTTCTTGTAATGATAACTTATCTTCAACACACTCACCCTTCATTGCCTCATTATGATGATTCCGAGTGGGATTGGTTACGTGGCGCTTTGGCGACCGTTGATCGTGATTATGGTGTGCTGAATAAGGTGTTTCATAATATAACCGATACGCACGTGGTGCACCATTTGTTTTCTACGATGCCTCATTATTATGCGATGGAAGCAACGAAAGCGGTGAAGCCGGTTCTTGGGGAGTATTACCGGTTCGATGATACGCCGTTTTATGTGGCGATGTGGAGAGAGGCGAAAGAGTGTTTGTATGTGGAGTCGGAAGAGAAGAAAGGAGGGGTGTTTTGGTACATGAATAAATACTGATGATCTCGAGGGAGTTTGAGTTATGGTTTTTATCGTGTTTGATGTTTTGTGTGAAGTGTGAAGTAGGTACTATGTAGTATGTAGTATGTAGTATGTACGATGTATGTGTGTGGTCGTGTGTTGTGGAATCTAGTAATGTTGGGTACTCAGCGATGAGTCTACCAAACTAGCGTAGCATTATGGCTTTCATAGATATTTGGTTTAATCTCATCGGGCCAAGACTAATTTTATCGAGTCTATCGGGCAAGGGCAGACTCGGAAAGAAAGAAAAAAAGTCAAGAATGGCACAAAAAGAATCCTTTCCGATTTGTGTTTAGAGGTTGTACAAAAATCTTTAGAGATTGCATTTATTATATATAAAGAAAATTCAATAACGTTTATATTTGACGGTAAAATTTAAAGGGCAACACGTGCTGCCCCGGATATTATAGCAGGTCCGCCACTGCTATTGAGGGAGACGTGTTGGAATCTCACATTATCTAAAGACTGCCATATTTTTTTTTTATATACTTAGGAGTCTGATAAGAGCATTCACAATGGTTGATATATGTTATGTTTAAATTATGAGAAATTATATTGGTTCCTAATTTTTTGTTTCTAACTTGATTCCTAATCATTTGAAAATATGACAAAAACAAACTAGTTGTCCGGCTTCACAGCTACAATCAGCAGTTAGAAGCAAGTGACCCTAAGGAAAGAGTGCTTTGACAAAGTTGTTGTTGATGTTGTTGTGCTTGTTGTTGCCTTGTCTTGTTATTCTAGCAAGAGAGTGCTTCTCAGTAGAGGAGCACGATCGATCTTGTTGCTGCTTTTCTTGTGCTTGACTTCTTCGTCCCTCGGGACCAACAAGGGGTAGTACAGGAATATTCACATGTTGTCCATCGACTACGCCTTTTGGCCTGATCTTAGGCCCTGACTCACCCTCCGTGGACGAACCTTAGTGTAAAGTTTAATAAAATTAATAATATTTTAATCCACTTGTCATTATTTTAAATGGTTAGGAATAAAGTTAGGAGCAAAAATTAGGAACCAATACAATTTCTCTTAAATTATTACCGCAACATATTTTCATTGTTTAACCGCTAATTAAACACATTTTTTAATTGTTAACTTCTTTCAATAGTTTTTTTTTAATCTAACTATTTTATTCTCATGTATCTACATATTTAGTTTGTTATTTTTTAAACACACGGCATATTTATGAAAAATATATTATTAAACATTACTATCTGAATACAACTATATATATCCTTATGTGAATACATAAAATATGAAACTTTTATTGCATTATACTTATAAAAATATCTAAAATCTTATATAATCGTTAATAATTCGAATATTTAGTAAATGAACTGTTATTAAAATATAGAATAAAACAAATTAATTAGTAAATAAATAGCAAACATTTAAAAAATTAAATATAATTAATAAAATAAAAAAAATTATTGAATGAGATATTGTTTGATATACAAAACCTACAAATAAATTGATATATTGAGCTATCAATGAAAAATTAAAAAAAAAACATAAACAATCATTGTAAACAAATAATAATTAATTATAAACCAAGCTCCAATTCAACATCATATTAGCTTTGTTAAAGGTTTAACATAAAATCTAAATTTTGATATATTTGGACGCTATAGAGGCTAAGGTCTACCTTTTTATCTATAAAAAATGTAGATCTTTTGAGATGGATATTGTGTGTTGGGTAAACGTAGGCAAAAAGAGAGAAAGTAAGCGAATAAAGAGGGCTTGGACTTTGAATTTTGGAGGGATTAATCATAGAGGTACTTGGGCCACAAAATGTGGCATATCGAATTAAATCCATTTCCTATGACATACGTTTTCTTTCCTTTCCAAAAGGTAATAACCCCAGATTTTAAATTTCTAACTTTCTAATTTCTATAAGCCCTTCAAATTTTAAATTAAAATTGAATAAACTTCTTAGTTTAGCGAAACTTCAATGAATCTATTATAATATAAAATTAATAAATTTCTTGCGTTTAGTTGAACTTTTATGAATTTGTTGGGAAAGAAACTGAATAAACTTCTTACGTTTTTGTAACGCCCCAATTTCACAATTATAAAATTTTATTTATTACCAAGGTTTCAACAAAATCTTTATTAAAAATAATAATACTGTTCGACATATTTATTAGACCAACAGCGGAAACATTTGAAATCATAACATAGTTCATTAAAATAAATCTCTTGTATGCGATGCGCTGCCGTCAAGCCTTGCCCTTCCCTTTATCATTTGAAATACCTGAAATGTAACAAAATCAACGGGTGACACGCCTAGGTCGTCGTGCGGTCAAAAATAAAGAAAAATACCTAACACACACTAGTACAGTGGTAGTCAGGGTCGATTCGTAGGAGTTACGTGGTTAGGACAAGACGATAGTATACCAACTGTAGTGTCACTCTACAGTCAGCGGTATTGTTTCTACTTTTCCAAAAACCAACTAAAAACACAATTCCAAGACCAATGCCAAAAACCAAACCAAACATGAACTAACTAAACCAAACCAAATCCTAGACTAATGTTACTTACTGAAATCAGAAACTAAGTCCAAAATCCAGAAGCAACAAACAGTTCCAAACACATCAACAAGCATTCAAACGTCCAAAATACCGAAAATTGCAAATAAACCATAAACCGAATGATTAACTTTTATAAATCCAAATCAAACCACTATTCAAACAATCACAATAAAATATCAGATCTAACCTACTGATTATTCTACTGAAATCAGAAACTATGAATCTAAACAAACATCGAGTAATCGATGGAAATCCCGATTGCGGAATACATCGATACCGAGTTGATAAAAGAAGAGAAAAACTAAATTACTAACCAAAATATTGATTCCCACTGAAAAACTGACGAAATTGTGCTTTCAGATCCCTCCTTCGCGTCCCGGGATGAGTGAAAAGTCTGACGGGACTCCGGTATTTATAGTTGTGCGAAATTAGGGTTTCCGCGTCGCGGCCAAGCAAAATCCACGACGCGCGTGTTGCCTTATCCCGACTTTTCGGAGTTTAAAATTCAAAAACGAAGATTTTATCCCGTCGCGAGATAGCGGCGCTATCTCAAGAAATAGCGGCTCTATTGTCGATAGCGGCTCTATCTCAAGAGATAGCGCCTCTATTTCTGTCAGGTCCATCTTTTTGCCTTTTTCGCTCCACAACTTCTCCAGAATTGCACTAAAACCCCTGCATTTACACTAAAAACATTTGCAAGCACTTTGACACAAAAGTAAGTGATATTAGCCAATTAATAATGATAAATTAACTAAAACACGGCTCAACAACGCCTAAAATACTTGATATTACTAGGCGTTGTCAAACACCCCACACTTGTGCCTTGCTTGTCCCCAAGCAATAGAGTTTTTAATAGATTTTAACTAAGACTCAAACAATTTTTGACTGTGTTCAGTTTCAAAGCTTATTGCCCTATGAGTTAGAGTGAAATAGTTCATGAAAACCTAATCAGAGTGTTCTTTGGAATTCATGGCTTTCTAGAAAACCATTGATTACAAATTTTCTGTCCACAATGAAGTGTACTTACTCATTCAGATTCTAAAGGCCATTAAGGAATTGTCCATGACTTTCGATGTTGTCCGTGTAACGAGCTTTCAGAAATACCATCCCAGACCAGACGATCTTAGGTGGTAAGGTGCATAAGTCCCACCCATTTTAGACTTACCGGCTCGAACAACAAAGGTCACAGATTGACATTCCTTCCTAAATTCCAATCCTAAAACAGCTCAATCTTCTAAACTCGTAAAACTCAACTTATTTGACTAACTAATAGCATGATCACAAATAAACAGTATTTCTTGAAAAATACCAGTGCTATCACAATCACAAACCATTCATTTCAAAATTGCAAATTATTAAAAAATTTGAAAAATATTGCTAAAAATTTTGAAAATTGATCATTTCTGCAAAAATTTCAAAAAATTTCTCTTTCGACCGTCCACACCCCACACTTAAAACCGTACAACGTCCCCGTTGTACAAAAAATTATTTCAAAACAAGGGAGAAAGAGTTACCCCTTTTGGACGATAGACTGCTTGGTGCTCAATATCACAGGTATAATTGCGAACAAACGGATCCTTGATTTCGTATTCCGTAGTTGTAGCACTACAGTGAACACGCCAGTGGTCGAGACAAGTGGAGGGGGCACGGTGACCCCACACTTGTCTGAGACAACTCCTTCTCAATTTGGTGTATCATGCATAACTCAACAAACAAATTAAAAGTAAATAACAAATAAAATATGAACAAAATATACAGATAGAGGTGTCATAAGTTTTGTACATATATCCCAAAAATATAAAAGGAAAGAAAGAAAGAAAAAGTACATCAATCACTACCAGGTGGCCTGGAGGGTCCAGCCTCGTGATCGTGGGCCCTAGCTGGGAATGGTCGGGGGCGCTGACCCTGCGCTGATGCAATCTGTAGGAGTACCTCCCCGATCCACTCGAGCTGGTCCTCCATCCTCGCAACCCGGGCCTCCAACCGATGGATGGCCACTGGGTCCTCCTGCTGTGGCTGCGGCTGTGGTGCTGGCTCGGCGGGTGGCTCCCGCCTCTGTCGTCTCCGGCCCGGCTGAGCGTACGCGGGCTGGGGTGCCTGAGGTGGCTCTGTCGGTGCCCGGATGAACTGCCCCGGACGCTGCTGCTCGATGAGCCTCATCCTCTCCAAAGTGCGTGCTGTCGTGCGAGATGGAGGTAGAGCGGTCAAGGAGGCGGCCACGGGGGCAGTGAGGATCCCATATGAGCGGGCCAGGCGGGTAATGAAATACCCCCGGGCCAATGGACTGCTGGCGGAAGCTCCCGTCAAGTGAGTGGAGAGGGCAACTGCGAGGGAGAAGGGGAGATGGAGGAATCAGGACGGGTCGAGGAGAGCCCAAAAGAATGTCATGTCCTCCCCGGACACCTTCTCGCCCCCCTCCCACTGCATGATGGAGGTGGAGAAGATACGGTGCATGAGGCGGTGAAGTGGGTCACGGAGGTGGCTCTCCCTCGAGGTCCCCGCCTCGTACATAATGTTGGACAGTGGTGTCCAAATCTCCATGTTGCCGGACCTCTCCGGCTGCCCCTGGATGCAGGCTCCAAAAAACTGAGTGAAGTGGCGGTGCTGAAGATCCGCCGGAGTGTATAGGCCCACTCGCCTCCCAAACTCCCTGAGGTTGCACTCCCTCTGTGCACCTCCCAGTCAGAACCGGGTGATCCTGGATCGTGGGTCTGATGCCCGAGGAGCGAACTGGATCGTGGAGAGAAACTCCAACAGTAGCTCGGTGTAGACCACGTCCTCGTCCGTGGCCATGATCCTGTCCCAGCCACGGCAAGTAAATGAAGCATCCCCCTCAACCCAAGTGCGGTGCAGAAACGGCTCTATCGCACCCCATAGTCATGCGTCTCTCAAAATATCTCTGTCGATAACGGTCGCCTCGAGAACCCGGCGACCAGTCAACGCATCCCTCCGCGAAATGTACTCCACGGAGCTAGCCAGTCCCTCGGGGAACTGGAGGAAAGCGTGCTCCAATCTGAACATCATCTGCAAAACAAACACATGGCCACAAAACAGAAAAAAATTTGCAAAATTAGTCCCTTCTTCCCCACCGCACCGCGGCGCGGCCCAAGAGCAGGGGCGCGGCGCGGCGTGCGTCTGTTTCGAAACCCCGATCCAAAACTCGTGATTTAACCTGCTAAAATTCGATCCAATCATACCATAAGGTAGCCTAAGTGCCGACTAACTCATCTAGGGTCTCCATTTGGCAAAACAAACACCCTATGAGTTAGCATTAGTGATTCTAAGTTTTGAACTATTTTGGACAGATCACTAAAATTAACTACCTAATCACTAGTTTTAACGAGTAATAAGTAGTTAGAATGGCGTACCTTGGTAGTAGAAACATAATGAGCAAGAAAAATTGCAAGAGAAATTCGTCAATCAGAGCTTTGAGTCGTGTGAGGGTTGTGTGAGCCGCGGCTTACCTTAATATAGGAGGAAACCGTCTGATCGTTCCCCGCGTCGCGGATTTTCCCTTTGCGCGTCGCGCGTGTCTCCAAATCAACCCCTGCGCATCGGGTTGGTTTACAAGCCCGCGTCGCGTAATTCAAAAACCCGCGGCGTGGTCTTCAAAATTTCAAAAACTTCTCACATGACCCCACACTTATTTTAGACCACTAATACCTGCAAAAAGATTGATGTATTTTCCTAATTACATTTTAAGAATTATAGAACTTAACCTATGACACGATGGGTTGCCTCCCAACATGCGCTAAGTTTAACGTCTTCAGCCAGACGTACTATTCCTATGCCGAATCTTCTTCTTCTTGAACCCTTGATGACATCTGCTGAAATCCTGGCATGAAGTTGTTGGCCATCATTGACATGAGAGATGTGAGTTGAGTCATTCGATCGCTCATACCGCTGATCCATTGTTGCTGAGATTCCAGGAGCTTAAAAACTTTTGCCTCTCATTCTCTTGATTCCTTTTCATATTGCTGGTGCCTTGCTTCCATCATCTCTATCATGTCCAGCAGCTGCTCTTTATCGATGGTGGACAACGGGTGGTCCTTGGTCTCCTTTAAAATCTCTTCTTTTCCTCCTTCTCCCGTACGTGTCCAAATTTTTTCCTTACTCTTGATTCCAGGTTCCATTAATATCCTTCTGTCCATTTGTTTGCCATTTTCTTCTGAAGGTAATGATACAGGATTTCCAAACATGTTCAATCTTTTTTTCCTTGTCCCAAATAAAATGTCCATGTCTCCTGTCTTGCAATCAATCACCGAACCAGCAGTAGCTAAGAATGGGCGTCCTAAGATGAGCGCAGGCGCATCGTCCAAGCTTTCGTATTCCATAACCAGAAAATCCACGGGATAGAAAAAGTCCCCAACTTTGACTATGACATTCGTCAGTCTTCCCCGAGATACCTTTGTTGATTGATCAGCCAGCTACAATACAACTTCTGCTGGCTCTATTTCTTCATTTTTGTACTTATCGTACATGTATCCTGGCAGGATATTGACACTTGCTCCCAAATCTAACAAGGTGTTCCGAATGACCACATCTCCTACAGTAGTAGTGATCAATGGTGATCCAGGGTCCTTTTCCTTTTTGGGCAGTGTTCCCAATAACGCTTCGCTTGCTTTCACAGTCAACCTTACAGTTTTTGGTGTCGGTGCTTTACTTTTCCCATTTTGTTCACACATTTCTTGCAGAATTCTGGTATCTTCAGGGGCATCCTTAAGCTCACCCCACAGAGGCTGGTTCATTAAGGGCCCCATTGATTTGGGTGCTTCCTGCTTCTTCTTCCCTTTCCTATTCTTCTTTTTCTGCTTGATTCCCGCTATCGTTGGTTGCTCCTCCTTCTGGACCTCTTTATCTATTTCTGGTTGAGTTTCCTTCTCAACAGGAATTCCTTCTTCCTTACCTTCCTCACTTCCTAGAACTTTCTCTTTTTCCCCCAGTTTCACTTCACTTCCTACTTCAAACAAGTATTCCAAAGTGACTTTTCGCCATCCAGATTCGACAGTGTTAACTTGCTCTTTTCCTGGTCGCTGATTATGAGTAGGGTTGACCTCTGTAGCACTTGGCAATTTTCCACTGTCTCTCTATTGCTGATCTGCAGCCATTTGTCCTATTTGTCGTTCCATGTTTGCAATGGCTTTTGCATTTGCTTGAGATTGTTGTTGCGTAGCAGTGACCATCTCATACATCTTAGTAATCATTTCTTCTTGAGTTCCCGGGGCATTGTTGGTAACATTATAGGGCCTCCTGTTGTTGTTATTGCTACTATTTCCATTTGTATTTCCATTGTGGTTGTTGTTATTTGCAGGCTGATGTGTTCTAAGCTGATTACTCGATTGACTCTGGTAATTGTTTTGCCTAAAATTCTGCTGCTGTCCTTGGTTATATGGCCTGTAGGGTCGTCCATTATTATGCTGGCCTTGACCCTGGCCATAAAATTGATTCGCCTCTTGAGTCTTAGGTCCTCCTTGACCTCCTTGCGATGGATTCTGTGGTCCATTTTGCAGTGTCGACATGAGCCTGTCAAACTTCTTATTCAGTTCACTAATTTCTTTCTTCACTTCCTTTTTCCAGTCAGCGTCGGCTCCTACTGCTGCTGGCGTACCTACAGTCTTCCTGGTAGAAAAGTTTGCCTTGGAACCATTGCTCAATTGTTCCAAGAACTGCCAAGCTTCCTCTGGGTCCTGCCACATAAATGTCCCACTTGATGAGGCATTTATCATGGCCTGATGCGTCTCACTGACTCCTTCGAAGAATAACTTAACTAACTGCCACCTAGGAATTTCGTGATGCGGGCAGGATCATAACAATTCTTTCAACCTATTAAAGGCTTCGTGGAAAGCCTCTCCTGGCTTTTGCTGGAAATCTTGAATGACCCTTCTGATTTCAGTTGTCTTACTTGCTGGATAAAATTCCTGAAGAAACTTTGCCTTGAGCTGATCCCATGTGGTAATGTTGTTCGATGGCAAAGATGTAAACCAATATTTGGCCTTATCCTTAAGAGTGAATGGAAACAGTCTAAGTCTGAAAATGTTTCTATTGGTGTTCCTAGGGTTATTAGCATTAGCAATCGCTAAGAATTCATATAGATGATTATAAGGATCGTCTTGCTTATACCCTCGAAACTCTGGCAATATTCCTAATAACTGAGGTCTTATTTCTACTTGAGAATCAATGTTATCAGGAATATAAATTGGCGATGAATCATCATATTCCCGCGGTTGGAAATGTGATGCAACCGATTGCCGTCTCGGTTGTGCGAAATGTAAAGGTTGGGCGGGATTACCGTAAAGATGATCGTTATATTCCCGCTGACCTGGTGGTTGATACTGTGGTGCTCTTCTGGGAGGTCCCCGACCTCGGTTCCACTGTGGTTGTGGTGCTGGTGGCACCCATCCCTCGTCTTCCTCGTCATATCCCTCCTCTGTCTCTGGATAATGGTATTGTGCCTGAGGAGGTTGTTGATAGTGTATCGGTTGTGTAGGTTGGAACGTGGGTTGAGGTTTAAAAAGAACGTGTTGTGGTTGAGAGGTTGGTGTCTGCTGTTGAGAAACTGGGGTGCCATCACGGGTCGGCTCTCCCCAAGACATTGCAGAGGTAAATGGATTGGTAGATTGTGGTTGTGAAGCGGGTGTAAATGGTGGGACAGATGGCGGAGTGCATGATGGTATGGGTGCAGGGGCTGAAACTGCACCACCAGAAGCACTCGTGCTCCCGAACTGAAACTCTGACAGTGGGGGAATAGAAAATACCCCCGTTGCCTCACCTGATGGTTCCCGGGCAACACTTACTCGACTACTACTAACCTGACTAAAATTCATGATATTTAAACGCCTACGGGCACGGATTTTGCGCGCAGTACGCTCAATCTCATAATCAAAATGCAATGGGGATAATTGTTTACCCCTGCGGGTACGCATGCACTAGTGCAACACGCCCACAAAAATCAAAAACAAAACTATCCAAATGAAAATTTCCAAAAACAAGAAACAAGTTCCTACTAATCACCTAATCTAAGCTCACAGCTCCCCGGCAACGGGGGCCAAAATTTGACACGCCTCGGTCGTCGTGCGGTCAAAAATAAAGAAAAATACCTAACACACACTAGTACAGTGGTAGTCAGGGTCGATCCGTAGGAGTTACATGGTTAGGACAAGACGATAGTATACCAACTGTAGTGTCACTCTACAGTCAGCGGTATTGTTTCTACTTTTCCAAAAACCAACTAAAAACACAATTTCAAGACCAATGCCAAAAACCAAATCAAACATGAACTAACTAAACCAAACCAAATCCTAGACTAATGTTACTTACTGAAATTAGAAACTAAGTCCAAAATCCAGAAGCAACAAACAGTTCCAAACACATCAACAAGCATTCAAACATCCAAAATACCGAAAATTGCAAATAAACCATAAACCGAATGATTAACTTTTATAAATCCAAATCAAACCATTATTCAAACAATCACAATAAAATATCAGATCTAACCTACTGATTATTCTACTGAAATCAGAAACTATGAATCTAAACAAACATCGAGTAATCGATGGAAATCCCGATTGCGGAATACCTCGATACCGAGTTGATAAAAGAAGAGAAAAACTAAATTACTAACCAAAATATTGATTCCCACTGAAAAACTGATGAAATTGTGCTTTCGGATCCCTCCTTCGCGTCCCGGGAAGAGTGAAAAGTCGGACGGGACTCCGGTATTTATAGTTGTGCGAAATTAGGGTTTCTGCGTCGCGGCCAAGCAAAATCCGCGACGCGCGTGTTGCCTTATCCCGACTTTTCGGAGTTTAAAATTCAAAAACGAAGATTTTATCCCGTCGCGAGATAGCGGCGCTATCTCAAGAAATAGCGGCTCTATTGTCGATAGCGGCTCTATCTCAAGAGATAGCGCCTCTATTTCTGTCAGGTCCATCTTTTTGCCTTTTTCGCTCCACAACTTCTCCAGAATTGCACTAAAACCCCTGCATTTATACTAAAAACATTTGCAAGCACTTTGACACAAAAGTAAGTGATATTAGCCAATTAATAATGATAAATTAACTAAAACACGGCTCAACAACACCTAAAATACTTGATATTACTAGGCGTTGTCAACGGGTAAGCTTAAAGCTTAGTGAGTCCTCAAATTACCATGCATGCCCACATATTAAACAACCCATCCTCGAGAACGACCCGACCCTACCCGCCATACAACAGCTACGGGTGTCCATCATACAACAGCTATGGACACAGGGCGGTTCTACCCATTATACAACAGCTATGGGTTCCCGATTATGGCCCAGCCCATCATACAACAGCTATGGGACAAGGCAATAGTCCAACTCGTCATACAACCGCTACGAGGGGACACGCATCAGTACTGAGCGCAACAAAAAATAATCATAGATATAGAACAAATCATATAACTGTAGATAACACACAAGATGCCTAACATGCAACATCATATAGTAAGGCGAGGATACTCACCTGATTCGTAACCGTGAAGATTTTCTCTAATATCCCCACTTAGCTCGTCCACACACCTAAATCCTACATACACAACATATCAAGCACTGACCAAACTCTTATAGACTTGCCTAAAGGTCAGACCCCCACGTTTGCTAACCAACATTGGTCGAAATAAACTTTTGGGTCAAACAGTCGCTCGCCGCGGCGCGGCCTTTCCCTTACGCATCGCGGACTTATCATTGTACACTTACGGGATCTACCCGAACCCGCGTCGCCGACATAGCCTGTCCGCGCTGCGGACTCGTAATGGTTCGAAATCCCTTTCTGCCCCTTAACCAGTACAGCCATCGGTTAGGGTTCCTCTCTACACTCTCCTCGGGATCAGAAACTATCCTAAGGTCACTCTCTTATGGACAAGCAAGTCCATACATGTCCATGGTCCAAAACCCTAAGTGTTACAAGTCATCAAGACTACAAATCAAAGGATAACACTTATATAACGGGAAGAAAAGTAAAGTCAGAAGAGTAGATCTTCTTACCTTACTTCTGAAAAACGGAGTAGTGCACACGATCCGTTACAAGCCTTCTCTCACGTTATATCTCCTTCTTCCAATTATATAAGCGTTTAAATCCGAATTAGGGTTTTTCATAATTGCGGCGCACCGCGCCGCGGATTCTCCCGAGCCGCACCGCGCGTATAAATCATTCGTGAACCCAGAATCTCCCCAAGCCGCGCCGCAGATCCATCCGGGCCGCGCCTTGGCGGAACGGGTCTTACAATTCTCCCCCACTTAACTGGATTTCGTCCTCGAAATCCGCGCCTGTAAACAATTCTGGGTAATGCCTCCCTTATTTCCTCTTCTGATTCCCAAGTCCACTCGGACCATTTACGATGTTGCCACTATACCTTAACTAATCCTATCGTTTTATTTCGTAAAGTCTTTATTTTCCTTTCAATGATGGTAATCGGTCGCTCCACATAATTTAGGCGTTCATCTAATTGAATATCTTCTAAAGGCATAAATGTAGTCTCCTCGGTAATGCACTTCCTGAGTTGCGAAATGTGGAACGTGTCGTGAATCTGGCTAAGCTGCTCGGGCAGCTCCAACCGATAATCTACCTTACCTACTCGTGCGATGATTCGATATGGTCCAATGTACCTAGGGCCAAGCTTTCCCCGCTTCCTGAAACGAATAACTCCCTTCCAAGGCGACACCTTTAGAAGGACATAATCCCCAACCTGAAACTCGAGATCGGACCGCCGTCTATCAGCATAACTTTTCTGTCGATTCTGAGCCATTAACAACCTCTCTCGAACCTTCTGGATTAGCTCAGTAGTCTTGAGTACTACCTCAGTACTACCCAACACCCGTTGGACAACCTCGCCCCAGCAAACAGGAGTCTGACATTTCCTTCCATACAACATCTCGAAGGGAGCCCTACCGATGCTCGCATGATAACTGTTATTATAGGAGAACTCAGCTAAAGGGAGATGGGAAATACATAAATTTTTCGAAGTGTTAAACATTCAATTCGGACTGAGTTCAGAACAGGACGCGTTTATTAGCCCGAGACTACACATTTTGCAATGAAAGTGCGTTCTAAATGAAGTGTTGACTTGCTAACCGGCTATTTCAACTACTAGGTGCTTGTATGATGGATTAAAAAGTCATTTTTCTTCCCAAAAACACTCACATTCTCTCTCAAGAACATGTAAAAGATTTGTAACATTCATGAGTTGGATGTATCTTGATGAAAGATCTAGATTCACATGTATTCATTGTTGTTGAATATGGGAATAGCACACTTCAATATTACACTTCGTGGATCGGTGTTGTTGTAACAACTGACTCATCAACACAAAGTACACCCAAATATATATGCACATTTTTTAATACGTGTCACACATACATATAAGTAAATAAATTTAGTGTATCATCTGGTGTACTTTAACATTAACAAGGGGTTTACAAGTAGTTATCAGAAAAATGTTTATAATACACAATAAAATATTTTAGACTCCAAGTCGAGCATGACTATTCATCTAGATGCAAAATGCAGAACTGTACATCTGCTACTAGGCTCTCTATCTTTTTGTTATGTTTTTCCCCTTCGAGTGGTCACTTGATCCTGAAAGAAATAATGACAATTAAGGCATAAGTTACATTAGCTTAGTGAGCAACCAAATGATTGTACATGCATGGTCTGTTTAGGTTGCATATTAAGAACCGAGTTTAGTCAAAGAGCGCATTTTGATTGAACACCTTCACAAGTTAAAATAATAAAGAAACACATTTATGTCTTTTAACACCAACTTAGGACTACAAATCACAGATAACATCAAATCGAATTCAATCTAGTATTGCACATGCATGGTTTGTTTAGGTTGCATATTAAGAACCGAGTTTAGTCAAAGAGCGCATTTTGATTGAACACCTTGACAAGTTAAAATAATAAAGAAATACATTTATGTCTTTTAACACCAACTTAGGATTACAAATCACAGATAACATCAAATCAAATTCAATCTAGTATTGTAAACATCGAGAACTCAAAATTAGGCTTGTCTCAACTATTATTTTAAATTTCCTTAATTTCATGCTACTTTTTTCTATTTCAATTTCATTCACATAAACCCCCCCCCCCCTTCATTTAATTACTATCATATCTAGTACAAAGCGATATAAACTTTGAATCCCGTGTCTCTGTGGTTCGACCATGCTTGTCATGTACTCTATTTAGTGCATTATAGAAGTGATTCTCTGGAATATTTTTTATATTTTCAATCACATTTGTAAGGCTTGACAACCCTTAACAGAGTCTAGTTTATGGTATTTATTTGTAGAGCAAGAATAGCCATGTGTTTAAGCATGTTAGGTCTACATCCATGAATAGAACTCCATAGATATCAAAACAAATAGACATTTAGAGTAAAAACCATTGATCACTCAATTGTTAATGGGTTCATTATAAAATAAAAAGTTTCATATATGTCCCGGTGCAATTAATGTGCAACGAATAAATAAATAAATGTATTATTGTTTGTATGTGAAACTATAGTGTAAGGCACGTGTCCCATGTATTATTTTAAAGGCTTTAAAATAAATTAACTTCCAAATGTTTGTATTAAGGGGCACTTCGTGGCGCTATTACCACCGACGGTCGCAACGTGAGTTAATTTGACTTGCAGCGCTATCATCCTTGGTGATCGCGACACTTGCTATGTAAGTCCCTAATCCCGAAATGTTCAAGTTCGCAACTTAAAGGAATAAAGGTTAGAATTTAAGGGGTTAAGTTTTTGGAGTTTGGGGGAAAACTTACATTAGCGTCGCTAATGAGGTACATTAGCGTCGCTAATGTCACCTATTAGCCTCGCTAATGGACTAAATAGCGTCGCTAATGTATGAACAGGTGAGTTGGTCTGCACGATCTCAGTTAGTGACACTAACTTAAGAGTTTGCGACGCTAATTACTGTTTTTGGGCCAAAACCCTAGATTTTGAAGTTTGGGCCACTTATAAGGGTGAGGAACCCTTGGGCAGCCGCCATATGCATCATTTCAGCTCCCAAACTTGTGATTTTCCCTCTCTAGACCATATGGAGTAATTTTTGAGGATCTTGGTATTCTTAGATGGATTTTTGAAGATATTATGATGCTGTGAAGATACAAGGTGTTCTTATGAAGCTTTGTTCAAGTGAAGATCATCTAAAGCCCTTCTTTCTGGACCATTATGAGTAAAATTTCTAACTTTGTGCATTTTATGGTTCTTTTAATGATTTATGTTGGTTTTTATGGATTAAATTAGTGCAATGGTCCCTTTTGGTGATTGCCATGAATGAGAATGATTAATTCTATAACTTTATGCCTTAAATCCTTGATTTAGAACCTTTGAAATGGTTTAGAGAGTTAGCCAAACTCTCTTTGGTGATTTTGGTTAGTTTTGGACCATTTTAAACTTGCATCTTATTCTTGAACTAGCAAGGTTATGTTTGAATGTTAAAGGTAGGATTTTTATGGACTTAGGGACTGTTTGGAAGGTCCCTGGAAGGTTTAAGACTTTGGCTGAATGGATTAAGAGCTTAATGGACTTTTGAGGTTGTTCATAGTTAGCGGCGCTAATTGTGCCTGTTGACTTTTTTTGACTTTGACCTTTGACCGTTGACTTTTTGACCAGTTTGAATTTTGGTCAAACTTGAGAGTTCGAGGCACCGACCTTAGAGGTTTATCATGTTTGGGATTTAGGAAGTTCTAAGTGAAGTTTATCCTTGTTAGGAAGTTCTCGTTGCCGGACCTGAGGACGCGCGTGAGGAGTGTTATCTGGCTTTGGAGATCAGGTGAGTCTTCTCACTATACTATAGGTGATGTTACATGAATATGTAGCCATATTACTTTGTGTAATAATGTGTTGTATGTGCCTTACGTGTTTACCGACGGATCGGGACAAGCCCAACAGTCAACTGTTGATTATCGACGGATCGGGGCAAGCCCGAGAGTCAAGCGATGATTACGACGGATCGGGGCAAGCCCGAAAGTCACCGATGATTTCTGACGGATCTGGGTAAGCGTGAGATTCAACCGATAATTACTGGCGGATCGGGGCAAGCCCGAGAACCAACGATGATTTGTCAACCAATGATTTTATGTAATGAATCGTGTGGTATTTTGGAGAACTCACTAAGCTTTGTGCTTACTCTTTCACCCTAACTGTTTTTCAGGTATCGACTGGCTTGAGCTTGGAGCACGGCGCGACTGTACCGCATCTGGAGTTTTGGTATCTTAGTCTTCCGCTGAATAGTGTTTGTAAATACTATTTTTATATGTTTTAAATATTAAGTTTTAATTTGTATGGTTTTATTTGGCAACCCTTTTTATGTATTTAAATCAATTTTTTAAATGAAAATTTTATTATGGAATTTAGGACGTTACAAGTTATATGAGGGTTTAAGTTTCGAATGCAGAGTACGGCCGATAACATTGCTATCATCTATGCTTAACGACACAACGTGCTATTATTTTAAAACCTAAATCTCTAAAGAACACCCTTGCTTGAGTTAGCCTTTTTTTGGGGTTCTAGCCTCATCACTCTTGTTTTGAAGGTTTCTTGACGAGGAAGAAGGAGAGCATTGGTGCCAAGGATCCTTCTACAACTGAGAGCTAGCTTGTTCTTTTGCATTTAGACCTTTGTAAGTTCTATGGTCTCTTTTTTATACTTATTTCACTTAGATCTAGGAGTTAAAGCTAGTTTATGGTGGTTTTGGTCCATTGTGGTCATATTTATGGAACTCTTGGACCTTAGAGGAGGGAAAGCTCAAGCCCTCTTGAAGCCATGCATGGTTTTGAGCTTTGTTTTAAACACTTTTAACCTATGCTTGGGGTTGGACGTGCATGGGGCATGTATGTCCGTAAATTTCACATTTTTATGGATCAACAGACACATTGAATAGATTCTGGAAGGTCTTAGTCCCTGGCTTAGTGGATTAAGTGCTTAATAAGGAAGTTACAAAAATATGGGGTTAGCGATGCCAATATCAACGGTTAGCGACATTATCCCTGACAAGGCCTATTTTTGGAATGTAACGTGCTGGGTCGCGACGTGACGCATTGCATTGACTTTAACCGTTGACTTTGTCCATCAACGTTTTCACCATTTTGACTTTCAATCAAACTTTGGGAAATTTAAGGGTAGACTTAAAGGCATTAGCCTTCTATCGGTTCGTGTCGTTAAACCTTACTTAATGATGATTTAGGAGGTTTGTGTTGATTGAGTGTCGAGTGTGTGTGTGTGTGTGTGTGTGTGTGTGTGTGTGTGTTTGCGACTTACGATCCAATCGAGTCTGCTCACTTGGCTATGTGTGATGTTGCATGCGTAGGTAACTTGAGAACCGTTTGGGTAAACTGTGTACTTAGACTAGTAAGGTCTTGTATGCTATGTGTTTCAGTTGTATGATTTGTTCTTATGATTGTGGTGATTGATGTCCACTAGGGTTCGACTGCGCCTGGTGCATGGTATTTTGGCGAACTAACTAAGTTTTGTACTTACTCTTTTAATTAAATGATTTTCAAGTACTTCTGTCGATAAAAGGAAGAGCACGGCGTGACTGCATCACATCGACTTACTGATTTACCCTTCCAATGTTTTTATTACTATTTGTTCGGATATAAGAAATTGGATTTTGAACATAACATTTTGTTGACCTTGAATTATATTTTTATGAATCTTACTGTTGTTTTCAATTAATACTCTGATTATTAAAAGAAAATATTGGCTTGAAATTTGGGACGTTACATATAGGGTCACATACTTAAGAATACTAAGGAAACATATGAATAGTAATTATTTTAGTATATAAGTTTTATTATCTACCAATTATAAACTACTCCAGAATAATATGGTATTTATTTGTAAGATCCTAATCCCACGAAGTCAAGTTTCGAGTTTCAAAGAGTCAAAGTTCGCAGAATAAAGGAAACAAAAAGATGGAAATTAAAATGGGAAGTTGGACATTAGCACCGCTAACATGAAGGTTAGCGACACTAATGTGGCCTTGCGATGATAATTCGCTTTTTCGAGACGCTATGTTGCCAGCTGTCTAGTGGGTTTGCACGATCTTCATTAGCGACACTAATTTAGGTATTAGCGGCGCTAATTGCCCTGTTTGTGTCAAAAGCCTAGATTTTTCATGTTTGGGCCATATATTAGGATGGGAAACCAAGGGCAGCCGTTTTTGGTCATTTTCCAGCCTCCAAATCGTCTTCTCTCTCTCAAGTCATCTTGGTTGGGTTTTTGGCATTTTTGGTCTCATTGGAAGCTATTTTTGGAGCTTGGACGATGCTAGAAGGAAGGTGATGATGCTACAAGTTGTTTTTCTTAAGTGAAGCTTTAAAGATCTGTATTTTATAGACCATTGTGAGTCAAGTTCTTACATTTATGCACTTTTATGGTTTTTATTATGATTTAAGTATGTTCTTATGGATTGATTTAGTGTAATGGTCCGTTTTGGTGATTGTCCATGTTTGTAAAGGATAAAGTCAGGAACTTTATGCCTTAAAGCCATGATTTAGAAGCTTTGGGATGGGTTAGAGAGTAAGTCAAGCTCTCTTTGGTGATTTTAATGAGTTTGGACCACTTTAGACTTAGATATTTTTCTTGTATTGGTGTGATGGTGTTAGA
Source organism: Cichorium intybus (assembly GCA_023525715.1). NCBI lineage: Eukaryota > Viridiplantae > Streptophyta > Magnoliopsida > Asterales > Asteraceae > Cichorium > Cichorium intybus. The sequence continues at coordinate 120,273,172 of CM042009.1, read as the reverse complement.
AGGTTAAAGTTAGGATTTTTATGGACTTAGGGACTGCTTGGAAGGTCCTTGGATGGATTAAGACCTTGGCTGAATGAACTAAGAACTTAATGGACTTTTGGAACTGTTCATAGTTAGCGACGCTAACTTGGAGAGTTAGTGGCGCTAACTGTGCCTGTTGACTTTTGTTGACTTTGACCTTTGACTGTTGACTTTTTGACCAATTTGACTTTTAGTCAAACTTAAGAGTTTTAGACATCGGTTTTAGAGGTTTATCTTGTTTAGGATTTAGGAAGTTCTAAGTGGAGTTTATCCTTGTTAGGAAGTTCGCGTTGTCGGATCTGAAAAACGTGCGTGTGGAATGCTGCTTGGCTTTGCAGATCAGGTGAGTCTTCTCACTATACTATGGGTGAAGTTACATGTGTAGGTAACTTAATTACTGTGTGTAGCAAAGTATGAAAGCTAGGTGTGCCTTACATTATTTGACTATTGAGTTGATTATAGAAACCCAATGGGTTAAGTTGTATGCTTAGGTTTCAGTGCTTGTATGTGTTAGTCGTCAGATTCGTTCCGGTGACTGAAGAATGAGTTGATTAAAGAAAAGATTGGGGAAAACCCATGAGTCAAAGAATGAGTTGATTATAGACAAGATCGGGGAAAGCACGTGAGTCTAGACAAGATCGGGGCAATCCCGTGAGTCAAAGAATGAGTTGATAACCCGAGGGTTGCAGCATGATCAAGGACGATGGGTGGCCGGTCGTACCTAGGCACCCGAGGGTGATGATTGTGTTTATGCGATGAATCTTGTGGTATTTTGGGGAACTCACTAAGCTTTGTGCTTACTCTTGCACCCTAACTGTTTTCAGGTATTTTGCTAGCTTGAGCTTGGAGCACGGTGCGACTGTACCGCATATGAGGTTTTGATAATTAAGTCTTCCGCTGGATAATGTTTGTAAATGTTTTTGATAAATACAATTTCTAATGTTTGAATAATAAGTTTTAATTTGGATGGTGTTATTTGGTAATCCGTTTTATGTATTTGAACCGTTTTTAAACAAAATTTTTATTACTGGATTTGGGACAGTTCATTATTATTTATTTGTCAAGCACGTTAAATAAATAAATTGTTATTTATTTACAAATTAGCGGGATGGTTTGTTAATTAAATAAATTCTTTATTAATTGGAGAATTGATAATAATGAGTTTTCGATTTTATTTGTTGATAAGGAAGGTTTTTGAGGAAAAAAACATATTGTCATGATAAAACAGTCTTTTTAGTGGTCATTTGATAAAATAAAGAAAACACTAAAGACCCTAACCATCCTTTTAGAAAAAACCCTAATCACCACCCAATTTCCTTTTTCCCCTATCATTGGCATCAAGGTAACGAATAAAGAAGGTTATCTTGTGTTAATCAATTCTATGTAAAGTAGCTCATGTTTTCTTTCTATGTGGATCAACCTTAGAGATTGTCTACACTTGACAATCAAGTCCCCACTTTTGAGGTGGTAATATAACATTATTTGCTTGTATGCATATTGATCTAACCGATCTATGGATTTTGGGATTACAAATTTATAATACCAAAATTTTCTTTCGTTGGTTGATCAGTAAATTGTTTATGCATCAATTTCGAAAAAAAAATCATCTCAATCTATATGGAACCCAACATCAATGTAGAATTATATGCTAACATCAATAATATATCTTTATTTATTCTCAAGGACTTCAGTATGTCCTTTACTGTATTCTAATGTTGCTCACCTGAAATCCGCTTAAAATGACTCTTCATAGTCAAAGCATACGACACATCGGGTCTAGTACATAACATACATGAAAGATCCAATATCCCAAACATAAGGGATACTCTTCATGGCTCTTGCCTCATTGAGAGTAGAGGGGCATGATGACTTGTTTAATTCAAGGCCATGTTGCATTAGTAGGGTCCCAAGCTTTAAATCTTGCATTTAGAAACACTTCAAGATCTTGTCAATGTATGTACTTTGACTGAGACTAATAAGCAACATGAATCTATCTTTGCTAAGGTGGATATTCAATAATGCAATATTAACATCCAATTTCCATATCTCATTGTCATATTATGATGCTATAGCACCAAGAATCTTGATCGCTTTAATGCCCGCGACTAAGGAGAAGATTTCATTATAGTTTATACATTGGTTCTATGTATACCCCTTTGGCTCAAGTTAGGCCTTGTAAGTATTTTCTTTTATGCCCATATCAGTCTTCTTCTCAAAGACATATTTACACCCATCAACCCTTTTTCCTAGTAGAATGTCAACCAAGTCCCAAACTTCATTGTCCTTCATGAACTGCATCTCAACTTTCACGACTCGCAACCACTAATCAGACTATAAATCTGATATAGCTTCATAGTATTTAGAAGGTTTATTATGATCCCTAAGTTCCTCATCAGTCACGAGAAATCCATATATCTCTAGCTATAGAGACAATCAGCCCAATCTATAAATTCGTTGCGTCTCACATGGAGCGTCTTCAACAAATTGTGGTGGCTGCACACGTTCATTAGGATCGTCTAAAGTTGATGGCTTTGTTAGTTCTTGAATATGTCTAAGTTCTATAATGTTGTTACTTGCTTTTTTTAACAAGAGATTTTTTCTAAGAACTTAGAGCTTTGAGCAACAAACACTTTGTTCTCGTATGACATTGTAGAAATAATATCATATCGTTTATTTTAGCTACCCTAAAAATGCACTTGTTGCTTTGCGATTCTAGTTATTAGTGGTTTTACGTGTATATGAGCCTTACAACCCCATACTTTCAAGTAAGAAAATTTCAATGCTCACTCATGCCATATCCATTAGGTGTTTTATCCACCTTCTATATTGGAATCATATTGAGTGTGAATGTACTGGACTCTAAAGAATATCCCCAAAAGGACAATCAAAATATCAAGGCTCATCATAGATCAAGCAATATATAATAATGTATGATTCCTCCAATTGGATACCTCATTATGTTATAGTGTACCAGTTGGAGTGAATTATGAGACTATCCCACAATTCGTCAGATGATTCAAAAACTATTGACTCATGTACGCACCAACATGATCTAATCATATGGATTTAATGACCTTTCTAATATGATTCTCTACTTTATCCTAGAAAAACTTAAACACTTTAGAGGCGTCATGCTTATGCCTAATAAATATACATAATTGTATCGATTACAATCATTAGTAAGAGCAATGATGTAGGTCAATCTATCTCTAGTTGCAGGTCTAAAAAGGCCTACACATGTGTATGAATGAGAGCTAACAGTTCTTTAGCTCTCGGTTATACCGAAGAAAGAGCCTAGCCATCTTTCCACACAAAATATGTTCACATAAATCAAATAACTTTGGGCAAATTATTCCAAAATTCCTTTTTATCTGAGTTTTATTTTATGCTTCTTGTTAATGTGACCAAGACGACAATGTCGTACGTATGTTTAGTTTAAGTCTGACCTGGATTTGGCAGCAATCAGTGCATTTACTACTTTTTCATTTCATACTTGACTATGCATATCTAGTCCATAAATATAAATTCACATAATAGAATTAATAAATATATACAATGTCTCACTCTAAGTCAAATATCTCACAACAAGTTACAATCACTCTTTTAAGCAAATCACCAAATCATTGCAATGTGACAAATAAAGCAAAGAATTAAACAAAATATATTCAAATCGGTCAACAAATATTAGTAACACAAAATATGTAAAATATATACTATATTCTCATGCTATTGTCCATCAATCCCATAACAAAGAAGATCTCACATAATAATGATAAGAATAAATCATCCTTTAGAGGACCAAAAGTTTACACATGTTTATCAACAAAAATATAAAAAAAAATATTCCCATCAATGTTAAGATTCAATGTTGGAAGGAGATTATTGATAAAATTACAACAAAGATCTCTAAATGGAAGGTAAAAACCTTTTCAGTTAGGGATCGATTAACTTTACTAGAATCAATTTTAGACAATTGGGAGATTTATTATATTTAACTTGTTAAGCCATTATTAAACTATTCGAGTCCTTAATAAGTCTTTTTTTGGGAGGTGATATTTATGTAAAAGATACTACTTGGGTAAGTTTGAAAAAGTATTGTTTAGCAAAAACAAAATAAAATGAGGTATTGGCATTAGCAACTTATTCTCATTTAAGGGGGCTTTGTTGTTTAAATGTAGATGGAGATTTCTTCAAGAGAATTAAGCGTTATGGTTCGAGATTCAAAAGTTATTCATGGAGAAGACGGTTTTGGTTAATCGATGATTAGAAGGGTCTTCAAATAGCGTTTGTTTGAACATCATTCTAGCTTTAGTGCAATTTGAGGAAAAGGCATGGATATTTATCATTTTTGCTCTTTAAGGGTGGGAAGTGGGAAAATGACTAAGTTTTAGGATTGTATTTGGATAGGTGATCTATTAAAGCAATGATTTTCTCATCTTTATGCTTTAAGGATGAACAAACTGTTTCTAGTGTATGATCGAGTTTCGTACCCATCTTGGCTCCCCTTGTTCTTCATCAGCCGATATGGGTTGATGAATAAGAGTAATGGAGTCAATTTGGTACTTTGCTTCATTCTTTAGTTTTATCGGATCGGCGAGATTGATGAACATGGAGTTCATACTCGATACACGTTTTCTCAGTATCTTCAATAATATCCTATATTGATTCGACATACTTGATAGCGGATGACACTTAAATGAGACAAAATTCTATTGTTTCTGTTAAGTTGAATATTTTTTCTGGGAGATTGCGATTAAAAAGATTGCATAGAGATTGAACATTGTTAATAGAAGTTTAGATATTCACTTGCTAATTTGCAGTATGGTGTGGTTTTTGATCAAAATCGAACCGCGCATTATGCGGTTTTTGAAAACCTAAAACCACAATTTGCGGGTTCTAATGCGGTGCGGTTTTGCGGTTTTTCCATGCCGTGCGGTTTTATTTGGTGCGGTTCGGTTATTAACTGCATAATATAATGGTGTGCGTTCTTTTTCCTATGGTGCGGTTGTAAAACCATATAAGTTCAAAATCGACACATTTTTTATAAATTTTTTAGTATTTTGACTATATATTTAGTATATTGCCGCTATCAAAATACAAAGTAGAACTCATTTGTTTCTTTGTACTTATTATAGTAAATCATGAAACAACTAACGTTTATAACTTACAATTTGTGAAAATGACAAATGGTATTGCCACTATCAAAATACAAAATGAAATTGTCGTTCAAACTCACTCTTTTATTTAATCTATAATGTCATATTTAAACTTAATAATAAGTAAATATATATATATATATATATATATATATATATATATATATATATATATATATATATATATATATATATATATATATATATATATATATATATATATATAATTATTTAATACATGGTAATCGGTCGAACCGCAATTTTGCGGTTTTTGTAAAAGTATAAACCACACCATCGGTTTTCGATTCGGTTTCGATTTTTTGCGGTTTTTCGGTTATTTTTTGTTATGGTTCGATGTTTGCTCACCCCTAATTTACACTATATGCGACTCTCATAATGAAACGGTTGATCAAGTTCTTGATCAATTGATCGGTTGAGACAATTATTTGGGGTCTTGTAGGGAGATAGTTGAGATGGAGGATGGTCAATACCCTGAATCTAAACTCGGTTTCAAAGCCAATAAGCGGATAAATTAAAACTTTATCGTACTTCAAAGAAAATATTTTAATGCTGTTATCATTATAGCTTATTAAGCTTTTTGCCAATTTTGAAATACCGACTTTTTGCAGCGGTAAACATACGAAATATCTATTTATTATATACTTAGTTTACATTTCTTTATCGAATTTTATAATAAATTGAATTTATCACCAATCTATGCATTCATTAGTTTATGAAAAATAAAAAAAGAACGATCAAATCTCCTAAAATTCTTATAAAATTTAATTCGATTCAATTTTACAAGATACTGAAATCCGATTTCAGTTTTTAACAAATAAAAAACACTCCCTCCTGAATCATAATTCAAATTTATTTGTTTTATACATTAGAATTCAAATTCTTAAAATAGATTTAAAAAAGTTCACTTTAAATTACAGCATAATAAAAACAATTTGACATCACAGGCGCAAGTAACCCCTTTTAACCGACTCAGATCTATATCTCACGCATTGATTGCGTGTTATCCAATCTCAACCGTTGGATTAACCAATCATCCAACCGTCCATCTCATCCCTTACCCGCTTATAAAATCCCCACAACGTATCGCTCGCCTCCACATAATCGGTTTCTTTTTCGAATCTCAAAAGCGAGGCCGAGAATTCGAAACAAAAATTCTACAAAGTAATTCACATAAAATCAAATTAACGATCGGTTGGCTCGGATTATATAATTGGAATTGGAATGTTTTTACGTGTTGGATCATACAATCATCAGGAAGCGATCGTCTTTTTTCTGCTAGGTTTAGGGTTTGTGGATTTTCGATCTACGATTTAGTTATTGATCTTGTAGTAATCGGTGGTTTTTAACCTCTATAGAGGTTTCTGTGTGTTGTTGTGTTTTTAATTTCGTATTTCTATCTCGAATTTGTATTTTAGGGCACTAATAGTTAAAGGTTTCCTTTTTATTTTTGTTTTTTAAACCTTGAATCCTCATCGGAGTTGATAGTTTGATTTTAGTTCGGAGTGGAGATGAACGATCAAGCTCAGATGATGAATCAGTCTATGGGTCAGCCGCTACATCGGGCTATGAATAATCAGAACTCTCAGATGTTGATGAATCAGTTAATTAATCCTTCTCATATGATGATGAATCAAACGCCGTCGCAGTCGCAGGGGATGTTGAACAACCGAGGTGGTCGTTACGGGATGTGGCCGCCGCCGCAACCGGATCAGCTCAAGTTCCAGAATCCGACCACGAAGCCTTCAGGTTTTGTTCCGTCTTCTTCAAAAATGGGGCCACGAAACAACAAAAACTGGAAGATGAAGAAAGGAAACGATAAACGGAACAACAATAATTGGAACGAATTACCAGTTGGTATCAGCAGCAACAATGTCGGTGTCGGAGCAGGTTATAATCCGCCTACACTCAACGAACTACAACAACAAAATCGATTAAAAGCCAGACGATACTTTTCAAAGAAGAAACACAATTACGGTGGTAAATCAGCTCCTTTCGCTCCTAGAAACACTACTTCCTTCCTCATTCGTGCAAAAAAGGCTGGAGGTATTACATCTCTTGTTTCTCCCTGCCCTGTTACACCTGCTGTTCTTCCTACCCCGATTTTTTCTCCATCTCGAGAGGTTTTAGTTGACATGGCGAAAGAAGAATGGGGTGTTGACGGCTATGGTTCGATGAAAGGGCTAATCAGGCTCCGGTCACCTGGAAATGACGAGGAAGATGAAGAAGGTGGGTCGAGTGGTAGCGATGTGGAGGAGCATTTGGAAGTAGAAAGGAGATTAGACCATGATTTGAGCAGATTTGAGATGATTTATCCAAACTACGGTGGTGCTGATCATAATAGCTATCTTTTGGAGAACAGAGTTGATGATCAGGATACACATATAGCTCAATTGGAAGAAGAGAATCTGATATTGAAGGAGAGACTGTTCTTGATGGAAAGAGAGTTTGATAATTTGAGAAAGAGGTTACAGAGTTTGGAAAGAGGGAGACAAGGGGGACAAGGGTTTATTGAAGAGGTTGTGGAGAATGATTCTGAGAATGATAGTGAGAGTCGTGGTTATGGAAGGTCAGTTGAGGATACAAACGAATTAATGGAAGAAAATGATGATGGAAATCAGTATTCTGAACCGAAAGAATCTAATAATTCTGAAAAGAAGTTGCAGGAAATTGAAGTGTCAAAAGATGTAGATGTTAAAATGGAAGTTAATGTTTTGAAAAATGAAGAGAAGTTGAATGTGGAGATTGAAGCTAAAATGGAAGATGATCGTGGGGCATTTGAATTAAAAGAAAAGGATAATGAATGAACGAATATATGGTAGAAATGGTGGAGGAATGTTAATACGGGGTCGTTTTTACTAACTGAACTTTCATGGCGAACTCTAGTTGTACATCAGGAAAGAAAACAGGTACATGTTATCTTGTAAGTTGTTGATTTCGTGCTTTATTTGTGATTTTAGGGTTTAGAATGAATGTGGTGAAGCTTGGGGATTTTGGATGGGGAATTAACTCTTGTAGTCTGGTGTAAATGTAATGCTTTTAAATAAATATTTTTGATCCATGTTAGATTTTGCGGTTTAAATGACGAAACTTAAAATTTGGTTTTTGTTGAAGCATTTGGGGTTCGGGTGCCTTGTCCACAAGGGAGATTTGTATCCAAGACGATGTTTTCAAAGAATGTTTACCAGTCACAATGTTTATCTTTTGTGTAGATATTCAAATTTTAATCATCTTTTAAGTAAAGAGTGAATTGCATACATTGTAACCAAGGCTTTAAATGGCGTGAGGGATGACGTGGCGGCTATGTCAAGTCTTAATTTTTACGAGACTTGGCGAGTCATGACGTTTTTCAAAACATGATGTAAGGCTGCAATTTTATATGAATGTATAATTATATTAATTATAAATATAGATTTATATCAAACATATCCGGTTTTTAGAGAGTTTTTGACTAGATGGGTGTTATTTTAAAAATTATTTATCAAAATGGTGTAGATTCAAAAGTATTTACCAAATAGGGTTTTATTGATATATTTAGCATATGGAATTACCACGTTGCGTTTCTTTTCTTTTTTTTTTTTTTTTTTGACTTTTTGCTATTTTATTTACCATACTTATTTAATCTTCATGCCTAATCCATCAAATATTTACTATACCAATTAGTTTCCTTTTTTTTTTTCGTTGTTTTCTTTTTAATAGCCTTTTTACGAAATAAGTGTTTTTTGTACTTTGTTTTTAAACTTTGTGTTGTTTCTTATGTTTTGTTTTGTTTTTTTTATTACCTTTTTAACATCTTTTTATTTACTTTTTAAAACTTTTAATGTAAATAAATGTCCTAGATTATTTATATGATTAATTCTAAATAACAATGATATGCTTAAATCAAATCCAATACCATAGCTACAATGTTTTAGCTACAAAACCAAATTCAATATTTGAAGTATAAAAGCAACAATAAGTTCTTACAAAAACCAAAAGGGAAAAATATATTGAATACTAAATAGCTTGATTCGACAACCGCTATCTGCAAAAAAAAAAAAAGATACAAGGTAAGAGATAAAGTCGTATCAATTAACAAAATAAAAAAAATATTCAATAATACCTTGGCTTAGACGGACATTTTTTTCGATTATGACCACTTTGCTTACAAATTCCGCAAATGTTAGAATTTCTTCGTTCTTTAATGTCCATTCCATTTCGTAGTCTCGTTGAACGTGGACGGCCTTTTTTATTCCGTATGAGCTCTAAATTTGGAACCAGATCTCCAAACAATGATTGGGGCCAATATGCTTCATGAGGAAGTGGAACAAACTCATATGCCCAAGTATCACAATATGTTCCAATGGAGTAAAATCTATCAACATATTGCCAACTATTCAAAGAAAGTTTGGCACATGCACCCAATACATGAGAACAAGGATATTTAAACGCTTCCCACTTACCACATGAGCAAGTTTTTTGCTCCAAATTAACTACTTGCACATTTCCTCCTCTTTGAGTTATCAACTCAAAAATTCCTTTCTCTCGATTAAAAGATCTCAATGAATGTGCACTTGATTTTGACATCAAAGCTACTTGTTTTGCAACAACATAGGGGGTATATGCGTCTTCATTAGCTCGAGCACTAAATCCTAAAGGCCGTCTCACCTCAAAATAGTGCACCAATCTATAAAAAGTAAGTTGGTCACAAGCTGTGATTGGTAAAAAACGAGCACCTTTAAGGACACTATTAAAAATCTCTGACAAATTTGTTGTAAGCAATCCATATCTCTTTCCACCATCATGTGCAAGTGTCCATCTATCAAGTGGATGACTTTCCAGCCATTGTCGAGCTTGTGGATTTTGCTTCCCAATTTCTTCCATGGTGGAGTTGAATTTTCGAACTTGATTTTGACTCCCAGCACGATAAGGTAGAGCTTTCAAATCTGAATTGTGAAACTTGTCGTTAAAGTTGTTGATAAAATGTCGTAAGCAATACCTGTAAAGATAAACAAAATAATATGAATCTTTTATAAAAATTTTGATGTAAATTTTTAAAAACAATAACTATGCGAGTTGTAACAATACCTATGAAAACAACGTGGCTTTGACCATGGAGATCCATATTCATTGACTACCTTTAGGATTCCAATATGACGATCAGAGATTAAACAAATTCCTTTACGTTCTTTCACCACATGATTCTTTATATGAGAAAGAAACCAATTCCAACTATCATAAGATTCATTTTCTACAATAGCAAATGCTAGTGGCAAAATTTGATTATTGCCATCAACTCCAATTGCAATCATCATAGTTTCCTTATACTTACCATACAAATGTGTCCCATCAATGCTAATCACCGGCCGACAATGTACAAATCCCTTGATAGAAGGAGCAAAAGCCCAAAAAAACACGTCTAAATTCCTTTGGTTCTGAATTGGTTGATCTCGTAACACACCACTCAACTATAGTCCCCGGATTGAACTTTTGAAGTACGCCTAGAAATTTTGGCAAAGTAGCATAAGATTCTTCCCAATTGCCAAACACTTGTTCAATTGCCTTCTGCTCTCCGACCCAAACCTTTTTGTATGAAGGAATATAGCCTAATTTATCAACTATTTCTGCTCGCAAAGTAGGAATACTAATTGAAGGTTGCTCTTTTATAAGGTGTTTGATTTCCTGAGCGATCAAACATGCATCCAGGTTTGGATGGTCTTGAGAAATACTATTGTGTAAACAAGTATGTGGACCGGTGTACTTTGTAATTTCAAAAAATCCACTTCGTTTACGTTTAGTTGCACGAAGTTGCCATTTGCAACCAGATTGTATATCTAACTTGCATCTTATGGTCCATACAGTTGGGCGTGTCTCAATTACCTCAAACTGTTTATGTGTCCTAATGCTGTGGAGCTTAATAGCTCTAATAAGTTCTTCCTTATCCTTGAAAGAATCTTTTCCCAACTCTTGTGTAAAATCATTCTTGCTCATTGTTTCTGACATAATCCAATCGTTGTCACTAGTCATATTTGTTTCCTCCATACTAGTGAAACTAGAAGGTACTTGAAAGTTGCCTAAAGAATATTCATCGTCTTCTTCTCCGATGCCTTCTTCTTCTAACCCATCATTTGCATCAACTTCAGAATCACCTCTTATTGAATTGGTCACAACAGCAACTTGAGAGATCGTGTACGAATCCTCATTTGAATCATATTGGATATGACATTGTCCATCTACCAAAAACAGTTAACAAATGTCCATCAGTGAAAAAACATACAATCTGAAATATACACAATTTGAAATATACAAACTCTTGCATCTTAAGCAATTAACAAGCTACATTATAATCTGAAAAAAGTATTCTTACGTAGATATCCTCACATGGGTTACAATTCACCCATTATTTTTTGCTTTTACTTTACATAATGTGTTTTAATTATAAGCACCAAGATTGTATTTATTTCTTCATTATAATTCACCCACTGTTTTTTTTGTCTAGCAACGTAAACGCATATAATGCATGTGTAAAAATTGAACAGGGAATCAACATACGTTTTTGATTTAATTTAATGCAACGTAAACCCATATAATGCAACGTAAAACCATATAATGCATGTATAAAAATGGCCGGCGACAATATGTAAAAATTGAACACGGAATCAAGAAAAAAGGAAGAGAATTCGTACCTGTTTGGGAGAGGGAGTCGCCGGCTGGAGAGATAGTCGTCGGAGAAGGCTTCGCCGGCTGTAAAAGGCTTCACCGGCAAGAGGATTGGGCAGAGGAGGAGTAGGCGGCAGGAGGATTTGGCAAAGGAGTGCCGACGGTAGGAGTTGTTGTTGGGTGAAAACGTGATTTGACCTTATGGGTGTTATTTTAAAAACATTATTACCCTAAATCACGTTTTCACCCAACAACAACCCCTACCGTCGGCACTCCGTTGCCAAATCCTCCTGCCGGCTACTCCTCCTCTGCCCAATCCTCTTGCCGGCGAGGCCTTTTACAGCCAGCGAAGCCTTCTCCGACGACTCTCTCTCCAGTCGGCGACTCCCTCTCCCAAACAGGTACGAATTCTCTTCCTTTTTTCTACTTGATTTTTTCTTGATTCCGTGTTCAATTTTTACATATTGTCGCCGGCCATTTTTATACATGCATTATATGGTTTTATGTTGCATTATATGGGTTTACGTTGCATTAAATTAAAGTAAAAACATATGTTGATTCCCTGTTCAATTTTTACACATGCATTATATGCGTTTACGTTGCTAGACAAAAAAAACAGTGGGTGAATTATAATGAAGAAATAAATACAATCTTGGTGCTTATAATTAAAACACATTATGTAAAGTAAAAGCAAAAAATAATGGGTGAATTGTAACCTATGTGAGGATATCTACGTAAGAATACTTTTTCAGATTATAATGTAGCTTGTTATTTGCTTAAGATGCAAGAGTTTGTATATTTCAAATTGTGTATATTTCAGATTGTATGCTTTTTCACTGATGGACATTTGTTAACTGTTTTTGGTAGATGGACAATGTCATATCCAATATGATTCAGAATGAGGATTCGTACACAATCTCTCAAGTTGCTGTTGTGACCAATTCAATAAGAGGTGATTCTGAAGTTGATGCAAATGATGGGTTAGAAGAAGAAGGCATCGGAGAAGAAGACGATGAATATTCTTTAGGCAACTTTCAAGTACCTTCTAGTTTCAATAGTATGGGGGAAACAAATATGACTAGTGAAAACGATTGGATTATGTCAGAAACAATGAGCAAGAATGATTTTACACAAGAGTTGGGAAAAGATTTGTTGTGTTCAAAACAACTCACTTGTAGTTGTTATGTTTACAAAGTCTTAAATCAATTTATCTGTCTAATTATATGACTATTAGACTTACGAGCTAGTATTACTCGGTCATTTAATAGTATAGTTTAGGCAAGTAAAAGGGATCGAATTTTCCACAGGGAATTATTAATTAACTTAAAGTCTTAAATTATCAATCAAACAGTTTAGAGGCGAGTTTTAGTAAAAACTCGTAAAACTAAGTTTTGGATGCTTGTAAAATAGGCGAAATAATAAATAACTATCGTATCAACACGACAATAAAGAGATAATATGATAAAATTATAACAAGGGAAGCTTTCATCTAGGATTTGTTGATTCATATAAACCTATGTTGACTAGTTTTGATTTTGTGCAATGAGTTAAAATAGGTTGCATTAGGTGGTAGGATCATATGGTCAAGTCACCAATTATGTGATTTCTAAGTTAATATAGCACAATGGTCATGTAACTAAATAACTTATAATCATGGAATATTAATATAATCTAGCATGCAAATATAGTCCATACCCTAATGGTCATAGTGATATGTTCATACAATCAATGGTCATGAGTTGCAACTAAATGTGATATAAGTTTTATTTCACTAATCAAGTTTATAATTTAGATAACTTCCCTAGTTAAATGGCCAATAACTAGTCCAAAGATATATAATTTTCAATTACACATAACAATGGTTCATATGATTAATTTGTTTAAATGGTCATTAAACTTAAGCATATAAAGATGGTTATCAAGATTACAAACTTTAATCACATTCAATAATATAGCATGCAAATTATATATCCTAACCGATTTTAAACTCGAATCAATAACTAAATCAACACATATTTATATTAACGAATCAACATCACATAGGCAAAAGCTACAGGGAATCTAGCCTAGCATGGTATCAAGTATACAATAACAATATGAAAGATACATGATAAAAGATACCAACCGGTTAAAATCGATGAATCCTCGCTACAATGATGATCTCCGCTCCTTCTTGTAATGTAAATAACACTCAAATACACTTATCATACATTTAAATGGTGAAATACACGAAATAAACTAACTACCAAATGTCAATTCTCTGATTTCTCTCTTGTATTCTAACATTGGTCACCAAAATGGTCGTGCAATGCCTTCTATTTATAGCTGGATAAAACGAGAGGCGCGGTGCGCCTATATCTGGGCGTGGTGCGCCTAATGGTGGAGAGCTGGATCGCTTTATCGCTGGAAAGGCCACGTGCAAGTTGCTTTTAAGATCGGATCTAGGGCGTGGTGCGCCCAAAAGTAAGGCGTGGTGCGCTTATGCACATGTTAGGTAACCCGGTTGAATCATTAGATGAACCCATGCTCCATTATTTTAATGCCAAGTGGGCAAAATGTCGTAAACTGGATCCTTCGAAGGCGCGGTGCGCCTATGGCCTGGGCGGGGTGCGCCCTCTTTGATTCCACTATTGCACTTGGTTTCTTTTTAAGCTCAAAACTCTTGTCAAATCCGATCTTTTGCTCCATACGTGTCTTTTAGCTACAAAATGTATTTTTAAGCAAATCAGGAATATTTATTTTAAGAAATGTACGAAACTATACTAAAATGACACTGATATCGCCCGAAAAATGTGTATAATTTACGCGATATCAAGATTCTTTCAAGGATAAGGAAAAACTTATTAGAGCTATTAAGCTCCACAGCAAACATCTGGTTTTGAAATAGGGTTACACTGATATCGCCAGTGGGGGTACTTTTCATCTACCTTTGATGAGGATTTTATCCTAAAGAAATAGGGTTTTAAATGTCCTCTGGGCAAACATCTGGTTTTGAAAGTTTCACCCTTGTACTGTCCTTTACTTTTTACCGTCTCAAACCTTTCATTTCCTTTTTTTTCATCACCAATCATAAAACTTCAATCTTCAATCTCGACATGCCAATATATTCTATATCTTCAATTTTTAGCTCGTTTTAGTCTCTAATTTTTGTAGACTTCTTGATGTTTCTGTCTTTTTTTTTTTGCTCTTTATTTTCTTGAAGTCTTTAATTAATCGTTGGATCTCTTTGACTTTTTCTTTTCTCAAGAACTTGGCTTCTAAGAATTTCTTAGATGCGTGGAAGTAGATTGTGATCAAGCTGGTATTATCGATCAATTTTATGACTTGATCCCAATGATGTAAAATAGGGGATCGTCTTCAAAGTTCATCAGGAATCCATGCGATGAATCAAAAATAGTGATGAGAAAGTGGCAATGTAAGGTTGTTTGAGACTTGGGAGTACAAAGGGTTAATCCTTTCAGAAGCCAAGATGCGAATTTTCTGATAAATAATATGCAAGGCTTATTATTTGTGTGTACACATCATCCCAATCAACCTCCTCTAAACGTATCTTAATTCATTAAGCACCTGCATCTGTCTTCCAAACAAGTAGTTTCAAAGTGGTTCGTTAGGCTCAAAGTGTGATCTGTTTGTTCAGTATAAAGAATTTCAAACAAAACTCGGGACCAATCATATGATTCAATCTTTATGACTTGGCACTATGGTATCTGATTTATAAATTTTTCAAAAATTTACCCGAAATTACCCTATAAATGCTCAAAAACAAATAAAATACAAGTGTAAATACTGCAATCCCTACCCCATACTTGGTTAATACAACGTCCCCGTTGTATAAATATTTTATAAAATAAGCATAAGAAAAAGGAGTATTGGAACCAACTCCCCTGAGGTATTGTACACGTGATTGCAGATTCTGAACTTGGAGCTCTTGTATTGGATCGAATAAGATACATGATATGTCCTCGTTTAAGTGCGATCTTATTATTATTTTTTATTATTTTTTTTATGGACTGAAACGAATGTCAGTTATTCTGCAAAATCATCAAATATAACAAGCAATATCTCAAGCAACACGGTTAGATATACACACAAATAATAAAACACACCACAAAATAAAAACACACTAAAAATCAAAATAAAAATCCAAATCATATATATATATATATATATATTTTTTGTTTTTGAAATCACCCAAAAATAAAAATATATCAAACAATACCAGTAATGTCAATCCAAATCCTCTGTATCATCAAATCCATGCCCATGTGGCTGATAGTCTCCTCCTGATGAATCGCCATGAGCCCCACTAGACTGTCCTGCTCCTCCCATCCTCTGATCCCATGTCGGATAGGGATACTGCGGGGGCAGCTGCCATCCTGCCTGCTGATACATGTGTCCTAGGAACTGATGTGTATCATCCAGGTAGTGTCCCATGGCATGCGCCTCTTGCTGGCGACGCATATCCATTTGGCGCATTTCCTCCCGCCTGTTTAAATCCATCTGGACCATTTGGTTATAGAGGAAATTTAAGTTTACCTCTTGTTCTGGTCCTTGCTGCTCGTGCTCGTGCTGGCGGCGTCGGCTCTGTCTGGAAGCAGAGGGCTGTGCTTCTTCTGCCCCAAATCCCGGTGGCAGAGTGGTGGAATTAATACCGATGAAATCGAACGTATTCGGCGCCACCCTCCGAATCATAGATTTAAAATGTGATTCGGAGAGGATTTTCGGGTGCTCGGTTTTGACAGTGAGCATGTTTATGGAGGAAAAATCGCCCAATTTCTTTGCGATCCGTGTAATCATATTGCCACCGCAAATCGGGCTAAGCGTGTTTTGCCCTTTTGCTCGCTCCCTAAAAAAAACTGCAATCGCGTGTGGGAGATGGAATTTCACTTCGGGGTTAATTGCTCCCCAAAGTGCCGGCAAATCTAGGTACGGGCATTTGTCAAACCCGTATGATTGGTTCACGGTAAACGCGAGGAGACGGTGGAGCATTCTGTGGATAGGATTTTGGATTTGTGAAGCTTTATTATCTCGCGGTATTGTATTGTTTACATTAGCTATTTCTTGAAAGAACACACTGCATCTCCCTTCGCTAAATTCGCCCCTGTCATAAGTCGAAAGATAAGTTGGGAAGTATGGATGAAATGCGAGCTCCTCGGGGTAAAGGCCTAGGAGGTATGCGAACCGGGCAAGAGACACATCATGCCAAGTCCTCATCAACCGAAAACGAATGTCCTCGTCAGTTGTTTCTTTCTCATACTTAAAAGTAGAAAGAAACTCTAGTGTTAGCTCCATATGGACATTTTCGTTTATTCTGAAAATGTTATTCCAAGCCTCATCCGTCACCACTCCAAACATCGGATCTTCGAATGTCCGAATGAGGTAAGGTGCTAATTTTTCGGATATTCCAATTGCATCCAGCTTGTCCCAATCTACTGCTGGAGCAACCATCATGTCTTTTTTTAGCAAAGTGGCCATAACGTATTTCGCATCCCGTTCTTCATCCGAATTCCCAAATCTTAAATATGGATGACTTGATTTTGTAGTCTTAAATTTGGTACCTGCAATCACAATACAAATAATGAGCTAAATAAACAAGAAAAACAAGAAGTTGACATGGCAGGAGGCAGGCGTAGTGCGCCCAAGGTATAGGCGGGGTGCGCCCTGCGGCAACTCAGGTTCTGCCTGTTCAAGCTGTTTTCAATCCAAGTTTTTGCTCAAAATCCAGTCAAGATGCGTATAGGTAGTGTGATTACTGATGTATTAGACCAAAAACATCACAAAACAAACAACAATTACATCGAAAATCAACAAACTAATTTCTAGGGTTTGTTCTTCCCCAAATTGTCAATTTGTGTGAAATTTGATGTTTTTGTTGTGCAATTGATGTTTGTAATGTAATCTTCTAGTCATATACATCAATTATCCTATCAAAACAACACCTAAATTCGACCATAATCAAGTAATACGAACTTTCAACTCAAGAACACATTTTGGGAAGAATTTCAACAATATGATATAAAAAGCAATGTAATCTAGCAAGAAATCATGGTATATCATGCAAAGAATAGAAGGAAACAAGGAAAACATACCCATAGGTGAAGATTACCCACGAAAATTTGATCAAAAATCGAGTTTTTTAGCGTTTTTGCTCGGTTTCTGCGGCGGGTCGCGCTCAATGGGAGAAGTAGGTGAGTAGAATGAATTTTACAACTTACCCGTCTGATATGTCTGTGTACCGGCGCGATGCGCCCTCCTCCTGGGCGGGGTGCGCCCGACGCCTGGATCTCCCATTTGATGCTTTTAAATTTTGCCCTCATTTGTCATTTCTTTTATTTATTTTATTTTCACCACACAATTTTTTTTTAATTATATATATATATTTTTTTAAGATAAATTTTTGTTTAAAAACAAAGAAAAATAATAAATAACACATACCAATCAAATCACAAAAAACTCGGGTTGCCTCCCGGGAGCGCTTCTTTTTCATAGATTTGGAGTCTTTTTAGCTGGACTCCATTCCACTCTAAGGTTCTACTGTTTGGAGTGGGATGTCTTCGCGTTCGTTCTCGATGTGAACGCCTTCCTCATACCTCTTAAGTCTGTGTCCGTTCACTTTGAAAGTCTCTCCTCCTTCCTTAAAAAGATCCACAGCCCCGTGTGGATACACTTCTTTGATTGTGAACGGACCATACCATCTTGTCTTTAGCTTTCCCGGGAAAAGTCTTAAACGTGAATTGTAAAGTAAGACTTTTTCCCCTGGTTGGAAATCTTTGTTTCCTTTTAACCTTGAGTCGTGCCACCTTTTGATCTTGTCTTTGTAAATCGCTGAATTTTCGTATGCGTCATTTCGCAGTTCATTTAGCTCATTTAATTGACACAAACGGTTAGTACTGACAAGATTAAAATCCATGTTACACGATTTCAAGGCCCAGAATGCCTTGTGTTCAACCTCTACTGGGAGGTGACAAGCTTTTCCATACACCAATCTGTAGGGAGTAGTGCCAATAGGTGTTTTAAAAGCGGTTCGAAAAGCCCAAAGTGCATCATCAAGCTTTTCGGACCAATCTTTTCGACTAATTCCCACGGACCTTTCCAAAATGCGTTTTAAGGCCCTGTTTGTGATCTCCGTTTGACCACTTGATTGCGGATGATAAGGTGTGGATATTCGATGGGTTACCCCAGACTTATTTAAAGCATTTTCCATTTGTTTGTTGCAAAAATGAGTACCCCTATCGCTTATAAGAGCTTTAGGAACACCAAAACGTGCAAAAATGGTTTTCAAAAATTTAACCACACCTCGAGCATCATTTGTGGGTAAAGCTTTTGCTTCAGCCCACTTTGATACGTAGTCAACTGCAACCAAGATATATTTATTTCCTTGGGAATTAGGAAAAGGCCCCATAAAGTCAATACCCCATACATCGAAAATTTCACATACCTGGATAGAATTCAATGGCATTTCATTTTTGGAGGAGATATTACCCGCTCGCTGACACGGATCGCATGTCTTGACGAAATTCGTTGCGTCTTTGAAGATTGTAGGCCAATAAAAGCCTGCTTCAAACACTTTTCGCGCGGTGTAATTCGCTCCGTGATGTCCACCTGTAGGTCCTTGATGGCATTGCTTAAGTATGTCTTGAATTTCCTTCCCGTGCACGCACCTCCTTATGATGTTATCCGGACATGAGCGAAAAAGGTATGGCTCATCCCATAGGTAGTACTTGATGTCTGCAAAGAACTTCTTCTTCTGTTGATGAGTGAGCCCTCCAACAAGTACTTTGGCTGCAAGGTAGTTCACAATATCTGCATACCAAGGGGTTTCCATATTAACATGAACTGACATTACATGTTCTTCAGGGAAGGAGTCGTTCACTCCTTTTTCTTCTCTCGCCTCTTGTTCCGGATTTTCCAGCCTTGACAAATGATCTGCTGCCAAATTCTCGGATCCTTTCTTGTCTTGAATTTCGATATCAAATTCTTGTAACAGCAAGACCCAACGAATTAAGCGGGGTTTGGCATCTTGCTTGTTGAACAGGTACTTGATTGCTGAGTGATCTGTATAGACAATGGTTTTTGATAAAATTAGATAAGGTCTGAATTTATCAAAAGCATACACTACTGCTAGGAGTTCTTTTTCAGTGGTAGTGTAGTTTTCTTGGGCAGGATTCAGAGTTTTGCTGATGTAGTAAATTGGCTTGAACTTCTTGTCGATTCTTTGGCCTAGGACGGCTCCCAATGCGATATCACTTGCGTCTGTCATCAGTTCAAATGGTAGATTCCAGTCTGGGCCGATCATGATTGGAGCAGTGGTTAATTTAAGCTTCAAAAATTCAAAAGCATTAACACATTCATCGTTGAAATCAAATTTTACATCATTTTGTAAAAGTTGTGTTAAAAGTTTTGTTATTTTAGAAAAATCTTTTATAAACCTCCGGTAAAAACCGGCATGTCCCAAGAAGCTTCTGACTCCTTTCACGTTGGTCGGTGGTGGAAGTTTAGCAATGACTTCCACTTTTGCTATGTCGACTTCAATCCCTCGACCTGACACTTTGTGGCCCAAGACTATTCCCTCTTTAACCATGAAGTGGCATTTCTCCCAATTGAGCACTAGATTTGTTTCTTCACATCGTTTAAGCATTTTGTCTAGATTAGACAAACAGTTTGTAAATGAGTCACCAAATAGCGAGAAGTCATCCATGAAGACCTCCATTGAGTTTTCCATCATGTCATGGAAGATTGCTGAGACGCATCTTTGAAAAGTGGCTGGAGCGTTGCATAGACCAAAAGGCATTCTTCGGTATGCGAAGATTCCTAGAGGGCAGGTGAACGTGGTCTTTTCTTGATCTTCTGGGTCAATGAGAATTTGAAAATAACCTGAAAAACCATCCAAGAAACAGTAATATGCTTTTCCTGATAAACGTTCTAGCATTTGATCCATGAAGGGAAGAGGAAAATGGTCTTTTCGTGTTGCATCGTTTAATTTGCGATAATCGATGCACACCCGCCATCCTATTACTGTTCTGGTAGGTATAACTTCATTCTTCTCGTTGGTAATGATGGTTATCCCTCCTTTCTTTGGAACGACGTGGATTGGGCTTACCCATTTGCTGTCAGAGATTGGGTAGATGATACCGGCATCGAGTAGCTTCATGATTTCTTTATCGACCACTTCTTGCATCTTTGGGTTAAGCCTTCTTTGATGTTGGGCTGTTAGCTTTGAATCTTCTTCCATCAGTATCTTGTGAGAACAGATGGTTGGGCTTATTCCCTTGATGTCTGAAATGCTCCATGCGATGGCATTTTTCCTTCTTTTGAGAACTTTCATAAGCTCTTCTCTTTCTTCTTGGCTCAATTCAGCTGAAATGACAACAGGGTATTCTTTAGTATCAGACAAAAATGCATATTCCAAATGGTTTGGAAGTATTTTCAATTCTGGGATGCTCTGGTTCTTTGGAGATTTTTGCTTTGGAAGTATAGTTTCTTCCCGTTCAGCGAAATGTGGTTCATCTTTTAACAGTTCTTCTAGCTCCTTCAGATCCTCTTCAGGGTCGAATGACTTCTCAGCAAGTTGCATTTCGTGACTATGGCTATCTTCTTGTATGGCTCTGGCTTCTTCTTCCAATAGTAAGTCGAAAGTGTCGATATGGAAGACTGTGTCATCACTCATCGTTGAGTGTTTGATCGTGTGGTCCATGCCAAAGCTGATAGCGTCAGTGCCGACCCGAATGGTTAGTTTTGTGTCATGGACGTCTATTAAAGCTCTTGCTGTTGCTAAAAAGGGTCTTCCGAGAAGAATGGGGACTTCATCATCTTCCTCCATATCCAATATGACAAAATCTACAGGAAAAACAAATTTGTCAACTTTTACAAGAAGATCTTCTACAATTCCTCTAGGATAAGTTACCGCCTTATTAGCAAGATTAATTGCCATTCGAACGGGTTTTGGTTCTGGTAGATTCAGTTTCTTGTAGAATGAATATGGCATTAAATTTATACTAGCGCCTAAGTCTGCTAAACCATAGCTACTAGCATGGTTTCCAAATGTGCAAGGAAGATGTAAACCGCCTGGATCTCCCACTTTCTCTGGTAAGTTTTTCATCATCATAGCGTAGCATTTTTCACTTAATGTGACCAATGACACTTCTTCCATTTTCTTGCGGTTAGTGAGAAGGTCCTTGAGGAATTTGGCGTATTTTGGCATTTGTGTGATTGCATCAACGAAAGGAATGTTGATGCTTAGCTGCTTTAGGTGTTCAAGGAATTTCTTGAATTCTTTGTCTTCTTTCTCTTTCTTCAACCGTTGAGGAAATGGAATAGTCGGTTGGTGTGGCTCTGGTGAGGATGTTTCTTTTGTTCCTTCACCCTTTGTATGCTCATTCTCCGCTGTACCTATTTTTGATTCAGGAGTTGAATTAATTTCGGGTTCCATGACTGCTGGTGGGATGATTTTACCGCTTCTGGTAGTTATTGCTTTTGCTTGGGCTCGTGGGTTCGGCTCGGTGTTGGTGGGAAGCGTTCCTGGTAGTCTTTCTTGCAAAACTTTAGATATTTGGCCAATTTGGTTCTCGATGTTTTGAATGGAGGCTGCTTGATTTCTCAGTTGAACTTTGGTTGCTGAGTGTCTCTTTTCTGATCCTTCCATAAATTTGCCCAATATGTCTTCTAAGCTTGGCTTCTTTTCTTGGGTATGTTGTGGGTTAAATCCTGGTGGTGCCTGTTTATGTTGATTATAAGGTTGTTGCTGGCGTTCGAATGGTGGTTGTTGCCTCTGTTGTTGGTTGTAAAAATCATTTCCTCCCCGCCAGTTATTTCTTCGTATCGGGTAGTCGAATCTGTCTCCGGATGAGTAACACGTATCTGCTTTCTTGTTACCGTCTTCATCGTAAGGACAGTCTTTTTGTAGGTGAGGACCGCTGCAGTTGTCACATCCTACCGTGATGGCATGGATGTTTTGATTCATTTTTTTGAGGTCTCTCCCAAATTGGTCCAATCGGTTATGTATGGCTGACATTCCTTCCACTGCTTCTTCTTTTAGCTTCCTTCGACATGACGGATCTCTTGAGGAATGGTAGTGGTGGGAATGTTTTGCAAGTTCCTCAATTCTTTCGTAAGCATCAGTGGCGGTTAGGTTTATGAGTGGTCCTCGCCCGTCGAGTAATTGCCTGGTTTGTGTATTAATGCAATCATAGAACTTCTGTACTTTCTGATGTTTGTCCATATCGTGTTGTGGACAATCTTGAATCAATTCTTTGAATCGACTCCATGCTTGGTACAAAGTTTCATCTTCGTCTTGAAGGAAGTTTTGAATTTTTGCTTTCATTTTATTGATTTTGGAAGGTGGAGTGTATTCTTCAATAAAATCTTCTTTTAATCCGTCCCAGGTAGTTATGGAACCTGGAGGTAGTCTCTTTAACCATTTCTTTGCACCTTCGCGTAGTGTCATTGGGAAAATTCGTAACATGATTGCATCTGAGGAAATTCCTGGAATGTTGAAGCAATCGGTTATTTCTGTGACTTGCTCGATGTGTTCGACTGGATCTTCTTCTTCCGTCCCTTTGAAAGTAATTCCTTTTAGAGCAGAAAGGTAATGGCCTTTAAGCTCAAAATTTGCATTTTCAGGAATTTTTGGGCGTATGAGGCTTGGTCCTGTTCCGTCTCTTGCTCAGTTGTAGTATGCTTTCAAGGTTGGTTCTGGTTCGTTAACTGGGGCTGCCATTTCTTCTATTGGTTCTTCTTTTGGGAATATGCTTCTTCTTGTTTTTCTCCTGATGTTAAATTCACGTTCTGGTTCGTTCAATGCAGGTATGATGTTTGGTTGTGAACTTCGGGTCATAAACTGCACATTAGAAACTGTTTGCAAGTTGGGTGCGTTTCTCTTTTTTATTTAAAATAAAATATATTTTATTTATTTTTTTTTATTCTTTTTTTTTATAAAAATATAAAATATATATATTTTGTTTTTATACAAAATAAAAAAATTGAACAAAAAGTTTAAAACTTTTAAAACCTTTATGTAATCAATCAGTTATAACAACTGAATATCTTATCAAATCCACTATAATGCGTTGACTATCAAATAAAGAACGGCCAGGCAGGACAGTAGGGAGGCAGGACTCTTTCGGTCAATGACCTTTCGAAAATCCAACAACCAAACCGAATCTGTCTATTCTGACACCGTTCTCGTAAGTAGAATTACTAGCATGATAGTTGGATTGATAATCAATTTAGTTTGAAACAACTAAATAAATTGCAAGCGGGTCTTAAAATTATTTAGTAACAAACATAGAGAAATACATGAAAGTTTTGAAACGAACGTGAAATTTTAACTTTCCACGGTAAAAACCGTAAAAATGATCGATTGACTAACAATTGTAAACAATAAAATTAATTAAATAATTCCCCGGCAACGGCGCCAAAAACTTGTTGTGTTCAAAACAACTCACTTGTAGTTGTTATGTTTACAAAGTCTTAAATGAATTTATCTACCTAATTATATGACTATTAGACTTACGAGCAAGTATTACTCGGTCATTTAATAGTATAGTTTAGGCAAGTAAAAGGGATCGAATTTTCCACAGGGAATTATTAATTAACTTAAAGTCTTAAATTATCAATCAAACAGTTTAGAGGCGAGTTTTAGTAAAAACTCGTAAAACTAAGTTTTGGATGCTTGTAAAATAGGCGAAATAATAAATAACAACTATCGTATCAACACGACAATAAAGAGATAATATGATAAAATTATAACAAGGGAAGCTTTCGCCTAGGATTTGTTGATTCATATAAACCTATGTTGACTAGTTTTGATTATGTGCAATGAGTTAAAATAGGTTGCATTAGGTGGTAGGATCATATGGTCAAGTCACCAATTATGTGATTTCTAAGTTAATATAGCACAATGGTCATGTAACTAAATAACTTATAATCATGGAATATTAATATAATCTAGCATGCAAATATAGTCCATACCCTAATGGTCATAGTGATATGTTCATACAATCAATGGTCATGAGTTGCAACTAAATGTGATATAAGTTTTATTTCACTAATCAAGTTTATAATTTAGATAACTTCCCTAGTTAAATGGCCAATAACTAGTCCAAAGATATATAATTTTCAATTACACATAACAATGGTTCATATGATTAATTTGTTTAAATGGTCATTAAACTTAAGAATATAAAGATGGTTATCAAGATTACAAACTTTAATCACATTCAATAATATAGCATGCAAATTATATATCCTAACCGATTTTAAACTCGAATCAATAACTAAATCAACACATATTTATATTAACGAATCAACATCACCTAGGCAAAAGCTACAGGGAATCTAGCCTAGCATGGTATCAAGTATACAATAACAATATGAAAGATACATGATAAAAGATACCAACCGGTTAAAATCGATGAATCCTCGCTACAATGATGATCTCCGCTCCTTCTTGTAATGTAAATAACACTCAAATACACTTATCATACATTTAAATGGTGAAATACACGAAATAAACTAACTATCAAATGTCAATTCTCTGATTTCTCTCTTGTATTCTAACATTGGTCACCAAAATGGTCGTGCAATGCCTTCTATTTATAGCTGGATAAAACGAGAGGCGCGGTGCGCCTATATCTGGGCGCGGTGCGCCTAATGGTGGAGAGCTGGATCGCTTTATCGCTGGAAAGGCCACGTGCAAGTTGCTTTTAAGATCGGATCTAGGGCGTGGTGCGCCCAAAAGTAAGGCGTGGTGCGCTTATGCACATGTTAGGTAACCCGGTTGAATCATTAGATGAACCCATGCTCCATTATTTTAATGCCAAGTGGGCAAAATGTCATAAACTGGATCCTTCGAAGGCGCGGTGCGCCTATGGCCTGGGCGGGGTGCGCCCTCTTTGATTCCACTATTGCACTTGGTTTCTTTTTAAGCTCAAAACTCTTGTCAAATCCGATCTTTTGCTCCATACGTGTCTTTTAGCTACAAAATGTATTTTTAAGCAAATCAGGAATATTTATTTTAAGAAATGTACGAAACTATACTAAAATGACACTGATATCGCCCGAAAAATGTGTATAATTTACGCGATATCAAGATTCTTTCAAGGATAAGGAAAAACTTATTAGAGCTATTAAGCTCCACAGCATTAGGACACATAAACAGTTTGAGGTAATTAAGACACGCCCAACTGTATGGACCATAAGATGCAAGTTAAATATACAATCTGGTTGCAAATGGCAACTTCGTGCAACTAAACGTAAACGAAGTGGATTTTTTTGAAATTACAAAGTACACCGGTCCACATACTTGTTTACACAATAGTATTTCTCAAGACCATCCAAACCTGGATGCATGATTGATCGCTCAGGAAATCAAACACCTTATAAAAGAGCAACCTTCAATTAGTATTCCTACTTTGCGAGTAGAAATAGTTGATAAATTAGGCTATATTCCTTCATACAAAAAGGTTTGGGTCGGAAAGCAGAAGGCAATTGAACAAGTGTTTGGCAATTGGGAAGAATCTTATGCTACTTTGCCAAAATTTCTAGGCGCACTTCAAAAGTTCAATCCGGGGACTATAGTTGAGTGGTGTGTTACGAGATCAACCAATTCAGAACCAATGGAATTTAGACGTGTTTTTTTGGGCTTTTGCTCCTTCTATCAAGGGATTTGTACATTGTCGGCCGGTGATTAGCATTGATGGGACACATTTGTATGGTAAGTATAAGGGAACTATGATGATTGCAATTGGAGTTGATGGCAATAATCAAATTTTGCCACTAGCATTTGCTATTGTAGAAAATGAATCTTATGATAGTTGGAATTGGTTTCTTTCTCATATAAAGAATCATGTGGTGAAAGAGCGTGAAGGAATTTGTTTAATCTCTGATCGTCATATTGGAATCCTAAAGGTAGTCAATGAATATGGATCTCCATGGTCAAAGCCACGTTGTTTTCATAGGTATTGTTACAACTCGCATAGTTATTGTTTTTAAAAATTTACATCAAAATTTTTATAAAAGATTCATATTATTTTGTTTATCTTTACAGGTATTGCTTACGACATTTTATCAACAACTTTAACGACAAGTTTCACAATTCAGATTTGAAAGCTCTAGCTTATCGTGCTGGGAGTCAAAATCAAGTTTGAAAATTCAACTCCACCATAGAAGAAATTGGGAAGCAAAATCCACAAGCTCGACAATGGCTGGAAAGTCATCCACTTGATAGATGGACACTTGCACATGATGGTGGAAAGAGATATGGATTGCTTACAACAAATTTGTTAGAGATTTTTAATAGTGTCCTTAAAGGTGCTCGTTTTTTACCAATCACAGCTTGTGTCCAACTTACTTTCTATAGATTGGTGCACTATTTTGAGGTGAGACGACCTTTAGGATTTAGTGCTCGAGCTAATGGAGACGCATATACCCCCTATGTTGTTGCAAAACAAGTAGCTTTGATGTCAAAATCAAGTGTACATTCATTGAGATCTTTTAATCGAGAGAAATGAATTTTTGAGTTGATAACTCAAAGAGGAGGAAATGTGCAAGTAGTTAATTTGGAGCAAAAAACTTGCTCATGTGGTAAGTGGGAAGCGTTTAAATATCCTTGTTCTCATGTATTGGGTGCATGTGCCAAACTTTCTTTGAATAGTTGGCAATATGTTGATAGATTTTACTCCATTGGAACATATTGTGATACTTGGGCATCTGAGTTTGTTCCACTTCCTCATGAAGCATATTGGCCCCAATCATTGTTTGGAGATCTGGTTCCAAATTTAGAGCTCATACGGAATAAAAAAGGCCGTCCACGTTCAACGAGACTACGAAATGGAATGGACATTAAAGAACGAAGAAATTCTAACATTTGCGGAATTTGTAAGCAAAGTGGTCATAATCGAAAAAAATGTCCGTCTAAGCCAATGTATTATTGAATATTTTTTTATTTTGTTAATTGATACGACTTTATCTCTTACCTTTTATCTTTTTTTTTGCAGATAGCGGTTGTCGAATCAAGCTATTTAGTATTCCATATATTTTTCCCTTTTGGTTTTTGTAAGAACTTATTGTTGTTTTTATACTTCAAACATTGAATTTGGTTTTGTGGCTAAAACATTGTAGCTATGGTATTGGATTTGATTTAAGCATATCATTGTTATTTAGAATTAATCATATAAATAATCTAGGACATTTACTTACATTAAAATTTTTAAAAAGTAAATAAAAAGATGTTAAAAAGGTAATAAAAAAACAAAACAAAACATAAGAAGCAACACAAAGTTTAAAAACAAAGTACAAAAAACACTTATTTCGTAAAAAGACTATTAAAAAGAAAACAACGGAAAAAAAAGGAAACTAATTGGTATAGTAAATATTTGATGGATTAGGCATGAAGATTAAATAAGTATGGTAAATAAAATAGCAAAAAGTCAAAAAAAAAAAAAAAAGAAAAAAGAAACGCAACGTGGTAATTCCATATGCTAAATATATCGATAAAACCCTATTTGGTAAATACTTTTGAATCTACACCATTTTAATAAATAATTTTTAAAATAGCACCCATCTAGTCAAAAACTCGTTTTTAGAAATGTTTTACCAAAACTAATAACAAAAACTTAACAAAACTCAAATGTTTTGTGCATAATCAAGGAATGCAAGATAAAGATGAAAAAATGGGTCATAAACAGTAAAAACTCGTGTCATAACGTGCCATGGCATGTCATGTCTCGTGCCACGTCTAGCAACGCTGCTGTGAGGGTTTTCGGGATGTCAAGAGTCGCGTCTCACGTCATGATGTGCAATGACGCGCCTTTTGGAAAACTGATTGTAACTCTTGTTTACCAAAAATTATGGATTGCGGGTATCGAGATTCGAGCCTGAATCAGATTAGGATGTAATCAACCAGACCGGATTGGGCAAAACCGGATCGTATCCGGTGCAAACAGGGTGGATTACTCGAGTAGTTACTTGCCGTGCCTAATCCGGTTAACTTCTTTATTTGTTATATAAAAACTGAAAATAAAATATTTAAAGAAAATATGTGTATTTAATTTATTTTATAAAAAATACATAAAAGAAACAAATTCGAAAACTAATTTCTTTCATAAATTTAGAATATTCCTTGGTCTTTATTTTAGTTGTTTTCTTAGTTCAGGTTGGTCTCTTTGATCATTGAAGTCTTGGACTCTTTATTGTGGTCTTCTTTCAAGTTGGCTTTGGTTTTGTTTTAGTCCGCGCCCTCCTTTCCTACTTTCGAGAGCGTTTGTAAGCCTTGTTCTATTTGTCTGTTTAGCATCTCACTTTTGACCCGACGTTAATTTCTTTTTAGACCATCTCCTCGATCTCTATTTTTTATTTTATTTTTGAAATAAAAAATAATGTAGAACTCACATCTATTTTTCACACTTTTACTTCAAAAAGAATATTCCAAGCATATTTTTTTTTTCATTTACAAATATTGTCAAAATCTTCCCTTCTGTTTATTAATTTTTAACATATAATTATTCTAACTTTTTATTCTAATAATTTTAAATTATGTTATCAAAACATTAATAACAAAATAATTTATTCGTATATAATTGATTTGAAGAAATCATGATTTAATTAATACAAAATTTATTAAATATAAAAGTACATTTATAATACACTCTTTAATAAATATTATGCATGCATTTATAAAAATATTATACATACATTTGAAATGTTAAAACATATTTATGCGGTCGAATAAATTTCTCATAAATGGTCTACTAACGAATTCCGAATATTGAAGTGAGCTTCTTCATTTTTAATATATAGTCATGCCAACCTCTCTATCGACGACACTTCTCTCGGTACTTCAATTGGTGCGTCAAAATCACGTTCATCTTCAATTATCATGTTATGTAAAATAATGCATGTAGTCATTATGTCATGTAATCATGTTTTAATTTTTTAAATATACGTAAATTTTTTATATGAATTCGATATATAAATATTCAATTTTTATAATTAATATCATTTAATATATATTATAATTGTAAATATTTGTTATTATATTTAAATAAACTGAAAATGCATAAAAATAAAAAGTAGAGGACTAAAAATGACAAGTGAAACATTAACTTTATATATGGTGTAAATGAATATTATTATTCTATATTTGAAGTAATACAATTCAAATACTCAAATATAGAGTTGGTTATAGAGTAGGGTTGGAGCAAAATAGAATAAAAAATAGAGTAACTCTATTTTTAGAGTGGGGTTGGAGATGCCCTTAGTGTAATGCGATATCTTGTAAATATTCTATACCAGTGTTGGAAAACCCGGCTTACTTGACCAAGTACCTATGGCCCTATGCGGGACATGGGCATCAATTGATGTGATCTATAGAAACTCGGTCAAATTACATCGGTCAAACTTGGTCAAAATCAAAGGGTAAATTTTGACTTAAAAGATAGAACAAGTCAATAATTTTAAAATTAATATAACCGTACAATATATGCTTTCAAGAATTTTAAAATTAATATAAATGTACAATGTGTGCTTTACCCGCTCACTCTCTCTTCTACTCTTACCTTCAAGATTTTCATGAATGTTTATTGTTTGAACTAGTTGAACATTCAAACATACATATTTTTACTGTCGTTGCTTATTTTGCTAATCAACTTGATTATCTTATGATATTTGTTCAACATAAAATTTTCCAAAATTAGTTTCGTCACGTCCAAGTAAAGCTCAAATCTGTCGCTCAAAGAAGAAAAAAGATTTTGAAGTTATTGTAAAAACTTGGATGGTTTGTAAAAGTGACCGTAAAAACTCGAAAGATAAGCAAGATTCGCATACATCATCTGACCCGAGGTCGAATGATTCCAATACTCCATCCTTTTGGAGTTGGGCGATGCGTTTCTTGTTTATATGGCCAAGGCGACAATGCCACAGACATGCCTTTTCTACACCGCTTGAAGCATCAATAGTTAAAACATTTTTACCATAATTGTCAACACACATAATAGATTCATACACTCCATCACAAGGCATAGCATTAAACATAAAAACATCATTTTTGAAAACCGAAATTGAACCATTCAATTTATTAAACTCATAGTAATAGCCTTGTCTGAACAGTGCATGAAATGAAATTATGTTCTTTGCCATATCAGGCGCATAGCAACAATTATTTAAATCTAATCTAACTCCATTACTCAGCATCAGTCTATAAACACCGATCTTGGTAACATGTGACGTTCGCCTATTGCCCATGACCAGGTTCAGTTTGCCATGCTCCAGTTGCCTACTTTCCTCTAGGCCCTGCAAATCAGAACAGATATGAAAACCACATCCTGTATCAAGGACCCATGAACGGGAAAAAGATGAGTTATTAGATATAGAATACGTGCCTGCCTGTGACGGTTTCACTTTACCGTCCTTGACATCCTGCAGATACGTTGGGCAACTCCTCTTCCAATGACCCTTCTGCTTGCAGTAAAAGCAGTCGGCCTCTTTGGGGTTCCGAATATGTGGAATTCCGAAAGACTTACCTTTCGGGGCACCGCTAGATGACCCGACGTGAGTCTTTTCCATCCGGTTATGCTTAGGAGGGCCTTTCCGTTTCTTTCCCTTTTCGGAGCCAATAGCTAGGACAGGCTGGTTGACAGGAAGCACAACTTTTCCCTTCATCCCGTCCTCAGCCGTACGCAGCATGCGGTGTAACTCAGCTAGATTTTCCTGGTTGTTGTTCAAATGATACGCCAGTGTGAACTGGTCATAAGAACTGGGTAAGGAGTTCAACACTATGTCAACTGCTAAATCCTCATGAACCGGCATTTCCAGCTTTCTAAGCCTTTCCACGTAACCATGCATCCTCTGCACATGTGCACAGATGGACTCGCCCTCCTTGGGCTTGCTGTTAGTGAAAGCTTTTACAACCTCACGCCTTTCGATGCGCTCTTGCTTGCGGAACCTTTCCGCGAGCTCTTTGTGCATCTCGTAAGGCCAATAGTCCTCATAGATACGCTGCAGTTCAGGGTTCATAGTAGCGATCATGATGCAGGCCACTTTGGTTGCATCATCAGAGTGTTTAGTGTATGCAGCGATTTCTTCGGGAGTAGCGGTTTCAGTGTCCACATCAACAAGCTCGGTTTCTAGAACATACTCTTTATGAAACGCCCAAAAATTTATAATAAATATGTAAAATAAGATGTGTGTAATCTAAAGTTTTATATGTAATATTATGAGAAATTATGGTTGTAAGGGTAATTTAGTCATTTATCATAAAAAGGGTAAATTGGTCATTTGACCAAATGCAGAAATTATTATAAAAATTTATTTATAATTTAGGACTAAAAATGTAAGAATTATAGTTTCATGTGGCCAAAATTAGTGTTAGTGTCAAAAGTCCAAGGAATGCAAGTCTAGGGACTAAAAGTGTAAATATTTTATAAAAAAAAATAAACATAAAAGAGTGATTTATCACTCTCATTTCCAGAAAATCTATAGAGGATTCGAGAGAGAGCAAGAAGGCACGGGAAGAAGAAGGAATTTAGGAAGTTTTACAAGAAGTTGAAGAAGGAATTGAAGATTCCTAAGTAAACAAGGTAAGAACTCCTACTATTCATCATCTTCTTCGTGTGGAATCTGGAAAATTCGAGTTATGAAGTTCATGGAATGTTTCCAGAAGTTTATCTCCATCAAGTCATACTAAAACATCAAGTAGATACACTTAAATTGTAAAGAGTCATTGAAATTGTGGTAAAATCCATGGAAATGGGTTTTGAGCTCAAGAACCCTAGAAATTGGGTTTATGAGTTTGAAACTGGTTTCAATCGATTTAGTAAGTTCAAAGAGTCATAAAGAGTGTAAGAAATCAGTTCTATACTTAAAAATTCATCAAAATGATTTTTGGTGTTAAAATGGGTTTTTGGTGTTAAAATGGGTATTACGGGAATGTTTTAAGCAAAGGAATGGAATTAATGATTCCATGGTTTAAAACTAAAAGTAAGCTGTTATTTAAGGCTTAAAAATGACCTTAAAATGATTAAGTTACATATTAAGGACTTAACCCTCAGACTAAAGGACCTGCAGCACAAAAATCAGCAAAGAAAGAAAGTCCCAGGAGGAGCACGAGTCGTGCTCCCCATAGAACAAAAAAGGCACGAGTCGTGCCAACCTCCTGTAAGGTTTCTGTCCATTTTTGAGTTTGGAACTTGATGCTAGACCTGTCTGATTGGTCTATAATTCATACCATAGGCTTAAAATGGTGTGAAAACACATGGAAAATTGTTAAATCGAGAATACGACCTCCCAAGGGTACTGTAGTAAAATACGTATAATATACGAGTTAATTAAAATTGGGTATTTAAAAGTTATACACTTGTCTTGACTATTAATGATAAAATAAGGACTCTAACATGTTATAGAGTCAATTAGAATGTAAATTAATATATCATATACTATATATAGGTGCAAGTCAAGTAATTGGACATCGAAAGGGTAAAGAACCGAGGGACAACTAATCGACTTTTCAAAAGTTATAAGGTGAGTACATGTAGCATTTTTACCCATTTTGGGATACATGGCAAGTAAGTAAGTATTTTTTTCAGATTTCGTATATTATTTTGATGTGTGAAAATATTTGCAAAAATGGTACATTTCCTAGCTTAAATGAAGAGTTAACTGCTATATTTGAAAGTATGACTCTTGGCAATAGCCTAGATTATGTCAAAAACATGTTTGAGTCAAAAGCTTGGCATTTAGCCATTACGTGTACAAGTAATGTTTCAGTTTTCAGAAAAGTATTTTATGTTTGACTGGTATTGTAGCTAGCAATGTTAGTAAGGGAACTATGTTCCAACCTACCCGGGTTAGGCAAGGAGTCTACTGGGGATAACCCCTTCGCGAAGTAGGCTGCCTCAGCACTTCTACAGTGAGGATTGATCCGTTCTTTCTAGCTGTAGAGACTTGGGGTATCACACATAGTGATTAAAGCCCTAAGTATAAAAATCCAGCAAGTTTATAAAACCAGTCAAAGATAGTATGAAACAAGCTATGTTTTGAAAGATATAAAATGGTTTTGAAAGATTAAAAGTCATAGTATATTAACACTATAAAATTTCAGCGAATGATTAGTTTATAAAGTTTTTATTAAAAGAGATTAAATGTTTGAGTCCAAAACTCATGTAACTCACGAGACAATTTGTCTTACGTATTTTATTTTTATTCCATGTATTCCAGGTTCAGGTACAAAGTTGTAAGATAGTTTGGAGTTGCGAAATAAGCACTAGGGTGCAAAGGAGTGGAGCTAGATAAAGCTTCCATGTTTGGTATTGATTGAATCCATTTTCCTTAAACTTATGGTTATTTGATATGAAATTGTAACACCCCTTTTGTTATATTTAAACAAGTACAACGATTTTTGTTAAACCGTATTTTGTAAAATATGTTTTATTGTAATATAAATGGTTTGAAAAAGTTGGGGCGTTACAAGTTGGTATCAGAGCCATAGTTTAAGCGAATTAGGATTGGTTCAATCCACTCCTAGGCTTAGACTAGTAAAATAGTCAATTAGAGTGAGTTGCACAAACTGTTATGTCTTAATGAATTAAGACATTATTTGTTAATGGAATTATATGAGTATATTTATGAGTTAAAAGTAGCTAATTGATACTAGTGAACAGTGGAACCAAACGGAAACATTGGGAACAACATGCGTAGGTGATTATGGTAATATGGGCCCGTATTATCATAATCACAGGACGTGTATTGAGCCTATTGTAACCGTGAGGGAATACTGGGAAACTGGTGAAAAAGTAGTAAACTAATAATTTGACATATTATGAAATACTAAAGTACTTGAAATTTTATAGCAAAATGCGAACTAGAAGTGGTCAAGGATCGTATGCGGAAAACCCAGATCCTAATGCAAGGCCTCCTATGCCTCCCCGACCGCCCCAAGCCGTTGATGACGGCAATTCTAGGGGTGAGGCTAATCCACCTCCATTGACCCTGGAGGCAATCCAGAAATTATTTCATGACTCTCAAGTACAAAACAGACAAGAAATGACTCGTCTTCTGGATGAGCGACTGGGCGAAAGATCTAAATCACAACCTGAAGATAGCGAGAAAAGTGTGGCTCCTGAGGGTACTAACCCAAGACAGACTTCTTCCCAGGGAGATTCTTCCTCCAAATCACAGCCTCAATTCAAGACTAAAGGAGCGTGTACTTTCAAGGACTTTATGTCCTGTCGGCCAAAGGAGTTCAACGGGGAGATGGATCCGCGAATAACTATTCGGTGGTTGACTGAAATGGAACAAGTTCTTCGCATCTGCCATTGCGAAGATGATATGAAGGTAGGGTTTGCTTCTCAGATGTTAAAGGCGGAAGCTTTTGTTTGGTGGAATACTCTCCGCCGAATCAAGGGAAGTGAGTTCGTGGATGCGTTGTCTTGGGAAGAGTTCGTTCAGCGGTTGAAAGGCAAGTTCTGTTCAGCTAGGCATCGGGAGAACTTGGTTAATGAATTCTTTGCTCTTACAAAGGAAAAACAGACGATTGACGAGTACACTAAAAAGTTTTGTGAGATGTTGCCATTTTTGGAAAATACACTACCGACCGAGGCCGGAAGGATCAACCGGTATGTTAATGGGTTGCCGGGGGACTACTCATTAGAAGTTGGCAAGGCTACTACTCTCGATGAAGCCATTGAAGCTGCGGCTAGGGTGGAAAGTATGATAGAGAAAAAGGCCAAAGAACGACAAGCTTTTGCGGAGAAGCGAAAGTCTTCAGGAATCTCTGGAGCAAACAAGAAGAGTCGTTTTTCATCAGGGTTTTCTAAGCAAAGTGAGGTTAAAGAATGTAAGAAGTGTGGTAAGAGGCACAGTGGGGAATGCAAGAAGGGCACTAGTGGGTGCTACAAATGTGGTCTTCCGGGTCACCAAGCCAAGGATTGTAAAGTGAAAGATATTAGCGAAGTGGAATGTTACAATTGCCATGAAAAGGGTCATTACAGTACCAATTGTCCAAAGAAGAAGAATGAAACATTAATTTCCACTGCAAGCAATAAAAAGACGGAGCCAGCAAAGACGAAAGGGAGAGCGTTTCAGATGACTCTTGAAGAGGCCAAAGAGGATCAAGATGTGGTGGCAGGTACACTTATTGTAAACTCACAACCTGCTTATGTTCTTTTTGATTCTGGAGCACATTTCTCTTTTGTGTCCCATTAATTTAGTAAACGTCTGAACATACCAATGAAACCGTTAGATGATACCTGTGTAATAGAAGTCGCGAACGGAGAGCTAGTTACGGTACGTCATGTGTATGAGAAGTGTCCGATTGAGATTAATGGGCGAATCTTTAAGGCTGACTTGCTACCTATCGGGATTAAAGGATTCGATATTGTTATTGGGATGGATTGGCTTGGAACTCATAATGCTAAAATCCTTTGTGGAAAACGAATGGTGTCGATCAAATTTCCTGATAGTAGCAAAGTTTACATATATGGGGAACGTCGGAAGAATATGCAAAGTCTCATTACTGCCATTAAGGCCCGCAAATGCATCCAAAAAGGGTGTGAGTCATTTATCGCTTATGTGATGAATGGGAAGAAAGAGAAGCAGAAGATGGAGGATATAAAAGTGGTCAATGAATTCCCCGAAGTTTTTCCCGATGACTTACCTGGGTTACCACCCATTAGGCAAGTCGAATTTCGTATCGATCTTGTCCCTGGAGCAAGTCCCATTGCTCGGGCGCCGTACCGTCTTGCTCCTACAGAAATGAGAGAACTTATGTCTCAGTTGCAAGAACTTCTTGACAAGGGGTTTATTCGTCCCAGTTTTTCCCCTTGGGGAGCTCCAATATAGTTTGTCAAGAAGAAGGACGGTACTATGCGTATGTGTATAGATTATCGTGAGCTCAATAAAGTGACAATCAAGAATCGATACCCTTTGCCACGAATTGATGATTTATTTGATCAGTTGCAGGGAGCCAGTTATTTCTCTAAAATTGATCTTCGTTCCGGATATCATCAAGTACGGGTGAAGGATGAAGATGTATGTAAGACTGCATTCCGAACTCGATATGGTCACTATGAATTTTTAGTGATGCCATTCGGCCTCACTAATGCCCCAGCCGTGTTTATGGACCTTATGAATATGGTCTGTAAACCTTTTCTTGACAGATTTGTTATCGTTTTCATCGACGATATTCTGGTCTATTCGAAAAGTGAAACGGAACATGAAGTGCACTTACGTGAAGTGTTGCGTACTTTGAAGAATGAACAGTTATATGCGAAGTTGTCAAAGTGTGATTTTTGGTTGCGAGAAGTGCAATTTCTGGGCCATGTTGTTTCGGCTGAAGGTATTAAAGTGGATCCAGCAAAAATAGAAGCAGTAATGAAATGGGAGCCACCGAAGACACCTACAGAAGTTAGGAGCTTCCTTGGGTTAGCCGGTTATTACCGACGGTTTATCCAAGATTTTTCTAAGATAGCAGTGCCACTGACTCAGTTAACTCGGAAAGAGGTGAAATTTGTCTGGGGAGAAAAACAGCAAGAAGCCTTCGAGATACTAAAGAAGAAGTTATGTGAAGCTCCAGTATTATCTTTACCAGAAGGCACAGAAGAGTTTGTAGTATACAGCGATGCATCTAATAGAGGTCTTGGTTGTGTACTTATGCAACGGGGCAAAGTTATCGCCTATGCTTCTAGACAACTAAAAGATGCAGAGACACGTTATACTACTCATGATCTAGAATTGGCTGCAATTGTCTTTGCATTGAAGATTTAGAGGCACTATCTGTGTGGGACGAAATGCAAGATATATACAGATCACAAAAGTCTACAATATCTTTTCACTCAAAAAGAATTGAATTTGAGACAGACACGCTGGATTGAGCTCGTGAATGATTATGATTGTGAAATAATATATCACGAAGGAAAAGCCAACGTAGTAGCTGATGCTTTAAGCCGAAAAGTTCATGAAAAAATTGTTAAAGGGAGATCCATGAGAATAGAAGTAATCTCAACTTTAATTCAAAAGATTAAAGAAGCTCAAGACAGTGCTTTAACCGAAGAGAATATAAAGAAAGAAAAGCTTGGGAAAAAGGTGGTGTTTGAAGTGAATACCCAAGGGTTGCGCACTTTTAAGGGACGTATTTGGGTCCCTAAATATGGAGCAACCAGAAAGATAATCTTGGATGATTCTCACAAATCCAAGTATTCTATACATCCTGGAAGTACAAAAACCTATCAAGATTTGAAGCAGCATTATTGGTGGCCAGGAATGAAAAAGAGGATAGCAAAGTACATATCCCACTGTGAGACTTGTGCACAAGTAAAAGCAGAACATCAGGTGCCATATGGTAATGCGCAGTCATTGCAGATACCAGCAGGGAAATGGGAAGAAGTGACCATGGATTTTGTCATGGGGCTGCCGAGAACGCGAAGAGGACACGATAGTATATGGGTCATTGTTGACAGATTGACCAAAAGTGCCCTATTCCTCGCAATTAAAGAAACTGCCTCACTTGGAGAATTAGCTCAGTTGTACATGGATGAAGTGATCAGACGTTATGGAGCACCTTTGTCCATAGTTTCAGATAGAGATCCTCGATTCACGTCTAACTTTTGGGATTCTCTACAAGAAAAGATAGGAACTCGAATCAAGATGAGTACAGCCTACCATCCCCAGACAGATGGGCAAAGCGAACATACTATTCAGACCTTGGAGGATATGTTGAGATCGTGTGCCATTGATTTTGGAGGTAATTGGGATGAACATCTACCATTAGTAGAATTCTCGTATAACAACAGTTACCACTCAAGCATCAAGATGCCGCCTTTTGAAGCGTTATACGGTAGAAAGTGTAGAACATCAGTGTTGGTTAGAAGCTGGAGAAACAAAACTCACTGGGCCAGAAATTGTAAGAATGACAAATGAAAAGATTGGTATAATCCAGACCAACATGAAAGCCGCGCAAGACCGCCAAAGAAGCTACTCAAATTTGAAGAAAAGACCCTATGATCTAAAAGAAGGCGATTTGGTGATGATAAAAGTATCACCTTGGAAGGGGGTGATAAGGTTTGGCAAGAGAGGGAAGTTGAGTCCAAGATATATTGGACCCTTCAAAATTCTGAAAAGAATCGGTTTACAAGCATTCAAGTTGGAGCTGCCACAGGAACTCAGGGGAATACATGATACATTTCATGTATGTTATCTTAAGAAATACTTTGGAAAGAAGGAATTAACCATTCCTTTAGAAGAAGTAAGGGTGGAAACACCCAACAGACTAGTTGAAGAGCCAGAGGCGATGTTAGAAGTGAAAACTTTCATGATACATTTCATGTATGTTATCTTAAGAAATACTTTGGAAAGAAGGAATTAACCATTCCTTTAGAAGAAGTAAGGGTGGAAACACCCAACAGACTAGTTGAAGAGCCAGAGGCGATGTTAGAAGTGAAAACCAAGAAGCTAAGAAACAAAGTAATTGACCTAGTATTGGTCAAATGGAAACACTCATTGGGCTCGGATTTGACTTGGGAAACTTTGGAAAGCATGAAAAGAAGATACCCTAATTTTACAGATTATGAAGCGATTCCGAGGACGGAATCCTAATTAGGGGGAGGTAGTTGAAACGCCCAAAAATTTATAATAAATATGTAAAATAAGATGTGTGTAATCTAAAGTTTTATATGTAATATTATGAGAAATTATGGTTGTAAGGGTAATTTAGTCATTTATCATAAAAAGGGTAAATTGGTTATTTGACCAAATGCAGAAATTATTATAAAAATTTATTTATAATTTAGGACTAAAAATGTAAGAATTATAGTTTCATGTGGCCAAAATTAGTGTTAGAGTCAAAAGTCCAAGGAATGCAAGTCTAGGGACTAAAAGTGTAAATATTTTATAAAAAAATAAACATAAAAGAGTGATTTATCACTCTCATTTCCAGAAAATCTATAGAGGATTCGAGAGAGAGCAAGAAGGCACGGGAAGAAGAAGGAATTTAGGAAGTTTTACAAGAAATTGAAGAAGGAATTGAAGATTCCTAAGTAAACAAGGTAAGAACTCCTACTATTCATCATCTTCTTCGTGTGGAATCTGGAAAATTCGAGTTATGAAGTTCATGGAATGTTTCCAGAAGTTTATCTCCATCAAGTCATACTAAAACATCAAGTAGATACACTTAAATTGTAAAGAGTCATTAAAATTGTGGTAAAATCCATGGAAATGGGTTTTGAGCTCAAGAACCCTAGAAATTGGGTTTATGAGTTTGAAACTGGTTTCAATCGATTTAGTAAGTTCAAAGAGTCATAAAGAGTGTAAGAAATCAGTTCTATACTTAAAAATTCATCAAAATGATTTTTGGTGTTAAAATGGGTTTTTGGTGTTAAAATGGGTATTACGGGAATGTTTTAAGCAAAGGAATGGAATTAATGATTCCATGGTTTAAAACTAAAAGTAAGCTGTTATTTAAGGCTTAAAAATGACCTTAAAATGATTAAGTTACGTATTAAGGACTTAACCCTCGGACTAAAGGACCTGCAGCACAAAAATCAGCAAAGAAAGAAAGTCCCAGGAGGAGCACGAGTCGTGCTCCCCATAGAACAAAAAAGGCACGAGTCGTGCCAACCTCCTGTAAGGTTTCTGTCCATTTTTGAGTTTGGAACTTGATGCTAGACCTGTCCGATTGGTCTATAATTCATACCATAGGCTTAAAATGGTGTGAAAACACATGGAAAATTGTTAAATCGAGAATACGACCTCCCGAGGGTACTGTAGTAAAATACGTATAATATACGAGTTAATTAAAATTGGGTATTTAAAAGTTATACACTTGTCTTGACTATTAATGATAAAATAAGGACTCTAACATGTTATAGAGTCAATTAGAATGTAAATTAATATATCATATACTATATATAGGTGCAAGTCAAGTAATTGGACATCGAAAGGGTAAAGAACCGAGGGACAACTAATCGACTTTTCAAAAGTTATAAGGTGAGTACATGTAGCATTTTTACCCATTTTTGGATACATGGCAAGTAAGTAAGTATTTTTTCAGATTTCGTATATTATTTTGATGTGTGAAAATATTTGCAAAAATGGTACATTTCCTAGCTTAAATGAAGAGTTAACTGCTATATTTGAAAGTATGACTCTTGGCAATAGCCTAGATTATGTCAAAAACATGTTTGAGTCAAAAGCTTGGCATTTAGCCATTACGTGTACAAGTAATGTTTCAGTTTTCAGAAAAGTATTTTATGTTTGACTGGTATTGTAGCTAGCAATGTTAGTAAGGGAACTATGTTCCAACCTACCCGGGTTAGGCAAGGAGTCTACTGGGGATAACCCCTTCGCGAAGTAGGCTGCCTCAGCACTTCTACAGTGAGGATTGATCCGTTCTTTCTAGCTGTAGAGACTTGGGGTATCACACATAGTGATTAAAGCCCTAAGTATAAAAATCCAGCAAGTTTATAAAACCAGTCAAAGATAGTATGAAACAAGCTATGTTTTGAAAGATATAAAATGGTTTTGAAAGATTAAAAGTCATAGTATATTAACACTATAAAATTTCAGCGAATGATTAGTTTATAAAGTTTTTATTAAAAGAGATTAAATGTTTGAGTCCAAAACTCATGTAACTCACGAGACAATTTGTCTTACGTATTTTATTTTTATGCCATGTATTCCAGGTTCAGGTACAAAGTTGTAAGATAGTTTGGAGTTGCGAAATAAGCACTAGGGTGCAAAGGAGTGGAACTGGATAAAGCTTCCATGTTTGGTATTGATTGAATCCATTTTCCTTAAACTTATGGTTATTTGATATGAAATTGTAACACCCCTTTTGTTATATTTAAACAAGTACAACGGTTTTTGTTAAACCGTATTTTGTAAAATATGTTTTATTGTAATATAAATGGTTTGAAAAAGTTGGGGCGTTACACTTTATGTTCAAACCTTAGAGCCATTTTGATGTTGCGGATCCAGTCATTATAGTTGGTGCCGTCCAACGTCACCTTTGAGCATAATGACAGAATCGAGGTGACACTACCGGGATTTGAGTGGGGAACGGATTGGTCAGAAGACATCTGAACAAGAAGAAGGTAGTTTTAATTAGATAGAATAATAATAATAATAATCCTTATATTCACCCAAGAACAAATATAAGGCTAGGATCCTACAATAACAATCTACAATACCGAAAAGGGATGCCGTAATCAGTATTGAAAATTTTATAAGGTAGGCGAATGACGATTCGGCCAATTCCACCGCGGAAACATAATCATATTAAAATGAAATTCCTAGTTTCTTTGAGATTTACCGAACTGTTCGATAGCATGTTTTAATCTCGGGAATGCCCCGCTGTTTGTGACTAGGATACCGAGGATCACAAACCGGGTGTGAATAACCATGCAAATTGCTTGGTACTCTTGAAGTCAATTGTCATCTCTAATTAACGTGCCGGTAAACCACACACGCTCCGTTAATAATGAAAAAATCAAGAAACCCATTGCGACTCTTTGCGGACCCCAGTTGGCGTGCCGGTAAACCACACACGCTCCACCAACGTTCCACAAAGTGCAATGTGCAATGTCATGGATTAGCACCAATTCACATTTTTAACCTAAAGTAACTAGATTGGGATTTGTATTAGGGTTCTAGTACTTTCAATTATAGCATTATACTTTTAAGAGGCTTAGCGATTCTATCATACCCGTTCGGCTAACGATACTCGACTGACCAGGAGAGCGGTGGGTAAGAGTAGATACCCATTAGACTAACATTTTATAGTCAGTCGCCTTATACCCTCTTTATAGGACAGTTTTGTGAATGAGGCTTACTAGCGGTAGACTAACCAATTTTCTTATATATATTAAATTAACTTTTAATCATAAATATAAAAGATATATTTTAATCTCATTAAAATATTTTAGAATTAATTTTATCTTAATTTTCACAAATTATTACTAATTTTTTTGAAAATTTTAATTAATTCTTTAAACTGATTTAATTGGTCTTTTAATTAATCAATTAATTAAACTAATTAAATCTAGGTGACAGATTACCAAATTAATCAAATTAATTTATATGTATGTGTCCCTATGATTTTCGAAAATTTCAAGCCAAGGAAATTAGGGTTCAAGTTATTTTAGTTGATTTTGTTACCAAAAATAACAACACATAATTAAGGCAAGCAAATCAAGCAATCAAGGGGGACCAATAGGGCATGGCGGCTAGGGTTAGGAAACCCTAGCCAAGCCGTCGACTTCAAGGCCTCCCAAGGGTGAGATTTCGCAAAAAACACCAAGGCCAAGAATCATGCAAGCAGTTCATAATCAAATCACAAGAAAATAGGCTAGCTCTGATACCACTGAAGGGTTTCTATGCAATCAATGAACACAAAAATACCTAAGGTTCACATGCAACCCTAATATTGATCTATGTTTTCTTCTATG
Source organism: Cichorium intybus (assembly GCA_023525715.1). NCBI lineage: Eukaryota > Viridiplantae > Streptophyta > Magnoliopsida > Asterales > Asteraceae > Cichorium > Cichorium intybus. Next base: position 120,229,908 of record CM042009.1, on the reverse strand, counting down.
AAGATTAGAACTAAGAACCTAAAGGAAACAATTCAATTCTAAAGATGAATTAAGAAAACCAACCTTTGATCTTATGATCCTTTAAGCAGCAGCAAAAGTATCCTGCCTCAAATGCAAGTCACACCCAAGGGATGGAAGAATCAGTCCAGCAGAGTAACACAGAGAGAGAGAGATGGCGTGAATATGAGGTGCCAGGGGGTTCCTTTTATAGCCTCCTAGGGTTACACCTGAAACCCTAAGGAGCCTCCAACTGGACAAGGCTTTTGACCACTTGGACCAGGCTTACCAAAACCCTAATTAGGGTTTTGCCAAACCCTGGAGGAGCCTCCAAGGTGGCGCCACTTTTGGTCCCTGGTTTTACCTGGCCAGTTATTCAACTATTGAATAAATGCCAAACCAGTCCCTGCACCTTTTAATTAATTTATTTAATCTCCAAATTAAATCCAATTAATTCTAGATTAAATCTCAATTAATTAATATAGTTTCTAATTAATATATTAACACTTAAATATATTAATAAACCATATATATATTTTCTATTGATTTATTATACAATTAATAAATCAACTATTCTCTCTACTGAACCATATAACTATCCTCCATCTATGAGGGCAACCCAAATGGACTTTGCTTTTAATCATAAGATAAATACAATTATAAGTCATGGCTTAGACACCTAATCCAACAGTCTCCCACTTGGATAAGTCTATGACTTTAATTGCCTGAACTCTGACCCAGTCAGTTCTGTCCAAAGATAAGTGATCTGATGATCCTCCGTCCAACAGGATATTTTCAGACTCAAGACATGGACTAACATCTATCTTGGTCTGATACTCTGTTTCTCGATTTCTGATTTGCATATGATTTTAGAGACTACTAATTGAACACATCAATTAAGTCCCGGTTGGCCAAAACTTTCAGTCAACTTCAAAATCATCGAGAGGCCTACAGATATCTGTTTCCCATCGGGTCATGGGACGGATAAGTTTCGACTTATATGTCCATAACTTTTGCGGGTCCAAACACATACAACAATGCGTTTTATAGCACCGACTTACTGGCGCGGTTTCGTATTGTCAATAAGCACTTGTATCGCAAATAACAGATCATATCTCTTCACTTAAAGATCACCAGATATTATCGTCTTAACATTGCTCGTGATATAATCCATGAAGCAATCTGTTAAGCGCGGGTTTATCCAATACTCAAATCTCTATTTCTAAGTACTCATGAACGTTGCAGCAGTCTCACTGCAATGTCTAACTCTTTAGACAGTTTGCAACCATTTCATGACAGTCTTAGTTCATACTTACTTCCTAACAGTATGATCGACTGTGGAGTTTTAAATAATCCAATTCTTAAGGAACTTAAACATGCAAATATAGAAACACAGAAATAAACAATTAACAAAGGCAGTAACAATACTTATTTATAAATCTCTATTATAAAATCACCGAGTCAATTACATTTATACTGTTACAAGTTTCTAATCTATCTAATTACTAAAACTAATATCATCCTTCAATCCAATGCTCCGAGCATGCTGATTGTGCTTGATCCTATTCAGAGCCTTAGTCAAAGGATCTGCAGGATTGTCCTCGGATGATACTCGCTTAACCAGTAAGTGCCCTTCTTCTACTTGATGTCGAATGTAGTGGTACTTTCTTTCGATATGCCTGGACTTTCCATGGTCTCGCGGTTCCTTTGCCAAGGAGACCGCTCCTTCATTATCGCAGAAAAGTTCCACCGGCTCTTGAATGCTCGGGACAACTCCAAGGTTCCCGATGAAATTCTTCAGCCAAGCCGCCTCTTTAGACGCTTCACTCGCTGCGATGTACTCTGATTCGCACGTTGAATCAGCCACCGTTTCCTGCTTGGAACTTTTCCAAGTGACCGCTCCACCGTTCAAAAGAAATACCCAGCCCGACTGGGACCGTCCACTGTCCCTATCTGTCTGGAAACTGGCATCTGTATATCCACTCACTTTTAACTCATCACTGCCACCAAGGACTAATACCATATTCTTTGTCCTTCACAGATACTTGAGTATGTTCTTGACTGCAATCCAATGTGCTTTTCCAGGATTACCCTGGTACCGACTAACCACACTTAGTGCATAGGATACGTCGGGACGAGTACATGTCATAGCATACATGATCGACCCTACTGCCGAAGCATAATGTACTTGACTCATTTTAGCTATTTCCTGATCGGTACTCGGACTTTGAGTCTTACTCAATTTAACACCACTTAGGATTGGTAACTCTCCCATTTTGGAACTTTCCATGTTAAACCTCTTTAACACCTTTTCCAAATATGTACACTGGCTTAGGCCTATCAATTTTCTCTTTCTATCTCTAAGTATTCTTATCCCGAGAATATAAGCAGCTTTCCCTAGGTCTTTCATGGCGAAACACTTCCCGAGCCAAGTCTTCACATTCTGCAAGGTCGGAATGTCGTTTACCATGAGCAGTATGTCATCAACATACAGCACCAGAAAAATGACTATACTCCCACTAGCCTTGACATATACACATGACTCATCTTCACTCCTAGAGAAGCCAAACTTTTTGACTTTCTCATGGAAGCAAAGATTTCAACTGCGAGATGCTTGCTTCAACCCGTAGATTGATCTTTCAATCTTACATACTTTATCAGGGTGCTTAATGTCTACAAAACCTTCTGGCTGACTCATGTAAACATCTTCAGTCAGTTTCCCGTTAAGGAAGGCAGTTTTGACATCCATCTGCCAGATTTCATAATCATGAAACGCAGCTATGGCAAGCATTATCCTGATTGACTTAATCTTGGCTACTGGTGAGAAGGTTTCATCATAGTCAACCCCCGGGGTTTGAGTGAATCCCTTCGCAACCAGCCGAGCTTTATGAGTATGCACTTTTCCATCCATGTTAGTCTTCTTTTTGAAGATCCACTTGCATCCGACTGTCTTTCGACCCGGTACATTGTCAACCAAGTTCCAAACTTGATTGCAGGGCCGGCCCAAGCCCAGGGCGAGCTGGGCTACGGCCCAGGGCATCAAAATTCAAGGGGCATCAGATTTTTATTATCCAGTTATATAACATTTACGTCATTTGGGCCAAATCATAAGAGTCCAATTCAGGGGGCAGCGACCCATAACATTTACTCACTGATTTCCGATTCGGCTTTTTGAGATTTGGAGTTCCGATTCCTAAATTTTATATTACAGTAGTTTCATTTGCTTCGGCCTTCAGGTATGTAATATATTAATAAATATAATAAGCGATTAGAAAGTAAGTAGAACTACAATGTTGTAGATACATTTTACAAAGTTTGATTGAATAAAAAAAATTAGAAGTATAATGATGTTTATAGACTTATTCTGACTATACATGGTTGAATCTTGATGTATAATATTTTATTTATTTATTTAACTTTAAAGTAAAATTAGGCTTAAGTTATATTTTTACATATAATTTCACTTTTGTGTTAGATTTCAGCTTCATAGGTGCTTAAGAGGTGGAGTTGATGAAGTGAAATAACTAATAGTTGCTGCAGTGACTGGATTGTTTTCTTTTGGTTTAAAACTTTGAATTGATCATATTACTTGGTACCTGTATTTGTTAATTAAGTTTATTATTATTTATATTATATTTTGAATTGATTATATTATTTGTATCGTTTAGCTTTTGTGGATGGATTAGGGCTGTTTATGTTAACTGTAATGATGAGATTATTGATTGTGGTTGTTTTAGTCTAGTGGTTAAGGACTAGGATTAAGGGAGTGGTTTTTGCAAAATTGATGTTGTTGGTATTAGCAATTTTGAATATCAACAAACATAAGGGCATAATTCTATTATCTTGCCCGGGACATTAAAAACTAATGGACCGGCCCTGCTTGATTGTCATACATGGACTTTATCTCGCTGTCCATTGCCTCTTTCCATTTTGCAGACTCGGGGCCTGCCACTGCTTCACGGTAGTTAGTTGGCTCATCCAAATTAGTCAATGTACGATCACTGACTAACGTGTCTCCGTCTGAAGTAATATGGAAACCATAGAACTCGGGCGGCATGCTAACTCTACCTGAGCGCCTAAGGGGCAACGAAATGTCGGTGGGTCCAACAGGAACTTCTTCCTCATGTTGGTTGCTAGTTTCTTCCAATGTTGTCTCATCGGGCGTCTCCTGAATTTCTTCGAGATCGATCGTACTCCCACTGTCCTCTTTGGATATGAGTTCTCTCTCTCGAAAGAACCCCCGTCTTGCTACAAAGACCACGTCCTTGCTTGGTCTGTAGAACAAGTATCCAAAAGACTGTTTCGGGTATCCGATGAAGAAACACCTCTCACTTCTTTCTGCAAGCTTATTTGAAGTATCTCGTCTCACGAATGCTTCACAGCCCCAAACTTTGATGTGTGCCAACGAGGGAACTTTCCCCGTCCACATCTCGGGCGGTGTTTTTGCAACCTTCTTGGTTGGGACAAGATTTAGGATATGGGCGGCAGTCTCTAAGGCATACCCCCAGAAATGGATTGGAAGTGAGGCTCGACTCATCATGGAACGAACCAAGTCCAACAAGGTTCAGTTTCGTCTCTTTGCAACACCATTCAGCTGAGGTGTTTTTGGAGGCGACAACTGTGAAACAATTCCACAATCCTTGAGGTAATCGAGAAACTCGATACTAAGATACTCACCGCCTCTGTCGGATCTAAGCATCTTTATCTTTCTGCCCAATTGATTTTCCGCTTCATTCTTAAATTCTTTGAACTTTTCAAAGGTATCCGACTTATTCTTGATTAAGTAGACCTATCCATATCTACTAAAATCGTCGGTAAAGGTCACATAGAACCGCGTGCCATCTCTAGTGGTTGTTCTGAAGGGACCACACACATCTGTGTGTATGATATCCAACAAACCTTCACCTCTTTTAAAGGAACCTTTGAATGGTGATTTTGTCATCTTGCCAAGTAAGCAAGATTCGCATACATCATCCGACCCGAGGTTGAATGATTCCAATACTCCATCCTTTTGGAGTTGGGCGATGCGTTTCTTGTTTATATGGCCAAGGCGACAATGCCACAGACATGCCTTTTCTACACCTCTTGAAGCATCAATAGTTAAAACATTTTTACCATAATTGTCAACACACATAATAGATTCATACACTCCATCACAAGGCATAGCATTAAATATAAAAACATCATTGTTGAAAACCGAAATTGAACCATTTAATTTATTAAACTCATAGTAATAGCCTTGTCTGAACAGTGCATGAAATGAAATTATGTTCTTTGCCATATCAGGCGCATAGCAACAATTATTTAAATCTAATCTAACTCCATTACTCAGTATCAGTCTATAAACACCGATCTTGGTAACAGGTGACATTCGCCTATTGCCCATGACCAGGTTCAGTCTGCCATGCTCCAGTTCCCTACTTTCCTCTAGGCCCTGCAAATCAGAACAGATATGAAAACCACATCCTGTATCAAGGACCCATGAACGGGAAAAAGATGAGTTATTAGATATAGAATACGTGCCTGCCTGTGACGGTTTCACTTTACCGTCCTTGACATCCTGCAGATACGTTGGGCAACTCCTCTTCCAATGACCCTTCTGCTTGCAGTAAAAGTAGTCGGCCTCTTTGGGGTTCCGAATATGTGGAATTCCGGAAGACTTACCTTTCGGGGCACCGCTAGATGACCCGACGTGAGTCTTTTCCCTCCAGTTATGCTTAGGAGGGCCTTTCCGTTTCTTTCCCTTTCCGGAGCCAATAGCTAGGACACGCGGGTTGACAGGGAGCACAGCTTTTCCCTTCATCCCGTCCTCAGCCGTACGCAGCATGCGGTGTAACTCAGCTAGATTTGCCTGGTTGTTGTTCAAATGATACGCCAGTGTGAACTGGTCATAAGAACTGGGTAAGGAGTTCAGCACTATGTCAACTGCTAAATCCTCATGAACCGGCATTTCCAGCTTTCTAAGCCTTTCCACATAACCATGCATCCTCTACACATGTACACAGATGGACTCGCCCTCCTTGGGCTTGCTGTTAGTGAAAGCTTTTATAACCTCACGCCTTTCGATGCGCTCTTGCTTGTGGAACCTTTTCGCGAGCTCTTTGTGCATCTCGTAAGGCCAATAGTCCTCATAGATACGCTGCAGTTCAGGGTTCATAGTAGCAATCATGATGCAGGCCACTTTGGTTGCATCATCAGAGTGTTTAGTGTATGCAGCGATTTCTTCGGGAGTAGCGGTTTCAGTGTCCACATCAACAAGCTCGGTTTCTAGAAATACTCTTTATGTTTAAACCTTAGAGCCATTTTGATGTTGCGGATCCAGTCATTATAGTTGGTGCCGTCCAACGTCTCCTTTGAGCATAATGACAGAATCGAGGTGACACTACCGGGATTTGAGTGGGGAATGGATTGGTCAGAAGACATCTGAACAAGAAGAAGGTAGTTTTAATTAGATAGAATAATAATAATAATAATCCTTATATTCACCCAAGAACAAATATAAGGCTAGGATCCTACAATAACAATCTACAATACCGAAAAGGGATGCCGTAATCAGTATTGAAAATTTTATAAGGTAGGCGAATGACGATTCGGCCAATTCCACCGCGGAAACATAATCATATTAAAATGAAATTCCTAGTTTCTTTGAGATTTACCGAACTGTTCGATAGCATGTTTTAATCTCGGGAATGCCCCGCTGTTTGTGACTGGGATACCGAGGATCACAAACCGGGTGTGAATAACCATGCAAATTGCTTGGTACTCTTGAAGTCAATTGTCATCTCTAATTAACGTGCCGGTAAACCACACACGCTCCGTTAATAATGAAAAAATCAAGAAACCCATTGCGACTCTTTGCGGACCCCAGTTGGCATGCCGGTAAACCACACACGCTCCACCAACGTTCCACAAAGTGCAATGTGCAATGTCATGGATTAGCACCAATTCACATTTTTAACCTAAAGTAACTAGATTGGGATTTGTATTAGGGTTCTAATACTTTCAATTATAGCATTATACTTTTAAGAGGCTTAGCGGTTCTATCATACCCGTTCGGCTAACGACACTCGACTGACCAGGAGAGCGGTGGGTAAGAGTAGATACCCATTAGACTAACATTTTATAGTCAGTCGCCTTATACCCTCTTTATAGAACAGTTTTGTGAATGAGGCTTACTAGCGGTAGACTAACCAATTTTCTTATATATATTAAATTAACTTTTAATCATAAATATATAAGATATATTTTAATCTCATTAAAATATTTTAGAATTAATTTTATCTTAATTTTCGCTAATTATTACTAATTTTTTTGAAAATTTTAATTAATTCTTTAAACTGATTTAATTGGTCTTTTAATTAATCAATTAATTAAACTAATTAAATCTAGGTGACAGATTACCAAATTAATCAAATTAATTTATATGTATGTGTCCCTATGATTTTCGAAAATTTCAAGCCAAGGAAATTAGGGTTCAAGTTATTTTAGTTGATTTTGTTACCAAAAATAACAACACATAATTAAGGCAAGCAAATCAAGCAATCAAGGGGGACCAATAGGGCATGGCGGCTAGGGTTAGGAAACCCTAGCCAAGCCGTCGACTTCAAGGCCTCCCAAGGGTGAGATTTCGCAAAAAACACCAAGGCCAAGAATCATGCAAGCAGTTCATAATCAAATCACAAGAAAATAGGCTAGCTCTGATACCACTGAAGGGTTTCTATGCAATCAATGAACACAAAAATACCTAAGGTTCACATGCAACCCTAATATTGATCTATGTTTTCTTCTATGAAGATTAGAACTAAGAACCTAAAGGAAACAATTCAATTCTAAAGATGAATTAAGAAAACCAACCTTTGATCTTATGATCCTTTAAGCAGCAGCAAAAGTATCCTGCCTCAAATGCAAGTCACACCCAAGGGATGGAAGAATCAGTCCAGCAGAGTAACACAGAGAGAGAGAGATGGCGTGAATATGAGGTGCCAGGGGGTTCCTTTTATAGCCTCCTAGGGTTACACCTGAAACCCTAAGGAGCCTCCAACTGGACAAGGCTTTTGACCACTTGGACCAGGCTTACCAAAACCCTAATTAGGGTTTTGCCAAACCCTGGAGGAGCCTCCAAGGTGGCGCCACTTTTGGTCCCTGGTTTTACCTGGCCAGTTATTCAACTATTGAATAAATGCCAAACCAGTCCCTGCACCTTTTAATTAATTTATTTAATCTCCAAATTAAATCCAATTAATTCTAGATTAAATATCAATTAATTAATATAGTTTCTAATTAATATATTAACACTTAAATATATTAATAAACCATATATATATATATATATATATATATATATATATATATATATATATATATATATATATATATATATATATATATATATATATATATATATATATATATATATATATATATATATATATATTCTATTGATTTATTATACAATTAATAAATCAACTATTCTCTCTACTGAACCATATATCTATCCTCCATCTATGAGGGCAACCCAAATGGACTTTGCTTTTAATCATAAGATAAATACAATTATAAGTCATGGCTTAGACACCTAATCCAACATATACTACTTCTACCAGTGATATTGATGTATTTTGTAAGATAAATTTTAAAAAACTTGTTATAGTATTGTTAGTGGTTCTTTTTCATTTTACAAGCTAAAATATCAAAAATTCAAGATCGTCAAATAGTCGGTCATTTTAGGAAATTAGATTCAATATAACTTTTAAATTTATTACTTAGTGGGGTGTTAGTTCTTGACAATATCATCGGCTTGACTACTAGTTCCGATACTATATGCCATGTAAGGTCTATACTACTTCTACCAGTGATATTGATGTATTTTGTAAGATAAATTTTAAAAAACTTGTTATAGTATTGTTAAAATAATGTATTTGGTTAAATGCGTCGTTAGGTTTTTCATTGTGTAAACATAACGCAGTTAATATAATTTTTATTAAATGTTTTTCCTTGTGTAAACTTAAGACATTTAATAGGGTCATTCTATACATACCCCCCTATAGTCTAGTTATATCCCCTGATTTGATTGTTTTTTTGTTGTCTTTTCATTTTCTATTTTATTTTCTTTTATTAATACTATTTGATATTTGATTTATTATTATTATTATTATTATTGTTGTTGTTGTTGTTGTTATTATTATTATTATTATTATAAAAATAATAATAATGAATTTACCTTATAATTTTACGTTTTAGTAATAATAAAAAATAGTTTTTTTAAGTAATTACGACATAACGAACGACGTTTATAATTTATAAAATTATGTCAAATTATATCAATACGGTTATTTCAAATTCGAACGAATGTATAAAAAATAACAATATAAATAATAATAACAATGCAAAGTTTGGTCCAATATTACAATTACATGATTCATATCTGGATAGCGAAAATAAACATTTAGTGGAACACTATACAATGTTTCCCATTCAGCAGAATGTTCTGATCTATACACATACACAAGCCTGGACAAAAAAAGATGGTGTACAAATGGCTCGACGGATAAAAATGACGGTTTTCGGCTAATAATAACGTGAATTTCGATTACATACAAAATGTATAAACCGAAGAATTTTATAAAAAATAAATTATACATACAACCACTTGATTTATATACGACTGAATAAATTTGAACGACAAAAAAGGAGGCATTAGATTATCAATAATAAATATATAATAACTATTAATAATAAATATATAAAAATAATAATAAACAAAATAATAATAATAATAATAATAAAAGAAAAGACAACAAAATACAAAAAAAAAATAAAACAAATTAATTAGTCAAATCAATTAAGGGTTTTAAATTAAAAAACTAATATAATTTTTCGGCTAATAATAACGTGAATTTCGATTACATACAAAATGTATAAACCGAAGAATTTTATAAAAAATAAATTATACATACAACCACTTGATTTATATACGACTGAATAAATTTGAACGACAAAAAAGGAGGTATTAGATTATCAATAATAAATATATAATAACTATTAATAATAAATATATAAAAATAATAATAATAATAAACAAAATAATAATAATAATAATAAAAGAAAAGACAACAAAAGACAAAAAATAAATAAAACAAATTAATTAGTCAAATCAATTAAGGGTTTTAAATTAAAAAACTAATATAATTAAAACTCATTTTGATTTGATGGATGTTTAGGGGGGATACGAAATGTAATAGGGGGTATTAATAGCACAACCCCATTTAATATAGTTATAAAAGTTTGTACATTGTTAATATATATAGTTGATGAGGCATGTAAAAATCTGATGCAACTCTTTAAAGTATTTTAGTTAATTTAACTCATGGTTGGTTTAGTTAATGGGTCATTCTATACATACCTCATATAGTCTGTTTATACCCCTTTGATGTGAAATTTTGTTTTTTGTTGTGTTTTTTTTTTTTTTTTGTTTTTTAACTATTTTGTCTTTTTGTTGTTTTTTTTTCTTTTTACAAATAATATTTGATTTGTTTTATTATTATTATTATTATTATTATTCTTATTATTATTAGAAAAACAATAATAATAAATTTACGTTTTATAATTTTTATGTTTTAATAACAATAAAATAATAGTTTTTTTTAATTACGACAAAAAGAACAACGTTTATAAATTTATAAAATTATATCAAAACGGTCCAGTATTACAATTGCGTGGTGCGTTATCTGGATAACGAGCATAAACATTTATTCGAGCAGCATACAATGTTTCCCATTCAGCAGAATGTTCTGATCTGTATGCACACACAAGTCTGGATAAAATAGGAGGCATTGGATACGCTCCTTGTAAATCAACATTCACATAATGGTTACCGTAAACGTGGACGATAACGACATATGCAGGATTTGGGATGTCTTGCGGGCCATACCGAAGTGGGAACCACGTTGAAGAACCACTATTGCTTAGGAAAATAACGATAACACGATCCAGTCTAGCAAAAATACATACCTGGTCAGTTTGAAAACTTGCCATATGATTCAGTCACTGTATCAAATTGATATATACAGATATATAAAATCGTTGTACAATGCGAGATATATATATATATATATATATATATATATATATATATATATATATATATATATATATATATATATATATATATATATATATATATATATATATATATATATATATATATATATATATATATATATATATATATATATATATATATATATATATATATATATATATATATATATATATATATATATATAACGTAATAAGATTCCAAAACAAAACATCAAATCCGTTTCTTTATAATAATAATAATAATAATAATAAATTTAATTTAATAATAATAATAATAAAGAAAAAAAAATAAAAGACGAAATTGAGATAAAACAAATCAGTATGTCAAATCAGGGGGTATGGTAAGAAATGGGGGTAGCTATAGCACTACCCTTAGTTAATATGTACAGTCGTTCAATTTTTTGTTCATATTGTGTAATATGGACGCCTTTAATCATATTTAATTGTATATTAACAAAACTGCAAAAATAGTTATTGTGGTTTGCATAAAATTGTGGTTAAGGTAAAAAAAAATAATTCGCAAAAATGTTTCTTATTTCATTGTTTCTGTTCTATCTTGGCCCCTAAATCTAACAGCCTGTAGTTGCTATCCGTTTTCCCCCATGTGCCATGCACAGGAGAGCAATTTGGTCTTTTCATGTTAAGGGACCGGAAATTGCAATAAGTGGGAAATACTTGGTTTAGAGACCAAAATTGCTTCCTCTCTCTCTCTCTCTCTCTCTCTCTCTCTCTCTCTCTCTCTCTCTCTCTCTCTCTCTCTCTCTCTCTCTCTCTCTCTCTCGGGTCAATGCCATCTTTGTTGCAAGTGAACGTTTATCTGTTGCATGTTCCCGTTGCTACCCTACAACGCCACCTATTTCGACCCTCGATCAACAAAAACTGTTGCAACTCCAACAATTCTAAGGGGAGTGTTCAGATTGCTTTTTGAACCTCAAAAGTGTTTTTAAGCAAAAGTGCTTATTGACTTATGATGGTGGCAAAATGAGTTTTAAAAAAAATGTTTGGAATAGCTTTTGTGGTGACAAAAGTCAATAAGTTGTTTTTTTAAAAGTGTTTGACTTGACTTTTACTTGTAAAATGACCAAAAATAACATGCTTTTAACACTTTTTTGGCTTAACTTTTATATATAAAGTGAGGTTGGAGACATATATCTGCAAGTTTTGTAAGGGGATGTTTGAGATTTGTGGTGGGGAATAACTTATTAACTTATTGGGTTTTTAGGGGTATTTAACGAGGGCGTTATAGTATTTTAACTTTAAAAAGTCATAAGTTGTTTTGAAAAGTCAGGATTTTGTAACTTCTTGAAATCAACTTTTTGAAGGCTTATAAAAATGTATTTTGAAAGGTGCTTAGTTTTTCAAAAAGTCAAAAAGTCAATAAGTTGTTTTGAAAAACAATCCCAAACACCCCTAATAAGGACTATTACACTTCATCATAATATTGGACTTGCCTGAGCTCTTTCCGGGGTGAGTAGTCGGAGAAAATGCGTAGTGTTGGACTAATTAAGGGTGGTTCTGCAGATAGTGTTGTCGTTTTCAGGTGCGACTCAATATTCATTAAAGATTATGAAGTTTTTTTCCTGTCTGAATTCTGAAATAGGTGTCAGTAAACATAACTACCTTTGACTTTTCTCATTCAGTTCTAAGAGCATCCACAATATGAGCTTTTTGGGAGTTTTTTCAAAAGTTTTTTCAACACAAAAAGCTCATAAAAATCTAAAAAGCTATTAATGGAGCTTTTTCAAACTTGAGCTTTTTCCAATAGCTTGCTAATTAACAAGCTTCTACCAAGAGCTTTTTTCAATAATATGGTGGGTCACAATGGTTTTCAACCAATTAGAATTAGACAACTTATATATATGTTTTATAAAAACCATATTGAAAAAGCTCTTCGTATTGTGGAAATAAAATAAAGTTTTTTCTCATAAAAAAGCTCCATAAAAAAACTCTCCTATTGGAGATGCTCTAACCATTATGCTAAATGACGTTCATGTTTTCAGTACGAGTAAAGGTTTGATGAATCCACCTTTGCTTTCAGCAGAGGTGCCCTGCAGACACAAAACTTTAGATCTTATTGTCGATGTTTCTCTTTTTGCTCGCAATGGTAGTCAGGGCCTACCGGTTGCAAATCTCATAGGTTATAAGGGGTTGAAACGAAATCAAGTCTATCCAATTCGACTAGTTTGTTAAAGATCAATGTGATTCCAGATATTGAATAGGCGTTTGAACATAGTGGGACTTCCGTTTTCCGAAGTTAAATACTGTCGGAGTGGCGGTCGAGGATAATTTCTAGCGTTGTTGTGTTGTCGAAGTTCGCCCAGTAAAATGCGGAGTCAAATCTGGTTCCTTCCACACAATCTACTTTTCTCAAACCCAATACCTGGAAGTTTTTGTTCGTTAGAGCAACCAAACTGTCAGAATCACCCACGTAATATGCCCTGCTCCCACAACCGCAGTTTCATCACCGATATTAATGTCAATCGACCGGAATTTGAACATATCGAGACGATGAAAGAGTAGGGTGTTTGGAAGGTGATGTTGAATCAGGAGGCGGTCCATTGTGTGACGGATGTGGAGGCGCTTCTGAGGAATAGTAAGGTAAAAAGAAATAAAGGCAACAAATGTATTTCTTGTTAGGAAAATGGCCTCAATAATCCCTACAAACCTCCCAAAGATAATAATAGAAAAATAAACTAAACACAAGAATATACGTGGAAAACTCCAAAACCGGAGAAAAACCACGGGCCTCCAGAGAGAAAGATTCACTATATGATAAATTGTTACAATCACATAGACTAATCTCTCAAGCCACCCCCCAAATTACACCCACACTCTCAAAGTTTTAACTAATACTTTCACCACTCTAAAATAAGAGAAAGAAAGAAATAACCGAACACTTATAGTGTATTGTTGGTTGGGGTGCTTTGAAACCAAAGCCTTGGTCCTTATTTATAAGCTTGGAGACCTCCCAAGCTTTCATCCTTCTAGCAATGTGGGATGGGAGCTCTTCTTTCATTTAGCCAAAAAAACCCAACAAATCTCCACCTTGGATAAATGAAAGAAAACCGCAACCACATAAAGGAACATCATCTTCATCGACGATCATAATTCTAAAGGCATAGAATTATCATACTCCACCATAAGAAAGTATCACCACTTAGAATAAACCATCCTAAGAATTTCATCTCGACACATGTTGAAAAACCTGCTGAAAATTTTATGGTGCAACTTCCACTTGGCATACCCGGAAGTTCATCAGCCATCAACATAACTTCACCACACATCTTGCATTTATGCCAATCCAATGCCCATGTGCAGTTCCACCGCTAACAGAAACACATCCCTTTTCATGGTATCACGAGCATACCATAGGGATGACACAACTCAAAAGAATTCATCGCCGTCAGTAGCGACGGAGATACTGTTAGCTGTATCGGAGCCTTTTGTCGAACTCGCTGCTCCACCTGGACAATTTCTCTTGACATGCCCAGACTCTCCACACTTCCAGCATACCGGAATCTTCTGGGAGTGTTTCTTCTTCTCGTTCCTGCATACCATAGCCATTCCTTCTGACGAAGCATAGTTGCTACTTTCCAGTCGTTTCTCCTCAGACAAGAGTTTACCAGTAACATCTGCATACTTCAGGGTCTCTTTCCCATACATCAAAATAGGCTTCATATGCTCATAGGAAGATGGTAAAGACAGTATGAGTCTTAAAGCTTTATCCTCATCTTCAGTCTCCACTCCAATAGCCTCCAGTTCTGACACGATGTTATTAAGAACACTTAGATGATCTGAGATTTTTGTATCTCCACTCATACGAAGAGTATGAAATTGCTCCTTGAGATACAACCGATTCGAGATGCCTTTGCCTTGATACAACTGCTCAAGCTTCTCCCACAAATCTTTTGCCGTTGCAATCCCATGCACATTTGCAAGACCATTCTTTGCTAGACACAAACGAATAGCACTTGCCGCTCTCAAATCTAGATCTTCCCATTCTTCATCATCGACTTTACTGGCTCCGGCTGAATCCTTGCTAGAAACGGGGACAGGTCTCCCCCTCACGCCTTATGTAACCCAGACTGAATCAACACATCATTGACTTGAACTTGCCACAAACCAAAGTTGATTCTTCCGTCAATTTTTTCTACATCAAACTTCATGGGACTGTATTTTGCCATCGTATCCGTATCTCAAAAACAGTATTGTATACTAGAAAAATATGCACCAGACCTATACGCAATACACTCAATAAAGGATTCCCAGGTAAGAGTGGAGGGTCACAACGGACACGCTTAAATACCAATCTTTCCTAGACAGAATCTTCTTCAGATATATACGTATTTACAGCCCGCATATAATTCTATCATACACAAAACGGTTAGTCGAATCCTCGTTTCTGATGTGGAAGATCAGACAAAGCTGCAACCACAGAGCATACTCCGAACCTTCAAAGTACCGAGACAACTCCAATACGATTAATAGAAATTTGTTTCTGATGTGGAAGATCAGCCAAAGCTGCAACCACAGAGCATACTCCAATTTCTAAAACCAATACCTCCTCCAAAACCTGAAGCTCTGATACCACTTGTTGGGAAAATGGCCTCAATAATCCCTACAAACCTCCCAAAGATAATAATAGAAAAATAAACTAAACACAAGAATATACGTGGAAAACTCCAAAACCGGAGAAAAACCACGGGCCTCCAGAGAGAAAGATTCATATATGATAAATTGTTACAATCACATAGACTAATCTCTCAAGCCACCCCCCAAATTACACCCACACTCTCAAAGTTTTAACTAATACTTTCACCACTCTAAAATAAGAGAAAGAAAGAAAAAACCGAACACTTATAGTGTATTGTTGGTTGGGGTGCTTTGAAACCAAAGCCTTGGTCCTTATTTATAAGCTTGGAGACCTCCCAATCTTTCATCCTTCTAGCAATGTAGGATGGGAGCTCTTCTTTCATTTAGCCAAAAAAAAAAAACCAACATTTCCCACTTATTGCAATATTGGTCATTGGACATGAAAAGATTAAATTACCCTATTATGCAGGGAGATGGAGAAGAAAATGGATGGCAACTAAAGACTGTTAGATTTTGGGACCAAAATGAAACAAAAACAAGTGAAATAAGGATATTTTTGCGAATCGAATAGATTTTGGACATTGACCACAATTTTATGCTAACAACATGACCATTTCTATAATTTTGTTTTGTATATTAAACAGCTTGTAAGACAACAAACACAGATAAATATGTTGTTGAAATTTTAAAAACTTTTTGCACTTAGCAAAAACTCAGTAATCAATTCCCAATCGGATTCGTGAATGGGATTCGTAAATGGGATGCTTTTGTCGTAACATACAATCCAACATTAAATAATTGTTAAAGTATGTTTTGTCGTAACATACAATCCAACATTAAACATGCTGAATTAAACCTAGCATCCACGTAATTAGTTCCTAAGGTGTTATGTCAACAGATTTGCATAGTCATCTAGACTATTCGTGTGTAGCCTTACTCCTTCCAAAAAAAAAATCTGTTTATCAAATATTTAAATTTGTATATAATATCATCAATTTTTTATTTGCGACTGCACACACAAAATTGTAATATGGCAAACAATTCGACTTTGAAAAAAATTATCGTCTAAAAGATGTTGATACTTTACTAATAACTTTTTGCGGTTACGTTATTATTAGATACATTATGAAAGGATATACCATAAAAAAAAATTGCTTCGCAAATTAGAGATCTCATTTACGTTAACTAATAAATTAGATAAATTATTTTCAGTATGTACGGAAGGAAGCAATTAAAATACAATTGCATGTGTCATCATCATCATCTGATTAGTAGTACCTAGCTAATTGTCGTTACAACAAGATAGCTCCTCCACATATTGTATGGAGAAAACCAACTATCACACGCTAACGAAACTCCGCTATTTAATTTTGAAAACCCCGCTTGCAATTTTTTTTTTCTTTTTTTTCTTTTTTTTTTTTTTTTTGGCTAAATACCACAAATATGTAGCATATTATCATCTAAGTGTAATACAATTTAAATGTTGGTAGCGCGGCTGCATATGCTTTACAAAAAAGTTACCTCATTAATTTGTTATATGGTGCTTTGAGCGTATCTCTCGAAATTTGACAAGTATGGAATAAGATAAAAGAATCTGAAGAGGAGATTTAGAATACGAATATTACCAAATAACTAAAATACCAGAAAGCCCAAATTAGTTGAAGGCTTGAAGCCTAGAAACGATCGGTTTAACCCAAATCCATTGGATCAGAATAGTCCAAACTGGATTAAGCAAACTCGGTTTGGAGGTGATCAAGTTTTTGGACCGGATTGGATCTTGGGCATTCAATCTTTGTGTGCATTAGAGGTGCACAAACAAACCGGTTTTTAAAAAAACCGAAAAAATAAACCGGACCGGTTATTGTGAAAACCGGTTATGCGAAAACCGGTTCCGGTTAAACCGAACCGGCGACTTTTACCCGGTTATCCATCCCAAGCGAGACCCGGTTTTTTTGAGCCGGTTTTTTAACCGGTTTTTTTTAACCGGTTTTTTAACCGGAAAAAAAACCGGTTTTTTCCGGTTTTTTCTTCATAACCGTTAAAAAACGGGCATTTTTGGCATTTTGGCTTCTTTTGCTCGGTTTGTAGCCGTTTATAACCGTTAAAATGGCCAAAATACCCATTTTACCCCTCATTTGTTAGTATAAATAGATGTTGGTTCATTTGGTTTCAACACCCCGCAAAAAACGCTCACAATTCTCGACGTTTTTCGCATTCCCGACCTATTTTCTAACAATTTCAAGATGGCTTCGTGGGTATTTCATCCTCGCGGTTTGCCTTATTCATCCTCGCGGTTTGCCTTTGTATTGATTTGTGTTTACCTTTCCATGTGTGAAGCACACGTGGGTATTTCATCAATTCTCATCTTTCACTAAGAATCATTTATACTAATTTGTTTTGTATTTATGTTTATTTTTAGGTGTTGTTTGTTTTTTAAAAGGTAAAATGTCTCTCGTCTTTTTCCGCATCTATAGAAGAATATGTAGACTAAAAGTGGTGTAGCTTTAAAATAAATATTGTTCGTTTTTAAAGGTTGCGTTACAGGATTTTTGTTTCTTTGTTGTTATGTTTTGGAAACGGATCATTTGCTTTCCTTTGGGGCTGTCCCAATGTATTTTTTTTTATTTTTTTTTGGCTTTTCATAGGTGAGGAGTCCCCAGCCCGCGATTGTATTAATTCTTTTTATTAATAAAATTTGCCGGAGGTGCCGTCCTCCTTTAACAAAAAAAAAACTTTTATTTTTATGTTCTCTTCTATGCTGGCAGTTAATCACGCCGGTATCGCGATTCGTGCTGATTTTTATAATAGCGGTTCATTTTAGCGGTTAGTTATCGCGGTTCCGCTATTTGCGCTGCTATTTAGCGCGATACCACCGCGAGAACAACAAAACACCGTTATACATCCGCTATACCATTGCTTAGCGGATGTATAACGGTGTTTTTGCTGTTCTCGCGGTGGTATCGCGCTAAATAGCGGCACAAATAGCGGAACTGCGATAACTACCCGCTAAAATGAACTGCTATTATAAAAACCAGCGCGAACCGCGATACCGCGCGATTAACTGCCCAGCCTATAATATTATTCAAATCATTTAAAATTTTTATACATCAACTTAGTTTAACAATTATTATTTTATAGTTAATCTCAATGATATAATAATTTATAATAACATATATTTATCAAAATTTTAATTATATAACTTTAATCTGCACACTACGCACACATACATCTGATAATATATTAATTATGACAATGTTTATAACATATGTATATAACCTTTTACGGTTACCTTCATATTTACATATGTATGTTTAAAATATTGAAACTTTCACAACGCCATCAAGCTTTAATACCAAAATTTCCATTGCTATGATACTAAGATACACCAAACCAACAAAAGAAAATCCACGAGATTTTTTGTCCCCATATTAAATAATACTACAATTTTGATCCATAGGATCAAAAGACCAAAATACCCTCATGTAAAATGCACATTTACGGAGAAAACGGGCACCATTGGCCGGAAAGTTAAATGACACCAACGTTGCAACCTTTTATAACCACGTATCCAAGTTTGATACATTTCAGAAAATTGTCCCAAACCTGTGTTAAAGGATATAGAAGCAAAAATAACTAAATACTTCATTGCATTTCATTCATATGGAAGTCTTATACTAAATACACGATGCTTGACCCTTTACAGAAATAAAGAACAGACTGAATAATTACAGTGGGAAACATAGAGAATCATGTTGGATCTAAGTGGAGGGAATGATGGAAACTGACCCCACACTATAAACTATTTCTTTTAACACTCCCCCTCACGTTGAATAGTGGGATTCCCAAAATTCAACTTGACCAGACAATTGTTAAGAATTTTTCCATTTACAGCTTTTGTCAGAATGTCGGCTATCTGGTCTTCTGATAAAACAAACGGTAGTTCAATGATTTGAGCTTCTAGCTTTTCTTTGATGAAATGTCTGTCAACTTCCACGTGTTTTGTTCGGTCATGTTGAACAGGATTTTCTGATATTTGAATAGCAGCTTTATTATCACACATAATTTTACTTGTTTCTTTACGGAAGAGACCAACTTCAGTGAGAAGTTTTCGTATCCATAGGGCTTCTGCGACTCCTCGTGCTATTCCCCTGAACTCTGCTTCAGCACTTGAAAGAGATACCACCTTTTGTTTCTTACTTCTCCATGTGACTAGATTTCCACCAACTAAGGTGAAGTATCCCGAGGTTGATCTTCGATTTCCTTTGTCTCCTACCCAATCTGCATCAGTATAGATCTGAGTTTTTAGATGTCCGTTTGCTTTAAACAGCACTCCATGTCCTACTGTTCCTTTGAGATATCTGATAATTCTCCATACTGCCTCCATATGAGATACTTGGGGTTGGTGCATAAATTGACTAACTACACCTACTGCATATGAAATATCTGGGCGGGTGTGTGAGAGATATATCAATTTTCCCACAATTTGTTGGTATCTTTCCTTATCGGTTGATTTTGCATTGTTGTCAATATATAACTTTTGGTTTGTTACCATGGGAGTTTCTGCGGGTTTGCAATCAATCATTCCAGTTTCTGCTAAGAGATCTAGGACATATTTCTTCTGGCAGATAAAAATCCCTTGTGTTGACCTTAAAACTTCAATTCCAAGAAAGTACTTAAGCCGGCCTAGATCTTTCATCTCGAATTCTTGGAATAAGTTTTTTCTTAGTTTCGCCATTTCTTCTTCATCATTTCCTGTAATTATCATATCATCGACATAGATAATTAAACATGTTATAAGTTCGTTTCTCCTTTTAAGAAACAGAGTATGATCAGAATTACTTTGCTTGAAGCCGTATTTTTTTCATTGCTAAGGTAAATCTACCAAACCAAGCTCAAGGAGATTGCTTCAATCCATAGAGAGATTTCTTAAGGCGGCAAACTTCACCTGGTTTAAAATTCTTCGTGAAACCAGGAGGTGCTTCCATATAAACTTCTTCTTTTAGCTCTCCATGTAGAAACGCATTTTTAACGTCAAATTGATGTAGTGGCCATCCTTTATTTGCGGCTATGGAAAAAAGAACTCGAATAGTATCAATCTTTGCAACTGGGGAAAAAGTCTCAGCATAGTCAATTCCATATGTTTGGGTATAACCTTTGGCTACCAACCTTGCTTTGTATCTTTCAACAGTACCATCAGGTTTATGTTTTATTGTAAAGACCCATCGACATCCTACTGGTTTTTTTTCGTTTGGAATAACACATTTTTCCCATGTGTCATTTTTTAATAAGGCTTCTATTTCAGTTTCCATTGCGTTTTTCCAATTCTTCGTCTTCAAGGCTTTCTCCACGGTGGTTGGAATTTCGTTAGAGTATAGTGCAACATTGAAGGCCCTAGCTTCTTGAGTCAAATTTTCTTTAGCCATATTTGCCATAGGATATCTAGAACCTCGAGATTCTCTTTCTGGGGAATATCTCTTTGGAGGAATCCCTCTGTTAGTTCTTGGAGGTAATGTATATCTTTCTGTTGGTTGTTCCTGTATTAGTTCTTCGTGTTCTGTAGCAATTTCATGATCAGGGGTAACAAGTTCAACATGTTGAGAAGACTCATAAGTGTGAGGTGACTGAGTGTTACTTACCTCGGATGTTAGGTTGGGAGACTGATCTGGAATGGCACTAAAATTAGGATTTGTATATTGTGTGGATGGTTCGGGTGATTCTTCTGTTGTTGTCATATGAACATATTCTAACCAACTTAGTGCGTCTGAACACTCTATCTCCCCCTGACCACTATGTTGGGAGGCATAGTAGTAATCTGTTTCAAGAAAATCACAGTTCATAGTGGTGAACATGTGATGAGTCTTGGGATTATAACATCTGTATCCTTTTTGATTTACCCCATATCCTACGAATACACATTTTTCAGCACATGGATCAAGCTTATTTCGATTAGACTTCGGTATATGAACAAAGGTAGTACACCCAAAGATCTTGGGTTCTAACATAAGAAGTGAAGGAATTTTGACAAATTCTGATAGGGTTTGTAGTGGAGTTTTAAATTTGAGAGTGTTGGTTGGAAGTCGGTTTATAAGGTATGTAGCTGTGGCGAGAGCTTCAGTCCAAAAAGATTTTGGAACGTTTGATTCGATTAAAAGAGCTCTGGTTATTTCTAACAAAAAAAGATTTTTTCTTTCAGCAACACCGTTTTGCTCTGGAGTATGTGGACATGTAGTTTGATGAATTATTCCTTTTGATTGAAAAAATTGTTTCATAGAATTGTTAACGAATTCCCCCCATTGTCAGATCGAAAAATCTGGATATGTTTTTGAAATTGGGTTTGAATCATGGTATGAAACATAACGAATTTGTCAAGAACTTCAGATTTATTTTTTAAGAAATAAATCCATGTCATACGAGTGCAATCATCTACAAACAGTACAAAGAAACGAAGGTTTTGTCCTCCCATGATTGGCGATGGACCCCATACATCAGAATGAATTAATGAGAAAGGAACATCAACCCTGGTGTTATTTGGTTTGAATGTTTATCTATGACTTTTGGCTAACACACATGTTTCACACAACGATAGTTTTTTTTGAAGGAAATAACTTAGGAAAAAGAGTATGTAAATAACCCGTAGAGGGATGACCCAATATTCTGTGCCATAACCATGCTTCTCTTTCTGTGGTTCCATGAGCCATCATCACAGTACCATTTTGAGTCACCTCATCCACATAATACAATCCTTGTTTCTCAGTGCCACGCCCAATGATCGCTCCTGTCCTGATATCCTGTAAGATACAAAAAGTTGGGTGCATTAGAACTGAGCAATTTAGTTCTTTTGTAACATGACTTATTGATAACAGGTTTTGAGAAAGAGATGGAACATATAGGCAATTAGAGAGTTTTAACATAGGAGAAAACTGAATTGTTCCTCCTTGTTTGACTTCCATTTTTCCACCATTGGCAGTTTGTATAAGTTCTTTTCGAGGTTTGGATAACGAAATAAGATCCGAAATTTCATGAGTCATGGTGTCGGTGGCCCCGCTATCAAGTATCCAAGTTTTGTCTCGTATATTATCACAAGAAAATATTATATTTGCACTTCCTCCATTTTGTGGATCATTTCTGCAGTTTTTTAAGCTTTTTTCTATATAGGGAACAAGGGAATAAACTTCAAGGGTTAGTTCTGACATTTCAATTTTTTCCGGGTCAAAATTGATTTTTGTAGTTTTAGGGTTAAAATTCGGGAACCCTTCATTCCCGTTACCTTCTTCTGCGTCTTCAGTGAAGCTTCCCCGCTCTCTCGAGTTCGCATCTAAGCCTCCAAAAAATCCGGTGAGCCCGTCGCCTTCCCGGTCGGTTTTTCTGTGGTTCACGGCGGCGGACGATGTTCTGTCCCGATCATCCATCGTTTTCGGTGGAGGCGCACCCAATACACCACCAAAAGCTTCGCATATGATCATTTCGTCGCCGTTCGGAGTGGCGCAGTTGTTGCTCACGGCGGCGGGGTTTGTCTGGTTGGGAGCGGTGGTTCGTTTTGGTGCAGTCGAGCGGCGGTAATTTGTCGGCGGAGATGTGGGTCGAGATTTGGATCGGGGTTGATTTGTAGATCCCACTGCTATTCCTCCGAAACCACCATAGTTACCGTCGCCGTCGATGGCGGCGCTGCTGTGGCCCACGACGGCGGAGGCTTTCCCTCGTCCCCCTCCATCTTGTCCGATCGAAGCTTTAGTCTTTTTATGCCCGTCGATCCACCACTCGGGATACCCGACAAGTTTGAAGCATTGCTCCTTGGTGTGTTTCATCATCCCGCAGTGCTCACACTTTAGGTGAGTTTTATCTTCTTTGGGAAATCGGTTACCTTTTTAAAAATTTTCTGGTCGACGGTTACCTTTTGAGATAAAACCAACTCCACATGAATCTGAGGTAAATAATCCCATCGCTAATCCTTGCGGTTCATTTGAAACGGTTCCCAAAATGTTTTGGTGAGCCGCTTCTTTTCGGACAGCAGCGTAAGCCGCCTCGGCGGTTGGTAGAGAATCCCATCGGAGGATATCTCTTTTAACATAATCATATTTCCGATCAATGGCATTTAAAAATTGAAAAAGTTTTTGGTCAGACTTGATTCGGGTGTAAGTTTGAATGTCTGCTGGACATTTCATGGGATTTGGATCGATTCTTTCGAGTTCTCCCCAAATTCATTGTAAAGTGATCCATAAGTCTTCAAGTGAAGTGCTACTTTGTTTAAATTCATTTGCCTTTACATGGAGATTGAAAGTTTGTAGCTTGTCTTTTCCGCTGCTGTAAGTGACCACCAAGGCATCCCATAGTGACTTTGCTGTGGGATACTCGGTCAGGTTGCTTGCAAGTTGTGGTTCTATATTTTGTATTAGCCATGAAAAAATGACCAGATCATCTTGTTCCCACTGCTCGAATTTTCCATCATCTTGATCTGGAGGATTTGAGGTTAAGTGGGATAACAGGGCTTTTGATTTTCCGCCTATGGCAACCCGAATCATCCGGGTCCATAGAGCATAGTTTTGGCTATTGAGTTTGAGGTTGATTTGTAGGCTGTCGGATAATTTTGGATTTTGTGGTTGGGAGTTTCTGATCAGATTTGCTAGTTGTATAGCCAAATCTGTATTTGGATTATCACCTTCAGACATTTTTTTTTTGGTAAGTGATGAGCTGGTTGAGGATCTCAACACTGCTCTGATACCATGTTAAAGGATATGAAGCAAAAATAACTAAATACTTCATTGTATTTCATTCATATGGAAGTCTTACACTAAATACACGATGCTTGACCTTTTACAGAAATAAAGAACAGACTGAATAATTACAGTGGGAAACATAGAGAATCATGTTGGATCTAAGTGGAGGGAATGATGGAAACTGACCCCACACTATAAACTATTTCTTTTAACAACCTGCAATTTTCTACAAAAACACATTGACCAATTCTAAATTTACTCTTATTAATTAAAATGTTGACCTAATACGATATATCAATAAAAACAGTAATGATTCGATAACTTGAATAACAAATAGGGGTCATGCTCTATTAAATTAGTAGAGACCCCATCTTTTGGGCCGGTAGGGCTACCCAATTGGCATGAATCATTCATTGTCCTTTCATGTGAATAAAAAGTATACTTACCTTTTCTAGGAAACTTCACTTTTGGTACGATATATCGCTGCTTTGTGACTTTTAATTCACAGGATATTCATATATACTGATAAATTTGTGACAAACCAATAATGTGATTTACATAAAGTTTTTATTGAATATTTTTTCATATAAACCAGCATTGTTTTCTCTTCACGAGCTCACACATGAATGTACGGCATTCTCACATTTGAATCAATTTATATTCAATGTGAACGAATTAAAAACCTTTTATGTATATTGTTCAACTTATCTAAAACATAAATTATTATGTATAACAAAAAAACTGTTGTGCACGGATCAAGTTCCTTAATTATTAACATGTTAGAATCTTTTAAGTCCCTAAAATTATTTATCCAACACTAATATATTTTAGTGAATAATCTAATACAAAAACTTTCAAATGAATATACATAATTTATTATGTCGTCAATAACTCAATATATATGTTTCCATATAATTAATGTAAAAATGATGATAATATACTAAGGTTTGTTAATTGGTCCTCTAATATTGACTTTTAATTTTTTTAATAAATATCATAATGCATGATTGTGGACTAATGTTTATGCTATTTGTTTATCATACGACTTTATATCGCAATTTTATTTGTTATTTAAAATTGGTCAGATATTTGCTATTTAAGTAATTCAGAAGCCAGTGTAATTTTTTCTGCGGACGTCGTCCACTGTTTCGCCACGGTAGATAGAGACAAAGAGGATGGAGGAGGGAAAAGAGGCTTTGTTGTCGCCGAGGACGCCGGGAGGTGGTCGGCGGGGACGGCGGTTGAGTCGGGGGTACTCTGTGAACTCACTCAGAAGCGATTTCATAACTCGGTTACCTGATGAGGTCCGTTCTGCTGTTGATATCGAGTGTTCTTCTCCTTTAGCTCTACCGTCGAAGTCATCTGCTACGTTATCTAAAGGTTTTGCTCATATTAATCCTCAATTGTTTCTCTTTGACTTTTTAATTTATTTATCTCTGTATATTAGGTAAAAAGGAGTATTACGAGAAGCAATTTGCGACATTGAAGTCGTTTGAAGAAGTTGATGCTATAGTATCATCTGAAGGTGTGGATGAAGAAGATTTGGATGAGCAACTTCAGCAGGAACGAGCTATGAAGATCTCTAATTATGCAAACGTTCTCTTATTAGCATTTAAGGTAAATTTTCAATTACTTGCTTGAATGTTAAAACCGACTCAGTGCTACAGTGCGATCATTGTTGTTGTTACTTCTCGGATTCAAAATCCATCGAGACTCCATCTAATTATCACGTTTCATGGAGAAATTAACATTGACAATCAGTCCAATTGCCTCTGAATTGCAAGTATGTGATCGATGCATAATGTAATCGCAATTAACATCTATCCATTGATGATTATAATCACTTCACTGTTAACTTATTCTAGGGCGGACTAATTGCACATGATTACAAGTTGTTTTACTGTCTTGCTTTGAAATTTATCATTCAAGTGATTCCTGGATTTAGAGTGTTATTATCTTACCTTTGGTTCTTAAAATCTAATCCTAAAAGATGCCTAAAACTCCATAGCCAATCAAAGAGAAAAGTTTAGCCTATTAATTTAAGGCTGTGGTTCTGTCTCTGTTGATAATACAGATATTTGCTACAATAGAGACTGGATCCATTGCTATTGCTGCATCCACACTGGATTCTTTACTTGATCTAATGGCTGGTGGCATACTTTGGTTCACTCACTTGTCTATGCAAAACATCAACATTTATAAGTACCCTATTGGTAAACTCAGAGTGCAGCCTGTTGGAATCATCATCTTTGCTGCCATAATGGCCACACTCGGTATGTGTTGTAAATTGTAAAAAAAAAAAAGATTGTTTGCTTCCTGTGTACACAACTACTAATACTTCAAAAATCATTCAAAAAGTCGAAAAATACATAGTATTCTGTTTTTACTTTTTTGTTTGTTTGTAAGTGAAATGATTGTTTCTTCCTGGATCTTGCACAAATTGGCATATGTGTTTATGGTGAAGAAACTAGAAAGTTCACTTTTGAAAATTTGTAGGGTTTCAGGTATTGATTCAGGCTGTAGAACAGTTAATTGAAGATAAACCTCCTGAAAAGATGTCATCTCTTCAACTGTTATGGCTATACATCATCATGTTAACTGCCACAATTGTGAAACTTGCCTTATGGTTGTACTGCAGAAGTTCAGGAAACGAAATCGTTCGCGCATATGCAAAGGTTCTTTTTATATATTTATTTATTTTTTCCATTTCAAGTTTAACCTTCTCATTTTTGGATGATAGAATGGAATGTACCGTTCTTGAAGGAATTTGATTCCTTCCTTTTTGTTAAGTTAAGGAGGTGTTATTTTTTTCCATTCCATCATGGAAGGGAATGAAAATTTATGATATAACCCTTTTTTATTTATTCAATTTCTACAAAGCCACATCATTTTTTAAAAACATCCACGATTTTAAATAAATTATATTCTATAATCTTATTTGCGTTTTAAACTTTTAATGAACTATGTTATACTCAATCTTTTAGTTTTGAAATAATAATTCCTTCAATTATAACCAAACAATATAGGCAATAGTCTTAAAACTATACCTTCTATTTACATATACCATAAAATGTCACATCACATATGAATTTATTCTATTCCAACAGTCCGACCAAACATAACCATCGAACGTAATGACTCATTCCATTCCTTCATCACCTCATTCCATCCAAAATAAAAAAAGTAAAAATTCACATTTAAGAAAAAATTTCCTTGTTAACAGGATCATTACTTTGATGTGGTAACAAACGTGGTTGGATTAATAGCTGCTGTTCTTGGTGATAAATTCTACTGGTGGATTGATCCAGTGGGTGCTATTATTCTTGCTCTTTATACCATTATAAACTGGTCTGGAACTGTTATCGAAAATGCAGGTACTTTCCAACAACCCTAAACCCTAAACCCTAAAATCCAAATCATACTGATAATATTAATAATGATGCGATTATGTAGTTTCATTAGTGGGACAGTCCGCACCCCCTGAAGTCTTACAAAAACTGACGTATCTTGTTACACGTCATCCTCGAGTGAAGCGAGTTGACACAGTTCGCGCATACACATTCGGAGTTCTATATTTTGTAGAGGTAAATGTAATGTCACAGTCGGTTCCAATACGGATTTATTTTAATATTTATTGAAATAGGTGGACATTGAACTTCCGGAAGATTTGTCACTAAAAGAAGCGCATGCGATTGGAGAAACTCTACAAGTGAAGCTTGAGAAGCTTCCGGAAGTTGAACGCGCGTTTGTTCATCTGGATTTTGAATGTGATCATAAACCAGAGCACTCTGTTTTGACCAGGCTTCCTAACAGTGATCCTTGAGGTGAATATTTTGGTTGGATTTGTGGATGGTTTATGTAAGTATGGGGTTTTGGTGGTGAGTTTTTGATTTGTTATTGTGTTTTATTCCTTATGTCATGTTCGGCAACTAGAAAAGTGTATATCGCATTTGTTAGGATGAATCGTGTTCTTGGGTATATTTGTAGTACACCCTTTTTTGTATATTAACGAAGGGTGTTAAGAATAAGAACGAATGTGAGATGTCATGATCATGAAGTTATGAGTGATGACATTGTAATTTAGACTATGTTTGGTGTGTCACAACTAACTTATTTTTGGAGTCTTTTTACCTGACATGTTTGGCATGCTAACAAGTAGCATATAAGTTAGATTTTTAAAAAACTACTTAGACCAAGAGGAGTGGAATGGTGAAAACCTCACACAACCACTCATTTTTTACCCGTAACGTATGCGTCAAGCACTCACACTTTAAATCTTGGAAATGGTTACCACTCAACATACATAACTTATATACATACAAATATGTGTGTGCGTGTGTGTGATAGAGAAAGTGACATGCGGTGTTAGAAACCCGCACAACTAAAAACCCCACACTAAAAACCCCAAGTGGGCGGTGTCCTGTGCGGGGTTTTTTGCCATGTCGGATACCGCACACCACGGGTTGACCACTCCTGTCGGTCTTAGACCGGCGTTGCAACGAACTTTTTGAGCTTTTTAAAATTTTCCCAAATATACATATAGTAATTAAAAAAAAGTTCATTAATCAATATAACAGTTTATGCAATTTAATTTCCCAGCTAGGTTATTCGTTAGTTTTGTACCAAGATAGTTTCTACACTATCAACTAACTTTTTAGTTAGTCTACCAAACATAGCCTTACCAATGTCTTAAAAATCGGTTCGAACCGGCTGGTTGAACCGGAAACATGAGATGAGATGAAGACGGATTAATTAGAGCCGGTTTTATAGTGATTTCTGGACTGACGAACCGTCCGATTTTGGTAAAGACTGGTTGAACCAGTTTGTAATAACCGAAATCGACCAATATTATCAAGAAAATTAGTTTTATCAAATTAGACTTTTTAGCCCATTATCAAGAAAATGATGTATTCCTTTTGTTGCCACTTGCAAAGTATTTTACAATTGAAGTATGCTTTCTGTCACTTTTCGATTCTAAATTTGCAAACATGATTCAAGTTTATATTTAATTTTGCTTGTCCAAACATCCCAACAATTGAAGGTGAAAATTTAATTGAAGTCGTAGATTTATTGTGTCCAACAATTGAAGTCGTCGTCCAACATCACGTTTAATAGGTAAAACTTATGGTTATATGATTTTGAATGTATTTGGATTGATTTACAGCTTGTTGTTATGTGTATATTCAATGTTTGAACTTATTGATATCAAAATCTTGGTATATGTATACTAAAAAATAAAAATTTGAAAAAACTGGTTTGACCTTGCGGTTAAACCGGTTGAACCGAAAAAAGGGTTCGATTAAGAAACCGACTTTTAAAAATTGGGGTTAACCTTGACCTCTAGATGCATATATTAATTTCGAGACGTGTCCAACAATTGAAGTCGTCGTCCAACATCACATTTAATAGGTAAAACTTATGGTTATATGATTTTGAATGTATTTGGATTGATTTACAACTTGTTGTTATGTGTATATTCAATGTTTGAACTTATTGATATCAAAATCTTGGTATATGTATACTAAAAAATAAAAATTTGAAAAAACTGGTTTGACCTTGCGGTTAAACCGGTTGAACCGAAAAAAGGGTTCGATTAAGAAACCGACTTTTAAAAATTGGGGTTAACCTTGACCTCTAGATGCATATATTAATTTCGAGACACAATAGAATGTTCGATGAAATACATACTTGTATTGATAAAATATTTAAAAAAATGTTTGAAAGTGATAAATCGGTTATTTAATTTATACATAATGAAAGTGAAATAACCTAAACATTCATGTTGAACTTGTAGTTACCGGTTCTATGTAGAAGCACGGGATAAGAGAGACTTGGGGCCGATAGGAGCCTCCTGTCACGGGATGATCTAATTAACGTGTGCCACTTAGTATTACTTCGACTAAGTCAGGCTTACTATTATCTTGGGGATGTGGTAACGACTTTGGAAGGCAAGCGATTAAGGCTACAAGACTTCAAAGAAGGCAATGAAATAGTATCATAAGAGAACTTAAGAGTTTACAATACAACTTCGATGGTTTGGAGCAAATGAGCTCCACCCCTATTTATAGGTTACTTCCACCTCCTCAATGGAAGCTTCTAGAACCTTATACATTCATGACTATTCTAGTAGTTTCCATATGATCCTTATTTATTTACAAGGTACTATAATATTCTAGACAATTCTATGGACTCTTAAAGAAGTCTAGGACATTCCAAGCCTTTCCATGTAATTCTTGTACGATCTATCAGCTTCTCGAGTACTCCGGAATATTCTAGATATTTTCCATGATACTCCTCTACCAATCATTTCATTCGGATTCAAACATTTTTATATTCTCAAAGCCAGAAGTGAAGGAAAAAACGTGTAAATATACCAAAAACTATTATAGGACATAGATCATTCTAAATATATAAAAAACACATAAATATTTTTTTCGAGTAAAACAAAGTTTAGTTCTAAAACACAAAGCTAACAAAAAGTTTTTACAAAAGTTTGATTTTGACACTTTTTTTATTAATTAAGTCACTCCATTTTTTAATCAAATTTGACACATAGAAAGTCACGTCTCCATGCAATGTTAGCGCCACACCATAAGTGATTGACATGTCACTATGTCACTTCAGGTGACAACTAGATTAACCAATCAAATGGTCAATATTGAAACAAACTGAAAAATGTAGTGTCAAAATCGGATTTTTTTTTTGAAAACTTAGTCTTCAATGAAAAAAATAACACAACGTCAAAATCAAAATTTTGTAAAACTTAGTGTTTTTTTTTTGAAAATTTCCATATTTTATTAAATAGATTTCTATATATGTTTATATTGTTGGTGAGTTTTAAAAATGTCACATTAAACAAATAATCTATCATGTTAATTAATATTATTGAGAATCGAGATAAATTTCTTTTGCTAACCAAAAAGTTCAATTTTATAGACTATCTTTTCGACTTATTTATTCAAAGATATGTTGGATTGTGTTATTTTTTACTAAAGCCTAAAAGAGTAAATTAGACAAATTTAGTAAAACTAATACATTTAAATGAACAAATGGATCAACTTTTTAAAAACCGTGTTCAATGACTTACAACCTCTAAATCATTTATAACTATTAGATAGTCATTTTATTTGAAACTCTCGTAACTTTTCAAATATTTTAACAATGATTTTACTTGCTTCATTAATCTATATGGTTGCAAAAAGGAAATGTTGTTTTCTACCTATGACTTTAGTATTGATAACTTTTTAATAACAATAATTGTTTTAAAAGTCATATATAATTTTTTAATAATAATAAGTGGTTTTAAAATTAATTAATAATAATAGTAAAATAAAATTTAGAATTACATAACGTTATCTTAATAAAATGGTTGATATTTTAGATAATCATTATAATTAAAATTAAAAGATGATCAAATAAGTAAACTTTAAATTACTTAAACATAACAATAGCTAAAAGTAATACCAAATTGAAAATTATATTTAATATTATTCATGCGCAACTCACGAGTAGAGACCATTGAGTCATATTATTCAAAAGTGTTGTCATTTTATATATCAACTTAGTGTAAAAATTATTATTTCATAACTAATGTTATAGCCATTTTCAACAACATATATTTTTCAAAATAATAACTACATAATATTTAACATGCACAACTTGTAGACATTCATCTAGTCTAATCTATTCTATATTATAATAGAGGTCTTCCAAACTCATGTGGTTATAGATATATTGTTATCTCAAATCATATTGATTTGAAATCTAAATGATCCTTCATATTTCTTAAATTTATGGCATTTATAAATAACTTTTTGTATTGCTCTCATTTATACATATTATAGCTATATAAGTAGTATTTTCTCACAAAAAGTATCATATCTTTAAAGTGTTTGCAATGAAAAGTTGAAGATATGAGTTTTGTCTCATCAATGGTTATTGCAGGGTGGATGTTTTTGTTGGGAGAAGAGTTTTTGAGAAGAGAGGTAAAACTCAAGTACAAAGAACCTCCATTATTAGAGAAAGATATTACAAAGCAACATTTGATAATTTTTCTTGATATACCATATTTATCAAATGTATGTTGATTTCTATGTATTCTTGATATTTGTTTCTACACGTTTTTTGTATGTTTTGGTAGTGTTTGATACGTTATTTGAATACAAATGTTATAAAAGATGTTTATGTGCTATTATTTTATTAAAAAGTGTAGTGTTTATTTGTATTTTTGAATTTTAGTTGGTTAAAGTCTTGATGGAGAGTTGAAAATTTATAATTTTCAAGTAGATCTGTTAAACAATAATTCATTAGAGCTTATAACTTTTTACATATTTAGGGTAGTTTAGTAATAATAAGCCTAGACGACAAAATTTTCACAAGACATGTATTAATTTGAGTTTGGGTTCATTGTCTTATTTTTACCACTACTTAATGAACTTTTTTTATTTTTTATTTATTTAAATATGAAAATTAATCATCAAAAATATCATTCATATTACTTTATCTTGTAAACTCAAAGTGTTAAATTATGAAATATAAAACCAATTCAACCTCCTAAACTTTAATATTGATGTACATTGTTTCATAACCACTCTCATTATTTTACAAACGTAATCATCATTTTTCACAATTACTAAGACATAATACTAAAGAATATCAATAATAAGTATCATAAGTATCTATTGAGTATCATAATGGAACAAAGTCTATGTATTGTTATACTTAAATAAGTTTTAGATGAAATTTGAAGAACTTTGATGTTAAAATAATCTTTTGTTGCAATAAACAGACTTTATATATTGTTGTAGTTGTTTAATGATCTTAGTAAAAGATTTAAAAATTGTATTTTCAAAAAATTTATAAAAAAATTCTTACGTTTTTTGAGTTATAGTTGGTTAAAGTCTTAATGGAAAGCTGTAAAATTAAAAAAATTAAAACACTAACTCATTGCAATAAACATACTTTTACATAAGTTAGTTCATTACCGATAAGTATATAAAAATATTTTTAAAAGACATGTTCTAACCGACCATGAAATATATTTTTTATTTTATCACTATCTAATGACAATTTATTATTGTTTATTTATTATGATATGAAATTAACAATTTTTTGTTTTTTATTTATTTTAGAATGGATGTCCTAATTTAAGATACATCATTAGTGATAAAATTCTTATTTCATAGTTAATGACAATAACTTTCATATTTTTTAACAAAATTTATTTGTTATTATTTTAACTACATAATTTTAGTTTTTCGCAATGCACGAAAATTCGCCTAGTATACTATAAAAGAATAATTTTATCTTCCACCATATTGATTTGAAACCCCCTAAGTTTTCAACTTCCACGGTAATATATATTTAATTTATTAACTTAAATACGTTATTAAATGTAAATTATTATCATATAAATGGTTAAGTTTTTAAATTATTAATATCATATACTTAATATGCTGTTTTAAATATAAGTAAACCAACAAATATATTATTTTTAAAATAGTTAAAAAGGTTAAATGTTTTAAATATAAAACCTAAATCGACGTATCAAATTAACTATATAATATTCAAAAATTAGTTTTTATTATAATTAAAATGTTCCAAAATAAGTGGTTTTAATTTAATTAACAATAAAAATAGATAAAATTAACATAAAATTATAAATTATATTGTGTTAGCTTACAAACAATGATTGATACTTTAAATTATCATTCTAAAATTATTAATCTTAAAGTTAAAAGTAACACTAAATCAAGAACCATATTTAGTTTTATTCACATGTAAGTCGTAGATAGAAACCATTTAATCATATGGTTCTGACAACGCTTAGTGATATTACATATTTTAGTCGTTGTTGAGCTCTATTCTTAGTGAAATTATATCATATATATCGTGGTATTCTCACTTTTCGTACCAGTACTTGTTTGGAAGAAAATAATGAAAACAGGGACCAAAAGCGTGCAAATTGGAGGAAGTTTGGAGAAGAAGGCAAAATCAGGAAAATACGTACGCGCGCCGTGGAAATCAAGAAGGCGCGACGCGGATCTAAGGCGGTGGAACAAATTCAAATGCCGATAAAACGGGAGAAGATTAGTACGCGCGCAGCGGAAACCATAATTGCGCGGCGCGGCTGCATAAAATTTGCAACTATAAATAGAGGTGTTTTCAGCCGAAAACCCGAGCAAAACCCTGGTGAAAAATCGACCGTAAAGGCTCTTTGACTCCAAGAATCGTTTCAGCAACTACCTTTTTGGTATTTCGGTTTTTATGTTTAATTTCTTTTAGCTTAGTAATTAGCATTAGTGGCTAGGGTCTTTGGGAGTGACAACCACTGACCTTGAGGCATTTTAGTTTACTGTTTTTTCAGTATTGGTTACTGTATTGGATGATTAGAATTCGTTTTGGGTTTATAATAATCATTTGGTTACAAGTAATATTGGTTTTTCGGTGTTTGATGCTTGATATTGGATTTTGTTTGTTTGTTTGGTGTTTGGATGTTGTTTTGACCTTGATTGGACTGACTTCCCTTGCTGATTTCAGTAGCTAACTAGGTTAGCTTTCTAGGTTTGAATTTTAGCCAGTAACTGTTCAGTTGGACCTTAGTTATTGGTTTAGTTTATGCCTTGGTTTATGTTTGATTGTTTACCTTTGTTTGCTTCTGAATTAGAGATGTACTTCTGATTTCAGTAAGTGACTAGGTTTGTTTGGAGGTTTAGTTTAAGTTCATGTTTAGTTGGAATTGTTCCAGTTTATGTTTTCTGGGATTAGCAGTCAAAAGCTTAGGAAAAAGTCCTCTGACTATAGCATGACACTATAGTTGGTAATCTGTCACCTGACTTGACCATGTAACTCCTGCGGATCGACCCTGACTTCCACTGTGCTAAGTGAGTGTGTTAGGTTTTTCTTATTTTTGACCGCATGACGACCGCTGCGATGTTAAATTTTGGTGCCGTTGCCAGGGAGTTGTGATCTTAAGATTAGGTGATTAGTAGGAACCTTAGTTTCTGATTTTTGATGTTTGATTTTAGTTTGCTGATTTTTGATATGTGTACATCCTTATAATGGGTGATTACATGTACCCAGATCAGTATTATGAAAATTATGAAAATCCGGCCGACACCTATTACGAGGATGTTTGCTACAATGGATCATCCGATGACAATGGATGGCGGACCGATGAGTCATCTCAGCCTGAGAATCCTGCAATTTGGGCCCAACTTTGGGTACTCTAGTATAACACTCACCAAGAGCAGAAGGACCAGGCTGAATTGACAAAGCCTAGTGATATCAAGTATTTTAGGCGTTGTTGAGCTCTGTTCTTGATAAAATTATATCAAATATGTCTGGGTATTCTCACTTTTCGTGCCAGGACTTGTTTGGAGAAAAAGAATGGAAACAGGGACTAAAAGCGTGCAAAAGGAAGAAGTTTGGAAAAGAATGAAAAATCAAGGAAACTCGTACGCACGCCGCGGTAATTAACTATGCGCGACGCGGGCTTAAGGCGGTGGAACACATTTAAATTCCGAAGAAACGGGAAAAGATAAGTACGCGCGCCGCGGATTTCATTTCTGCACGGCGCGGTTGCGGGAAATTTGCAAGTATAAATAGATGCATTTCCAGCCGAAAACCCTAGCAAAGACCGGGTGTAAACATCGACCTTGAAGCTCTTTGACTCCAGGATTCCATTTCAGCAAGCTCATAATTGGTATTTTATGTTTTTGACTTCAATTTCATTTTGGTAGAAAGTAGTCTTGTAGCTAAAGTCTTTGGGAGTGACAACCACTGACTTTGGGCATTTAGGTTTCTGTTTTAGAAACATTTTGGTTACTGTTTTGTGATTGAAATTCAGTGTGGTGAATGAAAAGCATTTGGTTACTTTTAATCTTAGCTTTTCGGTGTTTTGAGTACTGGTGTTTGGTTTGTTTGATTGATTGTGTTTTTTGGATATTGTTTTGGACCTCGTTAGGACTGTTTTTCTTAGCTGAAATCAGTAGCTAATTAGGTTATTTGGTAAGCATTAAACCTTGGCTAGTAACTGTTCCATAGGACTTAACTAGTGGTAGTTTATGCTTTGCTTGGTTTGGTTAGTGTGGATGCCTTTGATTGCTTCTGAGTCAGAGATGTACTTCTGATTTCAGAAAGTGACTAGGTCATTTGGACATAGCTTAGCTTGGCTTGAGTGTTTGAGCATTGTCTCATTTGCTAGTGATAGGAAAATAGAAACCAGATCCTCCGACTATAGCTGTGACACTATTAGTTGGTAATCTCTCATCTAGTCTAACCACGAAGCTCCTGTGGATCGACCCTGACTACCGCTATACTAGTGTGTGTTAGGTTTTCTCTTATTTTTGACCGCACAACGACCTAGGCGTGTCATGAAGCTCTTGAAAAATTACAAGCTTCTTTAAATAAGATAGAGGAAAGTTGGAAATGTTCACCACCCTCTCCAGAACCTGAGGCGAGTGGTTTTTATACCAATGATAATGTGTGTGAACTTGTATCACCTAAATATGTGATGGAAGGGCATGCACCTTCGGAAAATCAAGAGACCACTGAGATGGTCGAGACGGTTGTTGAGGAAGAGGTTGTAGGTGACAATGCTACTTCTGACTCAGCAACCCTTGAAGTTTTTGAAAATGTTGATCTGGTGATGAGTGAATCCATACCATCACCAGACAATTTGGTTGAGGAGGATGTTGTGGAGGAGGCTGTAAGTGACAGTACAGACCCCAACCCAACGATTCCCAAAATTGTTGATACTATTGGGGAAGGGGGTGTAGATGACAATACCACCCCCGAACTTATGATTTTTGAAAATTTTGAGAAATTTGAAAGTAAGGATCTGGTGATGGGGGAATTTGTACCACCATCAGATCAAACCAGTCGCTCACTCTTGGTCCCGATCCACCTGTTGGACGATGATCAAGAAGTTGATGCTGACAAATTGATATTTGAAAACAATAAACATGATTTTATCACCACTCATGATCCGTTCATGAATGGAAAATTAGATGTAATCAATACCATCGATGAGGACATATGGAAGCATCCTGACATGTTGCCTTCCGATCCTATTCGATTGGAAAAACTTTTATTGGTACTACAAGCCAAAATTGCAAACTGAAGATAGCACGTGGGACACTGGCAAAATGAGATCTGCAAAACAACTACTGGGAGCAGCACTAGGCGCGCTTCATGTCAAGCCAGTGATTTTGAAGAGATATAGAAGGAAGGATCGAGCTTGGAGGTTCAAAGCTACTTCCAAGCACTCACATGAATTGATCAACAAACAGCGACCAGGCAACAGCAGGAGAACCGACAAGCCATTCGACCCAGGGAAGTTTGAGGGGCAGTGGGTCAGCGAAGGGACGGTAGTGACTGAAAAGCAGCAAGGAAAGAAGACATACGATCCACCGTAGCTGTAAAAGGAACCTTACGTCTGGCTGAAGACGTTAAACTTAGCGCTTGTTGGGAGGCAACCCATCGTGTCATAGAATAGGTTTTGTATTTCTCAAAAGTAATTAGGAAAAATATCATCATTAATTGCAGGTACTAGTGGTCCAAGGCAAGTGTGGGGCTGTGTGAAGAATTTGGAAATTTTAAGGACCGCGCCGCGGTTTGTTCATATGCGCGACGCGGGATAGTAAACCAACCCGATGCGTAGGGATTGATTTGGTGACACGCGCGCCGCGGTTTGTGCATTTGCGAGACGCGGGAATCGATCGGTCGGAATTCTTCGATAAAAAGGTAACCCGCGACACTATTCACACACACCACGCCTCGGAGCTCTGATCAACAAAAATTTCTCGTGTTTTTTCTTGCTCATTTCATTCCTACTACTACGGTACGTCATTCTAACTAGCTTTTACTTGTTAAAACTAGTGATTAGGTGGTTAATTTGGTTTATTTCTCTAAAAACTTCAAAACTTAGAAATCGCTAATGCTGACTCATAGGGTGTTTATTTTTCCAAATAGAGACCCTAGATGAGTTAGTCGGCACTTAGGCTACCTTGTGGTGTATTTGGATTGAGTTTAAACAGGTTAAAACTCGATTTGGGTTTGGATTTTGGAAACAGCCGCTCGCCGCGCCGCGCCCTTGCTCTTGGGCCGCGCCGCGGTGCGGTGGGGAAGAAAAGGACTTAATTTGCAAATTTTTTTTTTCCTTTTGTGCAGATGTCATTCAGATTGGACCACGAGTTTCTTCAGTTTCCAGAGGGACCAGCCAGCTCTGTGGAGTACCGATCGAGGAGGGATACATTGACAGGTCGCCGGGTTCTCGAGGCGACGATCATAGACAGGGGCATCCTCAGGGATGCGGGGCTCTGGGTGAGATTGAGCCGTTTTTGCATCGCACCTGGACCCACGGGGACACTTCATTTACGTGTCGGGGCTGGGATAGGCTCATGGCCACCGAGGAGGACACTGTCTACACCGAGCTCCTTCTAGAGTTCCTTTCCACTGTCCAGTACGCACCGAGGTCGACAGACCCGCGTTCCAGGCTGATACGGTTTAGACTGGGAGGTGTGCAGAGGGAGTGCAACCTCCGGGAGTTCGGGAGGCTCACCGGTATATACACGGAGGCGGACTTACAGCACCGCCACTTCACACAGTTCATGGAGGCATGTATTCAGGGGCAGCCTGAGAGGGCTGCCAACACGGAGGTTGGGCATCATTGTCCAACATTTTCTATGAGGCGGGGACCTCCAGGGAGAGCCATCTCCGTGATCCACTCCACCGTCTCATGCACCGCATCGTCTCCACCTCCATCATGCAGCAGGAGGGGGGCGAGAAGGTGTCGGGGGAGGACATGACATTTCTCTGGGTCCTTCTCGACCCCTCCAGGTTCC
Organism: Cichorium intybus; assembly: GCA_023525715.1. Lineage (NCBI taxonomy): Eukaryota > Viridiplantae > Streptophyta > Magnoliopsida > Asterales > Asteraceae > Cichorium > Cichorium intybus. Next base: position 120,190,658 of record CM042009.1, on the reverse strand, counting down.
TTCACCTCCCATTCGCCCTAGCCATCGCATTGTCCACCCGGGCAACGAGTGCGTCCGCTAGCAGTTCATTGGCCCATGGGTACTTCTTCACCTGCTTAGCTCGTTCATACAGGATCCTCACCGCCCGCACTGTCGCTTCTTTGACCGCTCTACCTCCATCTCGCACTTCGGCGCGAGCATTGGAGAATATGGGGCTGATTGAGCAGCAGCGCCCAGGACAGTTTGTGAGGGTGGCGACTGAGGCACCCCAGGACCCCCAGCCAGCATACGCCCATCCTAGAGGAGACGCAGGAGGCAGCCTGCACCGGCAGAGCCAGCACCACAGCCACAGCAGCAGGAGGATCCATCGGCCATCCACCGATTGGAGACCAGGGTCGCCAGGATGGAGGACCAGTTAGAGTTGATCGAGGAGGTGCTTCTACAGATCGCATCGGCACAGGGCCAGCAGACCCGACCATTCCCGGCCAGAGCCCATGACCATGAGGCTGGACCTTCTAGGCCACCAGGTGGCACTTGATGTATTCTTTTTCTTTTTTATTTTTTGGAATATATGTACTGTATCTACGACACACTTTTATCTTTTGCTTGTTTATATTATATTTGTTATGTTTGCATTTAATGTTTTTGTTGAGTCATGCATGTTATACCAAATGGAAAGGAGTTGTCTCAAACAAGTATGGGGTCACCGTACCCCCTCCACTTGTCTTGACTACCGGCGTGTTCACTGTTGCGCTACAACTCTAGAATGCGAAATCGAGGACCTTTTTGTTCGAATTTGTACCTGTGATACCGAGTACCAACCAAGCAATCTACCGTCCAAAGGGGTAACTCTTTCTCCCTTGTTCTAAATAAATTTTGTACAACGGGGACGTTGTACGGGTTTAAGTGTGGGGTGTGGATGGTCGAAAGAGTATTTTTTTGAAGTTTTTGCAGAAATGACCGAATTTTCAAATTTTTAGCAACTTTTTCAATTTTTTAATAAATTGTAAGTTTGAAACGAATGGTATGTGATTGTTTATAGCACTAGTATTTTTCAAGAGATACTATGTAGTTGTTACCATGCTATTAGTTTAGTCAAACAAGTTGAGTTTTAGGAGTTAGACGATTAAAGCGTTTTAGGATTGGAATTTAGGAAAGAAATGTCAATCTGTGGCCTTTGTTGTTCGAGCCGGTAGGTTTGAAAAGGGTGGCCTCGAAGAGGCATTTATGCACCTTACCACCTAAGACCGTCTGGTTTGGGATGGTATTTTCGAAAGCTCGTTACACGGAAAGCATCGAAAGTCATGGACAATTCCTTAATGGCCTTTAGAATCTGAATGAGTAAGTACACTTCATTGTGGACAGAAAATTTGTAATCAAGGGTTCTCTAGAAAGCCATGAATTCCAAAGAACACTCTGATTAGGTTTTCATGAACTATTTCACTCTAACTCTTAAGGCAATAAACTTTGAAACTGAACACAGTAAAAAATTATTTGAGTCTTAGTTAGAATTTATTAAAAACTCTCTTGCTTGGGGACAAGCAAAGCACAAGTGTGGGGTGTTTGACAACGCCTAGTGATATTACATATTTTAGTCGTTGTTGAGCCCTATTCTTAGTGAAATTATATCATATATATCGTGGTATTCTCACTTTTCGTGCCAGTACTTGTTTGGAAGAAAATAATAAAAACAGGGACCAAAAGCGTGCAAATTGGAGGAAGTTTGGAGAAGAAGGCAAAATCAGGAAAATACGTACGCGCGCCGTAGAAATCAAGAAGGCGCGACGCGGATCTAAGGCGGTGGAACAAAATCAAATGCCGATAAAACGGGAGAAGATTAGTAGGCGCGCCGCGGAAACCATAATTGCGCGGCGTGGCTGCATAAAATTTGCAACTATAAATAGAGGTGTTTTCAGCCGAAAACCCGAGCAAAACCCTCGTGAAAAATCGACCGTAAAGGCTCTTTGACTCCAAGAATTCGTTTCAGCAACTACCTTTTTGGTATTTCAGGTTTTTATGTTTAATTTCTTTTAGCTTAGTAATTAGCATTAGTGGCTAGGGTCTTTGGGAGTGACAACCACTGACCTTGAGCATTTTAGTTTACTGTTTTTTCAGTATTGGTTACTGTATTGGATGATTAAAATTCGTTTTGAGTTTATAATAATCATTTGGTTACAAGTAAGTGACTAGGTTTGTTTGGAGGTTTAGTTTAAGTTCATGTTTGGTTGGAATTGTTTCAGTTTATGTTTTCTGGGATTAGCAGTCAAAAGCTTAGGAACTAAGTCCTCTGACTATAGCGTGACACTATAGTTGGTAATCTGTCACCTAACTTGACCACATAACTCCTACGGATCGACCCTGACTTCCACTGTGCTAAGTGAGTGTGTTAGGTTTTTCTTATTTTTGACCGCATGACAACCGCGGCGATGTCAGGTTCTAATATATGTTTGTCGTATAATATTGTTCAAATTAATTGCAACTTTATACATCAACTTAGTGTAAAATTTATTATTTCATAATTAATGTCAAAGACATAATTATTTTCAATATATATTTGCAAAACTTTAAGTATATAATTTTATTATGTGTAAAGAGTGGATATTCGTCTATTATATTATAAAAGAGGAAAACTTACTTATACCTAATTAACTTGAAACTTCCATGCCTTTTTATTTTTAATAATGATTCGAATTATAAATTTTAAACTTAGTTAAAAATATAATAATTAATAATGTAACATCTTGCTACTTTTTGGTAAGTATTTATGTTTTAATCTTTGTATGATTAAAATTAGCTGTGTTGTTAAGCATGTGAGTTAGTGAGAATGTGGTTAAATAGAGATAAAGGTTGAAAACTGAGTTGATGTGTGATTAGAAATCATTTTAGAAGAACTTTTAGCTTTAAAAATGTCAAAAAAGACTCACACCTCACACGGGTCACGTGTGGGATGCAAAAACACCTTATAGACTGACAAGGGTCATGTAGAACTCACACGAGTCGTGTAGGGCATGCAGATTCTAGCAATGAAATCATACGGGCTACGTAAAAGCACACGGGTCGTGTAAAGGAAGGATATCGTCGCTATCGTTGAGCTTAGCTATGCTAAGTGTCGCAGACCCACTTTTTATATGTCAGTTTTTAGTTCAATTGGGGAAAGGTAACTACGGGAAAACTCTCTCAAAAACCTAGAAAAAGTTCTCTAACGTCTATATGTCTAATTGGAAGCCTAGAGCTTGAGGATTTGAATATTGGGAAGGTATCTTGTATCCAAGAGGTATGATTTCATGTTCTTGCTTCAAATTGAGAGTTTGATTAGCTTGGAAAGGCTAGGTTACAGGTGGTGTTGGTAACCCACCTACAACTAACAAGGTTGGAGCAAGTAATTCTTGAATTGAGTGTGTAAAAGGGTTTCTAATCCTAAACCCTAAGCATGATGATCAAGTTGCAAGCAATAGTTATGTGAATACAAGGTATTTACATATATGTGGTATGTGTGTGATGGTGTAGGTTTTTGAAAGTGCCGAGGAAACACTTTGTACCTATTGATTGTATTAGCTAGGACTATGCAGAATTACTAAACCAGGTGAGTAATCCGTACTGTATCTCTTGTGATATATGTTGATTGAGTCTTTATGACTAGGAGTTGTTTCACATGAGCCTTTGTGGCTTGAAGATTTTTTAGGCCTTAGTGGCCGAGAGATTGGGTTTAATAGCCCAATATATGCTATAGGGACCTATGTGGTTCATGTAGGCCTTAGTGCCCGAGAGATTAGGTTTAATCGCCCATTATATGTGGTAGGAGCCTTTGTGGTTCACACAACAAAGGGGGTGCGGTAAGGCTTTATGTATCGAGACCATAGGGGTTGAGGATGGAAATGGACTAAAAAGTAGATATCATGAAGAAATGTAGAGATGTGTTGTTATGAGATGAATTCTTCTATTTTTCTCTGTGTGTGTTGATATATGTATTGATTACTCATTGAGCTTTGTAGCTCATAGTGTGTGTATGTTGACCTTGTAGGTATCACATGATTAGGAAGCTTAGGGCACATAGAAGAGGATCGTAGCAACCCGACTCAGGGGAGTTTTCTTATGTTTTTGTACTCCCATTATACACTCGTGTACCTTTTATATGTAACTTATACACCAACTTTATGTTTTGTTGTGATAAATTTTATGTTTTGAAAAGTGAAATTTTGGGTGTATTTGTTTCTATGAGCTGAGTGTTACAAATAATAAGGGACTTTATAATGACTAATACTAAGTGATTTTAAAACTTTCTATCTAAGTGATATTCTATAACATTTCAACAATAATAAGCAGTTTTAAAATCAATTAACAATAATAATAAATAATACTTACATAAAATTACAAATACATCATGCCACCTTACAGCAATGGTTGATACTTTAATTAGTCATCATGGTCAAAGTTAAAAAAATAACAAAATAGTAAATTTTAAATTAATTAATCACCACAATAATTAAAGGCCAATGTCATATATCTACCAAAATGTTAAATGCTTAATTCAAATTCTAATTTTGCCCCAACCTAGTAGTTGATGTATAATATTACATACATAAGGTTCAATATTTTAACCCTAGTGTAGCCACCATATTGCTAATGTTCCGCGATTGATATTCCTTGAGAACTCTGGGGCGGGTTAATGTGGGCTGCTAAGATGATGCAATATATGAATTTTTATTTCAATTATTTTTAGTTATAATTCCTTTTAACATTCTTATTCATTTAGAAAAATAGTATGAGCTATGCGTTTCCTAAGAGCATCTTCAATGTCACACTAAAACTCAAGTTTTACACTAAATGTTACACCAAATTGCTCAAATCCCACACGAAATTTAACATTAAATATAGTATTGGTGAATAGTATAACACTAAATATAATGTTATACTATTCATTGACACTAACTATACCGTTGAAGTTTCACTAAATCATATTGAACTTATTCATTTTTAGTTTTTTTGGTAAAAATGTTAGTCTTTACTTAATAATGTTACTTATATTATTAAATTAAATAATTTAAAATACAATATATATTTTAGTAAAACACATAATCGATATATATTTTCATCGATAGCCATGGAAAGGACAATAGAAGATGATAACCGATTCTAACAAGTTCCTGTTCAATATAGATACATCAATGATAGAGAAACTCATTTGACCTATGAAATGATTTAATTCACCATCTATGAGAAAACAATTTCGATGCATAATTGTGTAGACTTTTTTTAAACATGTGTAATATTTTCAAAATATATGTGTAATCTTTATAACGTGTCTTGAATGTTGTTTAGTTTTATTTAATAAATTGATTGTTTTAATAATACGATAATTAGTTATATACAAATAGATATTTACTTGATAATATAAATTGTTAAGCTATTATAATAAAAATAGAAGTCATGTTGTGAATCCTAATAAATAGATGGTGTTTTTGAAAAATTATAAAAATTGGATGAAAAAATAAATCTAAAATATTTTTTTAATGTTAAGTATAATATAATGAGGTTGGAGATGATTTAATATTTATATTAATATTAAATATTACATATTCATATTATCTTTACTATATTAATAAGTTTATTGTAAAAATAATATTAAATATTGGAGATGGAACTTGCAAGTTCATTAGTTCATAAATTATTTAATGTTTATAAAATATTGTTCCGAGAAATTGCAAGTTTTAGGCCAACATATTGACATTGATTTTACATATAAAATGTCAATTATTTTATATAAATTAATAAAAAATTTAGACAATCATGATTATCTACTAAAAGATGAGTCGATATTTAATATTATATCTTCCATCTAAATATTACTATTTTTATCTTAACACATTTTTATTTATGAAAAATAAAGTTATTTATTACATATTCTAATTAATATGTTTAACTATCTAAATCTGAAAATACATTAAAATTAAAATATATGTTTTTACTAATTATTTTGAAGTACGTAATTAGAATGAAAAACTTTTCACATCTATAATAACTAGAATATGCTTTTTTGTAGAAAAGGAGGCAAAATAACACAGAAAAACAGAGGAAAAGAAATGGCCACAAAGGAGACGCTTCACAAATTTTATCCCTTTCCTTCTCTCCATCCATGGCTACACTTTCTCACTCCTCGTCAATCCATCCTCCATTGTCGTCCTCAACCTTCTGCTCTATAACCTCCATTAACCCCACACAATACATCCCAATTTTAAACCCTAACAAAACCCTTTTGTCCGCCGTTTCTTCTTACTCCTCCAAGCTCCATTTAATTCCTCCACAAGAACACATTTTTGACCCCATTTTATTATATACGAGTGGATTCAAACCCCCTTTGGATACTCAAACGTTTCTTGCCACAATCAGTGTTTTGGTTGCAATTTCTCTCTCACTGTTTCTTGGTCTCAAGGTTTGCCCCTCTTTTTATTTATATATTAATATTTGCTGAAATATGTTTGAGCAATTGGAGTGTTACCCATTTACGACATTACTCGGTCTGTTAGAAATGAATGCTAAATTATGGGATTTGAAGTCGATTTTTTTCTATAACTGATGTTCCAAATTGCTGCTTGCTATTAACTTTTTGAGAAAAAAAAAAAAGACAGAGTACCGTAAATTTGGTAGAACAAGTTAAAAAATGAAACATGTTTACCGTAGTATAGTAGCAATTTCATGCTAATCTAGTTTAGTACTATGTTTGAAATTAAAAGTCAAAATGCAGCCCTGATTTTGAAATTAGGATGTATGAACTTTGTTTTTTTGGGTTATGATGAATAATAGTTAATGGGTTTTATTGTAGGGAGATCCAGTTCCTTGTGAGAAATGTGCCGGCAATGGTAAGTTTTCTAATTTAATTGTGTAAACTGTAAACTTGGGAAAATTGCATTCTTTTATGTTTTGTTTAAGTCGTTTCTACTGTAAAATTAGAAAAGAGCCACCACTTTTGACATTAGGCTAAACAGAATTGTTTTTCAAAATCTGCAGAGTATTAAAATGAACTAAATTATCTATCAAATAATGTATTTTTGTATATCTAATCTTTTATTTTGTCAATTACTTTTTATCAATAATTATCTATAATTTATATATAAAAAATATATTTTTTTTTAAGTTAGAAGATGCAAAAAGACTTTGGTCCATGTTTGCGAGAAGAAGAGGACGTGCAGACCTTTTAAGGTCTGCGGTTATCTAAAAAACAAACAGTCCGTAAAGGCAAACGTCTGCACAGAGTCTGTGGGCTGCAGACAAAAGAGTCCAAGAAGATCTGCAGACAAAAAACAAACATCCCCAACTCTTTTCAAAATTATTTAACTACATTGATATTAAGGATAGGAAAGAGTTGGTGTTTAATTTGTGACTAAATCTTATGCCAAATTTGCACTTAAGGGTTTATTAATTTATTTAAATTAAGAAATTTGTTAGTAAATGTTGTTTCGATATATAAAGAAGTGTGATTTAACAATGTGGTTTGATGAACAGGTGGCACAAAATGTGTTTTCTGTAATGATGGGAAGATGAAACTAGAAACAGGCTCGGTTGAGTGTAAAGTATGCAAGGGTGCAGGTAATAAAATCGCTTTATATTTTTATAATGTCAAAAATATAAATAATGGAACCTACAATATGGATATGAAAAAAAGATGAAATGACACTATAAAGTATAAAATTCATTATGTTTGAATATTAATTTGTGCTTTTGTAGGATTGATACTCTGCAAGAAGTGTGCAGGTTCCGGATACTCAAAGCGTTTATGAGTTCGCTTTGTATTTCCGCATTTTTTTCCGGCTTTGTGAAACCTGTAAGAAGGGCTCAAATTTATCTGTGATTGTATATTTTGTTTAGCTTCTTAAAATTAAATATGGACCTAGTGGAGATTTGAAATATGTTGTAAGTGACACCTTTTATAATTTTGTAATTATATAAGTGCGTTCGAGGGCTTTTCACAATTCTTTTTGTGTGAATCTTTATAGTAAGTAGGAAGGAACATAGATGCAAAATGCATTAAACATGCTACTTTTGGCAGATTTGGAAGGGGTCATTGTAGATAATTTTTGGTATTTATTGGTATAGAATGGGTAGTGGGGTAGTATACCGACAGTTTTTTTTAAGGGTTATTTTAATGCCCAATTTTCTCTTTAGGTCAATTATCTTTTTAATTGTATTAATATGTCATTGAACTTTTTTATGAGTTCTCGTTACACATCTAATAGTGCATTTCAATCTGTTTTTTTGGAATCGGCTGTTTGATCAACGGAAGCCCCTCCACATTTTTCAATGGAGGCCCGAGTTCGAATCATCCAAGGGCAGATCGAACCCATAGGGATTCCAGGGAGAAAACTCCACTAATGGGACCTTAGAGCCTAAGCTCTGCAGGATGCAGGGATCGAACCCTGATCTCCGCCCCACAGTGGGTAAAACCCGGTGCATTTCAATCTGTTAATTCCATGATATCGAATGCCACTATTGATACAACATCAACGCTAGGTAAACGTAAATGAACTAATTCGGCCATATTGAGTGATATAGTAGATGACACGTAGGATTCAAATACTATTTTACCAGGTTGAAATCTATCCCAATGATGTAATAAGAACCTCAAAAAAAAGTTCAGTGGCTTATTGAATACAACTAAAAGATAAATGACCTAAAAAACTAGGTGTTACTGTCCCATTTTTTAATGATTGGATTTTTTTCCTACAACATCTAGTCATCTATCTTCTTACTTTTTCCCCATTGTTTGTTTAGAATGGGTCCCTTATATATGAGTGTGCTACATTTAGCCTGTTTTAGAAATTTAAAATGCAATTTTAGGCCTACACAACCAAATTCCTAACTAAGGTATTGTTTTATTGCCGGAAATTCCTAGTTTCAATTCTCAAATGATATAATATAAAAAATGCAATAAAAAACGAAAATTTTGATGAATTCGTAATTGGAGGCCCCTTGGTCTTGAGATTTGTTCGGCAGTTTAGCCAATGAGTATAGCCCTTCTCCAATGTTCCATGGGCTGGTCATGGCTCTCCTCCTTGATAACAAGTTATGCATGTTTGAACTTTGTACACTTTTTATGCTTCCATAAATGTCTAACAGTATGTTCAATCTGCAATGAATAACCTTTAAACAACTTTCCACAGTGAATATGAATATACGATTCTATACAAATCATAAGGAAAGTGAAATTAGGTAACGAAATACGTGAGGCTAATTATTTAAAATATTAAGTTCAAGGTCGGTCATTTTCATACATCATTGAAGCTAGTGATAGGTGGAACTTTGCAAAACTTGATGAATCGTCCAAAAAACCGTGTTCCTTGGAAGATGTAAGTAAGATATTTAAAACCACAAAAATACATTTTGAAAACATATCGTTTGGGAGAAATTATTCAGTCAGACTAGGAGGATAACTAGGTTCATGAACATTCAGGTATTCGGAGCTCACTGAATGGAATATACGTACGGAAATTTGAAAACCCTTATCAAGTATAAGAGATAGGGATGAGCAAAAGAACCAAAGAATTGAATCAGAAAGGAAACCGAAACTAAATTGGAACCGAATAGGGTATGCAATTCGGTTCTTGGTTCTAGCATTTGATATTTTTTTGGTGTGGGTATATTATGATTTTATCTACAAAGTTGAGGGGCATTTGTGCATATGTTACAAAGTTGTTAAAAGTCTTTTGCATTTTTGACTTTTTGCTGTACTTATCAATTCACACAATATAGTTTTCTTTTGGTTTAATGTCATGAAAACCCTATAAACTTTAGACTTTGATCTTATTTGATCATTATTATTTATTTTTGGTATTCTAAGTCTCTCAATTTTCATTTTACTTATTAAAAAGGGGAAGATTTTGATTTGGTCCCGGTTTAACCGGTTACTTAAAATTTAGTGGCATTTTCTTTTTATCTTTTTGAAGTTACAACTAAAAACTAATTGAAAAGTTAATATTAGATCTTAGAATTAACCTCCAACTTTGAGGTCATCTACCGTCCAAATCAACCTCCAACTTCAAGTTCATCTCAACCCAGATCCTTGGTGATAACACGTCGCATGTTTGTGTATGTGTTTTGCCTGCCCAAAATTGAAAAACCCAGATCGCACATGGAGTCGACTCTAGAAAGATTGTTTTAAAACATTATTAAGCAACCAAAATTTGTCGTCTCAATGGCGAAACATGAAAATCGGTCAAAATCCCCATCGAACACTTCCTCTTATATCACCGCCACCTTCGATTTGATAGCGGTGAGAATTTCATATATGTGTTCGCTGGATTAAATACAGCGGCCATGATGATTCTTTAAACCATCATTTTAAGAATCTATCAAATCAGTCATCTCGAGGTCTACTGTTTTCTCGTCTAAATGGGTAAAATCGTTTCAAGTAAGGAGCGACATCAAGATCGGGACATTCGTCCCTAATTTGGTGGAACACGTAGGCAACATATTCACTTTGACACCCTAATCACTGGGTCACACTATTAATCTGTATGTTAAATATCATCTTCTCCTTCTCATATGTTTCTGTTATCTTTTTCTTGTTTCTCTTCCATTTTTTCACGTTGAATGCTATTTCTTCTTTGTAACTCGACATTGTTACTAGCATTTTGTATATGTTTCGATGTAATTCTTCGATTAGATATAGGTTCAATCTAAATTTGTCTGTAAATGTTTAGCCACATATGTGTTAAGTTGTCGAATAGAGATCGAGAATTTGTTGTGCTTGAAGTTTCTGGCCAAGATTATTCTCGCAAACTCCACCAGATCCTAGACGACGAAGCTCTGCCGATTTCCACCCCATGAGATAATCGAATCGAGTCTCGGGTCAGCTAACAATCAGAAGTTTTTAAAAGAAATGACGAGATTTGTGCTCCTTGTAAACACTCTAAACTCGGCACACGTGGATTAGGTGGACTATGAGGACAGACTTTTTTTTGTCAATGTCCACATCAGCTAAGTTACCTATACAACCGTTAATTTTTTCACAAAATGACATTTTTAACCGGTAAATTATCACTTTAATGGCTTAGAGGGACCAAAAATTATTATAATGACAATTTAAAACCAAAACTCAAACTTTATGGGGTTTTCATGACGTTAACCTTTTTTTTCCTTACATTTCTTACTTTTCTTTTTGTTAAAACTACTACGAATGAGGAACAAAAACAAGATCAATTCTTTGGCTAAATTCTTGTTGATTTCTAGATTTGCTTTCATTAGTATCATCATTTTGATATTGCATCTACATAACAAGTGGTATCAGAGCAAGGGAGGGAAAATTGATTGAGCAGTGGTTTGTGTTCTTTTCAAGCAATCTTCAATTTCATGGTTAGTTTGGTTTTCTTGTATTGATAAAGAGGGTGAATCAAGTGTGGGTGAAGAATTCATGTTTGATTCCAGTGATTCTCTTTGATAAAGAACAATGACAAAAATCAAGTTACAAAGTCTACGTGAAATTTCCTAGGTCATCAAAATCTTCAAGGCAAGTTCAATTTATATGCAGATTATTGTTGAATTGCTCTTAGTTTTTGATTTTGGAAGATAATTGGATCCTTCCATTGTTTGGATTATTGTTTTGAGGTGGATGTTCTAGTATGCACACAAGGTGTTCGATAAAAGTCCTCTAAGAAATTGTTCTTCAAGATAGACGGTTTTTGGGTGTAAACACACTTCATGAAGTCATGGCTCCCCAAATGGTGATTGAAAAGTTCACGGGAAAGAACAATTTTAGTTTGTGGCGGATCAAAATGTGAGCGTTATTGAAACAACAAGGAATTTGGACTCATCTTGCAGGTGCCAAACTTGCATCGATGGATGATACAAAGTATATACAACAAGAAGAAAATGCGCATTCGAAGATTTTGCTATCCCTATCGGATGAGGTTCTATATGAAGTTGCCGATGAAGAGACGGCGGCGAGTTTGTGGTTAAAGATTAAATCCTTGTACATGACAAAGTCTCTCATAAACAAGTTGTTGCTCAAACAACGTTTGTTTTCATTACGAATGAGGGAAGGATCCATTCTTAAAGATCATTTGGATGAACTTAATTCCATCCTTATGGATCTTAAGAATGTCGATAGAAGACGAGGACGCGGCTCTCATCTTATTAGTCTTCTTGCCACCATCGTACGAGAATTTTGTGAATTCTTTTGTGGTTGGACGTGACACCGTCACATTGGAAGAGGTGAGGTCAAGCTTGCATTCCCGAGAGTTAAGGCATAAAGCTTTGGGAAGTGTTTCGGAAAGTCAACCGGTTGCGTTGAATGTGTCGAACCAAAGTAGAGGACGGTTCGGAAAAGGAAAAGGCAAAGGCAAAGGCAAAGGCATAGAGATCGGTCGAAGTCACAAAATAGAGGGCCAAATCCAAATGACACTTGTCACAATTGTAAAGAAGTGGGTCATTGGAAGAAAGATTGTCCAAAACTAAAAGGAAAATGGTTAAATGTAAATCTTGTTAAAGATGACTCGGGCTCCGAAAAAGACTTGGTTTTATCCACCGCCGATTGTAGTTGGGTAAGGTACAATGATGTATGGATGTTACTATGTTAGATTCCGCATGTTCTTACCACATGTGTCATAACCAATAGTGGTTTGTTACCTATGAAAAAGTTAATGCCGGGAGCGTTCGATGGCTAACGACTCTTTAAGTAAGGTGGTTGGTATTGGGTCGGTTCAAATTCGCATGCATGACGGAGTTGCAAGAACTCTAACGGATGTACGACATATTCCACATTTGAAAAAGAATTTGATTTCATTGGGAACTTTGGAGTCAAAGGGATTTAAGTACTCCGGTTCGAATGGTGTGCTTAAAGTAACGAAAGGAGCATTGGTGGTAATGAAAGCATTGAGAGAGCCGATGATGTATGTTCTCCAAGGAGAAACGGTTACCGGTTCGGTTACGGTTTCTCAATCCGAAGAAGAAAATTCAAAGTTGACCCGATTATGGCATATGCGGCTCGGTCACGTTGGTGAAAAAGGTATGGTCCTTTTAAGCAATCGGGGTTTAGTTGGGAGTCACAAGGTGGCGAAATTGGAGTTTTGTGAACATTGTGTTTTTGGAAAACAACATCGTATTAGTTTTTCAAAAGCAATTCACCAAACTAAAGCGATGTTATATTACCTACATTCGGATTTTTGGGGTCCGTCTCGAGTCCCGTCACTTGGTCGGGCTCGGTATTTTCTTTCTATTATCGATGACTATTCAAGAATGTCATGGGTTTTTATTATGAAGCACAAAAGTGAGGCGTTTGAAAATTTTAAGCATTGGAAGATTCTTGTAGAGAATCAAACGGGTCGGAAGAATAAAAAGCTTTGCACAGATAATGGCTTAGAATTTTTCTAGAAGGAATTTGATGATTTTTGTAGAAATGAAGGTATTGCTGGACATCACACGATTCGAAATACGCCACAACAAAATGGGATAGCGGAAAGGATGAATAGCACTTTGTTGGAACGGGCTCGGTGTTTGTTATCGAATTCTGGGTTAGATCGAAGTTTTTGGGCCGAAGCGGTCAATACAGTTTGCTACTTGGTGAATCGATCTCTGGCTACCGCTATTGAGTGCAAGACCCCGATAGAGGTATGGTCAGGAAAACCGGCGGATTATTCGAATTTGCGGGTTTTTGGGTGTTTGGCTTATTATCACGTTAATGACGGGAAGTTAGAACCGAGGGAAAAGAAAGGAATGTTCATGGGATATGGTGATGAGGTAAAGGGTTACCGTATTTGGTCGCCATCCGAAAATCGGGTAATTTTGAGTCGTGATGTAACGTTTGATGAAAGTTTTATGCTTCGTGCAAGCATGGAGAATGTTTCGGTAAATGTGAAGGACAATGATTTAGATTGGTTTTTTGAAGACGATAGTTTTCATGACAATCCTAACGATGTTGACTACCAAAACAACCGCGAAACCGGTGACCGAAACAGCCAAAAAGATGTTGAAAATGGTGTTCGGGGCTGCCCAACAGTGCAATCGATCCAGCCCTGTACGATAGCCCGCTTGTGGTCCAAAACAGCCCAAACAGTGCCCAATATTTGTCACATAATAACCCTAACAGCCAGATTTTATGGTACAAAATAGTGGGGCCGAGACACTTGTGCAAGGTGTTTCTTGTTCTCAAGGTGGAGGCGAGACCCAATTTTATTCTATAGCTCAAGATAGGCCACGAAGGCAAATCAATCCACCTATTCGGTATGGTTTTGAGGACATGGTCGCTTACGCGCTATAAGTAGTGGATGAGATGGAAGCTTGTGAACCGGTTACTTGTTGGGAAGCAATTGTCTCAAAAGAAGCGGGTTCAAGGATTGGGGCTATAAGTGAAGAAATCAAGTCGCTTCTTAAAAACGAGACATGGGATCTCGTAAAATTACCAAACGGTAGACGGGTCGTGGGGTGTAAGTGGGTTTTCAAAAAGAAAATCGGGTTACCGGGTGCCGAATCAACTCGTTACAAGGCCCGGCTCGTGGCAAAATGTTATAGCCAAAAGGAAGGGGTCGATTACAATGAGATTTTCTCACCGGTAGTTCGACACATGTCTATTCAGGTGTTACTTTCTTTAGTAGCACATCACGACTTAGAGTTGGAACAACTTGATGTAAAGACTTCTTTTCTCCATGGGAGTCTCGATGAAGAGATCTATATGAGTCAACCGGAAGGATTTTTTGTGCAAGGCAAAGAAGATTGTGTTTGTCGATAACATAAATCGCTTTATGGGTTGAAACAATCGCCGAGGCAATGGTATAAAAGGTTTGATGAGTTTATGGTAAAACATGATTTTTTGAGAAGCTTGTATGATTGTTGCGTTTATCACCGGAAAGTGAGTGATGGGTCGCAAATTTACTTATTTTTGTATGTTGACGATATTTTGGTGGCGGCGAAAAGTGTTGAAGAGGTTAAGAAGTTGAAATTACTTCTTAATTCCGAGTTCGATATTAAGGATTTGGGCCCGGCTCGGAAAATATTGGGAATGGAAATTGTTCGAGATCGTAAGCATGGGAAACTTTTCTTGTTACAGAAAAGTTACATTGAGAAGATTATTTCCCGGTTCGGTATGAGTTTAGCAAAACCGGTAAATACTCCTTCGTCGGCGGGTTTTCGGGTTTCAATGGCGTGTTCACCCAAGACCCAAGATGAGGTGGAGTTTATGTCCAAGTGTCCTTACGCAAGCGCGGTCAGAAGTTTGATGTATGTGATGGTTTGTACGAGACCGGATATCGCTCATTCGGTGAGTGTTGTTTCACGATACATGGTGGATCCCGGGAATGAGCATTGGGTCGTGGTAAAAAGGATTTTTCGGTATCTAAAGGAACTTCTGATGTGGGTCTCATTTATGGAGGAAACCGGGAGTGTTTTGTTGCCCGGTATTCAGATGCCGATTATGCGGCAGATTTGGATGCTAGAACGTCGCTTACGGGTTATGTTTTTACGGTTGAAAATTCGGTAGTGAGTTGAAAGGCAAGTCTTAGAATTGGTGGCTTTGTTTACAACCGAAGCCGAGTATATGGCGTTAACGGAAGCGGAAAAAGAGGCAATTTGACGAAAAGGGTTAATTAGTGATCTTGGTATTAGTCAATATCAAACATTGGTTTATTGTGATAGCATGAGTGCTATATGTTTAGCCAAAGACCAAGTGTTTCATGACCCGACAAAGCACATTGATGTCTGGTATCATTTCATTCGGTCCAAGACGCGAGTGAAAGCGGCGAAGATTGGAACTCATAAGAACCCGGTGGATATGTTGACAAAATCGGTCCCGGAACGCAAGTTTCGACATTGCTTGGATTTTCTAAACATTGATAGTTGGAGAAACGAGGTGACTAAGTAGAAAAAAACATGGTGGTGATTTGTGGGTATATTCTGATTTTATCTACAAAGTTGAGGGACCATTTGTGCATATGTTACAAAGTTGTTAAAAGTCTTTTGCATTTTTGACTTTTTGCTGTTCGTATCAATTCACAGAAGATAGTTTTCTTTTCTTACCTTTCTTACTTTTCTTTCTGTTAAAACTATACAATTGAGGAATAAAAGCAAGTTCAATTCTTTGGCTAAATTCTTGTTGATTTCTAGATTTGCTTTCATTAGTATCATCATTTTGATATTGCATCTGCATAACATTTGGGTTCAATTTTTGCAGTTCTAAGTCGGTTCGGTCTGGTTCCGGAACTGATCTCATCCCTAACAAAGAAAATTAATCATAGAACCAAACCAAACTGGACCGAACCAGATCCGAATGGGAACTGATATGCCCTTTTGGTTTCGGATTCCGTTCCACGATTTTGACAATTTCGGGTTCGGTTCATTCGTCATCCCTAATAAGAGATGCAAAAACAATAAGTACTACCAACAAAATAGAATATACATGTATGAGTAAAGCAATGCAAATTTGCACTAATAGCCATCACCTTTCCACGCAAATTAATTGACATTACAACCCCAGTAAAATGAATTGTTGAACAAATATAACAGCAATGCTACATCACCAAATTTAACAAGCATCCAATGACCAACAAATCACAATTACACAACCTATATAATTATCCAAATGAATTAATAAAAAAACAAATATAAATGTGTAGCCTACCAACCAACAAGATGTGGTGAATGTAATACACACCGGTGGGCAGTGGTTGGTGGGTAAGGAGGACAACCCTGCAATGGGGTCGGGCTGAGTAGGAATTTGCCTTTTTGTTCTCCTCTTGTTCATTTCATCCTTTTCTTCTTCCTTTGGGCATCTGCATAGAAAGTCACTCTCCTATTTCCGTTGTTTTACATTTCTATGAAGACAATGTTACAATTTTACCCTTGAAGAGAAAATTTCAGCACATTGGTTTTCATCCCCACGTTTCTATAACGCTCACCAATAACGGATTTTTGAAAATTCTAAACGTTGAGCTATGCTGATTGTTGGTGATTTTCGTGTCACTAGCCATTTTATGTAATTGGAATTAGCATGAGTGCCAAATGTGAATTAAAAGTGTATTTAAATACAAGTTAGGTGGTGTGGAGTTACACTTGTATATAAGACGAGTTTGATCCTAAACATGACGAAATGCAGGGATCAAGGGGGTCATACTCCCTTAGAGGGTCAAGAGGCTTCGCCATTTGCAAGGTCCACGAGGTACAGCCCTGGGTGGTGGTTCCACTAACGTAATCCTTCGAATAAGGATTAAACTGGTTAATAAGAGAATTGTTATTACACAATCACATTGCTGGAGGTAATTCTCAATAAGTTCAATTAGTATGATTGTTTTCCAATGAGCACTCATATAAATCCAAGTATGAAACTAATGCTAAATACAAACAATCATTTTACACAACTAGAATACTCTAAGGCCATTGGTTGTTTGATGTACGTCATGACAAGCACTCACTCTGATGTTGCTTAAGTTCTAGGACGGTTGAGTAGGTATACTAGTAATCCTAACACTCAACATTGGCAAGTTGTTTAAAGTGTATTCAAGTATTTCACAAGAACCATATATATTGGTTTGAGTTACTTAAGATATCCTTTGCTTTTAGTAGGGTATTCAAATACAAGTTAGGCATCCAATATGGAGGATCATTCCTCTACTAATGGTTGGGTATTCTTTCTTGGAGGGGGGGGGTGTCATATCTTCAACATATAATAAAACTTTCACTATAACCTCAATAATGGCATCTAAGTTTGTTGTGTTATTTGTCGATGGTAAAGGAGTAGAGTGGTTAAAGAGCTTAGTTTATGAGATTTCATTGTGGTCAAAGCTGATTGCATCAATTTTTATCCATTATGACAATGTTGCAATTTTGGCTAGGAATATTAATGGTTTAGACACTTGGGTGTTAGACATAACATGATTAGAGGATTAGTCATGAATGTGTGATATCGATTGAGTTTGTAAGCATGCAACATAACTTGACAGATCAGTTGACCAAAGTTCCGACAATAAACTTACTCCATAAGTGTGTAATTGGGATGGGATTAAAGTCCATTTAATTTTGTAATGATGAGACACCTTGTTCCCCTATAATATGACATTAGGGGATAAATTTAATGCGAAAAGCTCATACTTATATATTGGATAGAATCATCTCAGTTATGTGTTCGGTTATTTAGTTGGTAATAATGCAGTTTGTTTTATTATTAATTCCTTTAGAAAAGTGTATTGTAGCCTTGTAGGTACACAATGTAAAAGAGTTACCTATTTAATTGTGAAGTGCAGTCGTACTTCAAATGTTTAGGACTTCGCCTTTATACAATCATGAGAGGATTAATTAGGACACATGACATTATAACTTTGTCAAGTTTATATCCTCTGGATTATTATAAAAAATTTGTATGTATTTTTATGTTCAGGTATTCAATTTACGAGTTCAATGCTTTGGATACCCCGATTCTCAAATATTTGGGATGTGTAAAATTCTAACATAAAAGCTCAACCAGTTTGATATAAATTCATTTATGTACAAGTTTTTGTTTGTTTAACTATTTGTGTTAATTCGTGGGTTCAACTAAAATGGGGGAGGATTGTTGGTGATTTCAATGTCACCGTCAATTTTTTTGTAATTATTAAATAACACTAGTTCCAAACGAGGACTAAAACTATGATCTTATACAAGATAGGTGTTACGGAGTTTACACTTGTATATAAGGCGAGTATGATCCCGAAAATGATGAAATGCAGGGGACAAGGGGTTATGCGCCTTGCGGAGTTAACAGGCGGCATCCCTTGTAGGGTCTAAGAAGAAAAGCGTTGAATCTTGAAGGACACTTAAAACAAAAATTAAACTAAGTATGGCAACGAAAACAATAGATAAAATCATCAAGATTTCCACAGATTCATGTTTAATGAAAACTTGCAACAAAAGTAATCTACAAGAAGGTTTGAAATTTTTGTGTACCTCAAATCGGTTCTCTTGTGATGTTCTTGGATGATCTTGAAACCCTAAAGGAGAGTTCATTTATTGGTTCATAACCCAAATAAAACAATCTATGAAATAGCTTGAAAACTTATTCTTCTCCAAAGTTGACCACACAATACTTCGTTTAGGTTTATATCCACAAATCCTAGTTTCTGTGCTAGAGCTGTTGAGGAACAAGAGGGAGAGGAGAGAGAGATAATCATGAGGGAAGAGTTGAGTGGGAAAAAGGGTGTGCCAAGGTTTCTTTATATACGCAAACCCTAATGTCAATGTGTCCTTCAAGTAATGTATAAATTCTAAGATAATTACATGTAAATCTTAATTATAATTATGAATATAATTCGAATATTACAAATGTAATAATCGTCACCAATTTTGTCTTCCAATTAAACCATCATATTAATGATAATAACAAACTAGTCCCTTTATTTATTTTTCTAGTTATTTTAGATTGTACTTTATGTGCAACCTAATAAGCCTATGAAATTTCGACAACTTGTTGTGTCAGTGGGTATACTTCCAACATGCTCCCACTTCCACATGACACAACAACTTTATGACAACGTTAAGAATGGTACCACCTCCCCGAAAGTGAGCTTTGGGTTTTTTGTCCGATACAAGTACTGAAATCAAAACCCAGAGGTATGAATCAGTCATATATGTAAGTTATCAAACATCCATTTTTCTCAATCCTATATGTAAGTAATCAAACATCCTTTTTTCTCAATGTCTAGATTAACACAAAAAAGGAACATTTTCAATTTCAAAAGGTTGAATATTATTTTTATCGATACAGATCCATGGTGACCAACAAATATACTGCATAATTGATCCAATATCAATCCAGTTTGAGCATGACCATGCATTTAGTTAGAAGGAAAAAATAGACATTGACTACATCGAGGGACTCAATCATATATATTATACCATATGTTAGAAGGAAACTAATAGACATTGACTACATAGACATCATCCACTCCTTATACAACACATGAAAATTCCTTGAATGGTTGCTAGTTACAGACAATACTGGAAAATTTCACAACATAGTAAACTGTGTATTAAGAATCTTATGCATCTTCAGTTTAAGAACATAAGATATTACCATCTTGGAATTAATTGTGATATGATCGATGAAGCAGTCTCTATATATCGGTTTCTCCAATACTCTATCTCTATCAAGTACATGTGAGATTAGTTGCATCTCAATGCAATATCCATCTATATAGGTAATCAACTAACTCCTCACATCAATCTTAATTCACTATTTCCTTCCATGAAGAATGACTAACTATGAAGATCTTGAATAATCTAGTATCCAGGGAAGTTAAAAAAAATGCAAATAGAACATAGTAATGAACTAATGAAAGTAATTACTCCTAACATATATTAAGATCGAAACATAGTAATCATTATGTAAGAAAAAATGCATAGTCTATGAGTTCTTCAATCATCAAATCAACTAAAATACACTCAAGTCAATTTATTTGCAAATCTAATGCCTACCGTTAATGTGAGAAATATGCTTGGTCCGTGGCATTGGTTTAGTGAATGGATTGACCAAGCTTCTGTCCGTTGCAAATATACTAGTAATACTTTTTGTTTAATAATATCACGATTCCTGATCATGAACATGGATCATATTTATCATTTTGGTATCTTGAATTAGTATAACTTTTTAGTCTGAGCACTTCTTCACCACCATATATCAAGAAATATAATTTGTTATTTTATTGAGAATGTCTTGACTACCATACAATGAGCCTTGTCAAGATTGGCTTGATATTAAATTTTCATGCTCAAGGGATATGACACATCTTATCTATGTATATTCTCTAGCTTAAACTAATAAGGTGTTTAAATCTATCTCTATAGATCTTGATGCCTAGTACGTGTGCTGCCTCTCCCATGTCTTCTTTAGAAAAGCAATCCCGTAGCCAAGTTATTTTAGTCTTTGTAGATTAGAGATATCACTTCCCATGAGTGGGGGTTGCAACTAGGTCGTGTTTAGGTTGGTGAATCGTGGGTTGGCAGTTGGTGGATCAAATAATAACCCGAACACGATCCGTACAATTACACGTGTCGTATGGTTCAATACTAAGATGTATCTGCCAAACATGAACATGACCCGATCAACCAATATATTTTCCTTTATTTTTAATCAATAAAGCTTATATTCGCAAAGCATCCAAATTCAAGTATACCACCACATTTAGGATTCCATAAACAAAGAAACATCCAATTCAAGTATTGATACGAAAAGAAGTTAAAATGTTCATGTAAAAGAGATATGGCTACAATTTTCACTTGTCCCAAAAACAAATTCCTTTGTCACTTCTCCAATACATTTTCTATCCAAATTTTCTTCATCATAATAGCTCCAATTAAAACAATATGCAACGTTAAATTTATTACTTCTTGAAACTTGAAAATTACATAAGTATAAACTCTACAATTGGTACTAAAAAACTCACCAAACGTTAACTTAAAGTTTATGTTAATTTGTGACCTTAGTTTTGTCTTAGTCAAAGTTCATAGCCATTATGTTTTGAGTTAGTTCTTCAACATCAACATGTGAATTTACTGCACAAGGAATAGAAAAAATGAATGATCAATACAGCATAGTAAGCAATATAAGTAAGCAATAAATTATAGAATACTATCTTTTTCTCTAAACAACAATACTACAAATTAAAGCTTCCACAATCATTCGCATCATCAAACTTCGATAATGATCCAAAATTCTTCGATCGAGATTAAATGCTGATTTAGATTCTACTATTGAAACGAGAAGATAAAGTGTATCCAGAAAAAAGTATATCCATAGTTAATATAGCTAATTCTAGATACTTATATGGTTGAGCTTTCCAGAACTCAAGCATGTTAATTGAATAAGCTCTTTTAGCCCTTGGCTCTAAAAGGCATACTTGAAATAGCATTTTCTTAGTCAAACATAAATAATCATCATTATGGTATTCTTCAAACTCCTATTTTATTAGATGAAATATGAAAATGAATTAGTATGTGCAAAAACCTATAAATTATAAAGAAAATTTAATGAAAATTTGATTTACCTCATGAATATTGTGACTAGGGCCTCCCTGTCCAACATTACCTTGTGAAGAATTAATTTTATTATTTACTTTAAATGATGACGTTGAGGCTGATGATTTTTTTGAAGTTTGCATGCATTCATAATAAAGTGCGAAAAGGGAATCCTCAACCATCTTTAATTGTGACAAACCTTTGCCATAGTGCTTTTTATAGCTAAACTTGACAAAAATAAACTTATACCGACGATTAAATACCATGGCTATAGCTAAAAAATGTTAAAATAAGCCCAATATTTTTTAAAGGTATTCCACATTTTAGTATCTACTTTTTTCATATAAGACTCGAGACTTTCCGGCTCTATAACCAACTTCAAATGTATTCCAATGATTTAAGGGAAATACATAGTTGAAGTCGGATAAAGTGATTCTGAAAATTGAAAAGCCGTTTCATTAAACACCTTAAAAAGCTATATATTTTCTCAATTTTTTTTTCATTCATCATTGGATAGAGAGCTCTAAATGTTAGAATCACTTAAGCTATGATGAAAAAAGACAAGACGATCTTAAGTGCATAAGAAAGAATCCTATAAATGGAATTCCACGAAGTATGAACATCATGCATTAAAACTTTTTTGGCGTCTAAGATATTGTGAGTAACATTGAGAAAACTTGTCTTTTCTTCCTAAAGATCTATTAACATATTTCACACATTCTCTATTTTTTTAACATCAATTTGTTTCAACCCATCTTGAACAATTAGATTAAGGATATGATCACAACATCTAAGACAAATTTTCTTACCATTATATACCAAAGAATTCATCAAACAAAATTGAATCCTAAGCAACTAAGCACAAACATCATAGGAATAAGTATTATCCAATGTTATAGAAAACAATTTCTTTTCAATTACCAAACTTTTTAACAAGCGACTTATCTTTTAAGCTAAAGCAACACCCATATATGGAGGAGGCATGTTGGAAAAGTTCAAAATTCACTTTTGTAAGAGCCAATTGCTATGAACATAGTAGGTAGCCAACTACAAAGAAAAAGAAACATATTAAATATCTACTATCAAATTATAAATTTGTGATGTAAAAGGACGAAATAATGAAACATAAGCATCCATACAACACATATATGTTAAGCCAACTAAATTAATTGAAAGAAAAACATAAACCTCCAACATATAAAGTCTCCATTCAAAGGAACAATAAAAGAACCTATTTAGCCTCAATAAGTTTGATTTGGCACCAAATGATTTTGGAGATTCTAAATGTGGGAGAGGAAGAGACATATGGCATCGGTTCTGGCGGATTTACTTAGGGCATAAATTCTGGAAAATTCAAAAAATGTATCCACCTATTTAAAGAACCAATGAAATAGGAATCAACGCTACAAAAATTTACATAATACTTGCACATCACATATATATCTTATAACCTGATATATTTAAACAAGTTGTCGGGTTGCCCCGCTTAAATACCTACATACCAACATGAACACAACCCGTTATTTACATTAGTTACATAGGTCACCCGAAAATGACCTGAACCTGTTTAAGGTAAACGAAAACCCATTTATTTTCATTTTGGGTTCATGTCATGTTTTATGTCATGTTGATAATAGTCACCCCTAACCATGATGAGTATGTCATATAAGACAAGGAATCCTATAACGCTCCCACTAGCCCTACAATATATACATCCTTCATCTTCACTATTGACAAAAAAAACTCTTATTTTTTTTTCATCAAAGAAAATATTTCAGTTATGCGATCTCCATTTGTGTCAATATATGGCCCTCTAGAGCTTACACACTCTAATGAGACGCTTAAGATGTAAAAAACTCTCAAGTTTCTTCATAAAAACATCATGATTAAGCTTTTCATTTAAGAAAGTTGTTTTAATATCTTTTTTGCCATATTTCACAATCATGAAATTCTGCTATGAAAATCACTATCCAAATAGATTTTTTAACATAGCCAATATTGGAAAAGGTTCATTGCAGTCTACATCATGATTTTATGTGTAACTTTTTGTGTCTAGTCTGATTTTACATGTGTGTAATTGGCCATCCATGTTAGTCTTCTTCATGACCACCCATTTTCACCCAACTGTCTTATAGTCAAGTGATTATTCAACTAGGTCCCATACATGATTATTATATATGGATTACATCTCCCTTTTCATAGTCTCCTTTCTATTTAGCAGACGTATAGCCTGCCATGGCTTTTTGATAGCTGGTAGGTTCATCATCAGATATAAGTAGCCCATTTCTTTCTAGTACCTAACAAACTCTATCAGACCTATGAACATGTGGCGATTCAATACCAATTTCCTCAATTACTTCTTGCTAAAGTTCAATAGATACGATAATATCTTCTTGAGTACTAATGCCAATATCAAGTTCTTTGTTCGTTGAATATTGAATCAATTTAGCTTCTAATGGCCTCAATGTATGTCATATCCTATTTAAGGAAGAATAGTAGGATCCAACAAAATAACATTTCACTGATCTAATCCTAATTTGTATTGAGCTTCACCATGAATATAAACATCACGACCACAAACTTTTAGCTATGCTAGTGATGGAACATTAATACTCTACATAGTAGAGGGTGTTTTGGAAAACATTTTTTATTATTAAAGGTTTAGAACTTCCATAACGACTTCCAAGGCATGATCCTAGAACTGATCAGAAGCGTAGTACGACTCATCACCGGGGAACAAACCATATCCATCAATGTTTGGTTTCTCCTAATGCCTTCATGTTTGTGTTGTGGTGTCCTAGGAAGAGTTAATTATTAAATAATCCCATAATTCCTTAGATGGTTGCAAAATTCTTGATTAAGATACTCACCACACCTATTGCATCGTAGAATTCTTATATTTTTTTATTTAGTTGATTCTAACCTCTTGGAATGTCTTAACACCTCAAAGGTTCAAAATTATGTTTATTTGATAAAGATAATCATAACCATTGAAATTACTAGTAAAGGTCTAAAAGCGTCTTTAACAGTATCTCATGGTTGATCTAAATGGTCCACTATGTTAGTGTGTACAAGATCCAACGGATACTTGACCCATTCACAATTATTTTTGAATGGCAATAAGCTCTTTATAGGACTTTGGTCAAATGATTCTCAAAGCCCATCCACTTGGATTTATGTGATGTGTTTCTTGTTTGGGTGGCCAATAAAACAATGACGCATATATGTGTTATACAAACCACAAATGGATTTTCTTTAATCAACATTAAAGATTAAACCATTGTAGCTTTTTATGATTATAATATTTTTATAGATTCCATGACAAGGGTTTGCTTTAAAATAAAGAACGCCATTTTGATAAACTAAAATAAAAACACATCAGACTTATTGAATGTGTTATTAAACTAGTTAACCATGTCATTATTAACCTCCTTTCTACATCTTACACCCTACAAGGTCTTTCATGATCTCAACTCGTTCATGTCTTTCCATCTTTAGAAACATGGCATTAAGCCGGTTAACCATGTTATACGCACCAACATGTTCTATTTTTTGGAGCTCACAAATCTCGATGGCTAACATGAGGTTTTTCATGTTCGCATAATTCTCAAGTTACAAACCCTATAACCTTAACCATAAGCAATAAGTCATAAGAAATAACCCATAAGCCATAATCACAAGCCCAGATCCTTATAGTTGATGCCCATAACTATTAAGTCATTATTCCCAAGCAATAACACATATATACCACAAACCTTAAACCGTATACCCTAAACCCTATAGCCTATACCTTCAACCATGTACCCTTAACCATAAGTAATAAGTCATAAGGCATAAACCATAAGCCATAATCCTCAAGCCTCAATCCCTATAGCTTATACATATAACTATCAGGTTGTTGGTCCTAAGCCATACACCATATGTGCCACAAACCTTAAACTGTATACCATAAACCCTAAACCTTATAACATATACCCTAAACCTAATAGCATATACGTTAAATCCTGTTCCCTAAACCATAACCAACCCCTCCCCATATTCCTTTCGTTTTTCTCCTTCTTGTGGTGAAAATGCTTTGTGCGGGTACCTATTACATTTTTATCAAGTTGTATCTACTTATACAATTAAACAATATTAAGCTTATTTATGGGGTGAGGGGTGTTGGGTGATCATGTTCTAGTTATAGTTTTTGGCATAACTAAATTCATTAACCGATAAAATTTAATTTCATGTTTATGGTCACGGTTTATTTACATGATTAATAATGTGTTTTCCTTGAATATTGAGTATAATGTTAATGTTACAATCCATTGTACTCCTAAAACTTAGTGGTTCAGTGCACTAGAGATGGCTAATGAAATCCCTTTCATTCCCTCAAAATCCAAAATTAAAATGGTTTTAAAATACTCAAAATTTTCAATTCCCTTCAAATCAACATTTCAATGCATTTCATGGCATTAGTCCTTAAATGATTTACCATTTTGTTATCATCGTCAATAAGGTTTCCATAACCCATATTAGTCATTGTTATAAATATCTAGTATTGCAATTGAAACTATTTAATCAATTGCTAACAGAGAAATGTTATATGATGTTTGTATTGAAGATGAAATCGAAGTATTGATTTTGAAAGCAAATATCATACATCCGACAACAGTTTTAATAGTCATGACAGTAAGAATAAGGGAATGGAACTACATAATCATGAAATTGGCAACCTTTTACATCCTCTTAATAATAGAAGTTACATGCGTGTGTGTTTGAATGGTTTTTGTCTTATATATTTTTAGTTAAACTAGAAGAATTAAACCCCTTTCTGTGTATGTTTATAGACCTTTTAATTTTAGAAGCAAAAGCAGAGAATGGGTAGCCTAAGGAGCAGTGCAAGTTGATCAATAACAGAATGCTGCAAGATGAAATAAAATACATGTTAATGGTTAAATAACTTACCCAAAATACATAAGGCTGGGAGAGATCTGGAGGCAAAAAAACATATTGTAGAATTTATAATCTAGGTTGTATGTATGGTAAGTATAAAGCAGAGTTTGCAAGTTTTTTGAATGACTTCTGAGTGAAGTGTACAGAGTGGAAGAAGATGATACGTGAATCGAGGGATAAGCAATGGGATGAAATAAAGGTATACATAATGTAATTTATATTTAAACTCGGAGACATTTTTATTTTGATTGGACATTTAATATTCGATGGAATTTAACTAACATACAACTTGTTGTTATTGCAACAATTTTATGTAATTTATGAACGTGCAAGAAAAAAAAATCATGTCGTGTCTTGCTACACTTCTAAAATATTATGCATGTTACATATTTCCAAAATTAAATAGAACAAGGAAACTTGACAAAATACCAAAACGGTATGTACAATTATTCTACAATTTGAATGGGATACGTATTTCAAATATGTACAATCTATATAAATAGCGACCATCCTTAGAGATAGCCGCGCTAACGACTGTTAACAGGCCCTTTATAATTCTATTGTGGCTTGATCTTTTTAATCAAACATTTATTGGAATGTTTATAGATGTATGAGTTCTGATCAGGGCTGTTGTGATACAGCTAAACCTATTAGGCAGGATCCTGATACAAGAAGCTCGTGAATTTTGTCATACCGATCCGACCCTTGTGAGTAGTTGCTTTATGCTTATTATTATGAGATGTGTTGCAGATGAGTAGCCTACTGCTGAAAAAGGAGAGTTCCATGAGTTTTCATGGAGTTATTCAATTTCATGCATTATAACCAAGTTATTGAGTTTTACTGATAAACGAGTTATAATGTGTTTGATCACACTGAGAGGCTGAGATAGCCATTTGAGAATGAGTTCTATGAGATATCGGGTGTTACAACCTGACCAATCATTAATTACTCACTGAGCTTGTGTAGCTCATAAATTGTTGATGTTGTGTTATAGGTTCTCGTGGCAGTGATCGTGGAAAGTGGACCATGGAGGGATAGCTAAAGATGGACCTGGACCTACCCTTGTCATACATTATGGACTGTAGTTTTGTTTGACCAGGTTTCAGGAGACATGTAGTTGGACTTATGCTGTGTATAGACCTATACCTAGCCTATGCTTTTGATGTACTGTTTGTAAAACTAGTTACTCAGTATTGAGCTACACCAGTAGTTATGTGATTGTTTTGTTAACTCTATGATGTAACTCATTTTAGTTTCTTTGGTCTCAATACTCTTTTATATTGCATAACCAACTAAACTTTCAAAAATAGCACATATACTCATTACATGCGCTCAGAGGGATAGCTTCATAGGGACCATTTGGACCTCTCTGCCTTATTAGTTGGAGTTTAGGACATACTCTTTAAAGTCTAGTTTACTCAAACTTCTGCTCTGATAACAACTTGCAACGCCCGGTGTCTCACTTCCAAATTACACCTTAATTTAACTCGAAACAATCACATGTTTAAAGGTGTAATCAAAAGATGAGTAACTAGTCATACAAGTAGTTACCAAACAAAAGCATACAAATACATGTCCTCCGTGTAGCCTGGTCACAAAAAAAGTCTAAAACATGCAAAAGTCCATCATAGTCCACAGTCTCCTATCCCTCTCCTCTTCCCACTGTCACTACCACTAGCACCTGCAACACAAATCAATATCCGTGAGCTACAAAAACTTAGTGAGTAATGTAACACCCCATCTTTCAAACACTTAGAATGGTGTTATCATTTATAAAAACATTTTGAAGTAAAATTTTGTACTTTTAAAAACTTTTCTCATGACCTTAAATCATGTATTTTAAAACTTTGGTCCAATAAAAAAATTAAGTTTAAAAGTATTTAACGAACTTTGGGGGTTACAAACTCAGATCATAACAACCATAGTAAAGCCTTAAACATCTCAAAGATAATGTTTCACAATTACACAATAATTCTACCGAAAGTTCGGCATGAATTTTGGGCTAAACAGATAAAATCCATACTGACTCGACTCTCAAAAGCAAAATAGCCCAAAGGCATTACGGAGCATAGAAAAACTTTAAAAAATAACTACAAGGGTCATTCTAACCATAAACATAACATGGCTCTCAATAATTCACATGATTAAATAATACTTTCAAAACATATCAGTAAACTTTCATAAACATGACATGGATGGTAAAACTTGCATATAAAATCACATTTAAAAGCCTCATAAAACTTGATAAATACTTGCTAACTTAAGCTTTGAAAACCATTACTCATAAAATATTTAGCATAGCATAAAACATTCAATATTTAAAACTTATTGCTATGTACCCAGGAAAAATCCTCATGTACTCACCTTAGTAGCTACGTATGTCTAGCTACACTAATCCACGTATCCCTAAATGTTCTTGACTTTGGTTTCTTCCAAGCATTCCTTCAAGGTCTAACGATTTAATAAATTATTAGAAACAAATTATACAACTAAACCAGTAATATTTGACTAATCAGTCATAAACCCTTCTAATCATTATCCAATATCATTTCATTGGTTAAACACGCCTTACAAAAGTTTAATATCCAAATACGTTAAATTTACGAAGAGTTCATGTCGAATGTAGATAGAAAGAGGACCAGAAGATAGAGTTATCTTTAATACGGTATAGTTATGATATGATGTATAGTTGAGAGATATCATGGTAATGGTTTAGAATAACCCATGTGCTTGTATTTTAAAGCTTGCTATGTGCCGTAATGCTTTAGGCTATTTTTATTTTGAGTCGAGTCAGTATGGATTTTTATCCGTTTAGCCCAAAGGTCATGCCGAATTTTCGGTAGAAAAATAGTGAAATTACGGGACATTAGCTTGAGATGTTCTATTGCTTACTATGGTTGTATCGATATGAGTTTTATAATCCCCATAGTTGTTCAAGCATTTGTACAACTTAATTGTTTTTGTTGGGACCGAATTTTTAAGACATGACACGAGGTCATGAGAAAAGTTTTTAAAACTTGATATTTTGTCACATAATGTTTTAAAATAAGCGATAGCGTTATCATGTTTTATGGAGTACCGCTATTGTGCTTTTAGCGTTAATATGCTTTTAACGCTATTGTGCTTTTAGCGTTAATGCGCTTTTTATGTTATTGTGCTTTTAAAAAAAAAGTTTTATGAAAAATCGGGGTGTTACAAGTAAACACTCTAGTTTGGTGGTTATGCAATAACTCATTAAAGATAATTAGAATGTGCAACAACTACACAATAAGAATCTCTCTCTCAGCTCATACTCTTTGACTATATCAGTCAATTAGTGTGCTCAATCATACCTACAACCCATTTAACAACAATAATTCTCAATCTCTTTTAACTCATGCTCTTCGGCTATCTCAGTTTTATAATAACTTACAACTTTTTGGCATCACAATTCATGTTATTAGTAATGAAATAGAGTTACTCACATGGGGTCAGATCCAAACGTGCTACCCCCATGCTCCTAGTATCATCCTCCCTCCTGAGGTGTCAGCTGTGGTACAGCGCCACATATCAGTTCTCAAACATACTCAAACAATCCCAAAAAAGTTTGGCTAAAAAGATCAAGCCATTTGAGAGACGTAAAGGGGCCATAATCAGCAGATAGCAACACTATCTTTAAGGATAGCATCGCTATCCAAGCAGTTCAGCCCAACTTCACGACTTAACTCATTCAACCACAAAACTCAACAATTACCACACTAATAGCTAAGGAAAACGTATAATAACAACCTACTAACATCATATACTATAGGAATTACTCAATTTCACAAATTTAGACGCCTAGGGTTTCAAAAACCCCAAAACTCACAAAAATCAACTCACCTCTTTGATTTATTGATCAAGAAAGCATTTATGATGTTAGACTCGAGTTCCTTATGCTCTCAAACGTTTTCCTAGCTCAAAATCGGAACAATTTAGCTCAATCGCCACTGAGTCGCGTTTTGGTGTGTTTTGACTCAAAATGAATGTTAACAGAGTAAGTAAGAAGTCTGACTTCGAGACATTAGTGGCGCTATTCTAAAGAGATAGCGTCACTATCTCTTAACTCGAAAAAGGCAACTTACTTTGAGATAGCGACGCTATCTCACCTGTAATACTCTAATTTTGCAATTTTCCTGTTTAAGCATTACCAAAAGCAATTTCTCATTCATAATAGGTTTAAACTCATAACCTAACACGCAAAAGGTTCTATACCACTGCTCACCACTATAACTTCCTCAAAACACGAAAATAACTCAAGAAAATTACTATACTTCTACTTTAAAATGTTCTTCCTTGTTTTGATAAAGAGTGCGTTTCTTTATTCTTTTTAGCTTTGAGCGATTGGACATGTCCTCACTCGTTCTTTTTTCAAGATCTTTGAGCTTCTTAAGGATTCTTCTAACTGGCCTGTATCTGTGCTTATAGACCCACTCCAATCCCAGGAACCTTTCTTGAGCTACTAAAATCTTGGAAATCTACTAGCCTTGCCTTACTTCTTTTGGGTCTCCATCCCTCTTAACTAGATATAGGTAGGGGCTTAGCTGCTCGTAGTCAGATAAAAAGTTCTCAACTCACTAAACACACTTAGAAAATAACCATAAACAAATTATTTGCTCAACTAGCTCGGTTAGAAAACAGGTCTCACAAAAATACATATGTCTATAATCATATTATGGTCACAATTTAATAACTTGTGTATGAATAAATGTTAACAATTGTCATGATATAAGAAAAAACTATGAGTATAACCATTTTGTGGCCACGACTTAACTTGTGTTGAGTTTGTAAATGTATCAATAGTCACGATTAAAGATAAAATCAGTTACCAAAAGTAGTTTTTTTGTCAGAGTTTCTTTTAAATTTGTAACTAAATGTAATATTGAGTCATAGTAAAAGAAAATACATATAATTATATCATGGTCATAGTTTAATAACTTGTGTGTGACCAAATGCAAACATGTGTCATAATATAAGAAACCATGACAATAACTCTTTTATGGTCAGAATTTAATTTTTTGTTGTGTCTATAAACGTAACAATAGTAAGGATAATAAGTAAAAGTGTGAGTACAAGTATATTGTTTGGTCACGGTTTATTGGGTAATTCGTTACTAAATTAGTCATAATAAAATAAATAAAGTGTAACTATAAGTATTTTATGCCCACAGTCATAAAAATATTATTGGTATAACTACAAAACGGCTACCAAATAGTCACGATTTTTACCTATAGCTATGGTTTTCCATAGGATATAATCACGAAAATTAGATGTAGCCATAAGTTATCAAATGTGATGCAATCGATGACCACACTTTCAATGAAAAAAACCATCTTTAAATCTCTATGGCCACGACTTTTTTTTTTTTGAAACCAAAAACATTTATTGTACTAGTGACTACAATAATGTTTGTCAGCTCCCTATCTAGAGAGAAGGTCGCATGGTATTTATGCGTGATCTTTCGCATGAAGGAGAGCATGTTTCTTCTTATTGAAGCATTTGTTCATAACACCATAAACATCTCCTCCCACTGCCAACCTACGGTTGGCAGTTGTTGTCTCAAGGGGTAGCAAGAGAATTGAGAGAATTATAGGAAAACATATTGATTCATAATGTAAATGAAAGTCTAGGTGAATTTTGGTTTGTATTAATGAATATATGAATTGCAATGTGAATATGAGGGATTCCGAGTCGATGTCCTTCCTTCCTATTTAGGTGGAGCATGCAATACTTAATTTCCATGAAATTTGAACTAACCTATAATACAAAATCAAGAAGAACCGAAAAATTGCCTAAATTAGATATCAAAAGACCGACAAGTCTTGGCAATTTGTATTTATTATATATCTTTCCCATCTCTTGATTTTTTTGCCCTCAGATTATGTGATATAAATTAAAAAAAGCAATTTATTGGACTCAAATACAATATTTATCCATGAAAATAGTGATTTTATATTATCTGGGTCTGTTAATTTAATGACAATGAAATGAACTTTTCATACATAGATTAATTAAAGGGAAAATTACAATTTTGGTCCCTGTGGTTTACCTCTTTTTTCAGTTTTGGTCCAAGTTTTTTTATTTTTACACTGATGGTCCTGTGGTTGCAAAAAGCTACCGATCCTGGTCCTGTCAAAAGTCTAAAATACCCTTCCTAATTTCTTTTTCTTTTTCTTTTAAGATATTATTTAATTAGGTAATTAAAAAAAAAAGAAAAATAAGCCTAAATTGTGCTTCTTTCCTATCCCCATCCTCACCATCACTTTGATTCTTCGAGAAAGAATGGGAGTTTTGCGATCTTTTGTTTGGTGTAAATCGACAATGTGAGGTGAGTTTTGAAGATTTCATTTGGGTTTTATTTTGAATAATTTCATAAATGATGGTGGCTGCGATTTCTGAAACAAGAAACCAATCAAGATCACCAACCTTCTTGAGAAATATAATTGAATTGTCCCCTTCACCTTTGCCTTCAACTTCGAATTCATAATTGATACCCACACACACACACCCTCACGATGCTTCCCGTCTCCTCACATTTCGAGAAATTCGATTGATCTCGGATATAATTAAGAGAAACGAGACCAGAAAAATAACGGATACATAAGGGATCAGGATTGGAAAGGAATCTCGAAGCATGTGAGTTGGAATCAACTTTAATGGTGCCACAACACCTAAGGGGGAGGAGGTTGTAGTAGAGGACCACCACCCCCGATCCAAGCGTTGAAGTCATTGTCGGAGCTTCACCTACCGCCGGTGCTTGAACTGCAATTGTACAACCATGAAAGCAATTAATACAACCACTTAGCATGGTTATGCCAAAATCCGACCATAGGGTGCATGTGAATAGTGTTAATGAAGAACCAGTCCTTTTTACATACCTTTTACAGAAAGGAAAAATGTCACTGTAACCCAACCAACTATTGGTTGTTGGTCTAAAAGGTCCTTAAAGTTAGTTTTTGGTCTTTTAGGGTAATAAAGTATATTTTTACCTATTCATTAAGTCCTCTCAGCCGGTTTCCAGGTTAAAAGTTAGGAAAAATGACATTGTAGACCTATGAACTTTCATCTTCTGTTCTAAATAGTCCCTAAACTTACGTTTTAGTTTACAATGGCAAAGATGGAGGTTGATGACTGTCGAAGGGTGCTCAAGGTTTACAATGAAGGCTTTATATAGCGATCAAGTGAACCGAGCCATAGGTCAAGCATAGCCGCCACCCCTCGGGATTGGAGCCACTTCACGAAACCACTGCAGAAACCACCCCCCCCCCCCGCGCCACCCCCGGGATTGGAGCCACTTCACGGAACCGATACAGAAACCACTGCCATGAGTATCGAGAATGTTGTTTGGTTGGTCAAACAGGACATCTTTCCACAGTACCATCGTCATCGACATGAACTTGAAAGCTCGATTCACTAGATCGTCGTCACTATAAACTTTGAGCATCCCTCGGCAGTCATCAACCTCTATCTTCGCCATTGTAAAGTAAAAAATAAGTTTAGGGACTATTTAGAATAGAAAATGAAAGTTGATAGGGCTACAATGTCATTTTCCTAACTTTTAACCTGCAAACCTGCTAAGAGGACTTAATGAACAAGTAAAAATAGACTTTATTCCCCTAAAAGGCCAATAAAAAACTTTAGGGACCTTTTAGGCCAACAACCAATAGTTTGTTGGGCTACAGTGACATTTTTCCTTACAGAAAAGACGTTTTCAAATCCAGATCATGAAGGTACAACTTCGAAGCAAAACGTACAAGTCATGATAGCAAGGAATTTCAATATCCATTAACACATCCATCAAAATATGGAAATGTCCATCAAGATCGTTCGACCGAAATCGAATATGGAATGAAATCTAAAGAATAAAGAACTCAATAAGAGAGAGAGAGAGAGAGAGAGAGAGAGATAGGTATTAAGAGAGAGAGAGAGAGAGAGAAGTGGGTATTAAGAGAGAGAGAGAAAGAGAGAGAGAAGTGGGTATTAAGAGAGAGAGAGAGAGAGATTGTAACACCCGACTTTTAAAACAAAAACACCCCTGAAAATTTTTCATTTAAAACAAAGGTTTCAATACGTAAAACCATAACAAAAATGGGTATATTTTATTAAAAACGGGTACAAGTGTATCAAGGAAAGTATAAAATACCATAGTCTCCTTTGAAGCCGGGCTGCTACTGACAGCATCTATAAATTTCACTTCTTTAGTCACGGACTCTATCTTTTCCCTTATCAGGATCACGCTAACCTGCAGGGACATTTAACAAATAACATGAGCTATAAAGCTCAGTGAGTAATCATATCTGCAAATAACATGTATAAGAAATACATTCATATATAATTTCCTATATATGATAAATATCTTATTATTCATCTTTTCAATACCAAGTCCCGTTTTATAGCCCCTTCCGGCTAATCGTATATATCTATCTGGATATCGGATCCAACTTCTAGCCTTACTGGCTGACCATATATCTCTTAGGATTTCACATCCTACTTCATAGCCTTACAGGCTGAATCATCATAACATATGATTATCAAATCACGTCAGTTATTTGCACATTTAATCATATCTAACCATTTTTGTCCCATGTTTTCTAGTCACAATTGACTACACCATATTTCCTGGCTATATAAGCCGCACCAAACAGTTTCAACATTTATATCATAGCCATATAGGCCGCACCAACAGGTTTCAATAACCCGATAACATAGCCATAGGGCCGAACCATTTAGAATCAAGTTTAATATCATAGCCATATAGGCCGCACCAGTTTCATACTTTCATATAACAATATCATAGCCATAAGGCTGCACCATTTAGATTTAACATTTTATTTCATAATCATTTATGGCTCACGAGTTTGCCCCGCTTTTGCCTAGACTCACGGCTCCGTTCTTGTCATTTCATTGACTCACGGCTTACCTGGTATTGTCTTTTTATTTTTGTTGACTCACAGCTCCGTTCTTTTCTTTCACAGACTCACGGCTTATCTGGTATTGTCTTTTTACTGACTCACAGCTCCGTTCTTGTCTTTCACAGACTCATGACTTATCTGGTATTGTCTTTTCAATATATCTTTAAAACTGTCATTTTCGTCCCCCAAAGCTGCTTCAATCTGTAACAGTCCAATCAGCACATATCATATATGATATAAGTGGGATTACTCACCTGGATACTTGCTGCAATTGTATCCCGTTAATCTTTGCCTTCTTACACATCTTTATCAATGTACTTGTCCGGTACCTATTCATTTATTTATATACCAAATGATCATAGGTTAACCACCATTTCAGTTGACTCTAATACATAAGAGTCCAATATTATACAACTACAAACCATCTCTAGATGGTAAACTTTTCATTTACCATCTTTCATGAATTATACACTTCCCCGAGGCATACGTATTGTTCTACAGTGCCCCCGGAGAGTCGTATTCTCAATATAATATTTTTCCAAGACTTTTCAAACGATCATGGACTTGTAGTTAAAGTTTGAAGTCATTTGGACATGTCTAGCATCAAATTCAAACTTTAAAACCCCCTGAATGGATGCACGACTCGTGCAAATTATTGCTCTATAGGAGCACGACTCGTGTAAGCATAAAATAGCATTGTACTTTCATCTGCAGGAGGTGCACGACTCGTGCATAAAGAGCACGACTCGTGCCCTTGCTGCAGAGTCCAGTTTCAGTTCGATTTTTGCACTGTAGCTCCCTATTTTCACCTATTAAGTTCCTATTTCAGTTCTTAATCATATGGGGTTTATTTCAAGACTAAAACCTTCCATTTATACAAGGTTTTAACTCCTTGAAATCAACTCAATCAATCAATTACAGAAATTAGGGTTCTTAGTTCCAAAAACCCCAAAACTTCAAAATCAACAAAATCAATTGTTTCAATGACATGTTCTTATCATATGAACATGTTTGAACCCAGAAATCATGTGCAAGCCTCATGGATTACACTGAAATTACAGATTTCAGTTCATCCATAAAACCCACCAAGAAAAACCTAGGTTAGAACTTGAATTACTAACCTCGAATGCTTCCAAATCTTCAATTCAAAGCCAAACTCGGATTTCTAGCTTAAACCTTCAAGAAATCTTCAAGTTCTGCAGAATCCGTACAAAGAAAACCCTCTCCCGTAGCTTCTCCCAGTTTCTGCACATGTGGGAGAGCTTTTCCACTATTTATACCTCCAGAATTTACAATTTAGCCCCTGGAGTTCTATTTCTTAAACTTTTGCCACACTTGTCAAATTTTATGACAAAAACCTGTATTTATAACATTTTAAGTCCAAAACTCAAAATATTATTACAAATCAAATCCTTTTCTGTCCAAAAGACCAAATTACCCTTCTAAGGTAAAATGACCAAATTACCCTTTTACTAGTATTAACTTTCTAATACTTAGAACACCACATTAAATCATAAATACACTATGATTAACATATTAATACTTAACAAAAGTATCGTGGTGTTACTGATATGAGTATTGGGGCGGTGGGGGTGTATTTTTTCTTTATTTTTTAATTACCTAAACAAATAATAGGTTAAAAAAAGGATAAAATCAATTAGAAAGGGTTATTGGATCTTTTAACATGGACCACGGACCAATAGTGCAAGCTTTTTGCAACCGTGGGAACAATCAGTGTGAAAATTAAAAAATTAGACCAAAAATGAAAAAACGTGCAAACCACAAGGACCAAAAGTGTAATTTACTCTTAGTTAACTTGTGAAACTTGTTTGAGTGAAACAAAGTTGGTCCATTTCCGTTTAATCCATGGTCTTTTAATTTTGGGTTGATTTTGTATACGTTCTTGTGAACCATTAAAATATCATATTTATCTAACATAATTTCTAAATATCGTATACATCCTTCTTAAAGTATTAAATCATCAAATTTACCCAAATTCATTTTTTAAATATTATTAAATATTTGTTATAATTTAAAATCATGATAATAATTAAAAAAACCTTTAATAGACAATATTACCCTTGTTTGTTTAACTTTAACTCTTAGAAATCAATCAGATCAAAACACAAACACGCTTGATATCGTAAATCTTCAACCTTGGGAGCGGGCACTGTCGGCCGGTGTAAGCATCCACCATTTCCGGCGACGTCACCGTCCGGAGTTGGTGTATTTAACATACACACCTAATGTCCCATGTTTATGGATCCATTGAACTCCTAACAAGTGTCTTTAACTACTTCTATTGATTCAAGGGATATAATCAGTACATATTGACCCTATATTTGATTAAACACTATTTGTTTTTTATATTCAATTAAGTTAAATGTTTACAATTTTAGTTATACATAAAAAGAAAAATTCATCAAACTCCTTACATTTTGACATTTTAACAATTTAGAGTTGAATTTTCAGTTTTTATTCAACCAAGTCCTTACATTTTGACCCTATACATCATCGGTCGTAAAAATATAAAAATGACATAACAAGCTACTATCTAAAATTGTAAACATTTAACAAAATGTTCGACTTAATTGAATATAAAAAAATAATTAAGGCTTAATCGAATATAGAATCAAAATGTAAGACTTTTCTAAATACATCCGTGTTAAATTTCACATAATTGATCCACTAATTCAAGATGTTGATTTTGGAAATTGATCAATTAAACTCTAGGTGTCGGTTTCTTTCTCAATCCGATGTTGATGTCTTTATCACACTCCCCTAACATCCCCTGTATCGATCAATTAAAGTTCACGTTAGTGCCTTTACCAATTAAACTTCACATTAGCACCTTTACCTATTTCTACCGATTAACAATTTTACTTTCTAAAATCGATCAATCGAGGTGTCTTTAATCTGGTGTGGGTATCTTTAACAATTTTACTTTCTAAAATCGATAAATCGATCTATCGAACTCCAAGTGGTGGCCTGGTGGGGACTATCATATCTAAACCCGGGCCAATCGACAGTTCTTTCGATGACTGAGCCATCTTCGCCGAAGTATCTTGTCCTGGTATGGAAGATTTGTGGTTTAAGCATTTCAGGAGCCATCTTCGCCGAAGTATCTTGACCTTTGGTTTCGTCGTTTTGGTGGTGATCGGAGGGGACTATCATATCTAAACCAGGGCCAATCGACAGTTCTTTCGATGGCGGAGCCATCTTTGCCGAAGTATCTTGTCCTGGTAGAGTTAGATCGAAGAGTTGTCGCAGCCATAGGAGGTCGATTGAACCCGCTGGTGAACCACAAAAGGCTGTAAATCAAGATCAGAAAATCGTTCAAGTACATAAATTCGGATTTACATGTCGTATGAAGTCGTTATTCCGATCTGATTTCCCTAGAAAAACGAATAACTCGCCTCTAGAAATTAACGAAAAAATTGGTAAGTTCAGCTCCAAAAAGAAACAATCTCACAAAACGTGGTAAGAGATGAAGTAATCTCCGGATTCGGCACCGGATAAGCTGCCGGCACTGTCTGAGCTGCTGGGTAAACTCCAAACCTTGGAGAATTCATATTCAGATGTCCCGGAGCTGTCCTCAAAATTCGAAGGTCGGACCTCTTGATGACGGAACCGAATAAGCATCCGCAGGACCAAAATTAGACAACCGGCCGGAAACCCCATCATAGAGTAAAAATCAATTCAAAATAAATTAAAAAAAATAAGGATAATTTCGTCATCTTACCTCTCTTTAACAGAAGTAAATAGACAGTAACCCATGAGGGACCGTAGGTGTTATGAAATGGTTACCTTAGGGACCCTTGCAGTGAATTTTCAAAAGGTGGACACAGAGTGCAAATTCGTGTCAAACACAGGGACCAAAAATGTAATTTACTCTAAATATAATTTGAAGTAGTGTTCATATGCTACAAAAATATTAAAATACTAACTCTTCAAAATGTCTTACTCTTCACACAACACAAGAAAACGGCCACCCTTGTGTTGGTGGCAAATTTATTCATATTAAGGATTTAAAAAGCCACTGCCAGGTTACAATACCTTACCTCTAGCCCTAAATAAAAACAGTAATAGGTCCTATTCAGGACAACATACATTACTAGAATATAAAAAAGTCAAAAATAAAAATTAGATGAGAAACCACGTATGTCTAACTTTATGCAAATTTACAATGAACCTTCACATAAAGCCAATCATTGAAGCTATCATGTAAGCGAAAAAAAACACGTCTCCCTCGAGGGGTAACAAGTAAAGCACCGCATGCAATCACAAATCCAGTTGCAAAACCAGTGCCCCCACCAATATAGAACCAACTGTCAAGTTCATCTATGCCTTCCCCATCACCCTCACTTTTACCAACAACGGGTTCTTGATCTCCCGGACATTTTTTGGTAAGAGGAGGTCCACATAGTCCCGCATTTCCATCGTATCTTGAAGGTTCAAAAGACTGGAGCTGAGTGCTAGATGGGATTCTCCATGACAAGTTATTACACGACACGTCTAGGTAATTCAATGAAGTCACCTGAGACATGCTTGCTGGTATCTTCCCTGAAAAATTGTTTCTGGATATATCTAGAGTCAAAAGTTTTCTCATCTGACCAATTTGCCATGGAATCTCTCCACGTAAAGCATTATTTGACAGGTTCAGGGCAACCAGTTCATAAAGATTGGTAAGCTCGTGTGGGATTTGTCCTATTAATTTGTTGCTTGACAGGTCGATTGTTGAAATATTTAAATATTTCTAATATTCTTATGCAATCTGAAGTGGAAATATTATTTATCTGTATAATTAACTTGATTTGTTTCCTTGTAGAAGTTGGGCTGATTTGAGACAATATGGGCTAAGATGGAGATGATAGAGGGCTTAAAGCTGATGGGCTCTTGGACTAGTGGGCTGTGATCAATTGCTGGTTGATAGGAGCTGCTGGGATTAAGTTCGTGGGTCAAATATTGGGTCAAATATAACCCGGTAATATATAAGGCTGTGAAGGGTTGTTTGGATATAATTTTCTCAGACACAAAAAGAGACTCTTTCATCCTCTTGTTCTCTCTCTCACGTCTGATACATAACTCATCAGAATATTTCTTTTCTTTCTTTCTTTTCTAGATTTGTTAGAACAATGGTAGATTTAGTTAGATTAGGTTAGAACTAGGTGAGTGATGAGTGTTATGTAGTGAGTTTTACATTGTAATTGTATCTAAAATCTGGTTCTTCATAATAAAGAGAACTGATTTCATATTTTACATTGTAGTGAGTTTTGCAACCAAGTTAAATAATTCAGATAAATTTTCTTCTAGGTCAGAAAAATGTGTTTTGATTGGTTTTTCAAATGAAAAAAAGGGCTATAAGTTGTTAAGCCTTGATGATAAGTATGTTTTTTTTTTCCAGAGATGTGTGTTTCTACGAGTCGGTTTTCCCTCTTAAACTGACAACCTCAAAAGGCGATTCTGATCTTTCCAATTCTGAAATAAATCATTCAAAATTTTTTGATTGTTTATATCAAACTGTTCCTAGCTGTTCTAGTTCCGAGAATCCCGATGATGTTCATACTCAAGGTAGTACTGAGAATGTCGTCTCTCCTTCGGTTCAGGATGGCGAAAGAGCTCTCGCAACCGAGTCGGAGGATAGAAATGAACAATATGTTGAAGTTTCTAACAATTCTGAGGGAACATCAACACTTGAAAATTTTGAACCAGCTCGATTTGATGATGCTTTAGGAACTCATGCCTTAGGATTTAGGAGGTCTAGTAGAAACAGTAGAATTCCTTCAAAATATGATGATTTTCTTGTGGAGGAAAAGTATAGGTTTGGTATAGAAAAATCTGTTGGTTATGCTCATCTTGATTCTACTTCTGCTTGTTTTGCTGCTACTTTAAATAAGTCATTTGAACCAAATTGTTTTGATGAAGCTGTTAAAGATCCAAATTGGGTTAGAGCAATGAATGATGAAATGGAAGCCTTAAATAGAAATGGAACTTGGGTTGTAACAGATTTACCAAAGGGGCGCAAACCCATTGGTTGTAGGTGGGTTTTTAAAATTAAATATAAGTCCATCGGGGAAATAGAGCGTTTTAAAGCTAGACTCGTCGCTAAAGGTTACAGTCAAAGAGAAGGTCTTGATTTTGATGAGACTTTCTCACCTGTTGCTAAACTTACAACTATTACGTGTGTTATTGCAATGGCTGTTCATTTTAACTGGAATCTTTATCAAATGGATGTTAACAATGCTTTTTTGTATGGTACACTTGAGGAGGAAGTTTATATGGCTTTACCACTTAGGTATTTTTCAAAAAATGATAAACAGGTGTGTAAACTTGTTAAGTCTTTATATGGTTTAAAACAGGCTCCTAGAAAATGGAATGAAAAGCTTACATCTTCTTTAATAAAATTTGGTTTTGTACAAAGTAAAAATGATTTTTCGTTATATACAAAGCAAGATAAAGATATATTTGTTGTGCTTTTGGTATATGTTGATGATATTGTATTGACTAGAAATAACGAGCAGGAAATAGAATCTGTTAAAGGTTTTTTGAAATCCTAATTTTTGATTAAAGATTTAGGGGTTTTAAGATATTTTCTTGGAATTGAAATTGTAAAAACTAATAATGGGTTATGTTTGTCACAACATAAGTATTGTTTGGAGTTGTTGTATGAGTTTGGCCTTTTGGCTTCAAAACCCATTAGAACTCCTTTAGATATAAATGTTACTGTTTCTAGTAGTGGTTCTAATGACAAAGATGATTTGCTAGAAAATATTACAGAATATCAGAAATTAGTTGGAAAACTAATCTATTTGACAAACACTAGGCCTGATATTTCTTTTACAGTTCAAACATTGAGTCAGTTTATGCATGCTCCAAGAAAGTCTCATTTGAAAGTTGCAATTCGTGTGTTAAGATATTTGAAACTTTGTCCAGGAAAGGGTGTTTTGGTGTCTAAAAGTAATGAGTTGTCATTAACTGCTTGGGCAGATTCTGATTGGGCTAAATGTGTAAATTCGCGTCGTTCTATAACTGGTTATTGTTTGTTCTTGGGCAATAGTTTGGTTTCATGGAAAAGCAAGAAGCAATCAACTGTTTCAAGATCTTCTACTGAATCTGAATATAGAGCTCTTGCAACAGTTACTTGTGAAGTTTTGTGGTTACTAAAATTAATGAAAGATTTAGGTCTAAAGTATAAGGTTCCAGTTAATTTGTATTGTGATAATCAATCTGCTATTCTTTTGTCTTTAAATCCAGTGTTGCATGAAAGAACAAAACATATTGAAATTGATGTTCACTTGGTAAGGGACAAAGTTTCTGAAGGTGTAATCAAGGTGGTAAAGGTTAACTCTTTAGAACAAATTGCTGATATTTTCACCAAGCCTCTTGGTGTTAGTCAGCATAATGTTTTATCAGAAAAACTCGGTTTGTATAATGCATTTCCAGTTCAGATTGAGGGAGGGTGTTGAAATATTTAAATATTTCTAATATTCTTATGCAATCTGAAGTGGAAATATTATTTATCTGTATAATTAACTTGATTTGTTTCCTTGTAGAAGTTGGGCTGATTTGAGACAATATGGGCTAAGATGGAGATGATAGAGGGCTTAAAGCTGATGGGCTCTTGGACTAGTGGGCTGTGATCAATTGCTGGTTGATAGGAGCTGCTGGGATTAAGTTCGTGGGTCAAATACCGGGTCAAATATAACCCGGTAATATATAAGGCTGTGAAGGGTTGTTTGGACATAATTTTCTCAGAAACAAAAAGAGACTCTTTCATCCTCTTGTTCTCTCTCTCACGTCTGATACATAACTCATCAGAATATTTCTTTTCTTTCTTTCTTTTCTAGATTTGTTAGAACAATGGTAGATTTAGTTAGATTAGGTTAGAACTAGGTGAGTGATGAGTGTTATGTAGTGAGTTTTACATTGTAATTGTATCTAAAATCTGGTTCTTCATAATAAAGAGAACTTATTTCATATTTTAGATCTTTTTTCGTTTTCTGATTTCGATGCTCTTCAATAATACCAGATTACTTCTGATGAATTCACGTTCAGCTCCTTGCCATTGAATCATCGCGTGGTCAACATATGCTGCCTCAACTTTATAGAAATAGAACATCACTGAAGCATACTGTACGTTTTGTACTTGTGAGAATCCTTCTTGAAGCATGTTTGTAAGATTCTTCAAGCATGAGGGGATGGTTCCATGGAGATTGTTCCTTG
This sequence comes from Cichorium intybus, assembly GCA_023525715.1. NCBI lineage: Eukaryota > Viridiplantae > Streptophyta > Magnoliopsida > Asterales > Asteraceae > Cichorium > Cichorium intybus. The sequence continues at coordinate 120,146,625 of CM042009.1, read as the reverse complement.
ACAAATCTATAATTTGAAGATTTGCCAAGTGACATAATTGTAATGGGATTTTTCTAGAGAAGTGGTTTGATCTTAGGATAAGAATATACAGCAGCGATAAGTTTTCCCCAATCCAGACAGGCACATTACCAGAAAACTTGTTCGCCCCCAAATTCAATGAGTATAAACTTGTGCAATTCTTTAAGGACAAAGGCAATTCGCCAGAGAAGTTGTTATTGTATAAATACAGTACCTCGAGTTTGATCAAGGATTCAACGGAGTTAGGAAGCCTTCCAAATAGATTGTTGTGTCCAAGATTAAGAACTTTTAATTCTTTGAAATGCCACAAACAGTCGGGAAATTGTCCAGTTAGAAAGTCATGGGACATGTCAATGAATTCTAACAGGCCACCGACAATTTGGCATAAAAAGGATATTCCTCCATAGAATTTGTTTCTGGAAAGATTTAATATTGCCAAAGTGGAAGAGACATTAGGTATTGGACCACAAAAGTTGTTGGAACTCAAATCTATCACTGAACGGTCCCCAAAATTTGATGATAAATCTGGTACATGCCCACTGATGTTGTTGGAAGAGAGATTCAAATATTGCAATTGAAAAGGCCATATGTTCCAAAACTCCAAAGGAATTGTGTCTGAAATTCTAGTATTGGCAATATCAAGACGGGTAAGATTTTTCAGTGATTCAATCCATCTGGGGAAGCGAGGTCCCAACTTGCAAGAGCTGAGATCAATATGCTCTACATAAGAAAGGTTTAACATGTGAGCAGTGAAAATAACTCCTTCGGGTGAGTTTTTTGGAAGATATATATATCAAAAGCCTTTGACTTTCCAATGTTCTCAGAGATTTCACCTCTAAGAGAATTGAAAGAAATGTCAATAGTTTCAATCATAGGTAGTTCCCACAGTTTGTCGCTTATTGTTCCGTTTAAGTGATTCTGAGAGAGGTCCAAATATTTTAGGGATGAAAACTTTTGGATATCATCAGACAAAGACCCTGTAAATTGGCTTCTTGGAGCATACAACTCTTTCAATGTAAGTGATGTGCAACCAGCCAAGTTGTTCAAAAAATCAGGAAATTGGACAATAGCAGAGTTGTTATCTAGTCCCAAACTTTCCAAACTACAGAGGTTACCAAGATATTTAGGTATCTTATCTAACATGTTGTAAGAGAGGTCAGGATCACGAAGCTTATTGCTGGTTAATGTGAACAACCAACGATACACGGATGAGTTGAGATTGTTATTTCCAAGATCAAGGATGACAATAGATGAAGAAGAGTTGACAAATGAAGAATATGGATAGATGACCTGTGAAAGGTCACATCCCCATAAACTTAAGTACGATAGCTTCCGGAGACTCAAAATTACATCAATCCAATGATTTTGTTTGGCTAGGGAAATCCCATCCATAACAAGTTGCTCCAAATGAGATAGAGGAGACAACCACTCAAGGTTTTCAACTCTACACTTTCCAACAAATCCAAGGGAAAGCCCTTGCAAGTTGGTGAGGTTTCCAAACTCTGAAGGAATGGTTCCATAAAGAGAGTTATAGGAAATGTCAAGGTACCTTAATCGAGTCATAGAACCAATGAACGAGGGAATGGTTCCACTTAAATTATTGCTACCAAGGTTGAGGTAACTTAATTTGGACAAGGAACCAACTGACATGGGGATGGTTCCATGAAGATGATTAAAGCCAAGGTCAAGGTACCTTAACTGAGTCATGGAACCAATGAATGTGGGAATGGTTCCACGAAAAGAATTGTAGGAAAGATCAAGAAGATTCAAGTAGTTTAAATTAAGCAATGAGTTGCTAATCTCACCTACAAGTCCTCCGGAGCCACCATAGATAGCAAGCTCTACTATATGATTAGTTTGGTTGTTGCACGTAACTCCAAACCACTTACAGCAGTCATCTTCGTTGGTTCCCCATGAAGAGAGATGGCCGTAGGGGTCTTGAAGGTGAGATTTGAAAAGAAGGAGAGCATGTCTCTCCTTATCCAAACACTTGTTCATAACACCATTATCATCTCCTCCTCTCACTGCTACCAATTGGTTGTAAGTTGTAGTCTCAAGGCGTAGCAAGAGAAGTGAGAAAGTTAAGAAAACACAAGGATTCATGATGTAAATGCAAATGTTGGTATTTTTTGTTTGTATTGATGCATAGATGAGCTGCCCTCATGAGGGTTTATATAGTCTCAACTGTCAACTATGAAGAGAAGGATTCAAGTGGGTGGCCTCAAATTGGTGGACTATTTGTGTGGGGAATACAATACTTCATTACGTTGAAATCTGAACAAAACTATATGAAAAATCAAAGTTAAACTGGAATTAATTGTTCTCAAATTAGACATACGCATACTTACAAGTCTTGCCGATTTGTATTTATTATAAATATCTTTTCCCATCTTGTGATATTGTCTGGTCTGCAAGTTATGTGATTTACATCCCAAAAACAAACTAATGGAATCAAATACAATCCATCCAAGAAAATAGTGATATGATATTACATAGTTGCCAGAAACGCGGTACCGTACGGGGAACGCGGTACGATACGATACGCGGTTCGCGACATTTAGTGTATCGGGTACGGGGGGGGGGGGGGGGTAGGCTCATTTTGGTACGGTTCGGTACGGTACGGGGAACGAGGTCCGGTACGGTGTATCGGTATATGTATACCTTTACTTAACATTTTAAAATTTTAAATGTAGCACTTAAATTTAATACATGAACCATAACTTAATAACTTAATAACTTAATAAGATAAATACCAGATCTCGTCAAGGGTCGCACGTTCCAAATGCCAAACCAGAAAACGCATAAGTACCAATCGACGAGGGAAAGCCAAAGTTCGGTACAGTTGATTTTGACCACCGATTCATTCGATTTTGACCACAGAAACACGTTTCGGTCTGAATGAATTCGCGATTCCGATCGATTGGGTCCGCGATTGGGTACGGTTGCCTCACCATCACGATTCGCCAACAATTGACGTTTCGGAACGAATCCTGGGCGATTGGGGACGCGGCGATTGGGAACGCGGGACGCGGCTAAATTGGCGTTTCTGGTAACTATGTGATATTATTTGAATCTATGAATTTAAAGACTATGAATTAAACTCGTCTCACTTAGATTAATTAGATTATGAACTTGTTTGAACGAAGCGAAGTAAAGCGCTACAATAGTAATAACTTCAATAATTTAAAAGAGGATAACAAATTTATCAATTGATTATATAACCTTTTCAAAAGGGTGGAATGAATAAAGGTGTTTTATGGATAAATGATGTATATTTAGAGAAAGTGATCAATGAACAGAGACTGTATTTTTATTTTTTTTCGAATAACCCAACTGAATGAATGGAAATGATCATTTCACACTTCTTTCTAAAACTGATAGATTAAAGACCATTTTACCCTTCTATCTAAATGTGATGTTGAATAAAAATTTATTGTTTGTTTGAGAACTGTTATAAACTGAAACTACAAATCACTGTTATATAACTATATGACTAAATATATGTTGGTCAAAAACTACCATAAAGTCCTGGTATTAATGTAGCCTTTGAACAAGTTGACAAATAATGGGCAAAATTAGTCAAAGAAGTTGAAAAATTAGCTCCTTGGTATCATTTTTCAGAACTTCACTAGGGCCCAGATAGCGAACAAACGAAACTTAGCATACAATCTTACAAAACTGTCAACATAATAAGAAAAAATAATATGAATGCTTGCCTATAATCTGGAGTAACACCTTATCAAAATATTGTTTCCCAAAACAAATTCAGAATGTAAACGAGTTGCACAAATATTGAATTAACCCCCAATGCAATTCACGCCTCTCATATTTCCCCTCAATTTGTAAACAACTCATGTTGGCCTAGTTAAACGCACTTCCTTGATTCTAACCTAAACATTTTTCATATCGTATAAAGAATTATGATATTAATCACAAAAGCTCCAACAGAAACATAACCCACCATTCATTTGAAACAAATATCAAAATCATCGAAAAAAATTCAAAAGAAACATCATTCTGTTGGATAAAACCTTAAAAACAATACAAATTTCAGAAACCTTCTCGGATATGAATAAACTTTCAAATAAACAAAAAGGTCACTACACACGTACACCAAGGGGAGGAAATGAGGTTCTTGAACACCAAACCAGAAATTTTATTAAAAAACTTCAAGAACTACGGTTACAAAGTTACATAAACACATATAAATACAAGTTAACCATCGTGACTTTTCGTCATAACATTGCAACCCTTGAAATACAACCATGAAGCATCGTACCCTTTCAATACAACGGTGTTAATCTTGACTGCCATAACCGTTAATTTCCATAACTGTTATTATGATTTAATCAGCGATTAACCCTAATAAATACTAATATTTAAGTCTAGCCAACACATTCAGCAGAAAATAAAGAAAGTTGATAAAACAGAGAATACAGATGATCGAGAACAGAGAACGGATGCCAATTGCGATGAGTACCTGATATGCTCCGAGAACTTACCTGATGGAAAACTGGGAAGATGACCGCGGCCACGTGGAATGGTGGGGCCTCCGTTGCTCCGACGTGGGACAGTGGGACGGTGATGAGAGATGGTGAAATAACATACTATGCCCCCAATTATTTACACATACTCGAGAAAGGGGAGCAATGCAGAGGCAATTTCGCCATTTTTTTTAATACACTGCCAGACTATAGATAGTGGGATGGGAGTGAACTGAGGTACCTTGATTATTTGGATATATTCTTCTGGGAGATTTTAGCATCTGGAACAGCTAGATAGTTCTTTCCTTTTCATCTTGTGTTCTTTTGTTCATCTTTAACACTGAATCCAGTTTTTATATTGACTTTTAGTGAATCTACTCGCTATTAAACCGAGTGTTGGGTCATTTCATAGCATAAAACCACGAAAGCGATTAAGCGACGATGAAGGGAGGACTGTAGAAAGAAAAGTGATGCTGAAAGATGGTTGAGGTAAACAGTTAAAAGAAGGGTCTAAATGTAAAGCCGCATTCGTTTAATCCGACAGTTTGGACTTTTGGAACGCATACTTACGTCTTTTATAATACTTAATTTAATTATAATTAATCTTCTTTAAAAATTAAAAAACATTGTTTAAGTTGATTTTTGTTATTTATCTTTGTTGACTTGTTGGATTTTGGATTTAAGACTCTTACTCTGTTCAATAGATCAATATTTAGGGTAAGATTTTTGATTTGATATCTACTTCGAGTCGATGACAACTCTAAAGAGGCGAGTTCAATCTGTTATCGATCACATCTTGGAAGTAGCTATCAATGGATGGACTGTGTAGATTTTGGTTGAATTTTGAATTGTAAACCCACACTTTTTGTCCTTTCGTGAATGTCTTTAGCTTGAGCTTGGCATCATGATACCTCTTCAGCTTCAACTTATATGTAGCTGCATTCTCGTATGCATCATCACGTAATTCCTCCAACTTAGACAACAATTGTAGTTTCCGCTCCTTCCCGACTGCATCGTAGTCAAGATTAACTTGCTTGGTTGCCCACAATGCTCGGTTAGCTAGCTCCACAGGCAAATGACATCCCTTCCCATAAACCAGCTGATAATGTGTGGTCCCAATTAGCGTCTTATAAGCTGTCCTATATGCCCAAAGTGCATCGTCTAACCGCTGCGACTAATATTTTCTATCCGTCTTCAGTTTTCTGTACTATCTCCTTGATTTGCCTATTTGAAACTTCCACCTGACCACTTGTCTGTGGATGATAAGGTGTAGCAATCCGATGGTTGACCCCATAATGTCTTAGTAACCGTCCGAATTTGAAGTTCTTGAAGTGCGAACCCCCGTCACTAATGATCACTCTCGGCACTCCATGCCAAGTAAATATATTCTTCTTGACGAACTTGCATACCACATTATGATCATTAGTGCCTGTTGCCTCAGCTTCAATCCACTTGGAGACGTAATCTACAACTACTAAGATGTAGACATACCCTTACGAAGTAGGAAATGGTCCCATGAAGTCAATACCCCAAACATCAAAGATGTCTACAACTAGAATAGGATTCAATGGCATCTGATCTCGTTTCGAGGTGCTACCCAATTGTTGACACTTTATTCATTCTTTTGCTGTATTGTACGCATCCTTGAATATTGTTGGCCAATATAGTCATGATTCCAAGATCTTAGATCTTGTACCCTGTCTTATTTGCACTAAAATGTCCCCCACAAGTCGATGCATGGCAGTGATCCAACACTTCAGGAATTTCGCTATCAGGGACACAACGGCGGATTATTTGATCTTCCCCTACCTTGAAAAGGTCTGGATCGTCCCAGATAAATCTCCTTGTATATGTACGGAATTGCTTCTGTCTTTGCTTCGTCCAATGTGTAGGCATTGCTCCAGTTGCCAAAAAGTTGACATAATTTGCATACCAAGGTGCAGCATTTACTTCCAGCAGTTGCTCATCAGGGAAGGTGTCCTGTATTACTACTTCCAATCTTTCTGTTGGTAATCTTGATAAGTGGTCGGCTACCACATTTTCCGTTCCCTTTTTGTCTTTTATCTCCACATCAAACTCCTGAAGTAAGAGGATCCATCGTATCAATCTCGGCTTTGACTCCTTTTTCGCTAGCAAATGTCGAACTGCGCTATGATCAGTGTAGACCAAAACCTTCGATCCCCAAATGTATGATCTAAACTTGTCCAATGCGAAGACTACAGCCAGAAATTCCTTTTCTGTAGTGGTGTAATTTAACTGAGCTTCTAAAAATGTTTTACTTGCATAGCATATGACCACTGGTTTCTTATCGATTCGTTGCCCTAATACTGCACCAGTAGCATAATCTCTCGCGTCACACATGATTTCAAAAGGTTTAGTCCAATCGGATGGCTTTAAAATGGGTGCTTCAACCGACTTGTTTTTCAGAATATTGAAGGCTTTGACACATTCCTCATCAAAAACAAATAGTGCGTCCTTCAACAAAAGACCACAGAGCGGTTTGGAAATTGTACTGAAGTCTTTGATGAATCTCCTATAAAATCCTGCATGCCCTAAAAATGAGCTAACTCCCTTTAACGATGTTGGTGGTGGCAACGTGGAGATCACCTTAACTTTTGCTCTGTCCACTTCAAATCCTCTTTCAGAAACCACATGTCCTAAGACAATACATTCTCTCACCATGAAATGACTATTTTCCCAACTCAACACTAAGTTAGACTCCACACATCGCTCCAAAACTTTTTCTAATTGATTCAAGCAAGCCTCAAAAGACGAACCAAAAATTGAAAAATCATCCATGAAGATCTCAAGAGCGTCTCCTATCATGTCTGGAAAGATTGCCATCATACATCGTTGGAATGTAGCTGGCGCATTGCACAGGCCAAATGGCATTCTCCTAAATGCGAAGGTGCCATAAGGACAAGTGAATGTCGTTTTCTCTTAATCTTCTGGATGGATTGCTATTTGATTATACCCTGAATATCCATCCAAGAAACAGTAGTACTTCTGTCCTGCTAACTTCTTTACTACTTCCTTCAAGTTAGGGTTCAGCCTGCGTTGTGTGTCTCTTGTGGGTTTAGTCCCTTCCTCAGTGATGATACGATGCATGCATGTCGTAGGACTAATTCCTTTCAGGTCCGCAATTGTCCACCCAATGGCTTCCTTATGATTAGATAAAACCTTTAACAAAGCTATCTCTTGTTTTACTGTTAAGTCAGCCGACAGGATCACCGATAAACTTTCTTTCTCCCTTAAGAATGCATACTTGAGGTGAGCTGGTAATGCTTTCAACTCCATTGTTAGTGGTTCTTGTAATGATGGGTTCAGCATCTTGGGAATCTCTGTTGGTAATTTTTCTCGACTTGTGAGCATCCTTCATATTTTAATCCTTTTTCCTTTTCTTTTTCCTGATGGTCTTCTTCAGGGAATTCTATTACTTCTTGTTGCAACACTTCAGGCGTATACTGTTGAACTAATTCATCTATGATGTTGACCTGATAGCATTCCTACTATTCCATTGTGCTTCCATTGGCATTGAATATGTTGATCTTTGCTTGTTGGTTCCCAAAGGAAATCCCCATCTCTCCAGTGCGGCAATCAATGTTTGCATTTGCCGTTGCTAAAAATGGTCGTCCAAGAATGATCGTTGGTTGCTCCTCTTTGACCACTTGACGAGTCTCCAGAACCAGGAAATCTGCTGGGTAGTAAAAATCTCCAACTTTGATGATAACATCTGAAAGCATCCCCCGCAGAATTTTTGTGGATTTATCAACAAGTTGTAAAATGACGTCCGTAGGTCTTAAGGTACCAAACTCACATTTGTCGAACAGTTGTCCTGGAAGGATATTCACGCTTGCACCTAAATCCAATAAAGCCTTTTTGATATGAACATCTCCTAAGTCCATTGAGATGAGAGGAGCTCGTGGGTCCTTCATTTTGGGAGGCAATGTGTCCATGTTTATTGAACTGACATACTCAGTCATTTCAATCTTCTTCAGAATGAGAGAGAATAAGCTTTTTATGGATGCACATATCCTTCAAAAATTTTGCATAAGCAGTAACTTCTTTAATCAACTTGACTAGCGGAATGTTGACCTTAATTTGACTAAATAATTCCCACATATCCTCAGCCTGTGGTCCTTTCATTCCATACGGTTTATTCATTGGCTTTTCCAAAGCTGCGGGAAAAGAAGCTGTACCACCAGTCTCCCCCTTCTCCCATTTACTTTCAGGTTCCATCTCTTTCTCTTGCACCTCTTTTTCTTTCTTTTCGAACTCTTCATTTTCATCGAAAACAATCTCTACACCACTATCTTCTTCAAGTGTGGAGCAACAACCTTGTTGTCCACCTTCTTGCCACTCCTCAATGTAATTACTTCATTCACTTGTACCTTCTGAGGTTGCATCTTTTCCTTCTTCTATGGTTCTCTTTCTTTCTCAATCTTCTGAAGTTGAGTTCCCAATCTTAGTAATGCCTGAGTATTTGCATCTTCCGCTTCCTTAAGCTTGACCAGGATTTCATAAATTTTTTTTGTGCTAATGTTTGCACTTCCTTCTCTTGGCATTGACTGTGCATTTTGCTGTCTCCCTTGTAGTTGCCTAACATCCCTTTGTTGATTATTCCTAAATGGACACAGTGTGTTGTTAGACTTCCTATATCCATGAATTTTACTAACTTCCTCGTGTGTCATAGTACAATCTGTGCAACCATGACCTACTTCGCCACAATTATTACAGATAGTCTGACCGTGCAATACATGCGCCCCTTTTTCCTTCTGAAGTCTTGTAAGAAGTTGATTGAACTTTTTTGTGATGGTGCTTAGCTCATCTTGAATCTCCTTTTTCCATTTATTCTCAGCATCCATGCTTGGTACAAATGCTGTTCTATCCTTTATAGGCCCACTTGCTTTCGAGTCATGGCTCAATTGCTCCTAAAATCTCCAAGCATCGTTTGGATCTTGCATCATGATAGTCCCACTAGATGAAGCGTTGATCATGGCTTGGTTGGTCGTATCTACCCCGTCGAAGAACAATTTAACAAGTTGCGACTGTGGAAACTCATGGTGCAGACAGGATGACATTAATTCCTTCAATCTTTCGAATGCGTCGTGAAACGCCTCTCCTGGCTTTTGCTGAAAATCCTGTATTGCTCTCCTGATTTCTGTCGTCTTGATGGCGGGATAGAACTTTTGTAGGAATCTCGCCTTGAGTTGTTCCCATGTTGTAATGCTATTTGGTTACAAGAACATGAACCAATATTTGGCTTTATCTTTTAGAGTAAAAGGAAATAGCCTTAACCTAAAGATGTTCCTATTGGAGTTCCTAGGAATATTAGCATTTGCTATCGCCAAAAACTCATACAGATGATTATATGGATTGTCCTGTATCCTCTAAACTCAGGTAACACTCCTAATAATTGAGGTCTAATCTCTACTTGACTATGAGCATTATCTGGAAAGTATATGGGCGAGGTGTCATCGTACTCTCGCGGTTGGAAGTGTGATGCAACCAACTGCCCGATTGGTTGAGCAAAGTATAAGGGAGGAACAAAATTACCATCATTATATAACTCGTTGTTATAATATCGTTACCCTTGCTGCTGATGTTGCTGTTGGTATCGTCTCGGAGGTCCCTGACCTCGGTTCCATTGTCGATTTTGCTACACAGGATTGTTCGGCATCCAGCCTTCATCCTCATCATCATATCCTAGATCTCTATCTTGATATTGATATTGTTGCGGTTGTTGTGGTTGTATTTGGGTTGAGGTTGTTGTTGTGGTATGGGTTGAAAAGGTGGTTGAGGTTTATAAATGGGTGGTTGCTGTTGTGGTTGCGGTTGCGGTTGAGAAACTTGTACTGGCTGACGTGGACGTGGGGTACCATCTTGGGTTGGCACTCCCCAAGTCAACACAGTAGATGCAAGGGTTTCCAACAGGGTGGGTAATTGGTTGACTCAAAGGTGAAACAGTAGGCTGAGTGCATGATGGTATGGGTGTAGGGGCTGAAACAACACCACCACTAGCATTAGTAGAACCTATATGAAATTCTGATGAAACTGGGGGTATAAATGATGCTTCCTCATTACCTCTCCTAACGGTTCACTGGTAATGTCTTCGACTACTACATTATCTTGACTCATATTGATCAAGCGCCTACGCACACGATTTCTGCGCACGGTTCATTCAATCTTAGAATCAAACAAAAGAGGTGACGATTGTTCACCTCGACGTGTACGCATGCACAAGTGCAAACGACCGTTAAATCCAAACGAAAACTAAATTACCAAAAATTTAAATCAAAACATAAAAACAAAACCACTGACACTATGTTTCAAGCGCACAACTCCCGGGCAACGCCGCCAAAATTTGACACGCCTAGGTCGTTATGCGGTCAAAAATAGACGAATTATATCTTACACGCACACTAGTATAGTAGCAGTAAGGGTCGATCCAGAAGTGTATTCTGATTCCAGAATACACTTCTGATTCCAGAAGTGTATTCCAGAAAATCAGAAACATCCAATGCCAACAAATAACCCAACAAACAATTAAACGGAAAATGGAAATCGAAAACCTTTTATTAACGAAAACCGAATGATTGCATAAACTAAAACCAAAAACAGAATCTGAAGGTTCTGGCTTCTGAAATAATCCAGAATCAATTTGTCCAAACAGATTCTACAATCCAGAATCGTTGAATCAAGTGATAAACAAAACTATAAAAAATACGAACAATAAACTAAAACATGAAAATACCAACTTATAACTACTGAAATTCGAAATCACGAGTCGAAGAAGCCTAGGTTCAACCTTTGGGTCAGTTCTTCGCTCCTGAAACTCGAACTAGATGCCTCTATTTATAGTTGAAAAATCGAGCAATCCGCGCCGCGCAAGGGTGAAAATTGCGGCGCGCCCTTATCTCTAACCCCGTTTCTCGCTCTTTGGATTTCAAATCGTCATCTGATCCTTGGCTTTCCGCAACGTGTGTGCTCTTAAGGTCGCGGCGTACGTGTCTTTTCGACTGAAAGTGAACTTCCTTCCAAACTTCTTCATTTTGTACGTCTTTAGCCCCTGTTTGTATCTTTTTTCACACACAAGCACTAGACACGAAAAGCGAGTAATACCAAAGTTTATGAGATATATTTCACTCAGAATAGGGCTCAACGACGACTAAAATACTTGATATTACTAGGCGTCGTCAGTACCCACTTGGATGGTTTCCAAAACGGGATCCAAGCCAGGGGCTCTGGCCCTGGAACCCCACCAGGGGCACTGCCCCTAGACCTCACCAAAGGGGCGCTGTCCCTTTAAAAACCCCAAACGCCGGGGCATTGCCCCCAGACCCCCCGACTTGTCGTCGAACCGACTATTTATTCGATCTTATACATGCGTGCACTCCATACATACCCGAACATATATTATAGTACAAACTAAATAGCCCTTAGCTCACATGTTAGTTCCAATTACGTAACATGACTTGGTGACACTAAAATCACCAACATGATCGTCAACTAGAACACATAAAAGTCGAAATATCAAAGTAATAAACAAAGCCCGGTAAAATCAATTTTGTTTATATGGGTTTCGAACTTGCGAATTTTTGTTAAGATGGTACAAGTGTTTGTCTCTATTTTGTAATTGATAGATCTTTTATGGTTTGTAATTTTAATATGTTCAATGTAATGCCTTATTGACATTTGAATGTTTTTTTTGACTTACATTGGCGTTCTGATCCTTAGCTTCTACATTCATGATCAGTTGAATGGCTTTATGAAGTTTGTGACTTATGTATTATAGATAATTGCTCGGTTTCTAAAGGTTCTTGACTTGCGAATTTTGTCAAGAAGATACAAGTGTTTCTCTCTATTTTGTAATTGGCAATTCTTAAGTTCGAGGTTTGAAATTACATGTAATATGCCTAATGTAGTGCTTCATTGACATTGTTTAAGTTTTGTGATTTTCAATTATGTTCTGATCCTTACCTTTTCGGTTCATGATCCTTACCTTTGTTGTTCATGATCAGTTGAGTGGCTATATGAAGCTTTCAAATTACAGAAGAAAGGTGATCATGAAGGAGATCAAGTACAACGGAACAATATCTCGCGATATAAAATGTTCATTGAAAAGAAATGCTTCATGTAGTTTATCATGGCTGGAATGGAGTAGTGTGATGATGATAATTAAGCCTTAATAATCTTTGTTTTTCTGCATATGAATTCAGTCTCTGTAGATTTCATTTTGAGATCAGTGTCAAAATGCTGTAAATGTCAGATGCGAAGACAATGTACCAAGTGATTATGATAATACATAGAAGAGAGGTTACTAATATTTAATGTTTAGTTTTCATACCATTTTATTATTATTATTCTTGGCTTTTCAATATTCTAGCCAATATTAATTGCCAGAAAGTGTTGAAGGGCAATCTTGACTTTTGTATTACTTAGTTATGTTGGCTCCTGTTACAGTTTCTGCAAATGAGGAGAGACAAGTGATTGAATTATATGGAAACAGATGAGCAAAATTTTCTACATATTTTCCTGAAAGAACAAATAATGATGTCAATAAATTTTGGCATAACTGCCACTGTCTTCCGGAGACCATGAAACTCAACTGATGAAAGAAACTAAAAAGGTTGAGACGATGTTTTTCCATGATTTGATGAATGAGTGTGTCAGTGTGGGCATGTTTATCGGCAATAGGTCGATGATTGATGATGATGAAGATCTCATTGAAGACCGTGTTGATTTTACGAATGATTATGTTAATGTCTCTGATGAAAAGATTCTGGACGTTTTTTTGGTGATGTTTTCGATGAAGATGTGGAAGATGCTTTCCACAACATGGATTGATGAAGAGTGTTTGTGAAATTTAGCTTACGAGGGAATGTTAAAAAGTAAGCTAAATTATGTCTTTGGGGCTTTTTAGTAATTATAAAGATATATAGTTCTGGAAGTTAAGTTATGAACAGTTGCACCTGTTAGGGTGCAATGGGTTGTATAAAGGTTGCAATGTTTCTTGAAGGGTTGTAATAGCATTGTACTTTCCTTTTTGTTATTTTAGTTACGTTTACCTAAGCACAGTTAGTTGGTTGTTAGAATAGACAGTTACATTAATCATAGCTGTTAGATGGTAGTTAGTACGTGAAGTATATATATATATATATATATATATATATATATATATATATATATATATATATATATATATATATATATATATATATATATATATATATATATATATATATATATATATATATATATATATATATATATATATATATATATATATATATATATATAGGGTTAGGATCAAATATATCCATACAAGTATTGTGTAACCTTGAAACTCAATCTGGACCACTCATTTAAAACACATTCTTTAAAGAATGTACAAAATTTAGTTCATTCTTTTAAGAATGGTAAGAACTCATTCTGTCAAGAACTTATTCTGTCAAGAATGTGTTTTTTTCATTGTTACGAGAATGAAATCTGATGGCCAGGATTTGGTTATAGGGTAACACAATAATTGTCATTCTTATTATAACCTAGCCCTATATATATATATATATATATATATATATATATATATATATATATATATACATATATATATATATATATATATATATATATATATATATATATATATATGTATATATATATATATATATATATATATATATATATATATATATATATATATATATATATATATATATATATATATATATATATATGTGTGTGTGTGTGTGTGTGTGTGTGTGTGTGTGTGTGCTTTTTCTTTGTAATACGGTATAAAAGATAATGAAGATACTTTTCTCCTTTTCTCTCTTACTCTGTTAATATGGTATCAGAGCATATTCTTCCGCATATTCAATCTGATTTTCAATCCATTGATCTTCAAATTTGATTGTTCAATTTGTTCGATATCGTTTAATCGATTGAATTCAATTGTATTCCTTGTTTTTTTTATTCGCAATGTCTCAAACCAATGATACTCCTCGAAATCTGAATGAATCTTCATCAGATGATCCTTACTTTCTTCATCATTCAGATAATCCCGGTACTCTCTTTGTTACTCAATTGCTTACCGGAGAAAACTATGCATCCTGGTCCAGATCTATGGCGATTGCTCTCTCAGTAAAGAATAAATTTGATTTTGTTACTGTTGATCTTCCTCAGCCGCCAATTACTGATACAGTTCAGTTTAAAGCTTGGAATCGCAACAATAACATCGTCATCTCCTGGATTTTAAACTCTATCTCTAAAGAGATATCCGCTTCAGTCATTTATTTGAAGACTGCAGCTGCAATCTGGAAAGAACTCAAAGAAAGGTTTCAGCAAAGTAATGGTCCTCGAATCTTCCAAATTAAACGTGATTTGATGAACATCGTGCAAGGTCAAGATTCTGTAAGCACTTATTTCACGAAACTCAAATCACTTTAGGAGGAATTCGAAAATTTCGACAATCACTGTACGTGTGGATTATGCGTTTGTGGAGGCGCGAAGGAAGCTGATCAACCTATGACGTTTCTTATGGGATTGAATGAGTCCTATGCTCAAGTTAAAGGAAAAACTCTCCTAATGGATCCGATTCCTCCGGTAAATCATATTTTCTCTTTAGTTATTCAAGAAGAGAGACAAAGAGGGATTGGAAATTCTCAACCCCTAAACACTCCTATGGCCTTTAATGTTCAGAGTAACAATTCTAAAACTCGTCCATTCAAATCATATAACAAGAATCCTAATAAAACCTCTCCATTATGCTCTCATTGTAATCGAATTGGACATACTATCGATAAATGTTACAAACTACACGGATTCCCTCCAGGATATCGATCTAATCATAACAACAATACAAACAAAAATCGAGTTAATGTTGTTTCTACTGATGTTGATCTTAATTCCAGTAATGATGATTCTAGTTCTCCAATCACGAACCTTACAAATGATCAGTTTCAGCAGCTTATTGACATGCTTACCGGGAAATTACTGAAAGAAAACATCAACACTTGTTGAATGTTGCTAGGGCTTTGTTCTTTCATTCCAATATTCCACTCATTTATTGGTCTGAATGTGTGTTATGTGCCACCTTCCTCATAAACCATACTCCATCTACTACCTCCAAAACTTGTCTCCATTTCAGAAGTTATACTAATATGAACCTGATTACTCTCGCTTTTGTAGTTTTGGTTGTCTTGCTTTTTCTTCAGCTCTTTTGAGTAATCGAAACAAATTCACTCCACGAGCAGGATCTTGCATTTTCATTGGTTATCCAATGGGGATGAAAGCTTATAAACTCATGGATGTACAAACTAAAGAAATATTTGTTTCTCGAGATGTTGTTTTTCACGAAGAAATCTTTCCTTTTCATCATTCCAAATATAAGAACCAGTTAAACCCTTTTCATTCTATCGTCATACCTCATTCTCAACCTGACCTTTTTGATCATGATTCTTCTTGTTCTCATACACCCAACATACAACCACCATATGTTCACAATGAGCCTCCACCTATACCTAATGTTCACAATGAGCCTCCAGCTAACCATAGGCCTGCTAGAATACGCACTCGTCCTTCTTACTTGAAAGACTATCATTGTGCCTTACTTAACAATACAATCATTGAACCTAATGTTCCATATCATTTATCTTCCATCATATCATATTCCAAGCTCTCTCCTACATATCAAGCTTATACTATTGTGCTTTCAACTGAATCTGAACCTCATTCATATCTTAAAGCTTCCAAATCCAAAGCTTGGACACTAGCTATGCAAGAAAAAATACAAGCCTTGGAAGCAAATAAGACATGGACTGTTGTACCTCTTCCCTATGGTAGAAAAGCCTTGGTTTCTAAGTGGGTGTACAAAATCAAACGAAAATCCGATGGCACCATTGAACGCTTTAAAGCACGTCTAGTTGCTAAAGGATTCAATCAGCAAGAGGGTATTGATTTTCTTGATACATATTCTCCGGTTGCAAAACTTGTTGTTAAGTTGTTGTTAGCTCTTGCTGCTCAAAGATCGTGGCCTCTTATTCAACTATATGTCAATAATGCTTTCCTTAACGGAACATTAGACGAAGAAGTATACATAAAGTTGCCACAAGGGTATAATTGTCCTAATGTTAACCTCAATAATTCGCCAATGGTTTGCAAAGTACATAAATCCTTGTAAGGCTTACGCCAAGCATCCAGACAATGGTATATGCAACATTTTCTTCCTTTCTCATTTCTGAAGGATTCATTCAGTCTAAAGCTGATTACTCTTTATTCTATAAAGGACAAGGGATAAATTATGTAGCACTCTTAGTGTACGTGGATGACATCGTATTAACGGGAGCTTCAGTTCATGACATAAATGATATTAAACAAAAACTTAGTCTCAAGTTTAAACTCAAATACTTGGGAAAATTACAACATTTCTTGGGGCTTGAAATTGCTAAAAGTTCCGATGGCATTGTACTTTCACAAAGACAATATGTTTTCAATCTATTAGAGGATACTGGCATGTTGGCTGCAAAACTGGTAAACTATCCTATGGATCCTGCATGTAAAACATCAAATTTTGAAGGGGCTCCTTTTCATGATCCTTCCCAATTTTGACGATTCATTGGAAAATTAATGTACTTAACAATTATGAGGCTAGACATCACTTATGCGGTTCATCGACTAAGTCAGTTCGTTACCAACTCCAGAATCTCCCACTTTCAAGCTACAACTCATCTCTTGAGGTTCTTAAAACTCAAACCAGGACAAGGGCTTTTTCTTTCATCAAAACCCTCTTTACAACTTCATTCCTTTTTTTGACTCAGACTGGGCTGGATGTCCTGATACGTGCAGTTATATATCTGGGTTTTGTATTTTCTTAGGTGATTCCATGATTTCCTAGAAATCCAAGAAACAAACAATTGTTTCTCGATCCTCAACCAAAGCTGAGTATCGAGCCATTGCTGTTACTACCACAGAAATCATATGGCTTCGACATCTTCTTACTATTTTGATATTCACCTTAAAGAACCAATCTTGGTGTTTTGTGACAATGAATCCACCATCCAGCTTGCATCTAATCCCACTTTTCATGAGCGCACCAAGCACATTGAACTGGATTGTCATTTCATTCGGGATAAAATCATCGATAATACCATCAAGCTAATGCCTATACGTACCACTCATCAATTGGCCGATATTTTCACTAAACCCTTTCCAAGACACAAGCTTTTACCAATCATATCCAAGATGGCTTTGAAAAACATTTTCCAAAGTCCATCTTGAGGGGGGATAATAGCATTGCACTTTCCTTTCTGTTATTTCAGTTACGTTTACCTAACCACAGTTAGTTGGTTGTTAGAATAGACAGTTAAATTAATCATAGCTGTTAGATGGTAGTTAGTACGTGAATATATATATATATATATATATATATATATATATATATATATATATATATATATATATATACTTTTTCTTTGTAATACGGTAGAAAAGATAATGAAGATACTTTTCTCATTTTCTCTCTTACTCTGTTAATAGGTTGTAACATTTGGTTAGTGTGTATATAAATATGGAGTCTGTTGTAATTGTAAGATTGTGGAAATAAGAAGACAAAATTCAGATTTTAAACATTTGTTGTGTGATCTTCTTGTTTCCTCCAACAGAAAGTCACCAAAAGACTGACTATCCTAGATTGCAAAATGGTTTAGGAGGATTACATCATTTCTTAATTGTATCTAGTATTACAATCTGTAATGCTATTGAGGTAAGTTTCTATATTTTACCCGTAAAAATAAGCAAAATTTACATTGGCTATTACTTGATTCAGAACACTAGGAATGCAAAAATCATAAAAATTTAATCATTATTAAGATTATCATTTTATCCATAAACACCAGAGTCACCGTTCCGCTTCATAGTCGGGTAGAAATTAATGGGCATGAAGAATATAGTGGGGGAGAGTACCGTTCTTCTGAATGTGCCAACGAGTATAATGTCATTAAGTGAGTCAATCCTTAATCTTTTTAACTTCAAATTATAAAAATAATGATTCCATTTTTGGAAAGTCGGGATCTTGAGAATTAAAAGAAATGTATCTCTCTCGGAAGAGAGCCCAAAAGTTTTCAGTATTGATATGAGATTTGTGCGCGATATAGGTGCAGATTCTCTCGAGGGTATTCAAGTTAACATCATAGTTGGGGTGGGTGGGTGGGGTGCGGGTGAGTGTAGTGTGGGTGGTACGGGTGTAGGGTGGTGCAGGTGGAGGGTAGGATGGGGTGGGATGTACTTATAGGGGTGTATATGAGAATGAGTGTGCTTATATTTTAGAAAAATTTTGGAATTGGAAAAATATAGGGTGGGGTTGGGTAAAGGGGGTTGGGGTAGGGGTAGGGGCTGTGTATTTGGGAGTGAGGTGGGGGGTGGGTGTGGGGGTGTGTGCGGATGGGGTTGGCAAGGTGGGTTGATGGGATGTGTATTTGGAAAATGAAAATTGATAGAAAATACATATTTAAATACGTCTTCTATTTTTCCAAAGTAAAAAATGAAAACTGAATATGTTTTAACTAAACATGTTTTTTAACTTCTCAATTGAAAGTTGAAAATGAAAACTTATTTCATTTTTCTGAAACTGAAAAATGGAAAACGGAAGATAGTTTTTAGTAACTAAACGCACCCTTAATGTTTCTGTCAAAATTTATAGTGATTTCATTCTCTCCACCTGTCCACGCAATCAATTATCCTCTCCTTTTCATCACGACCGAGAGCAGCGCCATCTCTTTCTCTGCACGACCACCGGAGCAGAGCGGAGCAGAGCGGAGCAGAGCGGAGCAGAGCGGAGCAGATTAGGATCTAGGCGATCGTTTGGTGTAAATCTGTTAAAGAGCATAGTTTTTGGCCTCCTTACTGAATATGCAAAGCTGATATCGTTGTTTATTATTTATGTTCAAAAAATTTCTAGTAGATTTTTCAGAATTTGTTTTCTATTTGTTACAGTTTTGTGTATTTAATATAAAAAATGTGGATTTTTATGTAATTAATTTTATTAATAAATTTTTTACGTACGGCTTAGCAATGTAAATCTGTCAGCAAAAATGCTTATAATATGTTGGTAAACCATTACAGAAATTGTCCCTCAGTAATCCATTACTACTACCAACGACAAATTCAGTCAGTAAGTTTGGTCATATTCGTGGGAAATTTTGTCCCTAAAAATTAGCAAAGCGATTCTACCGACCGACTTAGGTCGGTGACAAATTCGTCGCTAAAAGTCATCACCAATAGAATACACCGATTTGGCCATTGGTAATGACCCGATTTTGTAGTAGTGTCTACAAAATGGACTCTATAGTGTGGTTGAAATACATAATATAAACCAGCAATCAGGCCCTATGCAAGGTAACACGATAGATATCAAACTCTAATAAAACTCCAAACTATGTATCTATAACATTTTAATCATATATATTGTATACACATGTTCTTTCAAACGCTATCAGGTATTGGTGTCTCGAACACTTAGACTATGCGGTTTGTATCGGTGTGACGTGGATGGGACCCATGATGTGGAACACCGCCCCGCCCAGGCGTGGACCACGCTGCCGTGGGTGCTCATGAACGAAGCAACGGCTGACAATGGGAAGTATTTGAACGTTAGGCTTGTGACCGTTGGAGACTTATGATCGTTTGAAATAAAAAAAAATAAAGCGGCACAAGTGAAACATCCCGCACACGCATGGGATAAGAATCAACAAGGAATGATGTCGAACAGGCCGACTTTTGGTATTCTAAAGAAAAGATTTCACATAGTGAAACATTCAGCACGTGCATGAGATAAGGATAAAATAGCCAACATTATGTACGCATGTATCATATTACACAATATGATAATAGAAAAAAAAGTCGGACAATATGTATGTATAATCCGTACGATGTGGCACATCTGCACGAACAATTTCTATCCGGCAGTTGACAATACTTTGCCAGAGTTATGGAAATACGTAGCGATGAAACACACGACAATCTTCGCCACTATTTGACGAAGTATCTATACAAAAATCGGAACGATAACGACGAAGATGAGTAATTTTTAGTATTTAATTACGTAATTCTTAATTTTTAGTTGTGTAATTTTTAATTTCAACTTTATTTAATTTTTAATTTTTATTTATGTAATTTTTAGTTTCAACTTTATGCAATTTTTAATTTTAAATTAGGTTAATGTACTCGTTAAAAATTTAATGTAATTTGAATTTTATAAATTTTTCTATTTAAAAATAACTTAAAAGAAATAATTTAGGTGATGTGGAGTGGTGGGTACTTCCTTGGTGGTGTGATAGGGAAGTGAAGATGTGTGGCGGTGAGGTGACGACACTTTTGGTGTGGAGATGCAATGACCATATCCCATAGCCTTATAGACAAACAAAAGGTACAACTACAACCTACCTACCAACTAGTTTGATCAAACACGCCATTGAGGACAGAAGAGTGCAATGAGATTAGGCAGCCGGATAGAAGATACAAGAAGGATTTAATCAGACAAATAGATCATCATTATCAGATTTTTAGAAAGAAGGAAAGAACTGAACCGATCAATCACAATAAGATTTTCATATAGAAAGAATGAACCGAGAACCGTTTATTTAAGATACGAGATCAACGAGATGTTCTTAGAAACCTCGTCTTCTTCGAATTCAATTATTAGTCGTGGTGTCTTGTTTAGGAGACTGGAAATCAGAAGGGTACCAAATGCTTGCCGACTTCAGTTTTGTTAGCTATTCAACTCTCATTAGCATGCTAACCTTTTATATGGACTTGGCATTTTAATGGATCAATACCTTTGGTCCAACTGACCTACTTATAACACCCTTATGCCCAATTATAAGTTGCTGACCTGGCCTAGACCGTGTTAGGCTTGGATCAGCCCTTCATGATACGAAACTCTAATTGTGACAGCCGTGATTTTTTTTTATAATTGGTCCCTTAATAAACATTATCACACGTAATAAAAATCTGGGAAATCACAAACTGTATATCAACACAACCAAACATAATGATTGAATATAAATACATTCAGTTCCATAATTAATTCACTTTACTTCATCTTCTTTAATTATTGTATACCTGGAATACACAACATAAAACACATCTTTATTAGACTATAAAGTATTGTGGGTTACATGAGTTTGGACTCGTAGTATATTTATACAAATACTCATTTGAATACTATTACTTATGAAACCTCATTAATATATTCACATTTACTTATTCTCAATTACTCCCTCCTTTACTCACTAAGTCGTGGGAAATAATTCCACAACATTACTTCTACTAATAATCCAGTTTACATTAAACACACATATTATACATCATACTCTAGTTGTCACAAAAACTCAAACATTATTGAATCCTTGCGTACCGGTGGAATACACAACCCTCACTACATATACAACATAAGCAACTCCTACCCATTTAGTCTTTATAACGACTCTTTACTTACTAGCACTCATACCTTCCACATATATATTTAACATATATACTTGTAAATCATACATTAGCTATTAAGTCACATGGATGACTTCTTCAAACAGTTTAATATATCTGCATGCACTTCATATTAATATATTTATCCTTTAAGGATTCTTATGCCATTATGCATACCTTCACACATACAACACAACTCATATAATTGAATATCATCACATATATAAATAAACTTAAACCAATTCTGAGTCATAATTTCTTTCTATTCCTGTTTATATACAGACAACCCCATATTCTTTTCTCTCCTTAGAGTGGAAGCAATCCATCCGTAAGGGTATACTCGAGTTCCCTCTCCCTTCATGGAATAAAATATATCTATCCATAAGGGCGTGCTACTTTAATCTCCCTTCATGATACAGAACAAATCCAGCCACAAGGGCATGCTAGAGACAACTACTTTGCAAAGGAAAATACCATCCCAGTAGTATCTTTTGACCCCCTTTCAGATGGGTAAGGTCCTAGTTACTCCCCCTTCAAGCAGGTAAGATTCTGAATGATCCCCCTTCTCGCGGGTAAGATCTTGATTCGGTCTACATTACATTTACTTTCTTTTTGGTTATTCATTTCAGTTTCCCCTTAACTCATAACGATACAAATAACCCATGTAAACTATTACATAACTGACTCATACTTTATCAATTTCAAAGCTTATACATCACAATTTCAAAGCTTATACATCACAACTCAATAATTTCCCTAACTACTTGCACCAAGAAGGAATGAACATAATCAGGATGCATCCCAGTGCCATGATTCTAGGACATCTATTCCATAATAGTAGATGTATTGTCCTTACACGGACTCAATTAAGTCTAGTATAGAGACCACTTAAACAATTCATATATACATTAATAGATTATTAACAACACTACTACTTTATTCCATTATACAACTATTATGAGGAGTTGTGTCCCCCATTACATCGGTTCATCATATATTGTTTCATAACGGGGAGTTATGTCCCCAATACCTTTATTTCTACCTGTAAATCATTCATATTGTCTTTTAAGGCTATATGCCAACATACATACTTTACGTCATTACTTATTAGTTATGGAGAGTTACATCCCCATTTAGCTTATTAAATTTCATATCATTTCTTTACCATATCATATACTATTTATGTCAATAACATCTTTACTCCTGTGTATTTTAATGCTATAAGCCAAATACCATTTCTTATACCATTGCTTATATCTTTCTTATCGTTCATATATCATTCATGGTATGTTGTCCTCAATAGAACACTACTTCCTTAATCCTACGTTATACTTATCAACATAATATAAGTATTAACACATGTTCATCTTTTTCATATTGAACACATACATAAATATTTTCATAATACTAACCATGCATCTTGAAATGGGTGAAAATTGTATGTACACACCTTGGCTAGTTAGAGAAGTCTAACTTGGATTACTCCATTCCCTTGCTCCTTCCATTCCATGAACTTTACTCCTTAATTACCTTGAATTGCTCGAGAATCACCAATTCCAAACTTGTTCCTTCAATTCAGCTTCAATATCATGAGAACCTTCAAGAAACGAGTTGGGTTTCTTCACCTAGAGGTATTTCACGTTTCTAATGGGAAGTAATAGAGGGTTCCTCCTATTTATACCTTCATATTTTGCAATAATGACCATTTGATCCCATAACTTTCCTACTTTTCACTTTAGGCACAAAACTCTCTTTATTTCTTGGAACTTTTAAGTCTTAAGAGTTTTGCCTAACTTCTAAACTTATTTTACATATTAAGAATACTTTAATACATACAAATCTCATCATGAGGTTAAATACTTTAATATAACAAAATACCCTTTTTGGTCATTTTATACTTTTCACTCACTTTTATTTTTCTCATATTCATACTTCATACTTATAACTATAACATAGTTCATTTACTTCATCCTTAATGAAAATATAAATCTTTTCATTTTATATTAGTAATTGGAAAATTACCAAAATACCGTTTTTCTTAAAATCTAAATAATTACTTACTAATTATTTCTTTACTTCCTACTTCCCATTTGGACATATTTTTGGGTCATTACACTAATAAACTCCAAACTACACTTATATAGAATTTCAATGAAAATTTGTATCATTTTTAATCATAATTAACTTTAAACAGATGTTCTTTTATGTAATTTTACAAATTTTAAAAGCTTCTAGCTACTTTTACGAAATATTTATATACAAACAAAAGGTACAACTAAAAGGTACCTACCTACTAGTTTTACCAAACGCGCCCTTAAATTAGCTATAGGTTGATGTTACGTAATTCAGACCTTAATTATTTCAAAATGAGAAATTTTCTTATACAAAATAACGTGATTGTGTAAACAAACTAACGACTAGCCCTAGTATTATAGTCTAACAAAGAAAACCCTACTAATGGTATGAATTTGTCAATCACATTCATACAGGTCTAAAAATAAATGGTGGTTGTGGAGGACATGGTAAGACCTTTTCGAGGAGTGACCCAAGTTCAACTTCCAACCAGGCACATAAGTTTGGCCAAAAAGTGATGTACGACGTGGTTCGAAATGGTCTATTTTGCTCGATTGTTGAAGGTGACCACCCTCCTTCATAACCTCGAAATACCAAAGAAACTACTACCCGGAGAAACTGCTATAGTTTGACCTAGCAAACGTGACGAGTCATAACATTAAACGGGTTGAGAGAGATTGTGCCAAACCCGACCTGTTTAATTATTGTGTCGTGTCAACCCCTTTATTTTTGTATCGAGTTCGTGTCGTGTTAGTAGTTTAGAATTTAGCTAGAAATTATAAATGTGCCATATTTTATGAAGTTAAAATATTAAACATGATGAAAGAGTACGAGTTGGAGAGGTGCAAAATAAAACATGAAAAACTGGGAGGAGGATGGGCAAAATTCATAGCAAGTTTGGAATACAAGGTGGAAAGAGTAGAAGTTGGAGAGATGAGGTCATGAAGAATAGGGTGTGGCCAAGTGGGACTGTGGAGTATAAGTAAAGAAATGAAAAACTAAACATGAAGTCTTGAACATTAATGCAGCTAAGTCACTTTTAAATTACAAAGTGACTTAACATAAGGTTTTCTTTTTCTTATCTAGTTATGCTTTTGGTTTTGTCAAATTTATCTAACGTGTTAGAAAAACTTTCATAATTAACGGGTCATTTTTTAGTTGAAACTTTCAACCTTAACCAAACCTGTTTAATAATCATGTCGTTTTGTCTCAACTTATTTAATTAAACATATTGAAATCTCTTAACTAAACCATTTATTTTGTATTGGGTTCAAAGCATAAAAATAAATAATTTATAATAATACGACCATATAAAATATTTAATCTACTATACCTAATAAATAAAAATAACACTTCCACGTGTCATCTTCTAAGGCCCTTTTGTACACTTGTCGTTTTTATAGAATTTCTGATTTTCTTATATTTCACATTTCTGTTTCACTTTTAAATGCTCATGATTTTTCTCCATCAATTTCTCCATATCCCGCCACCGTTTCATCACGAAAAATCAGCTCCAACTTTGCCGATATTTTGCCTCAAATCTCGATTCTTTGAATCTCAATGATTTGATTTCAAAAATCGCCAACTTCATTCGGTTGTAGAATCATAAAATCCTCGGAACCCTTTTTTCCAAACCATATATTCTCCATTCTCTCTAGAAACCAAAAAACCCTAGATGGTTGTATTTCCTTCATTATCTTGCAACATGGCTCTCTCCGGCTCCTGCTTCACAATTTCGCAACCTGCAACAACCATCAATGCACACGTGCCCATTCTTCTTTGCTAAAATGACCCAACCTCCGTCATTGGATGCCTAACGTATTAAATTCTTAGATTCATCTCCTTCGCCGACCACACTAGGATGAGGACACCGGTAAGAGAAATCGGTGCTGAGGTTTGGATTGCTTTATTTTTCATCTTAGTTTCGCGGGTTTCCTAATTCACTCTTCTTTGTCTCTGTTCATTAGTTTAATTGTCTTTGCCTTTGAAACAGCAACAGGCCTCCAGGATTGAACCCTAGGTGGAAACGAGGGGCATAATGTCGGTTCTTTTTAGAAACGATTTGTTTCCTCTATGACGAACACGACATCCCAATCTAATGTTTTGCTCTTCTTATGTTTGTAATGTTATATCTTTATAGGTTTTAAAGACGTGATTGTATAGTAGCACACCATCATATCTGATTAGAAAAAGCATTTCGATCTGTTCTAGATCTCAACCTTACATTTCAATCGGTTAATCAGTAAATGTTTTCTCGAAGTATCGAAGTTGAATCTAACTTCGTTTTTTAATTTGGAAGTGGAATTAGGTTTCAGATTTTGGTCGCAAAGTTTTCTGACATCAGCAATTTGAGAAAGCTGATCAAGATAATGATGAATGGAGGGCTAGAGAAATTGCAAAAGAAAATATAAAGTTTCTAATGTTTATTTGAGAAAACATCAATTGACGATAGCCACTATGTTCGAATAATGTATTGGTAACCCATAACTTAAACCTTCATATTTTCTTATCTTTTTTCCGTAATCGTTTTTATTCTTCCCATGTTTTTAAATTTTTGTTGGGATAGGCAACGATTTAAAGGATATTCCAGGAGAACTATAAGTTTCATATACAATGTTTTTGCTTTTTCATCAGGGTTTTGACTTTTCAGGCTCTAGTCTAAATTAAGTTCTTTGTTTGTGGCTGTAAGTTGTTGGGAATTTCAAGCTTTTGTCCAGATTTGGATTTTTGTCTGTTGATAAATTTTCAGTGTCTTTATGATCTTAATATTTTTAGCAGGTTTGATGAAGAGAGAAAGGTACACAGCACAGAGAAAGAATATGCAATTATATGTGAAGGCATGGAAATTTTCTAGATAAGGTAACAAAGGAACGAACATTCAATCAATTTCTATTTAAAGGAACGTACTTTCAACTTTTAAAGTATACATTTGAAGGGAATATGTTATAGTTTTATAATAACGGGTTATCTTTACATTACGTTTATCCATGGCAGGTTGGGATTGTACGTGGTACGTGTAAAAATATGCCATTGATAGCCCCTGAGTATGAAACACTAAGGTTATATTTACATTACGTTTTTTTGATATTATTTGAAAAAACTATCATCTTTTGCATATATTAATAGGTATGGGGATGTGCCCATGAATTGGTAATTGTGAGAAAGAATAATACAACAAAAAGGAGTGGAGACCTGATGTTTGTAAGTGGAAAAAGAAGATTAAAGGTTAAATATATGATTCAAATTTCCAGTTTCAGGTGTTGTAATTTTTTTCATCCAGGTTCTAGAATGCTACAGGTGCCAGCTGTTTCATCGTCGTCCATCCAAAAAAACTAACCATATCAAATGTTGTATAAAAAGAAGTATTTTGAGTATTTTGAATTATCATTACGGCTTTCATATTCAGTATTATTATTTTATTACTTTTGGTACTTATTCTTAATTTTAATCATATTTTATTTTAACATAGTGTTCGTAATTGCTAACTAAAACGAGCAAAATGTATCATATCATATAAAATATTAAAATAAATAAAATTCACAAATGACAATTTTATCATCTGCAATATTGATATTTTTCATATTTTTTTATATATTTTTTAATCATCCCGTGTATTACACGGGTTTCTAACCTAGTTATATTATATAAAAATTCCGTTAAAACAATTAAAAACCCATCTTTTGTGCGACTCCAAACTTTAAACTAATAGATTAAAAATTGGGTTCAAACAATTAACAAGGCTTGTGAGACTAATGTTGTTTGGTGAAGTTATGTAAAACTTGACGAAAGGTACAAAAAATATGTTCCCTATATTCAGAACCATAAACTTGCTCTTCGAAAAGGTATTCTTTGAGAGAAGTTATTCAACATTGATGAAGAGCATAACAACTTCATGAACAATCATGTATTCAGAACTCATGTAATGGGCATCTAAGCTATTGTTGGAATTTTTGTAGATAATGGGTATTAGAAAATCCTTGGCAAGTACAAGAGATGCATAGTATTGTACGTTTATAGAACCCAAAAAAGCACAGGTTGTAGAAGATACCATAAATACTACAAAACAAAAAGCTAAACAGAAGAAACATTAAACACAAATGGCTGCAAAAGTTGCAGTCAACCCACCACACTTACATATATTCAATATCTTATGGTGTCAATAAAAAAGGCATTAACAAGAAGCCAAGACACATGAAACATAAATGGCCACAAATTTGCACTAAAAACCACCAACATTACATAAATCTAATCTTTCAAGTTGTCTAGAAAGCCAAAATAGGACAAAAAAGGCATTTCTCTGTTATGATCCCAAAGCGACCGGAAGTAAATTCTATTGGTGGCTTATAGGTCTAAGTGTCCCCTATTCCTACAAGCTGATTTTTGGGAGTGAGTTCTACATTTGGGCTTATGGCTTGATACGGGCCTAGTCTGGGATGGGTTCGTATCAATTGGTATAAGAGCCCTCCCCGTCTATTGAGGTTCCAACACTTGGAGTGGTGGCCTACGGAGTGGTGGCTTGGACTCGAAAAGAGAGGTGCCAACCGTGACCAACAATGACTCGGAGTGGTGGCCTATTGAGTGGTGGCTTGGACCGAAAAATGGGTGAAAACCGTGACCAACATAGCCGTCACCAACGAGGACGTTGGCTCTTCAAAGCGCGGGTTATGGTTACGATCCCAAATCGACCGGAAGTAATTCTATTGGTGGCTTATAAGTCTAAGTGTCCCCTCCTCCTACAAGCTGGCTTTTGGGAGTGACTTCTATACTTGGGCTTAAGGCTTGATACGGGCCTAGTATTGGATGGGTTCGTATCATTCTCAAACAACGATTGATAAGCAAACCACTTTGAAACATTCCGTTCGGCGGATTCTGCATAGGCGTTCAGAACATATAGCTTACTCAGTTTTTTAAAGACGTTTGGATGTATTTCTCTTGAAAATTTGTTTGTAGATAAATCAAAAGTTCAAAAGTTCTTAGATTAATAAATTTTCTCTGTAATCTCTCCAAGTGGCAAGTTCAATGCAAGCAATCCATATAGATCAGTGAGTTCGTATGGGATTTGTTCTATGATATTGCTGCTTGAGATATCAGTGCTCTCCAACAATTCTAGTTTGTTGCTGAAACCACGTGCATTTCATGTCAAAATTAAAGTTCATGGATTGCAGTTCATGGTAAATAACCTACAAATGGATTACTGATATCATAAGTATACCCAGATACATGTAGCATGTACCATCCATATAAGATTAAATGTAAGAAATAGTATCATACTTCCGTTGATTTGTGTATTGCAGCTTCATACTTTCATTCTTTCCTGTTACATCATTGTACTTTGAAAATTCTACCCACTCATACCAATGTCATCTGATTTCAAAGCAAATTTAAGTGCTAAACTGACAAGATTCTAGAAGTATATCCGAATAAAAAATAGAAAGTACCATGGAATAATTAGATAAATTTTATAAAACACAATGACTCACTAATAAGCAAACCGTACAATGTTTAAATATAAATAAATGAAAGTCATGATGCTATAATAATCAAATTAGTGGAAGTTGCTATTTCTTGCATTTAGCCCTCTATAATTACTACTGCATTGTAGACCCAAAGAACTTAACTTGAATGACACAAGGTATTAGGTACTTAAAACCCCCTGTCAAATACAAGTGAACCATGGTATTACATAACTAAATATGATTAACCCTTTGCAAATTTGCAACGAAGACCATCACCTTCACATAAACCCAATCTTTGAAGCTATCAAAAAAGTGATAAAATGCATGTATCCCATGACGGTTAAGAAGCAAAGCGCCACATGCTATCCAAAATCCAGTAACAAAACCGGTGTCCCCACCAATATAAAACCATTGGCAAAATTCATCTTTGTCCCCACCACCCTCACTTTCACCAATGACAGGTGGTACTTCTGAATCTTCATCTCCAGGACATTTTTTGGTAAGGGGGGGTCCACATAGTCCCGCATTTCCATTGTATCTTGAAGGTTCAAAGGACTGAAGTTGAGTGCTCGATGGGATTCTCCCTGACAAGTTATTAAATGATACGTCTAGATCATTCAATAAAGTCATCTCAGACATGCTTGATGGTATCTCTCCTGAAAAACTGCTTTTAGATAAATCTAAAGTTAAAAGTTGTTTCATTTAACCAATTTTTTCCGGAATCCCTCCAAGTAGAGCGTTATTTGACAAGTTCATTGCAAGCAGTCCATAGAGATTGGTAACTTCATATGGGATTTTTCCTGTTAAGTTATTGCTTGACAGGTCAATGCTCTTCAACAATCCCAGAGTACTAGCGAATTCACGTTCATCTCCTTGCCACTCAATGATTGCATGGTCAACATATTCATCATCTAGTCGATCAGTGAGAATACCGTCCGAACGAAAATAAACTGAATATGAATGTACATTCTGTGTCGGTAAGAATCCTTGTTGAACCATGCTTGTAAGATTATTCAAACATGAGGGAATTGTTCCATGGAGATGGTTCCTTGACAAGTCCAGAATTTGAAGATTTGCTAATTGACATAACTCTAAAGGGATTGTTCCAAAGAAGTTGTTTGATCTTAGTATAAGCACATACAATCCTGATAATTTCTCCCCAATCCAATTTGGCACATTACCGGAGAACTTATTGGCTCCTAATATCAATGAGTTCAAACATATGCAATTCCTCAAAGACGCGGGAAATTCTCCAGAGAGATCGTTGTCGTATAAATACAACACCTCAAGTTCTATCAAAAATCCGATAGAGGGAGGTAGTCTTCCAGATAAATTATTGTGCCCTAGATTAAGAACTTTTATGTGTTTGAAACGCCACAAAGGAACCCGTCCGCTTAGAAAGTTTTGGGAGAGGTCAAGAAATTCTAACAACCCATCGACAATTCCGCATAAAAAGGAGATTCCTCCATTGAATTTGGTTTTGGAAAGATTTAATGATGCCAGCATGGAAGAAACATTTGGTATCGGACCATAAAAGTTGTTGGAACTCAAGTCTATCACCGAACTGTTGTCAAAATTTGATGATAGATTTGGTACTGCCCCGCTGATGTTGTTGGAAGAGAGATTCAAATAATGTAATTGAGAAGGCTACATGTCCCAAAACTCTAGAGGTACCGACTCTGAAATTGAAGTGTTGGCAATAGATGGGTAAGGTTTTTCATATTGTGAATCCATTTGGGGAAGCGAGGCCCTAGCTTGCAATAACTTAGATAAATAGTCTCTACATAAGAAAGGTTTGACATGTAATCTCTGGATGGAACTCCATTAAGTGAGTTATTTGAAAGATTTACACGTAAAATCTTCGACTTTCCAATGTTTTTAGAGATAGCACCTCTAAGATAATTGAAAGAAACGTCAAGAAATTCAAGACTTGGTAGTTCCCACAATTTCTCACTTATAGTTCCATTTAACCAATTATTATTTAGGACCAGCTCTTCTAGCGAAGAAAATCTTTGGATGTCATCTGGGATTGACCCTGTTAATTGGTTTCTTGGAGCATGCAATGATTGTAATGAAAGTGA
The DNA here is from genome assembly GCA_023525715.1 of Cichorium intybus. NCBI lineage: Eukaryota > Viridiplantae > Streptophyta > Magnoliopsida > Asterales > Asteraceae > Cichorium > Cichorium intybus. The sequence goes on along the minus strand of CM042009.1, from coordinate 120,115,038 downwards.
TGTGCATCCGGACAAGTTGTTGAGAAAATCAGGAAATTTGACAACAGCAGAGTTGTTATCAAAGTACAAAGTTTCCAAATTACAGAGGTCACCAAAATATTTGGCTATCCGATCTAACATGTTGCTAGAGAGATAAAGATCACGAAGCTTATTGCTGGTTAATGGGAACAACCAACGATACATGGATGAGGTTAGATTATTATTCACAAGAATAAGGACTTCAACAGACAAAGAAGAGTTGAGAAATGAAGAATATGGATACATGACCTCTGAGAGCTCACATCCACCTAAACTTAACCATGATAGTTTTTGGAGACTCGTAACTACGTTTACCCAATGATTTTGTTTGGCTAGGGAAATCCCATCCAAAACAAGTTCCTTCAGATGAGATAGACGAGACAACCACTCCAGGTTTTCAACTGTACATCTTCCAATGGATCCAAGAAAAAGCACTTGCAATTTGTTAAGGTTTCCAAACTCTGGTGGAATGGATCCATAAAAAGAGTTTACGGAGAGGTATAGGGACCTCAATTTGGTCAAGGAACCAATGGACCTGGGAATGGTTCCACTAAGATTATTGCTGCTGAGGTCAAGGTACCGTAATTTGCTCAATGAAAAAACTGACCTTGGAATGGTTCCATAGAAAGAATTTTCGGAAAGATCGAGATGATTTAGGTAGCTTAAGTTAACCAAGGAATGGCCAATCTCACCTTCAAGACCAAGGAAGGGAATATCAAGCCCCGTGACATGACCTGTTTGGTTGTTGCACATGACCCCAAACCAACTACAGCAGTCATCTTCATCAGCTCTCCATGTAGAAAGAGTATCATAGGGGTCTTGAAGGCCAGCTTTGAAAAGAAGGAGAGCATGTCTCTCCTTATCAAAACACTTGTTCATAACCCCATTATCTTCTCCTCTTCCAACTGCTACCAAATGCTTGGCAATTGTAGTCTCAAGGCATAGCAAGAGAAATAAGAAAGATATAAAAACAAAAGAGTCCATAATGGAAATGCAAATCTTGGTGATTTTTTTGTATTGATGCATACATGAAGTTGCCCACATGAAGGTTTTGCTAACTGTGAAGATGAAAGATTCAAGTAGATGTCTTCAAAATCAGTGGTCTATATGTGTGGGGCCTACAATATTAATTTCCATGACTTTTGATCCTAAATATAAGACAACTTAACAATGAAGATTTAAATAAATTGCCCCAAATTAGAGGTTCAAAGACTTGCGAGTCTTGGCAATTTGTATTTATTATAAACACCTTTTCCAATCTAGTGATATTTTTTAGTCCTCGCTTCGTCATATAACTCCTGAAAAAACAGATGGAAGCTGGAAGACCAAGAGAGAAACACCAAGTTTGGAACACATTATACATACGGTCAAATTACAAACCAAAGACTAATAAGAATCAAAATAAGCAATACAAATTAGGATTAAAGACCAGCAGCCCTTGCACCGGCTACCAAACCTTTGAACCCAAGGAAAATGAAGATCTTGCACAGCGGATTACCAGAAATTGTGATAGATCCCAGGGGCATTTTCGTCAAAATGAAGAGCAACACCAAATGAGTCCACATGCATCAGAAACCAAAAGCCATCTGTAATGTAACAACTCCACAATAGCAACGTACTTTTGCTAGAAGAAAGGAAAAACCATCCAGAACACCATTCACCAACTCAGCCACCCAAACGACCTCCAAATGTTCTTCAATACAACCAGGGGCAAGACCGACGAGCACCACAGAACCATTAAAACATCAGCTTGAGTCCATACTCTCCCCAAGAACCATGATTGCACAGGGGCAAATTCGTCCAACCCCAGGAATTATACAGGAACCTCTTAAATTCTCAATTTTTCGAAACCAACCAGATGCTATTTGCTAGAGGCAAACCCAACAAATCCATTACACACCTCCAGAAAATAGGCTGAGAACCGAGACTAACCTCGAAAAAAGCGGAAACTCTCTCCACCCAGCTACATTAGAACCACCGCATCCTGAGAATCAAGCAACAATGAACCAATTTCAAATTACCAACAGAGAAAATGATCTAACTTGTCACAATAAAGCTATTTCAGCACCAACACACCACAAATCCACCAAAATGAAGGAAGTCTGATTTCCAACTAGATGACTATCACCACCGAACCAAAAAAGAAACCATCTATAATTTCAGCAAATCATGATAACGCAGGTACCTCAGAAGGAGCAAAGCCATGAAATTCAGGAAAAAATTTTAAAAACAACACACACACACACACACTGACACCAAGATAGCCCCCCCCCCAACTCCAGCCCAACCAGAACGCACACGAAAGAAAGAACACGAAATGAGTGCATCAACGTAACAGGAACCTAATGTTGTTCTACCCAAAGAAAAAAGGCACACTCATAAACCTGTTACGAGAGCACAACACCAAAAACACCAAGATAGACTTAGACATCCCAACCACTCTCCCTGCCCCATGAAAACCTTAATCGAACACTTCAAAAGACCAAACAAATCCAGAGAACATTTCCTTGAAATAGACCTCAAGACATCTCTAACCTCCTAAGTTTTGATTATCTCATCTCACACTCACCTCACTCAAGAGATCAAACCGGAGCTAAGTGGGTTACAACACCAAGAGAACCAATCTAACGCAGGAAACTTACCTCTGAATTTCACCCAACTGAATAAGTTCAATTGTATAGCATCGACTAACATCATAGAGTTTTGCTTCTTCCTCCTGAAATTAGCCTCATTCCTAGCCTTCCATATGAACCAACACGTTGCATTAATAAGAGCATTGCAAAAATTTTTTTGTTTTTGCTGAGTTAAAAGTAGACATAAATTGATTAATAAGATCCTGTAGGTTCTAGTATCTTCCTTCTCTAATCTCACACCAACTACAAAGGCGATCCCAAACTCGTCGCGAGAACTCACATTGGATGAACACATGATCAATGGATTCCTCCTCCAGGCCACAAAATGAACAATTGGATTCCGTCATCTTAACTCCCCTTTTAGCCAGATTTGGTTTCAACAAAATCCTATTTAACACAAGCCGCTAAGTAAAACAATTAACCTTGCTTGGTAACCATGAGCACCGATTAATTACTTTTGGAATAGGTTCTTTTTTAGACAAGTCCAACGCATGTCTAAGAGATTTAACTGAGAATTTTCCATTACTGTCTAAAAACCAATCCCAGCTGTCTGCAATTGGAAAAAACTTGAACTCATTCAGTGCCATTTGGAGATCTATGAGTTCTTTCTCTTCAAGTGTAGATAGCTGCTGTTTTTTCCACCTCCAACTACATTCCACACTAGAATTAGATTGAGCCTTCACTCTATCAGATATGTCGACATTCTTTTCGCATTCAATTTTGAAAAGTCTAGGGTATTTGACTTTTAAAGGAACTCCAGACAACCACTTTCCTTCTAAACAAATCTATGAGACTAATTCCATATTCTAAGAAGGCGGCTTCGATTTCTGTAACCTCTTTCCGTACTCCATTGTAGAATTTTTTTTTGCCATTTTACCGTCATCAAAATCTTTGACTCTATGGATACTTCTATTCAGTCGAGACCATAACGAATTACCATCCTGTCTAAAGCTTCCACCACTACTTAGCCAATAGGATAATATTAAAACCCCTCAAGTCTTTGACACCTAAGCCTCCCATATGCTTTGGTGTGGTCACTTTGTCCCACGCCACCCAATTGATGCATCTTTTATCAACCGTTAGTTTCCATAAAGAACCTCTTCTGATTCTCTCCAAGCTCTCGATTACTTTCAACAAAATTGTAAAAAGTTTAAAACAATAATATTGATTACCATCTTACCTAGATAAATTGATCCTAATCATAGTTACATCATTTTTAGTAAGATCGGGATAGGATCATAGGATCGGATCATTAATATTTTTTTTTAATTCTAATATATTGCCTGGGACTACCTAAATGAATTTAATATGAACCCTAAAAATTCCCTTTTTAATTATTCATTGTGAAGTGATGTATTATATGAATATTTTTCATGTTTTAAATTATTTATTGTTAACAGAAGGGTTAACTAATTAATAGATGAAAATGTGTTTTTTGTGTTTTAAGGTGTTTATGGTAGGATCTTACAATCCGGATTCGATCTTATGATCACGAGCTTGTAAAGTAGAAAATGATCCTATATAGGATCCCACTTTTGACAATCTTGAATATTTTGTTATATATAAAAATATTCTAGTAAATATTTAGGATAATCCATATGCATATCACATTTTTGAAATATGTTAAAAAAATTAATTATATAACAAAAAATGTAAACCTAGCTAATTCATAAGATAGAACATCAAGTGATGCATGCACAAAGTCACAAATTATTGTTTAACATTTTGTATATAATACTTATAACATTTTAGCATATTGTGGAAATATGAGATTAGCTATAGCTTGTCTTTTTTATGAATTTCATTTTCAAAATAGAGATATAGTTAATAGCTTTAGGTAATCAACTATCATAAATTTCGGTTTATGTTGAGAGTTTAGATCATCACAATGATGTAATAGCGACCACATGTTGTGGATAACATGGTATCCATATCCCCATGATGGAAGCTTTGCGATTATTCATATTTTGCATGTCCAAAAATTGTTTTTGTAATGAACATTCCAACTTGTTATAAACTTCGTGAGGAAAAAAAAGATGAGTAGTCTAGGCATTGTAACAAGTTTAAACCTAATGATATTTAATATCATATAGTTGATTTTTTTATTTTAATTCGGTCAGTACTATGTTTGATGTCAAAAGTCGAAATGTAAGATGCATGATCTTTGTTTTGAGGGGTATGATTAATGTTAATTATTGGCTTTTGCTAGCAATGGAAACATCAAAATGTTCAATTCTTTAATGCCTTCAAGTTGTTTCTATTGTAATACTAAATAACCACCACTTTTGACATTAGGCTAAAAAACGATTTTCATCTTCCAAATGATTTAGCAAGACTTTTTTTTGTAGAAAATTAATATAAATATGGAGTCAAAAAGTTGTTAACTACTCTAGTATGAATAAAGAATATGTGTGTGAACCGTCTAGTTTTGATAATTTCATTGAACCTAATACTTATTTTGAGGCATGTAATGGCCAAAATTTGGTCAACACCATGATTGAGGAAATGGAAGCCCTTTTTTGAAATAAAACTTGGGTTGTTATAGAACTACCTAAGGGTATGAGGCCTATAGGATATAAATACGTCTTTAAAATAAAGTACAATGCTAATGGTGATGTCAATTGTTATAAAACTAGACTTACTGCCAAAGGCTTCAACCAACGAGAGGGAATAAATTTTGATGATTAAAGACATTCTCATTTTGAAAAACATATTACTGTTAGGTGTATTATAAGCATTATTGTTAACTCGAGTCGAAAATTATTTCACTAAAATGTTAACAATGAAATCTTATATGTGAATCTTGACTAGGATGTCTACATGTCAATACCATTAGATTAAACAATGATTAATAAAAATGATAATTAAAAGAAAAAAAAAATATTAACAGTCTTGCGGTTGTCTAGTGAGTGTGAATACAATGGTTTGGCATTTGTTATTAGTGAAGCACTCTAGGTACTAGGTACTGAAGCTAGTGTTTGATTTGAGTGTTGATGTGAGGCATGTAAACATTTATTGTGATAATAAATCAACAATCACATTAAATTTCATCGTTATTTAATTGGAGAGAAGGTTTCAAATGGTGTAATTCAAATCGCCAAAGTTGATACCACCCTTTTTTTTAGAACGGCAAATCTATCCTACTCCTACTCCTAAACTACTCCTGAATCCACCTATCTCTCTAACAAGACTTGAACTCTCAACCTCAAAGAGGGAAGGCGACTAAGATTGCAGAAATACTAACTAAGCCTATTAACTCTTATCAAATTTTTTTAAATTAAGACTAATTAATCCTTTTGCATAGTTATTAAGATTAAGGATGCATATTAAAACATGGGTTGTGCAATTCAGAGTTCATTAAGAAAAGGGTTGGATTGTGTTTGAAATTGGTATTGACTTAGATTGTTAGATTTAAGGGACAAATTATGGTAATAAAGGAAGTTGAAGGTTGGAGTTGAATGTTGAGCTTGCTGTGAGGACTAATGTTGTTGAAGTTGTAAATTGAGTGAGCTGAATTGCTGATAACCAGAAGCTTTGGGCCGTCTATTAGAATATTGTACAACTATATATAAGCCACAAATATCATAAAGGATCATTCGTAATTGTTTACACTCACAAAAAACCTTCTCTCTTTTCTATTTTCTCTGTCCTTGAGAGTTGTTAGAGTATCTCCAACCCAAAACTAAATATTAAAACTCACTTTTACGCTAAACTCTGCACTAAAATGCTCTAACACAATACTAAACCTTATACTAAATATATATAGTGGTGGTGAATACCAATCTTAATTGGTATATATACTAAAGAAATCATCCAAAATGGATAAGTAACAAAAATGGTAGTTTTGAACAGTTATAGGATGGTTCACAATAGATATCCAATGACAACAATATTTGACCCATATCAATAGAAGCAGCCAACCAGTCAACTACAACCAACCCCAATGCATGTTGTTGGTACATACATGATGCTAATCAAATTGTTGTAATTGGTGCTACCTTTTGATTCTGCAAGGTTGCACACCCCATTGACCCTAACCATTTTCAGTGTCATTGATCAAACTAATATTATAGAAACCCATGTGATTCATCATGTCATAGATCAATCTAACACTTACAAACATGAATTCTACTCAACCTAATTCATAAATCATAATAGGTCGTAATCTAAATTTCCCTCGATACTGTTCTAAATACCTAAAAGGCTTTGATGATACCAAAATTGCTAACATAGATCAGATTCATGTTAGATTGTTGCTTGGGAGACATATGCTCTTCAATAGCTTGGATTAAATTATTCAAAAACTCGTTGACCACTTAATCATTGCATGATCAATATGCTTACCGGAATGGTATATGCATGTCAACTGATTCATAATGTTCACACACCTCTTATTGAATATTGTTAAATTTTACATATAAATTAATATTTAATGACAATCACTAAAAGTATATAAATGTGTAAGATAAATGTATTACCTAACTATGCAAAAGGATTAATTAGATAACTTTAGTATGTTTTATATTATATTAGAGTATTAGGGAAGTCGTTAGACATATTAAGAATAGTAATTGTGTATCCATGCAATAATACGACGATATATAGTTTTTTTATAAATGAAGTGGACAATTTATGTAACTTATCATTAGTTTAGGCATCTCACTATTGGTATGTGCTACGAGCAGTGTTGCAAAAATCGTCATTGGGTGTCGATTAATCAGTGATTAATCGTTTGACGATCTTCAACCGATTATGATTAGTCGTAATCGGTAAGTTTGACGGGTTTGCTGCAAAAATCGGTCAAATATCGGCATTGGCGGACAATTAATTGGTTTTGGCGTTCAATTTTTATTTTTTAAAATTTTAATTTATTAATTTTTTTATTTTTAAATGACGACACAAACACTCTCTAGTCAACTCAAGAAAACTGGAAAATTTTTCAAAATTAAAGAATGAAAACAAATGTATAATCTTTGATGTGTATCTCGGCATAAAATGAATCAAACTTTGCTATTTTGTTATATTTATATATTTTTAAATAAATTCCTTGATAATTTAGGGTCTCCGATTAATCCCGATTAATCCTTTAACCTCACTTGACCACCAAGCTACCGTCAAACGATTTTTACAACCTTGGATACAAGAAATGCAAATGACTATAGTAGGTACACATAAAAAATGTATACTAATAAGTAGTTGATTGTACCTTATTCATCACATAAAACATCTTTATAGACCACACTTCAAGTGTAGACTCCGGTCATAATTGAATTTTTTGGCTGACTTCACTTGTACCTTAGTAGTAGTGTGCGATATCCATCTAGGTAATGTCATGTATAGTTGATCATATGAAGATATCAATTCTAGTAGTAAACACTAGGGGTGTGTACAGTACGGTGCGGTGCAGTTTCAATAGTGGTTTTGTGACTATAAAGTATAAACTGCAAACCACACCACGAAGTTTCAAAACCGGATTATGCGGTGCGGTGTAGGCGGTTTGTGCGGTTTGATGCACACCCCTAGTAAACACCTACTTTTTAGAATACATTCTGAAAGCAATTTCTAGAAAAATTATCAATAAAATGAAACAAAATACTTGAAGCCATGAAAAACATAAAGAAAACAGAGCAAACATTTTAATCAACAAGTTCACCAATATATTTTAAAAAGAGAATTTTAAGATTGGACGCACTAAAAAGTACATTTGGTATCTTGAAACTGAGGGCACTTCGAATACGTATATAACTCAACTTTTAAACTGTCTTTACATTAGTTTCAGGCAATCCTATCTAGCTGTAGGTGCAAATCATATCTTCGTATAGCCCACAATGCTCTCCAGCTCATATTCTTTGGTTTATGATTCACATGTAAAGGGTAGCATTTCCCTTTCTTTGATTTCTGAAAATCAGTTTAAGAACCTCCATGACAATATTTATCAAGTAAAGAGACAGCAGAACACATTGTTGTAAAACCCTCTTTCCTTTCAAAAACCCATGGAACTCACCATTGATGCTAACAAAGGGACGTGGTGGTTACACAAATGATCACCAATGGATCATAGTTAGGTGGAATCTGAAGTGTGTACTAAGGCACTCTCTAATCGTTTCATATGCTATTTGAATATCGATTTTGAATGCACAAGTGATTGTCCCCCTGTCGACAATGTACAAGCTCCTGTGTAAGCATCATATTATACGATATATGAGTCTTCCTGGGATAAAAGTAAACTGATTCTCGTCCACAAGGGCACTGGGGTGATAGTGAATACAATGTGTTATGATCTTACACATACACATGCATATGTCACTGCAAAATGAAATTTGCATGTGGGGTTACCAACTTTTGGAACAACTGCAATTGTTGTTGCATTTAGTTCAGTAAGAAGCTTACTACTATGAAGAACTCTTTTACTACATCACAAACGTCCAGGCAGCTTTAGAAAATTTTGCTGTGAATCCATTGGTCCAACAGCTTTGTCATCCCCAATTTGAAACATTGCATTCTTAATCTTACTCATTAACCCAATTCTAAAACACAGAGGATGGGGTCTCAATGGGCTGACAACAGAAAGTCGTCAATATTTTGCGTAAATTGGACCCGGTCCATGTCTCTCTCAAGTCTCAGTTCAGCTGCCATCAGGGCCTAGAACCACAATTATTCTATTATTTGTGGGTCTTCCACAAACTGGTTGACGAACATGATGACATGGTTAATGGATTTTTGGGATTCTCAATTATTTCCAAATACTAACCTGGATTTTAAATATTCGTTAATGCATATGATATCATGGTACATGAAAATGGTTTTTTGGGAAATATAAATGTGGTTATGTCCTAAACACATAGTCATTATGAATTGCCATCTTTTGTTTATTCTCTACTAGAGTAATTTGGTATTAAACCTAATGTATATCAATTAAACAAAATCTAAAAGAGATGTGTATGCATGTATGCATGCATTATTCTAGTATAGAACCAATATCTTGCTGATATAGATATGTTCTCTATTAAAAAACTTCAAACCACCAAATTCAGACCTCTTGGGTTGTGGGTCACTGATGTGTTGAATGGGCTTTTATCAGTTTTGGTCAATTTTGAAGACAACCTACAAAGAGAAGCATCATAATTTAAAGTATATATGGTTGTATATCTGCTAACTAATCTACATTTAGAATTGCCCTAGAAAAACAGTCCATTATGATATACAACATTAAGTACATTTTCAACCTGTGCTTATATGCTACAAAAGCATGAAGTTTTCAATTTTTAGGCCACCCATGGTGTTAGTGAGAAAATGGATGCTTATGTGCTTATGTGCTACGAAAGGATTTTTATTTCGTACAACACTGAGAAAATGGCCACCCATGGTGTTAGTGGCAATTTTATTGATATTGGGGACTTAAAAACCATCCAAATTACATTACTATGCCTCTAGCCCTAGATATGAACAGGAATAGGTCTGTTCAAGTCGACATACATACTAGGAAATAACAAGTCAAAAAGAAAAAAGCGGATGAGAAACTATGTATGTCCAACCCTTTTCAAATTTGCAATGAACACCATCACCTTCACGTAAACCCAATCTTTGAAGCTATCATAAAAGTGAAAAAAAGCTTGTCTCCCACGACGGTTGAGAAGCAAAGTGCCACATGCTATCCAAAATCCAGTAACAAAACCCATGCCCCCACCAATATAAAACCATCCCCAAACTTCATTTTTGTCTTCCTCACTGTCACCAATGACGGGTGGTTCAACTCCAAGGCATTTTTTGGTAAGGGGAGGTCCACATAGTCCCGCATTTCCTTTGTATCTTGAAGGTTCAAAGGACTGGAGTTGAGTGCTTGATGGGATTCTCCCTGACAAGTGATTAAATGACACATCTAGGTCGTTCAAGAAAGACATCTGAGACAAGCTTGGTGGAATCCTCCCTGAAAATTTATTTCTAGATAAATCCAAAGTTAAAAGCTTTGTCAACAGGCCAATTTTCCATGGAATATCTCCTAGTAGAGAGTTCCTTGATAAGTTTAGTGCAAGAAGTTCATAAAGATTGGTAATCTCATACGGGATTTGTCCTGTTAAGTTGTTGCTTGACAGGTCAATGCTCTTCAACAATCTCAGATTTTTAAAGAATTCGCGTTCATCTCCTTGCCACTGAATCATCGCATGGTCAATATATTCACTAAAAAGGGAATAACCAACTCCTGACTTTTGACGTATCCAATCAGTTAAAATGGAATGTACATTTGGTGGCAGTAACAAACCTGCTTGAACCATGCTCGTAAGATTATTCAAACATGAGGGGATGTTTCCATGGAGATGGTTCATTGACAAGTCCAGAATTTGAAGATTTGTTAAATGACATAACTGTAAAGGGATGGTTCCGAAGAAGTTGTTTGATCTTAAGATAAGAACATACAACCTTGATAAGTTTTCCCCTATCCAGACAGGTACATTACCAGAAAACTTGTTGGCCCCCAAATTCAACGAGCTTAAGCTTGTGCAATTCTTTAGAGACAAAGGCAATTCACTGGAGAAGTCATTCTTGTATAAATCCAAGACCTCGAGTTTTATCAAATACTCAACTGAGGTAGGAAGCATTCCAGAGAGATTGTTGTTTCCTAGATTGAGAACTTTTAGTTCTTTGAAATGCCACAAACAGTCTGGAAGCTTTCCACTTAGAAAATTATGAGAGAGGTCAAGAAATTCTAACAACCCATCTACAAATTGGCAAAGAAAGGAAATTCCTCCATCGAATTTGTTTCTGGAAAGATTTAATAATCGTAAAGAGGAAGGGACATTCTGTATTGGACCATAAAAGTTGTTGGAACTCAAATCTAACATTGACTTGCTGTCAAAATTTGTGGAGAAATCTAGTACTTTCCCACTGATGTTGTTGGAAGAGAGATTCAAATATGTTAATCGAGAAGGCCAATTTTTCCAAAACCCCGGGGGAATTGTGTCTGAAATTCCATTATTGGCAATATCAAGATGGGTAAGATTTTTGAGTGTTTGTATCCATTCGGGGAAGCGAGGCCCTAGCTTGCAAGAACTCATATCAATATACTCTGCATAAGGAAGGCTTGGAAAGTGATCTGTGGAAGGAACTCCCTCGAGTGAGTTTTCGGAAAGCTTTACAATAAGAAGCTTTGACGGTCCAACGATTTCAGAGATAGTGCCTCGAAGATAATTGAAAGAGAGGTCAAGAACACCAAGCCTGGGTAGTTCCCACAGTTTCTCACTTATACTTCCATTTAAGCGATTTTGAGATAGGTATAGAGATGCTAGGGATGAAAACTTTTGGATGTCATCAGACAAGGAACCTATAAACTGGCTTGTTGGAGCATACAACTCTTGTAATGTAAGCGCCGTGCATCCAGACAAGTTTCTCAGAAAACCAGGAAACTTGACAACAGCAGAGTTGTTATCGAGTGTCAAAGTTTCCAAACTACAGAGGTTACCAACATACTCGGGTATCCCATCTAACATGTTGCTAGACAGATCAAGCTCACGAAGCCTATTGCTGGTTAATGGGAACAACCAACGATACATGGATGAGGTCAGATTGTTGGCACTGAGATGAAGGATATCAATAGATGAAGAAGAATTGACAAATGAGGAATATGGATGTTTGACATGTGATAGCTCACATTCCACCAAACTTAAATATGATAGATTTCGGAGATTCGGAATTACATTGACCCAATGATTAGCTTTGGCTAGGGAAATCCCATCCATTTCAAGTTCCCCCAAATGAGAAAGATGAGACAACCAATCCATGTCTTCAACTCTACATTTTCCAGCGTATCCAAGGTAAAGCCATTGCAAGTTGGTGAGGTTTCCAAACTCTGGAGGAATGGTTCCATATAGAGAGTTGTATGAAAGGTAAAGGTACCTTAATTCAGACAAGGAACCTATGGACCTGGGAATGGTTCCAATAAGATTATTGAAACCAAGGTTGAGGTGCCTTAATTGAGTCATGGAACCAATGAAGGTAGGAATGGTTTGAAAAGAGTTGTAAGAAAGATCAAGACGGTTTAAGTTGCTTAAATTAAGCAACGAACGGCTAATCTCACCTCCAATATTATAGCTATTGAAATCAAGCTCTGTGATACGACCTGTTTGGTTGTTGCATGTGACTCCAGACCATCTACAACAGTCATCTTCTTCAGCCCTCCATGTAGAGAGCCGACCATCGGGGTCTTGAAGGAGAGCTTTAAAATCAAGAAGTGCGTGTCTCTCTATATCTGAACACTTGTTCATAACACCATTAGTATCATCTCCTACTACCAGTTGGTTGGCAGTTGTAGCCTCAAGACAGAGCCAGAGAAGGGAGAAGATTATAAGAACACAAGGATTCATAATGTAAATGCAGATCCTGGTGATTATTTTTTGTATTGATGCATGTATGAAGAGACCCACATGAAGGTTTATATAGTGCCAACTGTGGAGATGAAATATTCAAGTGGTCGTGTGGGGCATACTATACATAATTTCCATGAAATTTAATCCTGACTATAAGACATCTTAAAGATGAAAAGTGAAATAAATTGCCCCAAATTAGGCGTTCAAAGACTTGGAAGTCTTGGCAATTTGTATTATAATAAACTTCTTTTCCAATCTAGTGATATTTTTTAGTCCTCAGTTTGTTATATAATATAAATCAAGAAGAAAACAGATGGAATCAAATACAATAACCATCCATTGTATAGTGTATAATATTATTTGAGTCTAAAAATAAATGACTATGAAATGAACTTTTCATAGTTAGATTAATTAACTTGTGAAGTTGTTTGAACGCAGCCAAATGGGTCAACTTCTGTTCGATCCATTGTTTTTTGCATTATCGTTGCGAATATATGTTTGGATTAAAAGTGATATATTAGTAACCACTGTATAAAAATTAAAATAAGGTTAAAAATTTACAATTTTTTATGATGAACATAATCATTTCTTTTAATTTAGGATAATTTTAAGAATTACAAATATTACTATATTAGGTAGGTATAAATTTTAAAAGCGGCTAATCTAAACCATATTTAAAAGATAAAAATAAAGACTAGCTGTTAGGTTTTTTAAATTTACAAGAATTCAAGGCCAGTGAGAGCAATCAGGTGCGGCCTGTAAAAGTTTTTGTGAACCGCCGGACGAACAGGCAGAGCCTTGATCAGGTCCGGTCCATCGTGCTTTATCAATTCCTGTTCGACTGGCTCTATCCAAATACCCACCTTTAGTATAGTAGGTATTTTCTTTCTTTTAAGTCTATTTAATTATATTATTATCGGAAATTGCATCGCAAGTGCAAGTGATGGTGCATTTTGTAGAAAATTATGCAGTTGAGACTCAATAATGTAAAAAAAAAAAAAAGAAGACAATACTCAATGGAGGCCCTAAAAGAGTGAGTGAGACGTCTTTCGTTTTTATACGGGCAGGAAATGCACCAGACAAATTGAGACAGCAAGAAACCTTTTTTATATCGTAAAAGATCCTCCACCTCGATTTTGGATCTTAGATTATAGGAGAAACATCAATAACAAACAACAAATAGATTAAATTCAGTCTTATATAGCTAATTGAGTATAATCCGAAACCAAGTGACATTGTGACCTACAAAAGGGAAAAATCAAACTAAGAGTCTCACATAGCATCAAGTAACCAATGTACATGGTTATTCTTCATGAATTTCGGAAGGCATTCTCCAATTTTACAAAATACTACAATGTGAGAAAGAGGGTACCGAATCTTGGAGAAGGGGTTTACTATCATCAATAGTTGCTTGAATTGGGGCTTTGGGTTGTTGATTTCTCTCCTGTTACTGCTTCACCTTCACCCTCACCGCGCCAATTCATCGTTTCTTCTTTTGTAGTTTTCATAGCACGATTCTCATACCAGAACACGATATCAACGCTGTCTAGTAGTATGCACCAACTAGTAAGCGCCAGTAACCAATGTTTTGTACAGTTTGTGTTGTCAGTTGTGTGTGCGTATAAGGCCTAGCCTAAAAAACAATTACAAAGCCCAATGCTTGCTAAGAAAATAATAGAATAATGAAAAATGTGCTTTTTCATCTTTTTTTTTTTATGAGTTAGATCTTACTTTCAATAAAATAGTTAACGTTTAAAAAGAATAACATCATAAGTAATATCTTATATTTATTTTTACTATTATATTAAACATATTCATCATTTCGTGAATTTTAAGAAGTATAATTTTTCTTGCGGTATGTACAAATATCCTATGCTACCTCAAAGAAAAAAGACCGATACCTCAAGACGCTCTTTCACTTGCTCATGTGCTCCCTCCTGTTGTCGCTACAAAAACCCTAAGGCGCCACCACTACCCGACATCACCCACCATACACCCCTGCAGAACGTTCACAGTCATTACGAGATCAACTATAAGCCACAATTACCACTACTAATCATCGCCCACCGTCCACCATAGCAGAAAACCGCCACAACCAAAACCACTAAACCAGACAAAGCCTACACTACCGCCTCCACTGCCCGACATCGTCTCATCACCGTCCATTCACCGCTATATATTTCTCCATGTTTTGTCATCGACTTCCGCCCCTTCTCTCTATATCTATTTCAACTGAAAGAACCAAACAGGTGTAATGCCCCGATTTCCAAACCAAATTTTTTTCTTTAAAGTATAAAGTAAAAACATAGGAAATTTTATTAGAAAGCTAAAGCGATGTTCATCAAAACATGTTATCAGAGTTATACGTCCCATAATTATTTAAAGAATCTATTAAAATGAAATAACCAACAATGTAAAATATGTGGTGCACCGTCGTCAGGCCGAGCTCTCCTCTTTGTCAACTGGAGTACCTGAAAATGGTTTAAAATCAACGGGTAAGCACAAAGCTTAGTGAGTCCACAAATTACCATACATGCCCAGATATTCAAAAACGGACATTGAGAACGACCCGACCCTACCCGTGATACAACACCTATGGGCGCCCATGATACTGAAGGGTTTCTATGCAATCAATGAACAAATAAATTCATATGGTTCACATGCAACCCTAATATGATCTATGTTTTCTTCTATGAAGATAATAAACTAAAACCTAAAGGGAACAATTAATTTCTAAAGATCAAATTGAGAATACCAACCTTTGATCTTATGATCTTGAAGCAAGCAGCAAAGGAATCCTGCCTCAAATACAAGTCACACCCAAAGCAATGGAGAAGACAGTCCAGCAGAGTATTCTTAAGTCATAGATGGCGCAGGAAAAGGAGGAGCCAGAGGCCTCCTTTTATAGCCTCCAAGGGTTACAGCTGAAACCCTAAGGAGCCTCCTTAGTGGGCAAGCCTGTTGACAACTTGGACCAGACTTCTTAAACCCTTATTAGGGTTTCGCCACCTATGGAGAAGCCTCCATAGTTGGCGCCACTTTTTGTCCCTGTCCACTGGCCAGTCAGTATTCAACTATTGAATAATTACATAGCCAGTCCCTGTACCTTTAATTAATTAATTCAATCACCAAATTAAATCCAATTAATTCCAGATTAAATTCTAATTAATTATTATAGTTTCTAATTAATATATTAACACTTAAATATTTTAATAAACTATTTATTTATTTCTATTGATTTATTAAACAATTAATAAATCAACCCTTCACTCTACTGAACTGTACACTAAACCTCCAGCTATGAGGGCAACCCAAATGGACTTTGCTTCAATCAACAAGATAAATACAATTGCAAGTCATGGCTTAGACATCAAATCCAACAGATACAACACCTATGGGACATGGGACGATTCTACCCATGATACAACACATATGGGTTCTCAGTATTGGCCCTGCACATAATACAATACCGATGGGACAAGGCATTAGTCCAACCCATGATACAACACCGACGGGTGAACACACATCGGTACTAAGCCAAACAACATATAATAACCACAATTATAGAACATATCATATAGTAAGGTGACATCATATAGTAAGGTGAGGATACTGTTGAGTGTCGTAACCAACAAAATAAAAGAGTTGAAATATGGTTTTAAAATGATTTGTTGATTACCAATATTTCGTGATTACACTACTTGTTATAAATACTAACTATGTAGTATAAATGGCAAGTAGGGTCGATCCACAGGGAGCGATGGTCTAATGAATTATACCTTGATTTTCACGAGATTTGAACTTGTAAAGATAGTAACAAAGGAGGGGGGGTTTGATGTTTAGTTGAAATATGATTGTATATTTGACTTGGGACAAAATTTAGAAAAATTGCTTTTGTATTTTATAATTTGGGGACAAATTCTGGTTTTGTATTTGTAGTCATATGATTGGAAATAACAATAAGAATGATGTTTATAACTTTAATCTTTCTAAGTTGGTACTTTGTGTATGCCGAAAGCTCGCACATACACCATTCACCTAATGTACCTTAGTCAAGAGAAGCTCGTTAACTAAGACTAATCTTACTAATCAAATCTAGATTAGTCAAGTGTATGCCGAAAGCTCGTACATACACCATCATAGAATTCGAATGAAAGATTGCATTATGTTTTATGTGAATGTTCCCAACAATGTTCAATACTCCTAAACAAGCGTTGAAGCGTCAAAACATGAGATATGATTTTCACCCATTAAAGATGATTGTCACAAATAACATTTTATAAAACAATTACGGATTTCATAATTTGTATGACTAGATTGATTTATATTTGAGATCAAATGGCCAATATGAAATAAATAAAAACCAAACGCTTGTTAAGCCTCAAAATCATATCACTAGAAAGATATAAAATCAAACATCAAACTTTATATTAAATCACAATCATAATCCTTAATACAAAACCAGAATAATAAAGTTACTAGCCACTCATGACTAGTAAAAGAGAAACAAACTTACAAAATGAAGATAATCCACACTTGAAGTTGCACACAAACACAAACACAATGTAACTAGAGAGATATATAAGATAGGAGATGGTTCTAAGGCTAACCAAACACATCTATTTATACTAACACACCAAGGGTAAAATGGTAATTTGAACAATGGCAAACATCATCATTCCAAGACCCACTTCCTTCATCACATGGCCTCAAATCCAGATGGGATCTGGATCTGGTCGTCCACCAAGAGAATGACAGCACAAGATAGAATAAAAAACTCATAGTGGGAGAAAAAGTAAATCTGGCCACCAGTTAAAGTTACACGGCCGTGTAACTTTTAGTACAAAAATTACACGGCCGTGTAATATTACACGGCCAAGTTACACGGCCGTGTAATTCTGCAACACTTTCTGGACAACTTCCTGAGCTGACTTGGCATCCACGTGGCAAAATAAAGTTACACGGCCGTGTAACTTCTAGGCCTAAAGTTACACGGTCGTGTAATATACTGCTTTGTCTTTGGGTCGTTTATTTCATAACTCTTCCGTTTGTGATCCGTTTCTTCTGAAATTTGACGTGCAGCTTCCTAATGATATATAATTAATGTTCCAAGTCTCAAAATACCTACAAAACATACCATTTTACCTAAACAAATGGTATTACTCCGAAATAAACACATTAGTACGAAAACATGCATATAGCATGCTTTTATTGGCGAAATACGATGTCAAATGAAGTAAATAAACGTGATAAAAGGTGTATATTAATACACCTATCAAATATCCACAAGCTTAAATTCTTCTTTGTCCTCAAAGAAAACAAGAAAGAACTAGACTAATGGGTAAAAAGAAGGAAAAAAAAAGTGAATCCTTTTGAGTTAAATCGCGCCAACATCATCACTAGCAATTATATGGTTAGCATATCGTCCCTGTATTCGCCTAAAATCTCACAATTGTGAAACAATAGATTGTACAAAAAAAAACAAATACACGTCAAACAATAGCATAGCCACGTCATATATCGATTATAAAACCACTACCGCAACTTTCACCGCTTTTAGCAAGGACGACACAATACAAAGTCAGTGCTCACAATTGTTCGCTCTCCTCATATATGCACACAATTCGCTGATTGCGACTCACAAATGTCTTCCGCCACTCATATGGAAATAGGGTGGTATTTACACTCGGATATCGTACTTGGACTCGTGTTAATATGACTTTGCCTCAATTATCATACCGTTCACGTTTGTCATAACTTGTCAAGAATGATCTTCCCGGAATTAAAGTACAAGAATGAAATTACAACTCGATAAATAAAATACAAGTACAGAAAAAAATAAATACTCTATTTTTGGATTTTCTTTCAAATGAGTAAAACAATTCTCTATATGGAAAGAATTGTAAAAAAAATCGTAAGATATTTCATTTGATGACTTTTGAACAAGCAATGTGCTTTATTCTATTTTTTTGGAATTTAATTTCTTTAAACACACATGTTTGGTTCTTGGTTTTTTTTTTCTTTTTTTTTATTATATTTTTTTTATTAATTGTTTTTAATAAACCATTTTTTTTAGAACCAAACAAAATATTTCTGGAATTTCACCATTTATTGGACTCAAAATACAAATATAAAAATTTTGTTTTTTTTTTATTTAAAAATGACCAAAATGGTCAAAAAAAACAAAAATGGGAATATCGGGTAATTGACGTGTTATGAACAAATGTGTTGGCCAATATATAATTAAGAAGGCAAAACCTGTAACATTAACCAAGCCGATTGCACACATTGAAGTTCTCACAGGGTAGCTGCACTTTGTATTGCTGTACTTGCTAAAAATAGATTCGGTTAAAATAGATGTCTTATAAACTCATCATACGTGCGTATGCTAAGTAAATTTAACAAAAAAAAAAGTCTTTTAATTCAATCTAGAATTTCACAATGTGAAAATATTTTTGAATACAAGGAAAATAAGCAACTATAATATTGAAAATAAAGATGTAGCATGTTTTAACAATTAAAAGATTTCACAAAAGTTAAGAAAAAAAAATGCAAGAAATAACAAATGTTTTAAACAATTTTTTTTTTAAAGATTTTCGGTAAACATAAAGAAAAATAACATAAAAAGAAAATGCGATGATACCGGACATCGTATACCTCCACAAGCTTAAATGTAAGCGTCGTCCTCGATGCTTGCGGAAGGTCTAATGCGGACCCGGAGGTGGTTTTGTATTTCGAACACATCCAAACACTTTATTAAAAAAAATCAAATGAAACACAAAACTTAAACATACAAATACCATAAAATCAAAACTAAATCGGTTTGTCTCTTTAAAGGCGCACTTGTTAGGCAAAAGAATTTTTTTTTTTTTTTAAGTTTTTTTTTTTTTTTTGTTTTTTTACCATATTTTCAAGTTACACGGCCGGGCCAAACGTTACACGGCCGTGTAACTTAAAAACGATTTTCAAGTTAAAAACAGAGTTTTTTTTTTTTTTTTTTTTTTTTTTTTTTAACCACATTTTCAAGTTACACGGCCGGGCCAAAAGTTACATGGCCGTGTAACTTAAAAACGATTTTTAAGTTACAAACGGAGTTTTTTTTTTTTTTTTTTTTTTTTTTTTTTTTTGGTATATTTTAAAGTTACACGGCCGTGTAATTTTTAGTGCAAAAATTACACGGCCGTGTAACATTCTGTTACCATTTTCGCGTTTTGTATCTTGAGCCTCGGTTGTCCGTTTTTAGTTCCGATCGTTTCCACACGTTGGTAATTGAAAGTTACACACAGAAAAATTCTAAAAACACAAAAATTCACACTTTCAAAAATTGACTAAAATACCCCCGGGTTGCCTCCCGGTTAGCGCACTTGTTTAACGTCGTTGGCTCGACGCACGGCCCTTTTTTGTTTTTTTTTTAACTTCTTACTCGCTCTCTAAAGGTGTACCTGTATGTGAAGATCTTAGCATAAAATATTAGTAATACCGTGCTCCCCGGCAACGGCGCCAATTTGTTGAGTGTCGTAACCAACAAAATAAAAGAGTTGAAATATGGTTTTAAAATGATTTGTTGATTACCAATATTTCGTGATTACACTACTTGTTATAAATACTAACTATGTAGTATAAATGGCAAGTAGGGTCGATCCACAGGGAGCGATGGTCTAATGAATTATACCTTGATTTTCACGAGATTTGAACTTGTAAAGATAGTAACAAAGGAGGGGGGGGGGGTTTTGATGTTTAGTTGAAATATGATTGTATATTTGACTTGGGACAAAATTTAGAAAAATTGCTTTTGTATTTTATAATTTGGGGACAAATTCTGGTTTTGTATTTGTAGTCATATGATTGGAAATAACAATAAGAATGATGTTTATAACTTTAATCTTTCTAAGTTGGTACTTTGTGTATGCCGAAAGCTCGCACATACACCATTCACCTAATGTACCTTAGTCAAGAGAAGCTCGTTAACTAAGACTAATCTTACTAATCAAATCTAGATTAGTCAAGTGTATGCCGAAAGCTCGTACATACACCATCATAGAATTCGAATGAAAGATTGCATTATGTTTTATGTGAATGTTCCCAACAATGTTCAATACTCCTAAACAAGCGTTGAAGCGTCAAAACATGAGATATGATTTTCACCCATTAAAGATGATTGTCACAAATAACATTTTATAAAACAATTACGGATTTCATAATTTGTATGACTAGATTGATTTATATTTGAGATCAAATGGCCAATATGAAATAAATAAAAACCAAACGCTTGTTAAGCCTCAAAATCATATCACTAGAAAGATATAAAATCAAACATCAAACTTTATATTAAATCACAATCATAATCCTTAATACAAAACCAGAATAATAAAGTTACTAGCCACTCATGACTAGTAAAAGAGAAACAAACTTACAAAATGAAGATAATCCACACTTGAAGTTGCACACAAACAAAAACACAATGTAACTAGAGAGATATATAAGATAGGAGATGGTTCTAAGGCTAACCAAACACATCTATTTATACTAACACACCAAGGGTAAAATGGTAATTTGAACAATGGCAAACATCATCATTCCAAGACCCACTTCCTTCATCACATGGCCTCAAATCCAGATGGGATCTGGATCTGGTCGTCCACCAAGAGAATGACAGCACAAGATAGAATAAAAAACTCATAGTGGGAGAAAAAGTAAATCTGGCCACCAGTTAAAGTTACACGGCCGTGTAACTTTTAGTACAAAAATTACACGGCCGTGTAATATTACACGGCCAAGTTACACGGCCGTGTAATTCTGCAACACTTTCTGGACAACTTCCTGAGCTTACTTGGCATCCACGTGGCAAAATAAAGTTACACGGCCGTGTAACTTCTAGGCCTAAAGTTACACGGTCGTGTAATATACTGCTTTGTCTTTGGGTCGTTTATTTCATAACTCTTCCGTTTGTGATCCGTTTCTTCTGAAATTTGACGTGCAGCTTCCTAATGATATATAATTAATGTTCCAAGTCTCAAAATACCTACAAAACATACCATTTTACCTAAACAAATGGTATTACTCCGAAATAAACACATTAGTACGAAAACATGCATATAGCATGCTTTTATTGGCGAAATACGATGTCAAATGAAGTAAATAAACGTGATAAAAGGTGTATATTAATACACCTATCAGATACTCACTTGAATTGAAAATATGTGGATAATCTCTAATATCCCCATCTAGGCTCGTCCGATCACCTAAAACCTACAGACACACACAACATATCAACCATAATCCTTACTCCTATAGGTTTGACCTCGGACCCAACAATTGTCATGAGTCAGCGATCAAAAGTCAACTCTTGGTCAAAATTCAACATCAGAGGAAATAGCGGCACGGTCTCCTCCCTTTCGCGTCGCGAAGGGTTGCCATCCATTTACGGGATTCATCCGAATCCAGGACGCTATCCAGCACAGTTCGCAGCGCGGACTCGTATCCGTCCAAAACCTTTATTAAGTCCTTAATTGGTCTAGCCAGTGGCCATGGCCTTCCAAAACACGACCATGTGACTTGAGGCTTCATCCAAACCCATCCATAAAGACATGCATTTACAATGCATATGCCACCCTAACCCTAACTCAAAGATCAAGAATGATTCCATAGATCAATACATGATTCAAAATAGACAGGGGAAATGGTTTAATACACGAACTATGAACTCTAAGGGAGCATTCAATGCGAATCGGTGGCCAAGAGTTCTTCAAACTCCAACCAAAACACCATAATTGACCAAAAACACCAAAATCCATAAAGCATCACCCTTCAACAAGTAAAATCTGTAAATCAGAGAAGAAGAACCTTACCTAAGCTCTGAAATTCGTAGGAGAATTGCCCACCAAGAGAACTATAGCCTTCCAACACCACAAGCTAAGACTTCAAGCTTCCAAGTCTTCAACAATCCTCCAATAACTCTCAAGGGAAGCTTCCGGCTACTTATAGCCGTCTCCCAGCTCATGGGAATTGCCAAAAACACGAACCCTATGGGCTGGGGTCCTCTATATAGGGCTACAAACCTGAATTATGGTTTTTCACTTCAGCGCCGCCTCGATTCGCGAACCTATAAAGTTCGCGTCGCGAACTCCAAGCAATCCGCATATCCAACTCCTTCTCACATCGCGCGACGAACGCCTAAAGGGGCGCACCGCGATGGGGTCCAAGGGTAATTTCAAAACTCAATTTCACAATTGAAAAATCACTGCCCAAGTTACTTTTCTATCATATTTTTATTTAGTTTTTTTTCTTATAGATTTTTATAATTATTTACCAAATTTGGTTTTATTATGTAGGTCGTAAATACCTAAACGCATATTCAATCCTGTAATATTTTCTCATCACACTCATGTAAATGATTTACCAGTTTCTTTGAAATGCTTTGTACAATTGACAAATACATGAGCAATCGTAACTTCAAAGTTGGAAGTATCTGACCTCTCAACAGGCTTCCATCTACTTGATTTTTAGAACCAAGACTTAGGTGTTGTTTGTTTTTGAATAGGTAAAAAGTCTGTAGTATTCGGACCACATCTGCATAAGAAGAGGTGGACCAAACGTCTATAGTCTGCAAGAAAAAGAGTATTTGTTTTTAGTCTGCAGAATGCTAAAATAAATTGAAATTTAAATAAAACGTTGTAATTTTTTTAGTTAATTTTTTGATTAATCACAAGTATTTTTCTAAAAAGGTAATAAATAAACAACGGTAGCGATACTTCACTCCTATAAGAATATCATAAAACAAATATTTTGTAAATCACATTCAACATAAGAAAGAGAAAAAAGTTCGCTTTCTAAATAGCATTGCATATATTGTTGATACATGTCTTTTTATAATAATTGCATACCCTTTTAAGTAATTATTAGTTAATTTGATTTTTACAAGCTTTGCTTTTTTATATTTATGTAATAATTAAAAAAACAAACTACAAAAAAAACCAAAAAGAAAACAAACACACACACACACACACACACACAAAAACAAACACAAAAAATAATGTATATATATATATATATATATATATATATATATATATATATATATATTGCCTAGAAGATGTCTGCGAGAAACTTATTCCCGCCCGCAGACGTTAGTCTATGTCTTATTGGAGAAGAAGCGCATAGACATTTTGATGTCTGCGGTCTTCTAAAAAACAAACAGTCTACAAGCAAAATGTCTTATCGCCTGCAACATAAGTGGTTAGAAGTGTTTGTAAACCAAAAACAAACAACCCCTTAGTTGGATCGTGACCATGATTTTTTAAACATTGTTCTCAAGATGAGCTCCAAATTAGTGAAATAATTTGCCCCAAATTAGGCGTTCAAAGACTTGGAAGTCTTGGCAATTTGTATTATAATAAACGTCTTTTCCAATCTAGTGATATTTTTTAGTCCTCGGTTTGTTATATAATATAAATCCTGAAGAAAAAAGATGGAATCAAATACAATAACCATCCATTGTATAGTGTATGGTATTATTTGGGTCTAAAAATAAATGACTATGAAATGAACTATTAATAGTTAGATTAATTTAACTTTTGAACTTGTTTGAACGCAACCAAATTGATCGATTTCCGTTTGATCCATTGTTTTTTACATGGTCATTACGAATATATATTTGAATTAAAAGTGCTACATTAGTAACGACTGTAGAAAATTAAAAAAAAAAAGGTTAGAAATTTACAATTTTTTGTAACCTTTTTTATTATGAACATAATCATTTCTTTTAATTTAGGATAATTTTAAACATTACATATATTTAGTAGGTATAAATTTTGAAACCGGATAATTTTAACAATATTTATAGAGTAAAATTACAGATTAGCTAGGTGTTAGTTTTTTTAATATTTACAAAAACTCAATTGAGACCAATCAGCCATCAGGTGCGGTCTATACAAGTTTTTGTGAACCGCCGGTCAAAAATGGAGATGCTCGATCAGGTCCGGTCCCTCGTGCCTTATCAATCCGGTTCAACAGGCTCAATCCAAATACCCACCTTTAGTTTAATAGGTACTTTATTGGTCTTTATGTCAATTTAATTATATTGTTATCGGAAATTGCATCGCAATTGCAAGAGTCGGTGCATTTTGTAGAAAATTATGCAGTGTTGACTCAATACTGTAAAAAAAAAAAAAAAGAGACAAGACTCGATGGTGGCCCTAAAAGAGTGAGTGAGACGACGTCTTTCATTTTTATACTAGAGAGATTGAGACAGCAATAAACCTTTTTTACATCGTAAGAAATCATCCTCCTAGATTTTGGATCTTAGATTATAGGAGAGACATCAAAAAGAAACAACAAATATATTAGATTCAGTATTTTATAGCTATCTGAGTGTAATCACCTCAGGAATGGAATGAGTTATTATGATGGAATGAAAAGAGACGTGTGTGGATGGTGGTCGGAAAAGAATAACCCATTCAAGAAAGAATCTCATTCCTCGAAAATGCATGTTTTCTATGGTTTTTTATTCCGTTCCTCCAAGGAATGAAAACCGGCGATTTTGCTCTATATAATTTCATATTCATCTATTGGAATTGGGAGTAGGTTGATAATCGATTTCAATAAACAGAGTTCTTGAATCAACTTCCATAATAGAAATTATCAAATCAATTGGATCAATATTGTTATCAGGGTTGGAAATTTGAAGCTAATTACAGTTGAAGGTGTTTTTTTCTTCTTTTTTTCTCTATAACATATATTAATTTGAGTTTGTTTGAATATGATTGATGGTTTTTGTCGGAATGGTCAGATCTTTTCAAACCCGTGTGCATGACATGCTACGCAGTCGTTGATGCGGTAAAAAATACAAAATAAAACCTTACAGTCCACTAGTAGCGGTAAGTAAGGGTCGAACCGTGAAGTCCGTGGTTGGCACTTTGTGTCAAAATATGATCAATCTATAGTGTCACTCTATAGACGGTTTTATTCATATACTCGATCCCTAAAAAACTCAAAAGCACGAAATCCGAAAACTAATCTAACAATCTATCCCGAAGTAATAGATCATAATCAAACTAACCACACTACTCTGATCCCGAGATCAACTCAGAAAATCGAATCCATAGCAAATCAGAAACAATTAACCGAATAACAATAAACAATACCGAAACATAACTTGCGATAAAATAAAAGCAAATATATATAACTTGCCTTAAACCAAAACTGAATCACAGTCAAATGCTTCTGAAAATAGGAACCAATACAGATCCATAGATCCATGTGGTTGATAGTGTTCTACAAGTCAGAACCTTCGATCACATGTGTCAAACAAAAACTGAAAAACGATAAAAAGACTAAAAGCTAACCAAATATTGGATCTACAGCTAAAGCTACGAATTTCAGAGTCAAAGAAGCATGTTCTCTCAAAGGTGCAATCTTCGCTCCCGAATCACGAACTGGAACCCTCTATTTATAGTTGAGGATTTGGTATGTACGCGTCGCGGCATAGCCTTCTACGCGGCGCGTGTTAACCTTATCCCCCGTTAATTTCTTCGCACTTTGAATTTCAAATCTTTACCCAGTTTGAACACTTGGCCATGTCGTGTCTCTTATTGGTACGTGGCGTGCATATTACTTCAACTAGATTTTAGCCTTGTTTCCAAACTTTGCCAAATTGTACACTTTTTACCATGTATTATCAATAAAATACAACACAAGCCCTTGGCACTAAAAGTGAGTAATATCAGTCGTATTAGAAATGTAATTCAACTAAAACCCCGCTCAATAATGACTATTATGCTTGACATTACTAGGCGTTATCAATGCACCACAATGACCATATTACACGATATTTTTTATCCGAAGTGTGACCAATGGGTAGGAATATTTTTTAACTTAATAAAGCATTTCGACTAAAACTATGGCTAAAAATTGTTTATTGACACACAACTGGTTTTTGATGGTGGCTATTTTGAATCGAAAGGCGACATGAGTCAATTTTATAAGTGGCATTTACGATTGTTTAGTCACATAAAAATCAATTATTGAGCATTTAGTCACATATAATTATCCAACCCGAGGCCAAAAGCATTGTTGTATCAAATATCTTCTTCAATAACCTGGTGATAAACTGTTTATAGACACACATGTAATTTTCGATAGTGACTAGCGTTCATTATTGGACACATGAACTTCATATGACCGTGGTCATTGCTTTAGTTTAGACACTTTATTTGACATGTTAGACACATGAAATTAAGGAATGTGTGCCCAAAAGTGTTGTTGTAAAGCATTTTGTCAAATAAGTGTGGCCATAAAGTCTTTCCAGATACATGTGTAAATATTGTTAGTGACTATAATACATCCAATTGACATATGAAGTTTTTTTTAACCGTGGTTGTTGCTATTCTTTAGTCATGAAGCGACTGCTTTTTTGAGACTTTAGCCACGTGTAATTAACCAAATCGTGGCCAAATTTGTTGTTGTAATCAACACTACTAGAAAAAAGGCTTCTCATGACAGACATTGTCTATCGTAGATAGCCACAGATGGCAGATGAATGTCTGCCATTGAAAGCCCAATCATAATTGAAAGAAGACAGACATATGTCTGTCATAAATCTATAACAGACATTTATGACAGACATTTACGACGAACAGTGTCTGTCATAAATGACTGAAGATGACAGACAAAGTTTGTCATTGAAATCTATGTCATAAATCTAATATGACAGACACGTGTCTGCCATAAATTTACATTTTAAAAAAATATATTTTCGAAAATTTTACCAATATTAATCAAACTAAATCACACATTTAATATCAAATAATACAAAATAAGATATTAATATACAAAAAGCCAATCCATTGCACAAATTGTAGTTTGTGAAATACAAAACACCCTTCCAAGTTTATCTAAAAGTAATTGTCAAATACAAAGTACACTTCCAAGTTTATTCAAAAGTAATTGTCAAATACAATATCACCGGTAAATAAATATTGTGAAATAAGTAACCTAGTCTTCATACACCTCATCAAGCCCAACATTCGTATACTCATCCTTCCCCCAAAACTGAGACAAAAGTTAATATATTAGCAATAAAAAAATCACCCCATGACTAAGGAGTGAAAATTAACAAAATGGAATGAATCATTATGTTCAACAATGGCCCATTCCATTCTACCGTGCAAAACAAACATTTTTTTCATTCCTATGGAAGGAACCATTCCATTCCATTATTTCCTTTATTCCATCATAAATATGAAACTTGAAGAAATAGCAATATATGTAATTACCAACTCTGGATAAACTTGCAATTGCTCCAACTACCAGCTACCATCCTCCTGAGAGGTTGCAGCACCTCATTTACCGATAATTAATCCTACATTCAGTTCTACCAAAACAAAAGCTTTTTTTATTAGAAAATTAAAAGAGGTTACAAATTTAGCAAATGCCATTCATTGCAGGATTTGTAACGGCTCCAGAAACAACCCTAAGTAGCCTTGTATTCTAGAATGTTCTTAGTACAATGAGTATTGCAGCTGCACCTTCTTGTACAAGTTTTTTTGGGATTTATATTGTAAAAGTATATATTTTAAAGCGGCTTAATGAGGTATTGACAAACTATTGTATACATAACTTCTGTTACTTTTCTAGATTGAAAAAACCATCCAAATAAGACTAAATTACACTTTTAACCTATCATTTCAAAAAACAAATTAAACAATAATTCACCAATTAGAAAGTGATAGAGCTTGTGTGGAAAAGATAATAAATACAAAAGGTAATAGTTAATGTCTTAATACATTAAGCCTACGTTATTCATCTAACACATTAAGTTATTATGTCCAAATTAAGTACAATCTATTTTGTCTTATCCAGCCCCTCACATCTTGTTCGACCTTTTGAATGGGATAAAAAATTTCAATTTTTTTTCCTATTTACATCGGTTCCAATTCAATCCGGTGTATGTCAAAAACAGTACAAGTAACACTTTAACTTCTCATAAGCTGGAAACTATATATACAATCTTTCAATTAATTTGCAAACTTTAAATGGAAAAAGGAGAAATTTTTTTATTTACCCCTTTGTGCCAAGTAACACTTTAACTTCTCATAAGCTGGAAACTGTATAGCAACATGACTAACTCCAACAAGCGAAGGAAAAAAGTCTATTGTCAAATACATAAGAAACAAAATTGCATAAGCTTACAAAATTACGATTTTGTAAGGGTACAACTAAAGAAGGATACATGTACCACCCTCGAAAGCCTTCCTCCTTCATGATTCTCCTTAAGGCCGATAATATACCCGTAGAAGGAATCACACCTACTCTCATTCCTTATGTCTAAAAAAACACAATTTCCAATAAACCAAAATCACACATTTTCCTATCAATATTCTTTTTATTTTGTGGTTAATTATAAAAAAATTATAAAAACATACTTTCAATCTTGTCTTGACAACCCACAAGCACTACAAATAAAATTACATTTAGTGGAACAAAAATTTAGTGGCATATTCACTTTGTGCCACTGTATTAGGTTTTTAGTGGCACTTAATCTTTTATGCCGTTATATCCTTAATTGAAAATTTGTAATTTCATACGCCGCTTATAGTTCCCCCTTAAATTAGAAAACTAGAGTTTAAATTTTCAATTCCCCCTTAGATTAAAAAGCTAAGGTTTGGAATGTTATAGAAAATGTCGTCTGCGACTTCAACACAGGCAAGTCTCTAATACGCTAAACCTCCTCAATCGACCGTAAAATCTCTCCATCTCCCTGCTCAATCAAATTCGTCCGTCAACCTCCACCTTATTGTTGTTGTTTTTGTGACTCCGACCACCGCAAGACCAAAGTCAAGTGCGCATCGCTAGCACTCCGCCTTAATCAAGATAGTCATCGTTTACTTCTTCAACTATCAAAGGCTCTAATTTCCTCGCTGCTTAAGTCCGCCTTCTTGCTGCTATTCGGATTCCTCAATCAGGTTCAGTCATTGATTCCTTCTTCAATTTCAAATGCTTGGTTTTAATCGAAGATTTAATAGGTATTTTGGTTTCCCTAATCGAAGATTTCCATATGTACAACTATGATTTTTCTGATATGGCTTCATGAGTAGGTTTACCATGTCCTTGGTGTACGTAAGGTATTTTCCCAATGCTTGACCTCATCTCATTAAACGACAATATAAAGGGATTACAAGGAAAATGGACTGGGCTAAATAACTATTTACAAATAAAGCCCTGGGAATACAAACAATACAATATATACACTAACATCCCCCAGCAGTTGGAACGAGAGGTGCACGAATGTTTAAACTGGACCGAAAATCCAGGAACATGGCGGAGGGTAGGCCTTTCATGAAGATGTCAGCGTGTTGAGACGATGATGGAACATGGAGAACACGGACGTGTCCTATGGCAACCTTCTCTCGAACAAAGTGTATGTCAATCTTAACATGTTTGGTGCGCTGATGTTGGACTGGATTGGACGCCAGGTAGACGGCACTGACATTGTCACAGTAGACAATGGTGGCCTTTGTGGGAGACCGGTGAAGTTCTCGGAGAAGATTGCGAAGCCGGCATGTTTCAGCAACTGCATTCGCAACACCCCTATATTCAGCTTCAGCGCTGGATCGAGAGACGATGCCCTGCCGTTTTGAGGACCAAGAGATAAGATTGTGTCCTAAGAAGACACAGTAGCCAAAGGTGGAGCGTCGGGTGGTTGGACACCCTGCCCAATCGGCATCCGAGTATGTATGCAATGAGATCATGAGCAGACGAGGCGTATATTTGTAACCCATAATCTAGGGATCCGCGAAGGTAGCGTAAAATGTGTTTGAGAACTGTGAAGTGAGGTTCCCGAGGGTCGTGCATAAACAAACAGATCTGATGAACGGCGTAGGCGATGTCGGGGTGTGTGAATGTCAAATATTGGAGAGCACCCGCAAGACTTCGGTATAGGGTTGGGTCAGCGACAGGAGGACCCGTAGGATCAAGTTTCGCCAATGTGTCTACTGGGGTACGAGCCGGTTTGCAGTTGACCATACACGCCTGATCCAAGATATCAAGGGTATACTTGCGCTGGGATAGAAACATACCCGCCTTGTCGCGAGTGACATGAATCCCAAGGAAAAACTGAGGTCGCCAATGTGACAACCTAGAATTTTAATATATGAAATAAGAATTTAAAAATAAGTATTTGGATATTAAGATGTTCAATGTCCAAATAAATTTAAATGTACACGGAAGGCTAAAACGGTCAGGAATGCAAAAATATGGGATTTTATGTTTTAAGACGTTTTATTAAGTCATAATGAAGTATTATTTCATTTGGAAATTTGATTTAAAGACCCGAGGGAAAAATGGAAATTTGGGACTAAAAGTGAAAAGAATAATTGTAAATCTCAAAAATTAATATCTATATATATACAAAGAATTGGGAAAAAGTCATCAAAGAGACTTTTGTATATTTTAATGAAATAAGAATATAGGAAAAAGATTCGGGTCGTTTGGAGATATAACGAAGAAGCTATGAAGGGTTAAAGATTGTCAAAAAGTGACGAAAATAGCTTAAGGGCCAAGTTTAAGGGTCTGTAACGTAAAATATACAGAGATTCAGAATTAAGTCAGTAGGAGACAGTTATTAAGCTCATTCCCAAGTTTCCAAAAGTATAAAGTTTGTAAAATTCTGATATTGTATGTGGGAGTTATGATGCCTTAAAGTTTGAGAAATAAAACATAAGAAAAGCTGAACTTTCTAACTCCTTAAGCTGAGGGTATTTTTGGTAATTTAGTTTTGACCGGTCAAAATCAGGAAAATTAAACCTGGTTTTGTTTCTTTCTTTTTCTGTGTGCGTGGCGATCAAAGAGAAAAGGAGGAAACGGGATTTTCCCGTTTTTCTTTTGATTTGTGCGATGGAGACGAAAAGAGTGAGAGAGAAATCGAGACCAGTTACCTTGGTCTCCCGAGTTTGCAAATTCAGAAGGGAATCGATGGGTAGAGACAGAAAGCTAGGAGGAGATATAATTAGAAGTCGAGAAAGGGGGAAATACGGGAAGAAATAAACACACACATAAAATCGATTGTGTATTTGTGCATGTTTGATCGAATCCAAGAACGAGAGAGACAGAGGCTGGGTAGAGGGTCTGATTGGAGGACCGATTTTGGTCACTGTGGTTTGCGATTTCTGGTTTGGGCGGGAAGAACTAAGCGGCAGTAGCAAGGGCCAGCACCGGTGGCGATTCTGGCGGCCTGGTGGTCCGGCGACGGTGGTGAAACTGCACGTCGGCAAGGAGCTGGTGGTGTGGTGGTCTGATTTTTCTAATTCCAACCCAAAAATCATGTAAAGTCTTCTTCTTGGACAGATTTGAAGGTAATTACTCAATCCCAAGTTCAAAAGTTTAAATAATGTTACAAATTGGTGTATGGATGTCAAAATTTATGTGAGATTCTTGAGCTAATTTCAGGAGAGGGTAAATGAGCAAGTTTTTGTTCTTAATTAGTTAAGAACTTCATAAAATGATTAGATTTGGCTGGTCAAAAGAAACCAAAATTGGGATGAATGAAAAGTTATAATTGAGTTTAGTTGTCTTGTTAGTTTGAAAACAAAACAAAACTTGATTTGGTTATTTTGCCGAATATGGAGAATTAGATTGGAATTTTGTATTCCATTATTTGATGTTGGAATAAAGGTATCAAATTTGTTATGTGCAATTATGTGTGAACCTATAATTTGAATGGAATTAAGGATTCCAACATTTGATAAGCAATATAATGGAATTAAACTAGGATGGGACAAAGCCTAGCAAATAATAAGAAACTTTGTAATTGAATTGGAATTGTGAATTCCACCATTATATAACGGTTTTAGTTTATGCGTGAATTGCATCTAATCAAACATATAATTTGATTAAATGGAAATTATAAAATGTTGGGAATGTATGGGTGTTTTGTGAACGGAAAATGTTATACTTTATAATGGTTTCTATATTTAGAAACTTTATTGTTTTGTGATTGTCAAAATGACATAAAATGGTAAACTAAAGAAAGTTATGACATCTAATCATCGAAGTGAACTCGTAATGAAGTAATAAAGTTGAATGTCATTAAAATAACTTAGTAGAATCCAAGAAATACATAATTAGTCAAATTGGGACAAAAATGGTAAAAGTGTCCAAAACAACTATTATGCATTAAGAATCAAACTTAATGGTTGGAATGGAATTATATTATGTTAGAAATAGTTCATATATAATTTAAGACATATTATGTGTATTGGTTATGTATTAGTTTATGATGTTCTAACCTCTTAATACATCAGTAGAGGTTGATGGACATTTGGAGGCAAGTAGAGTCAAGAGCTAGTGGATTATTGTAGCTAGACATACCTAGCTACCGAGGTGAGTACATGAGGACTTTTCTGAGTACATAGCAACTATTTTTATTTTTTTATGTTAAATGTTTTATAATTATTAGTTTGACAAATGATTTTCGTAAGTTATGATAATGTTTCATGAGTAATGGTTTCTGAAGTGGTTTTAAAACTTGAAATAGAAAGTATTGATTTATGTTGAATTAGAAGTACAGTTTGATGTGGAAGAATTGGAAATGAGTTTATATGTTTTAAATGATGTTTTTTTTCTAGAGACCAACTTGTGATAAGATGATAATGATAAAACTTGAAATATGAATTAAATGAAAGAAATGAGAAAGACGTCTGGACAAGGATCTAACCCTAATGAGGGGAGGTCAAAAGACACTACTGGGAAGGTACCTCCCGTCGCGAAGTAGTTGTCTCAGCACGCCCTTATGGATAGATTTGTTCTATTCCATGAAGGGAAAGGGAACTAGCACGCCCTCACAGATAGATTGGTTTTATTCCGGGGAGGGAAAGGGAACTAGCACGCCCTCACGGATAGATTGGTTCTATTCCGGGGAGGGAAAGGGATACGGGGAAACCCGTATAAAGCCAAATGATGATAAATTAATCATGAATTACAGTTGGTCTATACTTGTTAAGAAAGTACCTGAATTATGTTAGCTTATGATGAATTTGCTTACTTGACATTTTAAGCTGAAGTATTTGAAGTTTTAACAATGATCTTTTGTTTGGATGATAAGTAATGAATTCTGTTTTAATGATTATAACAATGAACTATTGTTTTATTGTTTTGACAATAAAGTGGAGTTTGTAGGTTTTGGAAAGAACTGAAAAGGTTTTCTTTGAATTGTTAATAGCTAATGATATTCAAATTGTTTTAAACTTGTTGGGTCTAAAACCCATGTATCTCACGAGACTTTTGTCTTACGTATGTTTGTTTTAAAATGCTATGTACTCATGAACAGGATGTCTAACATTGGATTAAAGGAGTGAAGAACTTAGAAGCTTTTATGTGGATGGTAGATAGAGAAGATGATCAAGAAGACAGAGTTAATCCAAGTGCGGTATAGTTTATATTGTAATTGAGAGACATTATGTTTATGGTTTAGAAATACCCTTGTAGTATAAAGTTTGGCTATGTCCCGTATTGTTTTTGGGTTGTTTTGTTGAGTCGGGTCAGTATGGATTTGACCATATTGCCCAAAGGTCATGTCGAATTTTTGGTAGAAATGTTGGTTTAATACGGGACATAGCTTTAAGCTGTTTAAAAGCTTTACTATGATTGTTTTGATCTGAGTTTGTAACCCCAAAGTTAATCAATTATTTCTAATACAATTGTTTTATTTGGGACCAAGAGATTTAAATATTGATTTAATGTTTAAAAGAAAAGTTTTTGAAAGATCAGAATTTTTACTTCAACATGTTTTACAAACAATCTCACCATTTAAGGTGTTTGAAAGATGGGGTGTTACAGCCAAGGTCAGTCATTTTGAACTCCTTTCCTAGCGTAGCAATAAGTTGGTGTAGGAGAGTAGTTGAGGACCTGGTCAGAATAATATCGTCTACGTATAAGAGAAGGTAGGCGGTGTGGGGACCATGTCGGTACACAAATAGAGAGGAAACACAGCGACTGTTAGTGAAACCAATGCGAGTAATGAACTGAGCAAACCGATGGAACCAAGCCCGTGGGGCTTATTTAAGACCGTAGAGAGATCGTTGAAGAAGGCAAACGTGATTGGGATATCGAGCGTCTCGAAATCCCGGGGGTTGGTGCATATAGACCGTTTCGTTGAGATCCCCGTGTAAAAATGCGTTTTTGACGTCAAGTTGACGAATATGCCACTGTTGAGACACGGCTAATGAGAGAACCGTGCAAATAGTGGTGGGTTTGACGACCGGACTGAAGGTGTCGTCACAGTCAATGTCGGGCCGTTGACTGCGACCATTGGCGACAAGGCGAGCCTTGTAGCGTGCCAAAGAGCCGTCTGAGTGTTCTTTCTTTTTGAAAAGCCAGATACAATTAATCACGTTTGCAGTCGTGGGACGGGGAACAAGAACCCATGTATTATTTTCCATTAATGTGTCGTATTCGTCTCGCATAGCCGATAACCAGTTTGGATCCTTGAACGCTTGAGAGTAGTTTCGTGGTAACGGAGATGACGTGTCTGTGTGCAGGTTCAGACGATACATGGGTTTGCTAATGCCGTGTCGGGACCGAGTAGCCATGGGGTGTGTGGAGGCGGTGGTGTCCGCCGGCGGTATGGGGTGATCAGACGATTGACCGGCCACCACGACCGTATTGTCAGTGGGAATAGCGTCTGACGGGTTTGGCATCGGGGTAGGAGCCGTGGTCGCAGACGAAGGGTCGTCGGATGAGGCTGTGGGTGTGACCGGAGCAGGTGGCATCGGGGCGACCGGAGCAGGTGGCTGTTGACGAAGCATGGAGGAGATGGGGTTGTTGTCATCAAGGTCGTTAAGAAACTCGTAAGATGGCGGGGCATCGGGGGTCATGGATCCAAACGGGAAGATCGTCTCGTCAAATGTGACATGGCGGGAAATTATTATCTTTTTCGTGTCGAGGCTTAGACATCGGTAGCCCCGATGTTGGGAGGGGTATCCGAGAAAGACACACGGTGTAGATCGAGGAGCAAGTTTATGCGGTGTGTCAAGATGCGGATAACATAGACATCCAAAAACCCGCAAATGAGCATACGAAGGAGACTTTTTGAATAATTTTTGGTACGGAGTGTCGTTATGAAGCGTTGTCGATGGGAGAATGTTGAGCAGATGAGCTGCCATATGTAACGCCTCGACCCAGAAGGTGGGGGGGGGGGGGAGATGTGCGTGAAACAGAAGAGTGCGGACCATGTTGTTGATGGTTCGCAACATTCTTTCTATTGAGTTGACCAATGCCCCGGCGGTGTATCATGGACTGAATCCAGACACCAAAGTTCGGTGGCTTCAGGGAGTTAGTTCTAGAAAAGACTCGCAAGACAAAGTATACTGATGGCCAAACATGAAAGCAGAGATTGTTACTTATATGGGCAAGTGTTTGACTTGTGCCATGGTCAAGGTAGAATATCAAAAGCCCTCGGGTTTACTATAACAACCAGAAATACCCGAGTGGAAGTGGGAGCGGATAACCATG
The DNA here is from genome assembly GCA_023525715.1 of Cichorium intybus. Lineage (NCBI taxonomy): Eukaryota > Viridiplantae > Streptophyta > Magnoliopsida > Asterales > Asteraceae > Cichorium > Cichorium intybus. The sequence continues at coordinate 120,078,521 of CM042009.1, read as the reverse complement.
GACTTCATAACTAAGTTACCCAAGGCAACTGGTGAGCTGGACACCATATGGGTAATTGTCGATAGGTTAACCAAGTCCGCACACTTCCTACCAATAAAAGAGACAGACAAAATGGAGAAATTGACAAGGACGTACATCGAATAGACTGTACGATTACATGATGCGCCAATATCCATTATCTCAGATAGATATAGTCGATTTACGTCACGTTTTTGGCAATCATTGCAAAAGACCTTGGGTACCAGGCTCAACACGAGTATAACTTACAATCCACAACCGACGGGGCAAAGCGAGAGAACAATCCAAACGCGGGAAGACATGTTGAGAGCTGGCGTGATAGACTTCGGTAAGTCGTGGGACACCCACTTGCCGCTCATCGAACTTTCATACAACAATAGTTATCACACGAGCATTAAGGTTGCTCCATTTGAAGCTTTATACGGACGCAAGTACAGATCCCCTCTATGCTGGGCTAAGGTGAGTGATATTCAGTTAGCCAGAGGTCAAGTACCTAACAGCACTCTCACCGGTCCTGAGATCATATGAGAGACGACAAAGAAAATCGTTCAGATCCGTGAACGATTGAAAGCATCCCGTGACCGATAAAAGAACTACTCGGATAAACGACGCAAGCCCTTAGAATTCCAGGTTGGCGACCGTGCTTTGTTGAAGGTCTCACCCTGGAAGGGAATGATACGCTTGAGAAGCATGGAAAACTAAATCCAAGGTATATCGGGCCATTCGAGATCCTTGCTAGGATCGGCCCGGTAGCCTACAGACTCCAACTACCACTAGAACATCAACAATGTACACCCCACTTTCCACGTGTCAGTACACCCCACTTTCCACGTGTCAAACCTGAAGACGTGTCTGTCCGATGAGACTCTCGTCATTTCGCTTGACGAGATTGGAGTAAACAAAAATCTCCACTTCGTTGAAGAACCTATAGAGATCATGAATAGGGAAGTCAATAGGACGAAACAAACCCACATACTAATAGTAAAGGTCCGCTGGAGCGCCAAGCGTGAACCTGAATTTACTTGGGAACGTGAGGACCAAATGAAACCGAAATATCCACATCTCTAACCAAACCCTTGAGGATCTACTCAAGTGCTAAATTTCGGGACGAAATTCTTTCTAACGGGTAGATGATGTGACAATTGTAAATTTTGGTCAACAAAGTCAACTATAGTCGAACGAAGCGTACGTTAATCCTTATGTTGAAAAGTAATTTTTCCATAATTTTACGATGTATTATTAGATATTATAATAGTACGTACGCTATTCAAAATAGTTATCGAGTAAACGCCGAAAATACGGATATTAAACTACTATAGCGTAAAATTTCGATAATCGTACAATTATTATTTTGAGAATAATAATATTCATAAAACGATGTATTCGTAAATACGAACCTGTGGATATATAGAACGTCGAAAACGAAGTTCGTATGTGAAAGTTACAACAGTTAAACCGCTGTGAACGGATAAATGTACATAGGGTTTGGACCTAAAATACAAAATGTGGTGCCTTAAACATCAAATATGAAATAACAAATCATATATTATGGAACGTAATACTATCTAGTATTTAATTTTAAAGTCAAATACAATTTTCGGTAAAATGCCAAAAATCGCGTATTCGGAAGAATATCGCGCTTAAACGCGCATAATTTCGTCTAACGGATTATGAATCAATCTAAATAAATGTTTACTAATATTTTTATGTATAATATGGATTTATATAATCATTAGTGATTACATCTTCAAAAACTTATAAAAATACGCAAAACGTTTTACCGCGTTTTATAAAAACATCATATTTATATAAACGCATGTTTATATTGTTGAAAATAAAAAGATCTGATCACCACAAATAAAGGTTCGCACCGTTTACTGTGTGACAGAAATATATAAATTAACTATAATATGCGGAATAAATAATAAAAGTTGTGGAATAAAAATAAACTCGAAAGCTATAAACGACTGAAAGCTACAAATAAAATAAATGACTATAATTAAAAGACATAAAACGATAAATAATGTAAATGACTATAATTAAAAGACATAAAACGATAAATAATGTAAATGACTTATAATTAAAAGACATAAACGATAAATAATATAAATAACAATAATTATATAAATATATATATCAAGTAGGTTCGTGGTTTGTAACTGAACTGATGGAACGACTGGTCTATCAAGTAGGTTCGTCAAATAAGATCGACGAGGCACAAATTCTCACATTGGTTTTTGTTTTCATCTGAACCTCCTAACCTTATGTCCCTTGATTGTTTAAAATCGTCAATAATGAAATAAAATCGAAGGAAATAAAGCTATATACATTATGAAAAGCAGGAGATTTGAACCTTCACTCCAATTGAGAATCAATATGACTTAAAATCTTCATCGAGCATAAGCATCTGAAAATTAAGTCAAGAGACGATTAATCACAAGGTTCTATAAAAGATTATTATGGCAAGTCTTTTATTGTATTTTTGAAAAATTGTTTTTCTGAATGTTTTTGGAAATTTTGGTTATTTGAATGTTTTGGTATTTTTTTTATTGTATGGTGAGAATGCGGTAATGAAAGTTCCCCCATAGATGATGCACTGGGATCATTTTGGACATGTGGATTGGGAGTGTTCAAAGAGGGATTTAGTGTTGGTGGTTCCCCCTCGATTTTATCTGCATTTTCTTGGTTTGATTGTGAAGTTTCTGCGTCGGAGGTACCGTGGGTTTGAAGTCTCGTAGAAAGCTTTGGTTTCCTGTCATATGCTTGGAGCAGCCACTATCAATATATTATGTATCATCATTGGGTTCTCCAGCATTAAGTACCTGCAATCAGACAGAAAGTTTAGGTACCCAAATCTGAATGGGTCCTGGTTTGTCAGTTGTTGTTATTTTGGGTGCTTTGTTTAATGAATTTCTTGTAGCATTTATCTTCACGTTGCTGTAAGAGTTTGTTTTATGAGGATGGAATGGTTGATGTTTGATTTGATTTATGAAGTTTAGCCAAAATGTGATTTGTTTTTGATAACCTGTGGGTTGATAAGATCTGTGATTTGGTGAAAGATATCCTAGATGTGAAGATTTGTTTGAAAATTTTTCTTCATATCTAGGGTATGATGAGCGGTTTTGAAAAGGTTTTTGATAATGTTTTGGTTTTTGTTTGGAAACCTGTTTATGAGGTATAACGTAGGGTTTAACTGGTTTCTTTGGTTTGTTTTTGTCATCTGAATCTTCCTCATTAACAGATGTGAAAATGTCTGATAGAGTGGATTCAAAGTTTTCACATTTTGTCATTTTTTCTTGTTTTGCTTGTTCAATTTCAAATGATTCTCTTCCAATTCCTGGTCTATAATTTGTATCAATTTTGCCAGTTCCTAAGGTGTTTGCCTTGGTGAAAATATCATCATTTAGTTTTCTGGCAACTTTGATAGAATCCATATTCCATATTAGTCTTTTATTCTCGATTTCAAGAGAATTGATTAGTTTTAAAGAATCAGCTAGTTTTTTATTTAAAAAATTGTATTTTTCAATTGATTCTTGAAAGTCTTGTTTCAACTGAAGGATTTCCATTTCTAAAACATCTTTTATTTCAGAAGAAATGACTGACTGATTTTTTTGTTCCAAATCCCTTTTTTGAATTAGGGTCTGATTTAATTGTTCCAAGACGTGATTATAATCTTCCGATTTTCTTTCAACGTCTCTTTCCAATTTGTTTTTGGTTCTTGTTGATTCTCCAAATTTGAGTTGCAAGGTTTGTAACTCAGATTTGAAAATATCAGAATTAACCATTGTGTCATGGTATGTTTTGAGATCAGCTTCCAGGCTTTTCTCAATTTTGGTTATGTGGGACTCAAAAATTGTTTTTGAAAAACCAAGTTCAATGACCATAGACCATACCTGTTCTATGACGTTGGGAGCTCTTGAGTTGTTTGCGGAAGGCATTTTGTTTTAATTTTTTTGTTTTAAAGATTTTTTTAATAATTTTTTTTTAAAAAGGATTTTTAACAAGTGATATTAAAATGAAATATTCAAAGAAAAACTTACGGAAGGTTTATATAAACGCTAACCAAAAGTTTTCGACGAAAATTTCAAAATAAATCACACAAGCTCTGATACCAATTGTTGAAAATAAAAAGATCTGATCACCACAAATAAAGGTTCGCACCGTTTACTGTGTGACAGAAATATATAAATTAACTATAATATGCGGAATAAATAATAAAAGTTGTGGAATAAAAATAAACTCGAAAGCTATAAACGACTGAAAGCTACAAATAAAATAAATGACTATAATTAAAAGACATAAAACGATAAATAATGTAAATGACTATAATTAAAAGACATAAAACGATAAATAATGTAAATGACTTATAATTAAAAGACATAAACGATAAATAATATAAATAACAATAATTATATAAATATATATATCAAGTAGGTTCGTCAAATGAATTGACTGAACTGGTTTGTAACTGGACTGATGGACTGGTCTATCAAGTAGGTTCGTCAAATAAATTGACTGAACTGGCTTAGGGTTGGACTGGATTTCTAATAGACTATGTCTCTAGGTGTTCTTGGTGATCTTGGTGTTCTTGGTATTCTTGGTGTTCTTGGTGTTCTTCGTGTTCTTGGTGTTCTTGGTTTTGATCTTGGTGTTCTTTGTGTTTTTGGAGAGTGTTTGGAAGTTGGAAATAAGATGGTGGAAGTTGGAGAGGTTTTTGGGAGAGTTTTTGGTTTATTTTTTAAGTGTTGTTATGAAAAAATGGTGTAAAAAATGGTTATAAAGGGTGTAAAATGGGTTTTGGGTGAGTTTTAATAGGTTTTCGGAAGTTTAGGGACCAAAACTGTAATATTTTGGGTCGGGTCGGTGGGTCGGTTCTCCGGGTTTGGTCGCGGGTCTGATGTGAGACAAAATGAGTCGGAGCCGGACGGGTCGTGGGTCGGGAAGGTCCGCGAATGTTTGAGAGGGAGCCGGAGCTGAAGGCGGTTCGGACCGGGTGGTGATTCAGGTCGATGCGCGGATCCCGGTGTGAGGTAAAATGGAGCCGGTTTAGGGGCAGGGGCGGGTCGGTTCCGGATCTGGAGCGGAGGAAACGGTGTTGGGCTTCAGGCTGATTGGGCTTGATTGAAGTGGGCTGCCGGACTTGGGCTGGGCTGGAACAGTTTGGGCCGGCTGATTTTCTTTGTTTTTAATTTAAAAAATGATTTTAAAATCCGAAATAAATTCAAATAAATTAGGAAAAATCATTTTTAATTTATAAAATTAATTAAGTCTAATAAAATAAATTATTTATAAAATATATTTCCAAAAATTCATTTTAAATAGATTTAATTTAATTGTCTTTTATATTTTTCTTTGTTTTGGCTTTAAAACTCATTTTCTTTTATTTTCTCGTTTTCTCGAATCCATGTAACCTGAAATAAACTGATAATATTTGTTAGATAATATAAAAACAGTTAGTCTTATTTCAATGATGGTCACATACAAAAACATTTTTCAACATATATTTTATAAAAGGCTAGTGCCCCCACCCCCACCCCTCATTAAAAAAAATCAGCCATTAGCCACCATAGTACACCCCATATCTTGGCTTGGAGAGACATATCTTCTTTGTTAATGTATATTGTACATAAGATCTTAAAAAGTGGATTTTCTTCATATCTTTGGGAGTTCCAATGCAAAAATCACCCAACGCCCTCCTATATCTTCATAATTTCGGCCAATTGAATACCTTGGCACATCTCTTTGGTGTTCACTCACATTTTCTTCCATTCACCCCATTTTAGTCTCCAAATTCTCTTACGTTCACCCTTTTCCAAGTTCATCAAAAGTTACAAGTGTTTTTCAAGATTTTCAAAGGGTTTTGAACAAGATCTTGGTAAGTTATGTTTACCTAGTGATTTTAAGACTTCTAGTACCATTTACATCTTTTTTACACACACTAACATTCACGAACAACCATTGGATCTTAGCTTTGTCCAACGGTCCTCCGAGCTCCAAGGCTTGAATCCTCATTTCTTCCGTTAATCTCTCGAGACCAAGCTTGTTTTTAGTCAAAGCATGCTTCAAGGGTGAGTTCATACCCCACTTTTCTACTATTTTTAAGTGTTTTCATGGGGGAGAATACAAGTCTTAAGATATATGTTTTATTCTTGAAACATGATGTGTTCATATGTTTAGTTCTTGAAATATGACTTGTTCATGTGTTTGGTCATCTTACTATAAAAGTGTTTGACACAAAAATGGGTTATAATAAACTAAAATACATACTTAGTTTAAGAAAATAACATGCAAGACTTTTACACACATTTGTCACCAACAAAACTTCATATTTTACTTTGTTGGTGAAATGGTCATAAATATGGTACACTATATGATCTTTTGACAAAAGACATGAAAATACATTTTTACTAAAATAGTCATAAAACATTTTTGTCATATGATGTTGGATAACAAACAAATGTAAATGTTTACGTAACTAAAATGGTCTAAATAAGTATGTTGTTATTATCTTCACATCAAAACTACTTATTTATAAAAACAACATCATTTTGACGTAATAACAACTATTTAGACTTATAACATCGTAATAAACTTGGGAAATGACATTTTTACAAGGAAGTTTGTATTTTAAACAAAAATGACTATATTCATAATAATGTTTATGAAAAATGACCATTTAGAAAGATTACCATTATTTTGACAAAATGATAAGATTTAAAATGTTGTCATCGCTTATGTAAGATGACTAAAACAAATTTCTTGCCATGACATGTTGATAAACTTTAAATCTATCTTATTAGTATATTTAGTGCCTTAGATGTAATAAATTATACTTTTCAACTCATTGACATCTTTTAGGCTTAAATACGTTAACACAACGAAAACATTTATATAAATTATAATGGGTATAATTTATGGAACGAACGACAAATATACGACAGAAATACTAAAGATAATTATATAAATATATAATTATTACATACTATAATTATCATTGACATTTTGATAATTACAAACGTAAAGGAGTTTTCGGTATATTTACATACTATAATTATCATGGACATTTTGATAATTACGAATACAAAGGAGTTTTCACTACATTTACAAGCAAGGTTTTACACTATAATTATCATGAGTATATTTTGATAATTACAAATACAAAAGGGTTTTCATTTCAGTACGAACTAGGATAAAACATCACGTTGGGTGGTTATGTGAGACATTTCTTCACAGTACTGAAAGATGTCCGCATTAAGTCCTGGATTATAACCTTAATCATTCATGAGCGAGATAGTTGTGTATAGATCTATACGGGACTGACAATCCCGCACCTAAGCTGCTAGCTACAGCTAGACCGACAGGTCTGGGGTGACAAATGTCTTAACATTGCGACGCCTGAAGAACGTCGTGGCAGGCCTACATACAGTCATAGCAAGGTTATAATAACTCACATGAACGACAACGAATATCCTTAGTTTGGGGAAAAACATCTTCAAATGGTTTTATATAAATATAAAACTACATGTTGCTCTACATAAAATATAAGTATGGTTTTTTTACTTATACATACGGGTTTTACTAGATTAAAACCACATTTTATCAAGATACAAATATAAGTACGGTTTTACTTATACATACGAGTTTTATGGTATTAAAACTACATTCCAACAAGTTACAAATATAAGTCTGGTTTTACTTATACACACTGGTTTTATGGAAATTAAAACTACATTTCATTAAGATATGAACATAAGTACGATTTACATATACAAACGAGTTTTATGGTATTAAAACTACATTCTAACAAGTTACAAATATAAGTATGGTTTTACTTATACATACAGTTTTATGGAAATTAAAACCACAATTCAGTAAGATACAAATAAAAGTACGATTTTACCTACGTAAAGGTTTTACGGAATTAGATCTACAATTAATCTACGAATAAACATGTGTTTACATGGATTTGTACAAGAATAAGACTACGTAATACTATTTTCAAGTATAGAACACTTATACATTTTCGGTCTTTGGGTTTTTAAGACTACGACTCATTTATAAGAAAATATTGGATTTTCTGGTTTCAAACACTATCTCTTTACAAGGAAAAAGGACTATAGATTTTTTCATACAAAAATCTTATGAACTCACCAACGTAATGTTGACACTCTTTCAAACTACTTGTATTCTCAGGTAACAATTAGTCAGGACCGACTAACCTTTTGGAATGGGACGCGAAGCTGTCTCTTTTACTTATTTCGTTATCATACTGTAATTGGGTTGAAACAATACCGTTGAACAATGTAACTTTCCAATTATAATGTATGATGGTTGTTATCTACTTATGTTTCAATGTATGCAATGGTTGTGATGCTATGTTCCGTTCCGCCCTCAGACGATTCCGCCATCGTGGTTTGGGGGTGTGACACTAATTTACAGTCATCTTATCGATTTTACATATGTTCGTATGCTATTAACCTATTTTCAAATTTTCAGTTTGATATTTGATTACAGGTTTTCGTTTCTGATTAACTTATGGATTTCTTTTGCTATTTTTGAAAGGGCTCGTTAATGACTGTGTATATATATATATATATATATATATATATATATATATATATATATATATATATATATATATATATATATATATATATATATATATATATATATATATATATATATATATATATATATATATATTACTACTTATAAAGCAAACTTACTAAAATTTTAAGACGTTCAACTTTTTATGCACACAGTACATCTATAAAGCACAAACTTATAAGTTTTTCTGCACAATTTACAACTATCTACTGCTACATATGTTCTTAATTTTTAAGACGTCCAAATTTTCAAACAAAATATACAATTAATCAATGCATAAACTTTCTTATCATTCATAAAATGTTTGACCGGATCGAAAATCAGTTTACTATTCCTGATATAGAGGCAAAAATCTTTGCAAATCGTACCTTACATCTCTCATATTTGCGGATTGAATTTTGAAATCCACCCGATTCTCGCTCCTCCCCTTCCCTATATCACCCCAAGTTATCTCTCTATACCATCAAAGGAACCAACAATGTCAATCCGGTGTCACCATCGCACCCTAAAATATTGAAACTCGTCACACCCCTATGCGACTACCACAACTGTTAGGTTGTTGTTGATCTTTTCTCTATATCCTTTGACAGATGTATACGAAGGTATGATTTTCTTAAGGTTTTTTTTGTTAATTGTGAGTGTATGTCTAACTAAACCTACAGATGTTTCAGATTCGCCACCACCACCGACCATGTTCGATTCCTCTCAAAAAACCCAGTTCATCTCTTGAACTCCCAAAATCGACACTATGAAGTGTCAAGGTTTGATCATTGACTCACCATGATGACTCATCGGGACATCAAGACAGGTGTAAACTTGATTTTTGCATTAGTTCATCTTCCCTGTTTTGATTTTTCCATGCCTTCGATTTCTGATTTTTCCAGGCCTTCAACTTGTGATTTCATCGTCTGCAGTGGCTTGCAATTTTTGATTTGTTTAAGGTCTGATTAAAGCTGATTTATAGGTCCGACTATCACTGTAGGCATCACCTTAAAAACCTTGGAAACACGATCACTCACTGCAAGCGTCACCAACCAACCGCCATACAGCCATCTCAGAAAACCCAGCCACCAGCCTCCACCATCAAGACTAGCCGCCACCAAATTTGATTATCATCGTGCAAGAAGAAGAAAATAAAGCACCAAACTTGGTTACTTTTTTTGCACCTTCCTCTCTAAAACCTTTTAATTTATCATGTTCGGTGGTGTTTATGTCTAGACGCTTCCTTATTGCTTTATTTGCAGGTTTTGGGTGGCGAGGGAGTGGATTTTGCCCAAAGAAATTGATGAGATGTAAAGAGTAGAGCCAAAGTGGAGTCGATTGGTGCTGCCTTCGTGCCACTGCCCTTTTTGTTTGATTTTGCTATTTTCTTTTGTTATGTTGGTTGGTTATAGGCACTGATAAAATTTATTTTGAATTTCAAAGCACAAAAAAGGGAATTTTTTGAAGAATTTTCCATATGGAATGAGGTGTGAATTTTGAATTGGTGCCTTGGCTATTTTTTATATCATAATGGGCTTTCTTGATCCAGACACAAAAAGAAGAAAACAAAAGCCGACCTCACACCATCTGCTTCACAAGAAAATATCAAAGATTCAGCCAAAAGGTATGCTTCATTTTCACTTGATTAACTTAAGGAGGCCAAATATATATTAAGGGTATTTCTTTTCGACTTAATGCATAAAGCATGTCTCTAATGCGTTGAGGGAAGAGAGGGACACTTGCATTTAGACCCTTCAATGGTAAAACAGTCCTTAACTTACAAAGGGTTCGTTTAGTCCAGACCACCATCATAACCTTCTTGGAGTTGTAAGAGGAAATGGACAGACATGTGGATTACCATGACAAGCTAAGGGTAAATTTGTATTTTGAAAAACATGAACTCTCCCTTACACGAGGTTTGGTCAAGACGGTCTAATGAAAGTTGGGATTTCGATTTGATTATTAGAATGAGGTGCAAAACCTCCTAATGCTATTTAAAAGTAATGTAACAATTGATAGTAGGTTGCTTTTTTTTTTCCGAAGGATTACAGACATTGATAATATCTTGGCTTTTTTTTTTCAGGGATTACAGACATTGGATACTACACTTAAAAGGTTACAAGGATCCGAATCTTTCCCTGGTTATGCACTAAGGCCTTGAATAGATAAATATATGTGTTGTGAGTGTGTGTTCCTGGTGGGTGTATGTGCCGAATTATGTTTTTATCTTGTGTGTGCATGTATAATGACACACACACACATAACAATAGACGATGAAATCACAAGTTGAAGGCCTGGAAAAATCAGAAATCGAAGGCATGGAAAAATCAAAACAGGGAAGATGAACTAATGCAAAAATCAAGTTTACACCTGTCTTGATGTCCCGATGAGTCATCATGGTGAGTCAATGATCAAACCTTGACACTTCATAGTGTCGATTTTGGGAGTTCAAGAGATGAACTGGGTTTTTTGAGAGGAATCGAACATGGTCGGTGGTGGTGGCGAATCTGAAACATCTGTAGGTTTAGTTAGACATACACTCACAATTAACAAAAAAAACCTCAAGAAAATCATACCTTCGTATACATCTGTCAAAAGATTTAGAGAAAAGATCAACAACAACCTAACAGTTGTGGTAGTCGCATAGGGGTGTGACGAGTTTCAATATTTTAGGGTGCGATGGTGACACCGGATTGACATTGTTGGTTCCTTTGATGGTATAGAGAGATAACTTGGGGTGATATAGGGAAGGGGAGGAGCGAGAATCGGGTGGATTTCAAAATTCAATCCGCAAATATGAGAGATGTAAGGTACGATTTGCAAAGATTTTTGCCTCTATATCAGGATTAGTAAACTGATTTTCGATCCGGTCAAACATTTTATGAATGATAAGAAAGTTTATGCATTGATTAATTGTATATTTTGTTTAAAAATTTGGACGTCTTAAAAATTAAGAACATATGTAGCAGTAGATTGTTGTAAATTGTGCAGATAAACTTATAAGTTTGTGCTTTATAGATGTACTGTGTGCATAAAAAGTTGAACGTCTTAAAATTTTAGTAAGTTTGCTTTATAAGTTGTAATATATATATATATATATATATATATATATATATATATATATATATATATATATATATATATATATATATATATATATATATATATATATCCTATACTAATAAATAAGTAACTCAAAGCCACATGTCATCACCACATTCATTTTGCCACATGTCATTTTCTCATAATTTTAAATTTTTAAAAAAAGCTAATTGGTTTGAAACGTTTCTAACTCATTAATGATCGGTTTAATTATCATTCAATTTCAAAATTAATTGTTATCATTTAATTTAAAAAATAATTGTTTTTTAATATCATATTATTTTTTTAATGTGTATAATGATTTGTGAGACAATAGAGAGACAATTGACGTCATAATATTTTGAATAACGATTCCAATCATAATAGTGAATTTGATTTTAGTACCGGTGACATTCTCATAATCAATTATATTTATCAAAATACAAAGTCGTAATAGTAAAAATCAAAAGCAAGATGTCACGATACACAAACAAATTTCTTATGTAAAATTATTAATGTTTAGATATTCTTAATTAATAATTTTTTTGTATCATCCCGTGTAATACACGGGTTTTACAACTAGTATATATATATATATATATATATATATATATATATATATATATATATATATATATATATATATATATACTAGTTGTAAAACCCGTGTATTACACGGGATGATACAAAAAAATTATTATATATATATATATATATATATATATATATATATATATATATATATATATATATATATATATGGGTTATTTTACCGGATTGCGTTTTTGCTTTAAATACTAGGGTTATTGGCATCAAAACCCATTAAACTATCACTTTTGGTTTTAAATGGTCCCTGAAGTAATATTTGGCCCGTATAAACCATCTAACTCATAAAATGACTGGTTAAAAACACCCTTTCTCAACTAAACAGGCGGTAACGTGGGTCATGGTGATGATGTGGAAAAAAAAGTCCACATCAGTTGTAAACGTGGACTTAGAATGAGTTACAAGCAGTCGTAGATCGCATTCTAGGGTTAAAGAATTCATCGTCCTGAATGAAAATTCTCTGAAGACGACGATCTGAAGAGGTATACTGCATGGATAACCCTAACCCTGCTTACCTGAAAATCGATCTGAATTTCAATGGTATGTTTGTTCGTACTCCCTGTTCGTATGAAGGAGGAGAGCATTTCTTATTTACTGATCATGATTTTGCTGGAATGAGTTTTCTTGAGTGCGCTCTTTTCCTCCAACGATTCTTAGGTCAAGATTTTGAGAAAATGTATTTTTGTCTACGTACTCGACCTCTGTCAACTGTTATTAGGCCGATTCAAAACGAATTAGAGTGGGCATTTTTTCTAGATACTGCATATGATGAGCCCGAACTTCCAATATCCCTGTATTTGGACCATAGCGGGGATGGGTTAGAGGATTGGTTCAATACAAGTAGCGAGGAAAGTGGTTCAGTAATTCAGGGTGAAGACAATCAAGATTACCAAAAAGAGAAAGAGCCTTCAGAAGCAGATCCCATGTCTGAAGAGATTGGTTTGGTAGATGAAATAATTCCAGATGACGTCATAACTCCACTAAACAAAACTTCTGATGATGATTTCCTGAACAAATTGTGTCCTGATGGCAACAATGGGAATCATGATGATGAAGATGGGGAGGATGCAGATGTAGTAGTCCATTCTACTTTTAATCCCCTGCTGAGTTGGAAGCTACAAAAGCCAATCTTAGGTATGAGATTTGAAAACCCTAAACAACTTAAGTGCATGCTTTGTAACTATGCTGTTGCAAATGGATACCAGCTATGTTTCAAAAAAAATGACAGTAACAGGGTATTAGTAATGTGTTGTAAAGGGGAGTGTACCTTCCGGCTTTGGGCATCATGGATGAGTGATGAACACTCATTTCAAATAAAGTCACTCAAAGGGGAGCATAGGTGTGCCAGAAACTACAAGTTAGGTGCAATTGTGACTTACAAGTGGATCGGTAGCCACTACACTAAGGAGATACTACATAGGCAAAAACTGACAATTAGACAATTGAGGTTGGAGGTGATTAAGAAGTTTGGTATAGATGTCAGTTTAGGACAATGTAGGAGGGCCAAGAAGCATGCTATGACAATAATTGAAGGTACCCTCGTGGAACATTATGCAAAATTGTGGTCGTATGGGGAGGAGATAAGGAGGTCCAACCCTGGATCAACTGTGAAAATGGATGTACTGGCTATGCCTGATGGCAAGAATTACTTCAGTAAGATGTATGTTTGTTTTGCAGCAGTTAAGAAAGGGTGGATTGAAGGGTGTAGAAAGGTAGTAGGGATTGATGGTTTTTTCTTGAAAGGCATATGCTGTGGTGAGTTATTGTGTGCTGTGGGTAAAGATGCAAACAACCAAATTTATCCAGTTGCATGGGCAGTAGTATGTGTGGAAAATAAGGAAAACTGGAAATGGTTTCTATCTTATTTGATAGATGATCTTGATCTGGGAATGGGACAAGGATTCACTATAATGTCAGACCAACATAAGGTATGTATTGTATTGTTCTAAATTTAATGAAGTTGGTTACTAATATAGTTGATATTACAGGGGCTCATGGAGGCTGTCAAGGAACTACTTCCTCAATCTGAGCATAGGCAATGTGCTAGACACATTGCTTCTAATTTCAAGAAAAAATTTGGTGGTGCCCATTTTGAAAATTTGTTTTGGAAAGCATGCAAATCATCAACTGAACAGAATTTCAAAGTAGTTATGAAGGAGCTGGAAGCACTTAGTCCACTTGCCCATAAGTACTTAATGGATAAGGACCCCAAAACTTGGTCAAGAGCTTACTATCAGACTGGCAGATGCTGTGCTGCTGTGGAAAATGGGACATCTGAAAGTTTCAATGCTGTCATTGTGGAAGCAAGGAAGAAACCTATCATTACAATGTTGGAGGAATTAAGAATGTACATGATGGATAAGTTATTTAAGTCTAAAACCAAGGGTTGGTCATCAGATGTTGCCCCTGCAATTAGGCAAAAGCTGAATGTCTTAAAACTTGACCAAAGGTATTGGCAGGTTTTACCAAGTGGTTTAAATCGTTTTGAAACAAGATCAGGGAGTGAAGCTTATGAGGTTGACTTGGACAAAAAGACATGTTCATGCAGGATGTGGCAGTTAAATGGATACGGATGTGTTCACTCAGTGGCTGCAATAAGTTTTTTAAATAGAGATGTGGAGCAGTATGTGGATCCAATTTTCAAGAGAGACATGTACTTGAAAACATACAATTACAGCATATCTCCAATGAATGGTAGCAACATGTGGCCTGAAACACCATATACCCCACCATTACCCCCAAAGAGTAGAAGGATGCCTGGCAGACCAACAGTTAAGAGGAAAAGAGATGCGAGTGAGAGAGGTGATAAGCATAAGGTGTCAAAGATTGGTAAAAAGGTAACATGCAGTGTTTGTAATGAGGTTGGACACAATAAGAAAAGTTGTCCAACCCTTGTCAAAGCAAGGAAGTTAAATGTGAAAAGGAGTAAAGGACAGGTGAATTTTTAGTATACTAACAACCTTTATGTTATTCTTAGTTCTGACTTTGTTGTTTGTTTATTTTAGTCTGCATTGGAAAGTGGGGGTGCGAATGAAGACCATCCAGGAGAACCATCTAGTGTTCAAGCTAATACAACCAAGGTGACAAGAAAGAGGAAGTCTGAAAGGATCATCAAGGCAAAATTAGGCAAACAAGTTGGGGGTGATAATGATGAAGGAAACTGCTCAAACAATGCAGTCAACTTAGATTAGAGTATTATGTGCACTTGTGGATGTTTTACAACTTTATTGGTGACTGAAAACTTATGTATGTGTACTTTTGGAAGTTTGTCCCACTTTTGTTTGTAAAATATGGGAACTATTAATTCTTCCACTGATTTGTTATGCATGTGGTCCACGAATGTGTTGTGTCCCCTACCATATTTTAATGCTAATGTATCCATGTGGACTATAAAACATATTTTAGGGTCCTTTATTCTCCCAATTCATATATGGTTTCCATTTACAAAGACAAAACGAATATACTAATAAGGGTTCATAATTCATTGCTTTTTCCAAGCATAACCGGTTACAAGCATGACAAAAAGGCCTTTTTAATGGCCAAACGTACTTGGGAAAACAAATCTCATTCCCCACTACTGAATCTACCTTAATACACTACACAAAAGAAGGTTCTGATTCAGTTTTAGCATCCTACTATCTACATACATGACATACTATTTTGACACCTGCACTTATCACCAAAGCTAACCCAAAAACCCCCCACCATTACCCGCAGCCTCCATCCTCCTGTTTAACGATTCACCAACAACCAAAGAATCCAGCAAACGCACATTCCCAGCACAACCAACGTTAACCTTTGATTTTTCTTCGCTGCTTCAAGTTCCTTCATCAGTTCACCCAGCTCAGCATCAACCTTGACCTTCTCTTTCTCGATAAAAGTTTCCAACTCCTCGATTCTTTTTGCAAGCTTTCTCGGGTAACTTCTATGCCTCCATATGTCCAACTCCTTCTTCATTTGCAGGAGCAAATCCCGATAATGCTTCACATTGAGGAGCGGGTCGATCCATTCAAAAACGTCACAACATTTGTGTTCAGTCTGTTCAACCCACATAAAAAGTTAGGGTTTTTTATCTGTAAAAACAATAATTTTCACAAACAACAATCTCTTAACCTTACCAAAGAGTATACGCAATTTTTGAACCTTCTACCAGGGTGTTTATCGGTCCAAGAGACTCGCTCGACCAGCAGCTTCCTGCAGTCGCAGGTTCGACGGTTTTCCGGTTGAGCCCGACGAGCCTCTTCATAGCGTGCATTCTGAATCGCAGCAGTACGCGAACTCGTTGATCCTTGCGAGTTCATCTTCTTCCTTCGGCTCCTTGATTTTTCCCCCTGAACTTCTTCGATCGGCTAGGTCTAATTCCCTCCTCAAACTACTTTCACAGGTTAAAATGGGGCTTGAAAGCTTCCGATATAACCTACTTTACTACACTAAAGTCAAAGATGCCACCTCTGATTGCCACCGTGGGTTTGTATCTTGTACACCTAGATGGTTTTACCGGGTGACCTTGTAAAGGAACCGGTCATACTTGAGAAAGGGTGTTTTTATCACTCTTTTTATGAGTTAGATGGTTTATATGGGCCAAATATTACTTCAGGGACCATTTAAAACCAAAAGTGATAGTTTAATGGGTTTTGATGCCAATAACCCTAAATACTATGCATCTTGGAAGATTATGCGGTCAAATGTTTCTGACACTCATGCGTAGAAGAACTTTTTTGTTATTTCTACACCATGTAAGTATGTGGAGAAGTCCTCGTTATCTCTATCTTTTTTATGCAAGTGCAATCTCCGTTGGGTTTTGACAAGTATCGTTTGCAGCTAGGTTTTGGGCGGTGGGGGTATTAGGATGTTGGTGTATTGTGCCGCCAAACAGAGTAGTGCGTTTTAATCCCTCAAAAGGAGCCATTGGAGGTAATTATTTTGCATTAAAAAATTTGTTATAATATATAAAATATTTAATATTATTGAACATTATTGAATTTTGGGATGGAATTTTTGAAATTGTAGGATCGTAATTGAACGCATGTTGTTGGTTATTTCAAAGTTTTGATAAATCATATTTCATTGTTTTTTTGGACAGGAAATGAGTAGGCATTTGGTTGGTGGCTTCGTGGATCATGGTTTTGGTGTGTGAAATGGTTTTTTTGTAGATTTCATACCTCGAAGTTAGATTTTGATATTTGGATATTTTGATGTAAATGTGTGTCGGATCTTTCTATTACTCGAGGATTTGAATCAAATTTAGGTTCTTTTATTTTGAACATAGTATTGTAATTTCATTTTGTTTATTGATGTGTTTTAAATAAAATATTTTTTTGTAATAATATATGGTTTATGGGAAATCATATTTATTTTAGAATTAAATAGTGATATAAAAATAGTTTTATTAAAATCTATAAGTGCTATTGTGGCATAAAAAAAGTGTCACTAAAACTCAATAAGGCTGCAGCGGCACAACAAAAAAATGCCACTAAAAGCATTTAGTGGCACCGCTTTTAGTGACACTTTTTTTTGTGCCGCTGATTCCCTAATGGGCTTTTAGTGGCATTTTTTTGATTTTTAGTGACACTTTTTCTGTGCCACTAAATGTCATTTTATTTGTAGTGAAAGGATTTGTGGCAATTGATGTTGCTGGAGCAGCACCTGAAGCAACTGCCATGTTGGGACCAAAGCTAAGATAGTCATTGCTATAAGCTATATATATATAAAGGGAAATATGTATTAATTGCAAACAAAAATATATGAATTATTAGTCTGGAAGAGTTTAAAGAATATTATATGGGAGAAGTACGAACCATGTGAATGAACAAGCTCGTTGAGTTGTCTATAAAAAACAAAGTAAACCTATAATGAAAAACCGTATGTCAATAAAAATCTAAGGGAAAAAGAAGATATTATTGATTCAAAAGTGAAGCTAAATGTTTCGTCTTGTTAGTTCTGACACAAAGCCTAAATTGAAGAGTATGCCTCTCACTGAAACTTGTAAATCTCAAGTAAGATCCATTGAAGAACACATGTGGTATACCTTTTCTATGGAAACACGGTCCAAAAAGAACCAATGATGAAAATAGATCTTAAAAAATCATAAAACTTCTAAAATCTGATAAAAAATTGTCTGTCATTGTTTATATGTCATTAAAAGTTATTTTTCTACTAGTGCAAGCATTATTCTGAATGACTGTGGCCATAACCTCATTGTAGACACATAAGTATTTTTCGATAATGACTATTCGTCAACCAATGGTAAATTGAAATTATTGTTAATGTCATGTTTAGGAATATTGGTTACATGAACATTTATTAGCATGATGTTATTTGTCTTTTTGACACACAATTATCTAGAATGTGCAATGGTATTTACCCTTTAGTCATGTATGTTAAATTAAAACATGACTACAAAGTCCTTGTAGTCACACGAATCATTTTCGAGTTGGCTATTTTGGTATATTTAATCACATAAATTTATGTTAACTATAACATGTGTTATCCTTTAGACACACAATAAATTGTGAATATGACTATTGATTATAATCTTCAAATGGTAAATCAATTGAAGCATAGTCATATGTGTTATATCGACACACAATATGGTTCAACGTGACTATCGTTTAACCAATTGTCATATGAATTTGTATTAACGAACACCGTAAATTTCATAAACCGTGACTAATGTTTGGTGTATAGCCACTTTTTATTATTATTACCATGACATTTGCTATCATTCAGACACCTAAATTTATGTTATCCATAACATGTGTTATCTTTTAGACACACAAAATATTGTGAATGTGGCTATTGCTTATAATCTTCAATGTGAATCAATTAGAGCATAGTCGTATTTGTTATATTGATACACAATATGGTTTAATGTGACTATCGTTTATCCAATTGTCACATGAATTTGTATTAACGGACACCATAAATTTCATAAACCATGACTAATGTTTGATGTATAGCCATTTTTTATAATTATTACCATGACGTTTGCTATCATTCAGACACATACATAAAATATAAACGTGCCTATTGTTAATCTATAGCCACATAAAATTTTGTATATCTTGCAGTGACGGGTATTAATGGACATATATAACCAAATATATTTAATAAATGTTACAAATAAATATGAAAGTAGACATACTAAAAGAGAGTGGTGTTATTATTAATATACATAATGTATAAATCTACAATAATTTTTCAATTTACAAATTAACAATACATCAATGGAAAAGTTGTGAAACGCTTAAGTTGTCTTTTTCACGTTCCTCCTTGTGACCTTCTTATTCTTTAGTATGACATCTGCAGTTATATAAGCTTTTAGAACTTTGCGTTTCTTTATTTTGAGGGGTTATGGAATCAAGTACTGTACCAAGAAATTAAAAGTAGTAGATATCAATAAACTATCAATAATTAAGTAATTTGATAATTAATTAAGGAACAAACCTTTGAGTCCAATTAGACAATGGACTTTAGACAAGGCACAAAAGTATTAATTGCTTCCCTAACAGTTTTGTGTTCAGGGGTTTCAAGTGGCATAAAAGTTGCTCCCTTTATCACTTTATCAATGGAAACTCTATAACAATATTCTTGAAGTGGAATTTCATGAATGGTTTGTTTTCCCATTACAATATGAACTAGGGGTGAGCAACGGGCGGTTTTTCAGTTTCGCGGGTTAGGCGGTTCGGGTTGGGCGGTTTTGGGACGAAGACCAAACCGACTGTAAACCGGACCGTTTAAAGACGGTTTAGGCTGTGCCGTTTGGGCGGGTTTCGGTTTAGGTGGTTCGATTTGGTTTAACCCATTTAGGCAAAGCCTATATAATAATAGTGATTCTACTTCAAATTGGCAATTGATATAACGAACTCAAATTGGCAATTGATTTTCTTTTCTTTGCATGGTTTCGTAAATTATGGCGTTTCATAAAAAGAAGTCTTTGATTTATAATTTTTATATTATATCTATATTGAATCAAATTGTATGTTTATCTATGACAAGATTGGAACTAATTATTAAATTAACTCTAACTAAAAACAACTTTCCGCTTTAGAAAATTGGCATAATTCATAACAATATATGATGATATTAAGCGACTTATCCACAAGATGTCAGTTTATTTTAACATGTCTAGTCTTTATCTTAACAAGCAAAACTCATTGACAGAATCAGCGCTCTTCCTCAAGATATAATATTTATATTTAATATATTTTATAAATATTTATTATTAATATATTTAAACGGTTTTCGGGCATGCCCCGTATTATTTTTATCAAACCGTAAACCGAACCGAAAACCGCCTAACCAGACCAATTAACCCGCTAACCAAACCGTTAACTGTTTAACCCGAACCCGCAAATCGTATAAGGTTTGGTTCGGGCGATTTCACAGTTTAATTCGATTAATGCTCACCCCTAATATGAACGGTACCATGTGCCACAACATTTGTAGCATTAAGGGTACACAGTCTACACTTTATTGTCTACAAATATTTATGACAATTTAACATCATAAACTTTAACTTATGAAATATGCAAATGCCAAAATACATGCTTGTAAGAGTTTTGAGGACTCTGTGGGAGACGTCTTCTAAATATTTGGAGGCTGAAATCCAAGACTTTGTCTTTTTTACTTTCAGTCATTGTATCCTAAAAAATAATGAAAATGTAAATTTCCATAGGAAGGAAAAAATTTAAAAAGAATGAAAATGTCGTGTACTTACCGGTGTTGTGACATTTTTTGGACTATCATTGGGAGAGTTCTTCTCTGAGCCACCATTAATTTCCACATAAGGGGCCTACAAATTGTAATGAGAAAGGAACGATTTAACTATTAATTTATGCATTAAATTTTAATAAAAACAATCTGACCATAGGTAACCCCATTCCATGGGTTGTAAGATGAGATAATACTTTATCAAGTGTCTTTTTGGGTTGCCATCTCGATGGTCAGCTGCATAACTTGCTTATCTTTTTTCTCGAGCTCATGTTCAAGTTCCGCAATCCGCTCTTTTGACGAACCTTTTGTGCGCGGAACATTCCAATACCTTCCGGGAGTCATTCCACTGCCAACACCTTTTATAGATCCTTTATTCATAACTAATACCAATGTGAGGGCATCCATGCCCGGATCAAGCTTCATTTCTCCATCTTGTATCTTTTTTTCACTGTCGATATTAACAATATGATAGCAAATTAATTTCATACAAAAAAATCAGTTATACTTACTATTTTCTCCGCCGTTTCTCTAACATTTTTATTTACAATATCTCTATTCTTGTCTTCTCTTGCCTTCCTCCACATTAAAGAATGTGGTGGATTTTCATTAGGAGCAATTACTTATTTTTACCTCGTAAAAATTTCCACAAAGATTTTCATCAAAAAACGATCAAAAAATTTATTGCAAAGTATGATATAATAATTTAAATAAAAGTATGTTGCTATTATTGCATACCAATTTTTCTCTAATTATCACCAAATTAACCAAACAAAAACACCTCAATATTCAAGAAAAAATATATTTATTCTAACAACTAAAATTTTTCTAAATATAACACGAAGACTATCCCTCATTGTTTATGCTCGCTAACATTTTTCAAGTAATTTGACTGGTTTTCTATACAAAAAAAAGATCGCCGAGATGTTCCTACCAGAGATCAGGATTTCGAGTCTCGTCAGAAACAAACCACCAATCTTATGTTGCAATTGAAAACCTTAAAAAATGTGTTTAAAAGAAAATCTTACTGGCTGATCTTTCCATTAAACCGGCTATATAGGGATCACGAAAAACTGGATGCTTAAGCCCTAATGACTGGTCGATATGCAAATAAAGCGGATCGAGACTGCGGATATTACGGTCCTGACTTGGAGTAGAATTTTGATTTGTTATCAGCTACGAATTTCATGTGCCACGTTTGGAATTGATTTCCTTCCCAAAAAATCAGCAATTGTCATTAACTGGGAGTAAAGAAGCCTTGAGTGGGAAAAGAAGGTTGAGGTTCAATATGAGGGTGCCACACGTGGCAGTTATAGTAGATGTTTATTAGAAACTAGTTGTAAAACCCGTGTATTACACGGGATGATACAAAAAAATATTAATTAAGAATATCTAAACATCAATAATTTTACATAAGAAATTTGTTTGTGTATCGTGACATCTTTCTTTTGATTTTTACTATTATGACTTTGTTTTTTGATAAATATAATTGATTATGAAAATGTCACCGGTACTAAAATCAAATTCACTATTATGATTGGAATCGTTCTTCAAAATATTATGACGTCAATTGTGTCCCAAATCATTCTACGTATTAAAAAATAATATGATATTAAAAAACAATTAATTTTGAAATTGAATGATAATTAAACCGATCATTAATGAGTTAGAAACGTTTCAAACCAATTAGTTTTTTTAAAAAAAATTAAAATTATGAGAAAATGACATGTGGCAAAATGAATGTGGTGATGACATGTGGCTTTGAGTTACTTATTTATTAGGATAAGATAAGATGGGGTAGAACGATTATAGCATGAATCATGGGGTGGAACTATTATAGCATGTTTTCTCCTTGGTTGATTGTAATCGACTTGTTAACTTTGGCAAGAAGTTTTCGTTAGGAGCTTCTGTGATTATTATCTGTCAATAAACACTTTCTCTTCCTTTCTCTTTGCAATATCTAAACTCTTATCAGTTGGTTCCATTGCTGGGAAACGAACCAGTCATGTGCAAACCGAAGGTAAAATAGAAACCGGATACTCGAGTAAAATTAAAAAAAAAAAAAACAAATCTTGTAGCTTCTGTTTTGTAAAATAATAAAAACTAAAAATCGTAAAATTAATGTCTTTTATGAAATTATTCCTTACAACATTTCAACACTTAAATTTGGGGGTGCGCTATTTATTCTCATTAATCATTATATAAAAGGAAAAACAATATTAAAATGGTATATTAACTAAGATGCTAAGTGCCTTCTAGTCAGCGACACGAGTGCATATCCTCCCTCCATGAGGTCAAGGATTCGATTCCCTTGAAAGGATTAAGTGGTTAGGTTAGGAGTAGTATTTGACGTTCAAAAAAGAAAAAGTTAATTGTCAACTAATTATATATGTCTGTTTTTTTTAGTTATTCTTTAAATTCGTTACCTTTAGCATAAAAAGTAAATTGAGATTTAAATATCCTAACCACTGCAGTTATTAAACGTGATATATACCCATAAATACATGCATTATTCTTGTATAAAACCAAACATTGTTTTTGCAAATAGCCTACAAATAACCAAGTATTGTGCACAAAATTCTTCATTAAAAGAAACATGAGAATATAAAGTTTTCTGGGTATTTTATTTCACACAACACCGAGAAATGGCCACCCATAGGTGTACATGGAATATCTTGTAGACAAAATCGACTTCAATAAATAATCGATTAACTTCAAGATCGAAGTATAAAACCCAAATATCACGATAATGATTCAACGGAATATAAACCTATTGAATAATCAACCAAGAATAGATCGAACGGTAAAAGAAAGAACACAAGATATTTACGTGGAAACCCAAATAGGGAAAAACCACGGGCGGAGGAAGCCGAGAACCAATTCACTATAATATTCAGTGTTTACAGAGATAGAGGAAAGAAAACAAATATATCAAATATATATTTGTATGAATATGAGAGAAAGATGAAGATGTAATTTGAGGTGTGTTGTGAGTTGTGTGTTTGATCCTTTATATAGGATTTCTTGAGGTGTGAATCAAGAAATGTGAATCAAGACTATATTGAAGTTGCAAATGTTGAAGAAGAAAAATCCTTGTGTTGAATGTTGAATGTTGAATGTTGAATGCAGCCATTCTAGAACATTTGAAGTCATATATTCACAATCTCCACCTTGACTTCAAAATGGAACAAAAGTTGTATATCCATTTGGTAAAACCAACAACTCTTCAAACTTTAACTTGCACAATGATCTTGCAAAACAGTTTATTAACAGCTCATCATACTCCAAATCTCTATAAGAATCTGCAAACACCATATGAGAAAAAAAATTGATTTCGAAAAATAAGTATACTTCCTCCACCACGAGCCTATCAGGCTCAAATGCGATCAGAAACACCCACCAAATCCAAACATGTTTTGAACTTGGCTATTGGAAGACTTTTAGTGAACATATCAGCAGGATTATCATTGGTGCTGATCTTGTTTACCGTAATATCGCCTTTAGCAATAACATCTCTGATGAAGTGATAACGAACATCAATATGCTTCGTTCGATCATGGAACATTTGATCATTTGTCAAAAATATTGCACTTTGATTGTCACAAAAAACAGTTTTAACAGATAACTTGTTTGAAAGCTCACCTATCAACCGTTTCAACCAGAGGGCTTCTTTCACTGCTTCCGTAGTAGCCATGTATTCGGCTTCGGTGGTGGATAACGCTACGGTGGACTGTAACTGCGCTTTCCAGCTAATTGCGCAATCACCCAAAGTAAACACGTACCCTGTAATCGATCGTCTTTTATCCAAGTCTTTTGCATAATCGGAATCCACATAACTAAGTACTCCACTATCGGTTTTGCCAAACCGCAGACATAAAGAGGAAGTACCTCGCAAGTACCGAAAAATCCATTTAACAGCAGCCCAATGCTCTTTTCCTGGATTCGCCATGTATCTGCTCACCATGCTTACCGCATATGACAAATCTGGACGTGTATAAATCATAGCATACATAAGAGATCCTACAGCGCTCTGGAGTATGGTACCTTTGCCATGTATGCTAGATCTTCTTCGGTGGTAGGACTTAAGGCGGATGATAGCTTGAAGTGGGCTGCGAAAGGAGTGCTGACTTCTTTTGCATCATGCATATTGAAACGGTGCAGAACCTTCTCAATGTAGCTTTGTTGAGAAAGGTATAGAGTTCTTGCACTACGGTCTCGCACTATTTCCATTCCTAGAATTTTCTTGGCAGCACCCAAGTCCTTCATATCGAACTCAGCATTCAATTGGTCTTTTATCTTTTGAATCTCCTTTATATTCTTCGCTGCAATTAACATGTCATCCACGTATAAAAGTAGATAGACCATTGAGCCATCGTCACACTTCTTGTAGTAAACGCAGCTGTCATAGGTGCACATTTTCAGCTTGTGACTGGTCATAAATGAGTCAAACCTTTTATACCATTGTCGCGGAGATTGCTTGAGGCCATAAAGAGATTTCTTCAATTTGCACACGTAGCTTTCCTTGCCAGGAGCTACAAAACCTTCAGGTTGTTGCATATATATCTCTTCCTCAAGCACACCATTTAAGAATGCTGTAGTAACATCAAGTTGCTCTAACTCATAGTCACGAGAGGCAACTAATCCCAATAAGACACGTATTGACGTGTGTTTCACAACCGGAGAGAAAATGTCGGTATAATCAATACCTGGGATTTGACTGTAGCCCTTGGCTACTAAACGAGCTTTGTACCTCGGTTTGTCATCGGGATGAATAGCCTCCTTCAACTTGTAAACCCATTTACATTTAACTGTCTTCTTACCCTTTGGAGCCACAACGAGATCCCATGTGCCATTTTTCTGAAGAGATTCCATCTCATTGTGCATGGCAACCATCCACTCATTCGAGTTTTTAGAATGTATGGCTTCGTTGTAGCTTATAGGTTCCAAAACAGATTCTACTTCACTTGCAACGGTAAGAGCATATGCGACAGAATTTACTTGAGCATACCTCTTTGGAGGTACAATCTGTCTGCGTGGTCTATCCCTTGCAATGGATGGGCTCGGAGGTTGAGATGGAGTTGGAATGGTCTCATGGAGAGTAGTATGTTCACTGCTTAAAGGTTGAGACACTGCAGGAACCTCATGAGTCATATCGGTGGAAGAGTTAAAAGATAGCTCCACCTCCAATTGCGCTTTGTCTTTTTCTCCTAATTTTTCATCTTCTTTGGTCTGAACGTTGGTTGTTGAATGGAGCATAGCTTTTTCATCAAAGGTCACATCTCTTGATGTAATGACTTTCATAAGCTCTGGGCTCCATAATTTGAACCCTTTCACTCCTGTCTTGTATCCAATAAAAATGCACTTAATGGCTCTTGGTTCTAATTTGCCATTATCAACCCGTGCATATGCTGGACAGCCAAACGGTATTAATTTTGTGTAGTCAGCAGGCTTACCAGACCATAGTTCAAACGGAGTCTTCTTTCCAATAGTACGTGAGGGGGAGCGGTTGATAATATAGCATGCGGTGGAAGCTGCTTCGGCCCAAAAAGACTTTGGTAGCTTCGAGTGAGAGAGCATGCATCGGACCTTCTCCATGATGGTGCGGTTCATTATTTCCGCAACGCCGTTCTGCTGTGGTGTGTGGACTACAGTGCGGTGACGTGTAATCCCTTCCTTACGGCAATAGGAGTTGAATTCTTCTGAGCAGAATTCCAGTCCGTTATCGGTGCGAAGGTATTTTACTTCAAAACCAGATTGTTTTTCAACTAACACTTTCCAATCCCTAAAGGTTGAAAATACTTCTCCCTTTGTCTTTAAGAAGAACGACCATACCTTCCTGGAGAAGTCGTCAATAATAGTGAGCATATAAGAGGCTCCACCTTTCGATGTAACCTTTGCTGGTCCCCATAAATCCGAGTGTATGTAGTGGAGTGGTCCTTTTGTCGTATGTTTTCCACTGATAAAACTTACTTGCTTCTGTTTTCCGAACACACAATCTTCACAGAATTCAAGCTCAGTTGATTTATGCTCCCCAAGTAACCCCCTTCGGCTTAGTTCACTCATACCGTGGTATGACATATGACCGAGCCTGAGATGCCATAGGCGAGAATGATCAACATTGGAGAGGGATTTAGAACTAACCGAGGCTTCGCCAGAAATAACTTGTCCGTCCATAATGTAAAGGTTTGCGGATCTCCGAACTCCTCGTATAACAGTCGAACCGTCTTTCAAAATATGGACCTTCCCGTGTTTGCCGACAAACTCGTAACCTTTTTTTCTCAAAAGTACCGAGAGATAGTAAATTTCGCCTAAGACCGGAGACATGCTTCACATCTTCAATTGTTCGAACAACACCATCGAACATGCGGAACCTGACTGTACCATGTCCAATAATACGGCACGAAGTATCGTTGCCCATCAAGACATGTCCTTGGTTAACATTTTCATATGTATGAAAAATACTCCGGTTGGAGCTCATATGAAAAGTACATGCTGAATCAAGAACCCATTCGCTCATGGTAATTAAACCGAAGTCCGAAACGGATAGAAGCTCGCCATCGGAACCGGTTTCGGCTACATCAGCTTCTACGGTAGTACCTGCTGGTTTACCATTCATGGTTGCCTTCTCCTTCTCCTTGTTTTTCAACTTGTAACATTCATTGATCAGATGTCCCTTTTTATGACAATAATTACAATACTTGCGCTTGCCTTTGGACTTAGATCTAGATCGGTTTTGTGAAGAATTACCTCTCTCGTTGGGTCTCCCTCTAATGTTGAGACCTTCGGCTTTTGAATCGTTGCTGCTGCCACTAATAATCTGCTTCATCTTTTCTTTTGAATCAAGAGTGGTCATTATCTCATCCAAGACAAGAGTGTCTCGACTATAGATAATGGTATCATGAAAGTGATCATAGGAATCTGAGAGTGATGATAATAAAAATAGCGCCAAATCTTCATCTTCATATTTGACGTCCATATTTTCCAAATTTCCTACAAGCTCTTTAAAAGTAGAGAGGTGATCAGATAAAGAACTTCCCTCACCCATCTTGAGGTTGAAGAGTCGTTGCTTCAGGTGTAGCTTGTTTGGCAAGCTTTTCGTCATTAGTAGCTGTTCGAGCTTTAGCCAGAGAGCCGCCGCAGATGTCTCTTTCAGTACATCTTGGAGAAGTATAAAACCCAAATATCACGATAATGATTCAACGGAATATAAACCTATTGAATAATCAACCAAGAATAGATCGAACGGTAAAAGAAAGAACACAAGATATTTACGTGGAAACCCAAATAGGGAAAAACCACGGGCGGAGGAAGCCGAGAACCAATTCACTATAATATTCAGTGTTTACAGAGATAGAGGAAAGAAAACAAATATATCAAATATATATTTGTATAAATATGAGAGAAAGATGAAGATGTAATTTGAGGTGTGTTGTGAGTTGTGTGTTTGATCCTTTATATAGGATTTCTTGAGGTGTGAATCAAGAAATGTGAATCAAGACTATATTGAAGTTGCAAATGTTGAAGAAGAAAAATCCTTGTGTTGAATGTTGAATGTTGAATGTTGAATGCAGCCATTCTAGAACATTTGAAGTCATATATTCACATATCTATTAATAATTGGGAGAAAACCCCATTCAGATACAAGTAGTGAAACATGATTTTACATGACTATCTATGTTTAAACCTTTAAACGTGCAATGAACACTGCCACCTTCACATAAACCCAATCTTTGAAGCTATTAAAAAGGTGAAAAAAAGCATGTCGCCCACGACGATTGAGAAGTAAGGTGCCGCATACTATCCAAAATCCAGTTGCATAACCCACGCCCCCACCAATATAGAACCATCCCCAAAATTCATCTTTTTCTTCCCCACCACCCTCGCTATCACCCATGGCGGGTGGTACTTTTGAATCTTCATCTCCAAGACACTTTTTGGTAAGAGGGGGTCCACATAGTCCCCTGTTTCCATTGTATCTTGAAGGTTCAAAGCTCTGGATTTGAGTGCTAGATGGAATTCTCCCTGATAAGCGATTACATGACACGTCTAGATAACTTAATGAAGTCATCTGAGACATGCTTGATGGTATTTGTCCTGAAAGATTGTTTCTAGATAAATCCAAAGCTAAAAGGTTTTTCATCTGACCAATTTTTTCTGGAATCTCTCCAAGTAAACCGTTGTTCGACAAGTTGAGTGCAAGCAGTCCATAGAGATTGGTAACCTCAAATGGGATTGGTCCTGTTAAGTTGTTGCTCGAAAGGTCAATGCTCTTTAACAATACCAGATTACTTCTGACAAACTCACGTGCAGTTCCTTGCCACTCGATCATTGCATGATCAACATATGTGCCATCGAGTCTATGTGCAAAAAAATACAATGAATAATGATGTTCATTATGTACTTGTGAGAGCCCTTCTTGAACCATGCTCGAGAGGTTGTTCAAACATGAGGGGATGGTTCCATGGAGAAGGTTCATTGACAAGTCTAGAATTTGAAGATTTGCTAACTGACATAATTGACGAGGGATGGTTCCGAGGAAGTTGTTTGATCCTAGGTTAAGAACATACAACCCTAAAAAGTTTTCCCCAATCCAAACAGGCACATTACCAGAAAAATTGTTGGCCCCCAAATTCAAAGAGTTTAGATTTGTGCAATTTTTAAAAGACAAAGGCAATTCTCCAAAGAAGTCATTATTATAAAGGTACAACGCCTCGAGTTCTACCAACGATCCAATAGAGGGAGGAAGCTTTCCAGATATACTGTTCATTTCTAGATTAAGAACTTTTAGTTGTTTGAAATGCCACAGACAGTCAGGAAGTTCTCCAGTTAGAGAGTTATAAGAGAGGTCAAGATATTCAAGACCTCCACCGACAATTTGGCATAAAAAGGAGACTCCTCCATAGAATTTGTTTCTGGAAAGATTTAATATTGCCAAAGTGGAAGGGACATTCGGTATGAGACCATCAAAGCAGTTAGAACTCAGATCTATCACTGAATAATCCCTAGAATTTGATAATAAATCTGGTACTTTCCCGCTGATATTGTTGGAAGAGAGATTCAGATGTCCTAATTGAGAAGGCCACATGTCCCAGAACTCCACTGGAATTGTGTCTGAAATTTTATTGTTGGAAATATCAAGATGGGTAAGATTTTTGAGTGTTTGAATCCATTTGGGGAACTGAGGCCCCAGCTTGCAAGAGCTCAAATCAATATACTCTACATACGAAGAATTTGACATATCATATGGGAAAGGAACTCCTTTGAGTAAGTTTTTTGAAAGATCTATTATATAAGGCTTCAAGTTTCCAATGTTTTTAGAGATAGCACCACTAAGATAATTGGAAGAAAGGTCAACATTAAAAAGCAAGGGTAGTTCCCACAGTTTTTCACTTATAGTTCCATAAAGAGTGTTATTGGAAAGGTCAAGGTACCATAACTCGGTCAAGGAACCAATGGAACTAGGAATGGTTCCACTAAAATTATTCGAACCAAGGTCAACGGACCTTAATCGAGTCATTGAACCAATGAACGTGGAAAACATACCATGGAAAGAATTAGAGCGAAGATCAAGATCAGTCAAGTAGCTTAAGTTAAGCAATGAATGACTGATCTCACCTACAAGACGAGAGGAGCTTAAACGAAGCTCAACGACATGACCTGTTTGGTTGTTGCACGTGACTCCGAACCAACTACAGCAATCATCTTCTTCAGCTGTCCATGTAGAGAGAATACCATCTGGGTCTTGAATGCGAGCTTTGAAAAGAAGGAGAGCATGTCTCTCCTCATCCAAACACTTGTTCATAACACCATTATCATCTCCTCCCAATCCTACTAATTGGTAGGCGGTTGTACCAAGGAGTAGCAAACGAAGTGACACAATTATAAAAACACTATGATACATAATGTAAATCCAAATCTTGGATATTTTTGGTTTGTATGATGCATGTATGCAGATGCCCCCATGAAGGTTAATATAGTGCCGAATGTGAAGATGAAGATTCAAGTGGATGGCCTCAAACCGGTGGCCTATTTTAAAGATCAAAATATAAAATATTGCCCCAAATTAGATGTTCAAAGACTTACAAGTCTTGGCAAGTTGTATTTATTATAAATATCTTTTTCCAATCTAGTGATAACTTTTAGTCCTCAATTTGTCATATAAATTCTAAAAAAACGGATGGAATCAAATACGTACAATAACCATCCATTATATAGTGATATTATATTATTTGGGTCTAGAAATTTACTGACTATGAAAGAAACTTTTCATAGTTAGATTAATTAAGTTGGTCAATTTCTGTTCAATCCGTTGTTTTTTACATTGTTGTTACAAATATATATCTGGATTAAAAGTGCTACAAGACTCTAGAAATATAAAAAGTGGGTTAGAAATTTACAAATTTATTATAATTTTTTATGATGAACACAATGTACTCTTTTAGTTTAGGTAATTTTATTAGTTACATATATTTGGTGGGTTAAATTTTTTAGAATTGGATAATATTTACAAAATTCAAGGCGGGTGAGAGTGTGAGACTAGTCGGACTCGGGCTACACCTTTGTAATCTGCCGGTCGAATGCGGACAGGCTCGATCCAAAATCAAACCCATCAAAGTAACCATAAAGAAAGACATAGATACGAAAAGAAAACATTTTATTTATTAAAACTGCTTTGTATAATTATACTAGGTATTTTCTAAGATTTAACAAAAAGTGTCGTAATTTTATTTGATAGGTTTTTATTCCTTTTCAAGCCTACTTAATTATATTATTATCGGAAATTGCATGGCAAGTGCATGTAACGGTGTATTTTGTAGAAAAGAATGCAGTGTTGACTCGACAATGTAAAAGAGAGACAGACTCAGTCGTGGTCCTAAAAAAGTGAGTGAGACGTCTTAAATGCACTAGACAGATTGATACATCAATAAACCTTTTTTATATCGTAAAAAACCCTCCACCTCAATTTTGGATCTTAGATTCTAGGAGAACATCAATAAGAAACAACAGATTATATTCAGTGATTTATAGCCCTTCAAAAAGAAATTTCAGTGTTTTATAGCTAATTGAGTATAATCGGAAAGCATTCTCCAATTTACACAGGTTATTCAACTTATTCTTCTTGAATTTCGGAAAGCGTTCTTCAATTTCGCATAAAAACTCAATGTGAGAAAGAGGGTACCGAATCTTCGAGAAGGGTTTACTATATATCATCAATAGTTGGCTTAAATTGGGGCTTTTCGTTGCTGATTTCTCTCCTGCTACTGCTTAACCTTCACCGTCACCGGCACCTCTGTTGCCGGAATTCATCGTTTTTTTTTTCATATCCCGATTCTCAAACCTGAAGGCAGACAACGATCAGAACGCTTTAAGTAGTAAGCGACACAAGGCACTAAGCCACTACCCAATGTTTTGTTGTAGCTGTGGAGTTTGTGTGTCTGTATAAGGCCCAACGCAAGAAAACAATTACAAGGCCCAATTGCTGAAGAAAAAAAAATGAGAAAGCTTCAATAGTCATGAAAAATGTTCTTTTTCATCTTTCTTTTTCTCGGGTAGTACGAGTTAGATCTTACTTTCAAGAAAATAGCAAAAGTGTTTAAACAATAAGATCATAAGTAATATCTTATAATAAATATAACATAAACAGTTTGCTATATAGTTAAGATAACTCATAAGCATGTCACATTTTTAAAACTTGTTAAATTATTGATTATATAACTAAAAAGACGTAAACCTAATTCCTTTAACCAATATAGGAATGTATGCACAAACTATTGTTTAGCATTTTCTATGTAATACTTGATAACATTTTGGCAATATGAGTTATGCTATAAGCTTTTATTTTATTATTATTTTTTTTTTGGTGTGAATTACATTTTCAATTCAAAATTTTAATTAATATATTTATCATGTAATAAACTACAGTAAATTGGGATTTCTGTTCAGAGTTGAGAGTTGAGATTGAGATCATCACACCAATCTAGTCATAGCCACACGTTGTGGACAACATGATAATTATAGCCTCCACGATGGGAGCTTCAAGGCTCAAACTTTGTACATATTGCTAGTGCTCGATATTTTATCTCCCATGTGATGTGCTATGGTCGAGATCTGTAAGACAACTTTTGGTAAAAAAAGATATGACTACACTGAATAGTATGGGATTGGACTAGACGAAATCAAATTAGTTTTTATATGTAGTGTTTGGTTGCACTAAGACAAGACATAAAGTTACATCAAAATCACTAGGTTGTCCTCAATCTGTAAACTGTTTCTAATATCTTTATGCCATGCTATAGTTATAAATAAACAACCTCGCATTTAAGTGCGGTGACGGTAGGGTTGGGTGGGTGTGGGGTAGGTGTAGGTGTAGGTGTGGGTGTAGGTGTGGGCAAGGGGTGAAGGCGGGGTGGGGGTTGGGGTGGGTGTAGGTAGAGATGGAATGTAAATGAGAGACGGCTAAAAGAACTTTTATAATTTGGCTTATTGTTCCATTTTGTCCCACCCTTTTGAGTGAGACCAAAATCTAATCAATCAGTCTAATTTGATTTGGTCATTGTTTGGGTCTCGTACACGCCAAACACAACTTCAAAGTGATTTGTTATGTTATGCGTCATCCAGTATTACATATCAAACGCTACTAAGGGTCGTCGGATGTGATTTTACCCCTTTTTCATGGTAATTATAAGGTTCCAACTTTTGGTTTTACATGAATCCATTTAGGGTGTGAAAATTTGTGCAACAATCGTTAGGCATAACCTTGTATCCAAATTTTCAATTCAACCTTGTTTCTAGTCACATTGAAAATTTTGGTTGCAATTTCTCTCACTGTTTCTTAGTCTCAAATTTGCTTAGCTAGCCCTCTTTTTAGATTGTTTTCCGAAATATGATTGATCAATTGTCGTAATATATTTTACCAATTTTAGGGTTATTATATTAATAAAATCTCGTCAATGAAAAGCTACGATGCTTGATAAGAATCTTCCAATTCTTGAGCAACGAGCCATATGAGTTGGCGACATTTTTTGGACTTGGCCCACAAGCATATTTTAGGTCAACTTGTTACGATGAATATATATCCTTGTACGAATGTAACCCTTATGCAAAAAGCATCTGTAGTGTATTAATAAAAAGATTTCAATAGTTCATTTATGGACGTAACTTGATTAATATGAATAAGTGAACCATGTTAAAATCTGTATGTTCATTATATTTATTGACATCTTTATATATCATGTCTTTGTGTGTTTATCGTCCCTTTTAAACCTAACATCAATGACTCTATGTAATGCATGATCTTTGGATGTTTACATATGTTTTTGTAGGTTTGACATTTGTTTTAGCCGATACGCATAGGCCCTCTCCAATGTTTAGTCAATACAACAAAATATACCTTCACCCACGTCCATATTTTTGGGTAATATGGGGGTAATGGGTTTTGCCTACGGGCTTCCCTTGGAACAATATTTGTGGGAAATATGCTCGCGAGTAACGTTTCCCACGGATTATCCACGACAATTTTACCCATGGATTTACCATGGATTTTTACCCTTAGATTTACCCACGACTTATCAATAGAGTTGTTACCCATGGATTATCCATTGATTTGTTACCCACGAATATTTTACGCACATATTATCCATGACTAGTGTACCCGCAAATTATCCATGTACTTCTTACGTATTTTTTATCCACGGATTATTCATGGTGTGACAATTTTCCCACATAATGGTTACCCACATTTTTTGTTGGTGATTCCATGGATAATTTACGGGTTAATAGAAGAGAAATAAATATTTTGTTAGTTATACAAAACAAAATCTAATATGGCAAACTAAAATTATGTTTGCAATATCGACCAAAGTCATAAAAATAAATCTAGAAAGTTTTAAATATAATAACTGCAAATATAAAACTAATTGTTTTTCTCATCGCTTTGCATGAATGTATTCCAAAGTTTTTCCATACACTTTTCCATAGTTGTTTGAGGTATTGTTGACTCCTCACATTCCTTTGTAATTCATTCCAATTTTTCTTGATGGCAGGCTTCATACTCCTCACATTATTGTTGTTGACATGCTTTTAACTACTCACGTTCTTGTTGTTTACATTATTGAAACTTATCAAGTCGGGTCTGTAAGTATCGTATCTCAAAAAATTTTAAAAAACTATATAATTAGTAAATAATATAGACTAGTAGGAGCTTGAAAGTCGTTTATTGTCCATACCAACATTGCTTTCATATTGAAGAATGTGTTTGTCGCTGCGTCTTTAGAACGTACGTTAGAGTACCACATTTGTTTAAGCTCTTTCTCCAATGTTTTAAGGAAAACATTCATATCCTTCCCGAGTTTTTTAGGTCTAAGAATCAACAAGGACATCATTAACGATAACTCTTTCATATATAGCCTTGGTGGTAGATTGTGTTGGAATATGATAGCATAATAATAACGTAGCGGAAATAAAAACTAAATATCGTATTCTTCCACGAATCACAAAATCACGCAAACTTTAGTAACTGTAAACGGAAGAGGGATCAAGATATACCTTTTAGATCTTAGATTTGATCTTTTTAGGATTTCTAGAGCCCAAAATAAAACTCATTTAAGGAATCGCAACCAAGACAACGATCCAGCACACGTTGATGAAGTCAGGGGCAGAGCCAGGATTTTAGAATAAGGGGGCATACATCATAGTAATGATAGATACATAAAATCAAAAAATTAATACATCAATGCTAAAAGGTTAAAAATTACGTTATTCTTAACTCTTATGTTAAATATCTACGCCTTGTTGCATTGGTTTGGTTTAACTAGTTTACTTTTTAGAGCAACAAGCTCTTTAATTTTGTGTAGATTAGGTTCAATTTCAGTTAACTATAATATATAAATTCAATCGGTGTAACATTAAAACTGATAATATTAGAAAGACAATAAAAATGTGATATCACGATATGTTCTTGGTCAAAAATAGGAATCGATAAAATAAAAATAAACTAACAAAATATCTCCACTTGAATAAGTTAAAAATATACGTATTTTGTAAATAACTCTACAAATATAAACAAATTTATAAGTAACTTTATAAATATAAACAAATGGAGTATAGTGGGCTCTAAAGAAATTAGGGGGGGGCAATACCCTCTTGTCCCTCTACTCCCCCTCCGCCCCTGGATGAAGTATAAAACTTTGCTTGAAGTGTTAGCACGTTATCTTCTAGGTATACGGAGAAATCGACCATATACCGAGGGTGGAAGGGAGATGGACGAATTTATGGTTATTGGATTGAATTACAACTATTTGAAATTCAAACTGTTGATATTTTCACTTTAGTCATCTAGCTTATTTTAGTTTCTAATTAATATATCATTATTTTGATATATTAATAAACTTAGCCCCTCAAGTTTATTTTTCGATCTTTTTTTTTTTTGGCTAAATTATTTCTTGCGTGTAACCCAAAAGGGCCCTACTATTTATTGTAATACTACAACCTGTTATGACCATGTGCATATAACTAACACTCTCCTACTTGCACTTGTCATAACAATTGTATGGTGTAATATTCCATAACCTAGTAAGGTGTATGTCATCCTAGACAAGTTTCATATTCATCTACTGAAGTAGCCCTTAGGAAGTGACAAAATGTACGACCTTAATCCCGATAAATCAAGTTCCAAGTTTCAAAGAGTCAAAGTTTGCGGGTCTAAAGGAAGCAAATTATGGAAAACGGTGGAAAAGAGGCATTAGCACCGCTAACATTGATGTTAGCGACGATAATGTGGCCTTGTGTCGCTAATTTGCTTTTTCACGTCGTTAATTAGCCAGTTGTCTGGGTGGATTGGCACGATCGATATTAGCAACGCTAACTTTAGGGTTAGCGGTGCTAATGTTTGATTTTGGGCCAAAACCCTATATTTTGATGTTTGGGCCATAGTTAAGGGTGGGGAACCCTAGGGCAGCCGTCATTGCCCTTTCTCAGCCCCCAAAGTCACCTAAACCTCTCTCTAGCCATTTTGAGTGTTCTTGGTTCATCATTAAAGATTTGAAGGTTTTGGAAGGTGTTCTTGAAGATTGATGGTGTCAGAAGGAAGGTGTTGATGCTACAAGTTAGTTTTCTTGAGTGAAACTCCAAAGATCTACAATTTATGGACCATTGTGAGTCAAGTTCTCACCTTTATGTGTTTTTATGGTTGTTCACATGATTTAAGTATGTTCTTATGGATTGAATAAGTGTAATGGTCCCTTGTAGTGTTTGTCTATGATTTGGAAGGATAAAGTTGGAAACTTTATGCCTTAAATCTCTGATTTGAACCTTTGGGATGGTTTAGAGAGTAAGCCAAACTCTCTTTGATGATTTTGGTTGGTTTTTAACCACCTTTGGACTTGAATCTTGTTCTTGCTCTAGTATGGTGATGTTTGGGATGATAAAGTTAGGATCTTTATAGATTTTGGTCGGTTTGGAAGTCCCTGAATGGTTTAAGACCTTCGTTGAATGGGTTAAGAGCTTAATGGACTTTTGTATCTATTTATAGTTAGCAACGCTACCTTAGGGAGTTAACGACGCTAACCGTGCTGTTGAATTTTGTTGACTTTGACCGTTGACCGTTGACCGTTGACTTTTTGACCAGTTTGACTTTTGGTCAAACTTGAGGGTTTTGGACACTGGTATTATAGAATTATCTTGTAGGGGACTTAGGAAGTTCTAAGCTTTATCCTTGTTAGGAAGTGCGTGTTGTCAGGATCTGTAGGCACTCGCGTGGAGTGCTAACTAACTTGAGGTCATGGATCAAGTGAGTCTTCTCATTATACTATGTGTGATGTTGCATGCGTAGGTAGCTTTATTACTTTATGTAACAATATGATGTATGTGCCTTACGTGTTTATCGACAAGATCGGGGCAAGCTTGTGAGTCGAGGAATGAGCAAGATCGGGGCAAGCTCGTGAGCCAAGGGATGGACAAGATCGAGGCAAGCTCATGAGTCAATGAATGGGCAAGATCGGCACAAGCTCATGAGCCAAGGAATGGACAAGATCGAAGCAAGCCCGTAAGTCAACGAATGGACAAGATCGGGGTAAGCTCGTGCGTCTGGTTCTTTGGGGCAAGCCCGAAGACCTTTTGTGATTATGTGTTTGAATGTGATGGATCGTCTGGTATTTTGGGGAACTCACTGAGCTTTGTGTTTACTCTTCCACCATTACTCTTCTTCGAGTATTTGCTGGCTTGAGCTTGGAGCACGGCGCGACTCTACTACATCTCATGTTTTTTTATTTGAGTCTTCCGCTCGATAATGTTTGTAAACGTTTTTCTAAACACAATTTTAAATGTTTAAATCTAAATTTTAATTTAGATGGTTTTAACTAGTAACCCGATTTATGTATTTGAACCATTTTCAAAAGAAAATTTTATTACTGGATTTGGGACGTTACAAGTTGGTATCAGAGCCTTAGTTTGAGGGATCTAGATGAACAGTAATGTGAATATAAGGGTTTGGATGAACATGACTGGAATTCCAAATTCAAATTGGGGATTTGAGAATTTTCTAAAAACGATTTTTCAAAGGAAAAATTGTTTCTAAAGAAATTCTAAGGTGTTAGGTAGAGTATCATGTAGAAGAATCCCTTGGATGTTCTAGAATGATTGTTTCCTGATAAAAGGATTTGAAAAGGATGAGATGCGATACGTACAGTCGGCCGGAGCTCAAGTAAATGGTTAATTCCCAAAATATCCATGACTTTATGTGTTGATAATATGATGATGATGTGATATATTCTAGAAATAGGCTAAGGATCTACTCAGGAATTGCTTGATAGAATTACCCTGGATCATAGGGATGCCTTTTGCCTAGTTTGTTTCTTACTGTGTGTTACTTACTATGTGCTGGTTGTGTGTGCCTTTTGGACCTATGCTTGTACTTTTAGGAAGTTAAGGGAATGCTTTAGGATTGTATGGTAATAGGACCGGATAGCCTTAGAATTCTTGAATCGGCCTTACTGGCTGTTACTTGTTTGGTTATGACTTTAAGGTAGGGACACCTATACGACTGTCTATCTGTTCTTATTTCATACAATTACGCGTTCACGAGATGACCTGGAGGTATGCGTACAAGTTCTTGTGGTGCGGGTGAGATGTGGAATGCCTAAATAGACTAGGAAAAGTGTTAGGCACTTCGGTGCAGGGTGGTTTGGATGATATCTGAATGCCCTTTAGAAGAGAGTGAGGTAACTTAGAGAACCGGGGAAATCTTCGGAACAAGTACGAATAAGTGTGGAAGGTAGTACAAATGCTCGTACTATTGAAGGCATAGGATTCGTACCTGGGATGAAGAGAGACCCGAGGGATCTAAGGAGTCTGTAGACGAGAGAATCGTGTGTTTTATGTGCTAGACAAGTGTTGTAAACCGTTTCTTGGCGGATTTCAGAATGAGGATGGATGATCTAAGAGGGAATGATTCGGGACTCCGGGTCGAGTTCGCGAGGTCGGGTTGGGCCTGTGATGAGTGATGAGGATGTTCGAGATTTGGTCGCCTCGGAGTTGACTAGGACTGTGCTCGAGATGCTCCCTTCAGTAATTGATTTGGTTAAGTCGGAGATGTTAGCAATGTTTGAGGAGCGGTTAGCGGCGAAGGAGGAGGCGATGATGACTCGGGTGAGTTTGTGGCCGTTGCTCAATGACAGACTTTCGCACAGATGGCGTTTGTTGCGCGTCGAGGGAGATCGAGTTCGATGCTTAGGTGGGGAAGAAGAGGGAGAATCAGGATCTGGGGCAATCGTCATAGAATAAGTTCTGGGCTACAGTTTCAGATAGAGTGGAGAACCCTTATCGCCGGGACGGTAAGCTGGAGGTGAAGTTTTGTGTTTTATGCAATCAGATTGATCACGTCAGGGCGAGTTGTCCGGGATTGTCTGGGGATGCTGGTCTTCGGGTTTTGTTGTCCCGAAGTGTGAGGATGTTCGTCACGTAAAGATGGAGGACCTGAAACTGGAAGATGGGGCTTAGCAGCTGAATGTGGAGGTGGAACCTCGTCGGTCGTTGTTGGTACATTTTCGGGATTCTGCTTTTATCGCTTTCATGTTTAGTCGCCTTTGTTTTTGTTCTGTGTATTCGGGTATCTTTTCGGGATCTACCTCGAGTATGCGGGTAAAGTCAAGTGGTTGTTTGTGGTTTTTGTCAGTAAGTAAAGGGTGGACTGCCAGTGGAACGGCAGTGGCTGTTGGGTCAGCTGTTAGTGGGTTCGAACCCTAAGTAGGGGAGAACTGTTGGAGTAGCGGATAAATGATTGTGTCAGTGCGTTTCGTTGTGCTGTGAGCGTGTTGTGGAATCTCATGTTTTATAGATCGTCACGAGAAGGCTTTGTCGTTGGTGTTGGGTTAAGAGGGGTCAGCGAAGATAGTTGCAACGTTAAGATAAGGATGTCCTCTATGTGGTTGTGAGTGCCGGAATTTTGACCGGGTGTCACGTTTCCGTACGCAATAGAAAGAAGTGGGTGCTTCGTCGCCAATGTTGAGGGTTGTTGGGAGTTCAACGTCTAGCGGTTGAGGGTTGATTCGAGTTCCGTATGGTCGTTCGTGGATAACCGTTGAGTGCGTGGTTGACAGCAGAGATCGGGGGTCTTTGGCTGGGTTAGATGTTGTTAGGTATGGTAAGAAGATTGCAACGGCGGCTGAGTCAGTCGAAGTTTATTGTGTTTTCATTATTGTGTACGTTTTGTTCGGGTAATGACATTCGTGGTCGGTCCAGTAATCTCTTCGATTGTTGCGTTGGAGGTAGTTGTATGTTCGTTCTGTTTTTCGGTTGTCGGTTAAGTGTGCTTACATGATTGGAATTTCCTGGAGTTGCGATTCGGTTCGTGTTAACGCTGTGGTGTCGCCGGGAGGCTGATGGTCTTGGTGTCCGTCTTGGAAGTCGATCTTCATTATGAGGTAGGTTTCTGGTCAATGCTGGTTTAGTTGTCGAGTTTTTTGGAAAGTTTGATCGGATACGGAGAGTGGGAATCGTCGGTAAGTTCTTCTAAGTTAGTTGTGCTCAAGGGTGAGTCATCTGTTCAAGTTCAAGACGAGAAGTGGCGATGGCGCGTGCAGTAGGATATTCGAGGAGGTATGAGCAAAGAGATGGTTATTAGTGTTCTTGTTTGTTGGCAGTAAGAGCACCTTGGTTCTTCAGCATTGGGAATGCTAGACACGGGTATTTGGTTTCCTTTCGGGGGACGGATCGGTCGTGTAATATGTGCTGGGAGTTAGTGAAGGTTCTAGGCAGGGCGTTAGGGATCGGTTGGATAGCCGATCTAGAGAAGCATTTAGGAGTGTTAGCATGTTAAAGTTCGGACTGGGTTTGGTTTGTTAAGATACGGTTGAGTATCTCCCTTGAGAAGTGTTGGTTGTATGGAAGTCCATCTGGTATCTCATAAGTAGCTGATACATGGGTGAAAGTTAAGAGGAGCGGGTTCGGTTCTTCGAATCTCCTTTCGGATTTGTGAAGCGGTGGTAATAGAAGTGTTCGGCTTTTAGGATTTCTCGGCAGTACAGTAGGAATTGGTTGGAAGCTTAAGGGTGTGGCGTTCTGGATGGAGTTGTGGATTGTCGAGGAGGTTGGGTAACTTCCTTGAGAAGTTTTGTCTGTTTGGAAGTTAGGTTGGCTTTTGGTAAGGAAGAGTGGTCGTCATGGTTTCAGTTCAGGTGCATCTTGGGTTTGTCTCGATATTTGGAAGACCGTATGCTTCTGGATGCGGTTGGGTCTACGAGATTTGTGGTTTCTAGTTAGACCTGGTTGTCCTGGTATGTAGAAAGGGTCGGGTGTGGCAGCCCTGTATTAGAGAATCAAGTGGATTCGCTGGTTGAGTTCGTGCGGTTGGTTGAGAAGTTGATCCTAGGTCGGGAACCTGTCAAGATTCCTAAGGGTGTAGCCTTGTGTACGGAATTGGAAAGGTTGTGTGTAGCCTCTTAGAATACCTTTTCCCTCTACGATTTTGCATACTCGAAAATATAATAAAATTAGAATACATTCCATGTCAAAAAATAAAATAATGTTGAAACCTCCATAGGGAGATAGTTTGGTGTATTAGTATTCCTGATTTGCAGACATGGCCATTGTATATGTTGGATTGAAAACCCGTAAGTTTCTCTGAAGTATTCAACCATAT
Organism: Cichorium intybus; assembly: GCA_023525715.1. Classification (NCBI taxonomy): domain Eukaryota; kingdom Viridiplantae; phylum Streptophyta; class Magnoliopsida; order Asterales; family Asteraceae; genus Cichorium; species Cichorium intybus. The sequence goes on along the minus strand of CM042009.1, from coordinate 120,036,382 downwards.
ATTTCATTGTGCCTCTATCATCAACTGGAAAACTAATGCAAGACAAAAAAATGTCATAATGTATTCAAAAAAGTTTTACAGAAATAGCAATGTACTTACTTTTTATAAGCATTTAATTAACCCAAAAACATAATTACATTTCTTACCATTAATATCAATATGTAGTACATTTACAAAACTGGTTGCAAAATGCAAGTACATTGTTATTATTGGTTAAAAACTGTAAGCATGTTGCTTGTATGGGGTACATGATAAAGTATATTGCTATTACCAGTAAAGAAATGCAATTATGTTGCTATTGTTCTTACTTTCGTTCTCATGTTGCTTGAGATGTTAACCTAGATATGCGATACTTTCTACACATATTTCCACGGTGAGTGACTTCAACTTTAACTCCTCTTAGTGCTTTTTTGATCTAATGAGAATAAAATTAAAAAGTGAACTATTAATTGTTAAATATTCACTATTTATTGTTAAATAATTATATTAAATGATTTTTTAAAACTGTTGAAAAAAGATGGTAACCTTCACATGGTCTGCATCAGAGAAAGGCCTTGTAGAAACATCATTATTCAAAAGCTGTGTAACAGAGTCAATCACATGTAGTGGCTCGATGAATTAAAAAAATTAGTACAAAAAATTTCAAGAAAGACTGAAAGAGAACTCATAAAAGTTGTAAAATATGAGCAAATTACAAGAATGGCCCCTGTGCTTTCTTATTTTCAATGTGTTTAGTCCCAAATTAAAACATTTTTTTTCAATTGTGGTCTCTTACCAAAGTTCCATATCAATTTTGGTTTGAAGAACCTTTTGATGTTCGTCCTTATTTATAGTTGCATATCAGTTTTGGTCCCAAAAACTTTCTGATTTTTGCCCTTGTATAACATTGCACATCAACTTTGGCCCCCCCAAAACTTTCTGACTTTGGTCCATAATTAAAGTTGCATATCAACTTTGGTCCCAAAAACTTTCTGATTTGGGTCCTTATTTAACGTTACATATCAAAACTTTCTGATTTTGGTCCCCATTTCAAGTTTCATATATGTTTAGTACTTATTTAAGTTTCCAGGAAAAAACACCGATATAAAACCTCAAAATAAGTACCAAAACTCAAAATTGTTTCAAGTTTGGACTAAATGCAGTAAAAATCAGAAAACACAAGGATTAACAGACTAAGCAATATTTAAAGAAAGCCCCCATTTGTGTAGGTCTAATACTCTGATAAAGACCACGCTAGCTTTCCAACCCTTCACCCAATGGCTGTCTACGCCCAAGATCAGGTGAAATAGAAAGACCTTCCCACAGGAGAATATCTACACAAAATTCAACAAAAGAATAGTTAATACATCATTAGATACTCCCAAAGTTATCAAAACAGCACCACAACCAAATTTCTTCGGCTCCTTCCATCATCATCCTTTTCTTCTCTTCCACCAACAACATTTATAAATGAATAAAAGCCAAACATTGGTCCCGAAAGATATCTCTTTTCATAACTTTTACTTGTCACATTTTCTGCGTCCAGAATTTGATTCTGTTAGAATTTCCAATCTGGAAAGAAACTAATGGAAGGATGCATTCAGTACTGAACATTCTGTAAATGCTTGGAATGTCCCAATGAACTCAATCTGTCAAATAAGCTTCTATCAAATCCAGATGCAGCAGACACCTGTCCACAAACATTCACTCTATCTAAATATAGCATAAAAGTAAGCTAAAAATTAACAAATAAATAATACTATAATACAGCCTTACATTGCTTTTAACGGTTGCTGGTAATTGATACTCATCTCCAATGTGCAGCCAAATATTGCATTGCTATCTTTGGTGCTTTCACCACTACAAAAAAATGTTTAAATGCATTGCATATGCACTTTTCTAATGTCTAGTTAAAGAGGCTTAACTAACCTTACCACAATAGATTGATTTACTTCATCTGCAAAAGCAAGATTTACATGATCAAAGTATAAAAAGTAACAAAAGGTTAATAGAATAATACTAAGAAATCATTAATAAAAAACATCTAATCATTTCCCTGATAGCTTTATCAGCAATGGCATATGCATGAAGATAGTATTTGGATTTACTTTTATACCTTCAATATAATCACTCCCATACAGTGGGATTTTCTTGAAGGGATTCATGGCAACTAAAACCGGTCATTCCTTAAACTATAACAAACCGAAAGATAAAATCAATAAAAAGCAAGATTTAGTGATTTTCCAAACTACTAAATACTACATAGATCATGTCTCTATCGTATCTATATTGAAGATTGTACAAGACTGGTGGTTCGTGTAGGTAACTTAGTTGCATGATATCATCTACACCATCAAGGATTTCTGGGTTTACAGGAAAGAGGCTTTCTGATTTCACATTTAATACCTAAATTAATAAGATATTAGAAGTTGTGATTAATAAAAACATCGTATAGAAGGAAGTAATGGATTTAAATTTACAATAATGGATTTAACACTAAAATTTGTAGATAATCAAATGTCAATTTACATAATTACATGATGTGTAAATTAAAAAAAAAGTTGAAGTAGGGGCCGTTCCAGGAAAAACATCAACAAAAACATCATCTCACCAAAATTCCATCCAAATACTGGATTTAAAATGCTTCCACATAAATATAATAAGTATCATACCTCTTCCACATTTATTTGGAAAGGCTTCACAAAATCTTCAAACATCTGCGGGGACATTCTTCCTATTTTCTCTTTTATCTCCTGAAATCATTCAATCAAAAAGATATTTTCAATCTGCTAGTGAAAACTAATATGTTTCAGTGTCATCCATTTTCTTTCACATTGCATGTAAAACTTACTATTGGATCATTATGGGACCATTTAATATCTAAATAATATGTTGTTGTCATTAAAATTCGGATTTAATAAATAGTGATATTCAAAATTGTTGATGGACCGATTTTGAATTGTAGATAAACTTATCCGGTGTTTATCTTGTGGGATGAGTTCCCGGTTTAATCAAACTCATCTTTATCCCTTAAAACTCTCACATTCAGTTATATCTGCATCAGTATAAAGCACGTGACGAGTAGCAAATTAATCATACGAAATACACACACAAAACTCGTGGGTCTTATTTGCTGAGGGTTTAGAGAGAGCTTTTGTGATCAACTGGAAAACCAACCCCTCTCATCAGATCCGAAAATCCTCATGGAAGCAGGTATGTAATCTTTTGTTATTTAAATATCTTTTGACTAGATCAACTAGAAAACCAACCCTTCTCATCTGATCCACGTTTTGTTTTCTGTTTTTTGTGTTGCAATAATGCTTATACGAGTTTATAAATATATTTGGTTGTCGATAATATCACCAAAGCGATCTCTTTTGTAAAATTTAATTTACAAAGAATTTAAATTTTACGGTTTATGTCTTTGTCAATGCCGGTATTAATCAACCCAAAGGTAGATTGGTATTTGGTCAGATAGACACATATTTGGTGGTAAAAATATGACGATTATTTGGTTTCATGTGATTAATAAGTCAATCCAAAGAGGGGCTTATTGATTTATATGATTTATCATCAATGTTTTATCACTAAAACAAGATATCTGTTGCAAGTTAATATTAATGTCCAAAGACTTAATGTTAATGTTGTGTTGATAACTTGTGATGTTGTCATGCATAAGTTGAATTTATTGATTATCGTTCATGGTATAATGAGCATAAAATAATATAAATATTTTTTGTTCTCAAATACAGCAAATATGAATTGTGCAATAATATCTTCCAACATGAATCAGATTCTCGTACTGAACGGGACTAACTTTAAGGCATGGAAAGAGAACATTATGTTAGTTCTCGTCTGCATGGATCTCGACCCTGCACTTCGGATAAAGCAACCCATCATCATTCTTGCAAGTACTTCTGATGATAGAATGAACCATGAAAAATGGGATCACTCAAAACGCATGAGTCTGATGATCATTAAGCACAACATTCCAGAAGCCTTTAGAGGCACAAATGAGCAAGCTATTAAAGCTAAAGAGTTTCTTGCTGAAATTGAACAACGTTTTGCTAAAAATGCTAAGGCCGAAACAAGTACATTTTTGCAAAAGATGATTTCAATGAGGTATAAAGGCAAAGGAAACATCAGAGAGTACATTATGGAAATGTCTCAGTTTGCTTCAAAGCTTGAGGCACTAAAGCTGGAAAGTTTGGATGATTTTCTAGTACATTTGGTGTTGATTTCCCTTCCTACACAATTTAATCAGTTCAAAGGTCAGTTACAATTGCTAAAGGGACAAATTGTCTCTTAATGAGCTCATATATATCATTTTGTGTGCAAGAAGAGGAAAAGGTGAAGCAAGAACCGACTGAAAGTGCTCATTTGGCAAGTACCTCTAAAAATAAGGGCAAAAAGAAAGAGGAAAGAAGCTGCTACTAAGAGACCGGGACAAAAGAAACCGCATTTAGGAAATGATCAAAAGAAACAATGTTCGAGGCCTCCAACATGTTTCTTTTGTGAAGAACATGGTCATATAAATACGGATTGTCCGAAATACCATGATTGGTGCGTTAAGAAATGTATAATTCGTGCTTTAGTCTGTTCTGAAATTAATTAGTTTCTTTACCTAGAAATACTTGGTGGATAGATTCTGGTGCTACTACTCACGTAAGTATTTATATACAGGGTTGCTTGAACTACCAAAATCTAAGTGATGCTGAAAGATACATCTATGTGGGTGATGGAAAGCAATATCTCTAATTGGATATTTAGTTGGCACATTTCGTTTATTACTAGAATCTAGTTTTTATTTGGATTTTCAAGATACCTGTATTGTACTGTCTTTTATATAGAATTTAGTTTCTGTTTCTAAATTGGATAAATCTAGTTACTATTGTTCTTTTGGAAATGGAGAATTTAATTTGTCTTTAAATTCAAATATTATAAGTACAATTTCTCTACGTTTTGTGATAAATTATATATGCTTAATATTGTTACTTCATATAATGAAACCTTGCATGTAGACTCACGCGGTACTAAACAAAAAATAAATAATGAAAATTCAGCAACATTTTTGCACAAGAAATTTAGGTCATATATCAAAACCAAGAATTAATAGGCTTGTGTTATATGGCATGTTAAGTAACCTTGATTTCACAGATTTTAATATTTGTGTTGAATGTATCAAGGGAAAACAAACGAAAACTAAAAGATTAGATGGCAACAGGTCTACAGACGTCTTAGAATTGATATATACTGATATTTGTGGACCATTTCCTTCGGGTTCTTGGAATGGTCAACAATATTTTATATCATTCATAGACGATTACTTATGGGTATCTATATCTTATTCATGAAAAATATTAGTCGCTGGACGTGTTCAAATCTTTTAAATTGGAAGTTGAGAATCAACTCAATGCAATGATTAAATGTGTCAGATCTGACTGTGGTGGTGAGTACTATGGTAGATATGATGGTTCATGCGAAAAACGTCCATGACCTTTTGCTAAATTCCTAGAGAAATCTGAAAGACACAACAGGACTCTTAAGGATATGGTAAGGAGTATGATAAGTCATTCGACCTTACCAGGGTCACTCTAGGGTGAAGCACTTAAGACTGCAGCTTATATTCCCAATATAGTACCAACTAAAGCAGCTAATAAAACACAATATGAGCTTTGGACAGGTAAAAATCCTAGTATAAAACATTTACATATATGGGGATGTCAAGCTAAGGCTAGGCCTTATAGACCAAATGAAAATAAATTGGACCCCAAAACTGTTAGCAGCTACTTTATTGGTTACTCTGAACGATCCAAGGGTTATGAGTTTTATGATCCCGTGACAAAATCAATTTTTGAAACGGCATCTGCAACGTTTATTGAGGATGTTGAGTTTGGGGGGAGAAATAAGGTAAGAAACATTGTCTTTGAGGAGGAATCAATCTCAATTCCTATTGTTGCTCATGATAGCATACAATTTTCAGTGCCTATTGATGAAGAAGTAAACCATGAACCTCAACATGACAATGTTATTCACCCTCCTATTCATAATGAACAACCTCAACAACCTTAACTTAGAGGATCCACTAGAGAAACGAGAGATGCAATTCCTTCTAATTGTTATGTATATCTCCAAGAAAATGATGAAGAAGTTGGAATGATTGAAAATGATCCAATCAATTTCTCTCAAGCCATGAAAAGTTCTAATTCTCAAAAGTGGATTGATGCCATGAATGAGGAGTGTAAGTCTATGCAAGACAATAAAGTTTGGGATCTTCTCCCATTACTTAAAGGTTCGAAACCTATTGGCTGTAAATGGATTTTTAAAACCAAAAGGGATTTGAAGGGTAATGTGGAAAGACATAAGGCATGTCTCGTAGCTAAAGGATTTACTCAAAAGGAAGGAATTGACTTTAAAGAGACCTACTCTCCAGTTTCTTCAAAATATTCTTTTAGGTTGATCATGGCACTAGTTGCATATTATAATCTTGAGTTACATCAGATGGATGTTAAGACAACATTTCTCAATGATGACATTGAGGAAACCATATATATGGTGCAGTCAGAAAACTATGTCTATGAAGATTCAAAGAATATGGTTTGCAAACTAAATAAATCAATCTATGGACTCAAGCAAGCATCCCGCCAGTGGTACCATAAGTTTCATCAAATTGTTGTCTCGTTTGGTTTTGAGGCAAATGTTGTAGATGATTGTGTGTATCACAAATTCAGTGGGAGCAAATACATCTTTCTGGCTTTATATGTTGATGACATCTTGCTTGCCACCAATGATTTAGGGCTTTTATATGACACCAAGAGATTTCTTTCAAATCATTTTAAAATGAAATATCTTGGGGAAGCCTCTTTTGTATTAGGAATCTAGATTCAACGAGAAAAATCTCGTGGAATTCTTGGATTATCGCAAAGGGCTATATTGAAAATATCCTTGTATAATTTGGCATGTAACACTGTAAACCATGTGACACCCCTGTTTCTAAAGGAGACAAATTTAGTCTCGATCAATGCCCTAAAAATGACCTTGAGGTTAGCGAGATGCAGAAGATTCCTTATGTTTCAGTTGTTGGGAGTCTTGTGTATGCTCAAGTGTGTACATGTCTTGATATATCATTTATCGTAGGGATGTTGGGAAGATATCTAAGCAACCCATGTATGGACCATTGGAAAGCAGCCAAAAGGGTTTTAAGCTATCTATAGAGAACAAAGGACTACATGCTCATATATAAGAAATCAGATGTTTTAGAGATCATTGGGTATTCTGATTCGGATTTCGCTGGATGCCAAGACAGTTACAAGTCCACAACGGGCTACATCTACCTATTAGCTGGAGGAGCTATTTCATGGAGGAGTTATAAGCAGACTTTGACAACTTCGTCCACTATGGCGGCAGAATTTGTAGCATGCTTTGAGGCATCAGATCATGGGACATTGTTACAGAATTTTGTCACAGGGCTACGTATCATTGTTATTGAAAGACCATTGAAGTTGTATTGTGACAATAAGTCAACAGTGTTATATTCGAACAACAAAAGAAGTTCTACTAAGTCAAAGCATATTGACATTAAGTTTCTGGTTGTTAAAGAAAGAGTGCAAGATGGAAGGATTTTAATAGAGCACATCGGGACAAACTCCATGATAGTGGATCCGCTCACGAAGGGATTACCTCCCAAGGTCTTTCACGAGCATACTACACACATGGGTGTGATAAATATTGATGATATTTTGTTTTAGTGGGAGTTTTGCATTTTAGTTTGGTGCTTTATGTTTTGTTTACAAACAATAATTTATTTTTGTACAGAATTAAGAAATCTGTTTATTCATTATTATTTGCACTTATTTGAAGTTTGATCTCACTTCAACGTAAATAGTGACACACATGAAATCTAATTTGATTTCAAAACCACACATTTATGTTTAATCAATGTCGTTTAGTCATATATGTATATGTGACCATTGATGGGTTTAGTTACGTAAATTGTAACAAAGGCTGCTTTGATCCTATACTGTTGTGATTAATGGACGAGATTGTTTAAGGGTACCAATGTCATGATAACATATGTTAAAGCACTTATATTGTTATATATATGTTTAGATATTCGTGGTCCAGTGTGAGATTGTTGGATAATTATGAGACATTTTAATATCTAATAATATGTTGTTGTCATTAAAATTCGGATTTAAGAAATAATGCTATTTAAGATTGTTGATGGACCGATTTTGAATAGTAGATAAACCCTATCCAGTGTTTATTGTGGAATGAGTTCCCGGTTGAATCAAACCCATCTCTATCCCTTAAAAGTCTCACATTCGGTTATAAATAGTAGATAAACTCTATCCAGTGTTTATCTTATGGGATGAGTTCCTGGTTGAATCAAACTCATCTCTATCCTTTATATCTCCATCTGTATAAAACACTTGATGAGTAGCAAATCAAACATACGAAATACACACACAATTTTCGTGGGTCTTATTTGCTGAGGGTTTAGAGAGATCTTTTGAGATCAACCGGAAAACCAACCCTTCTCATCAGATCCGAAAATCCCCATGGAAGCAGGTATGTGATTTTTTGTTATTTAAATTTCTTTTAACTAGATTCGAGATTAAAGATCTGAGATTATGCTTCCGCGTTTTGTTTTCTGCTTTGGTTATCAAAATTAATCAACAATTGCCACCTCGGTAATCCTCGAGTTCTCCAGCGATTCCTTTGAAATCAAATCCAAAATGTGCCTGTTCTCCATCAATCCTTTCATTGCGAGCTCTTCCGTCTCTTCAATATACTGCCAAATATAAGTTCATGTATAGTATTATAGTAATCATCAATAACATATTGCATTAAAAAAGTAATTGGTGGAATAATTGGTGGTTACTCTTGTGAGTTCTCGTCTTCTCGATTGAAGACTTCTGAAACTTCAAGTGTCACGTCGGCAGGAACTACGCGTTGGTCATCCCACTGAATCAAGATAGCAAAACAATAATATCAAGTGATAAAGTATGTTGAAAGAATCAAATCAAGTATAGATGATACCCTATATTTTATCAGTTATCCATCATCAATAGCTCTATTAGCCGATCCGACTCAGTTTGTCAAAGAAGCAAACCCTAACCTTGCATTTCTAGGGCTAATCACCATTTCTCGAGCAACCTGAGGAGACAACAAGCGTTAGTGTTAGTGGAATTCAATTCCATTCCTTTGTAACTGAAAAAATAGGATATTACACCACCTTTGTGATCTTTTCTAGATCATCGCAAGCGGAATAAAGTGGTGTAGGTTGGAGAGGAAGAGTGGGGGATAAATACAGTGTTGGACCACAAATGCAAAACTCCTTCAAGATCATTAAATACCAGGAAATGGCGGATCGATTGTAAATGGAAGATCGCAGTGAGTTAGAGTGAACGTGGGGAGAGGTTGTAGAGGAAGAATCGCCGATCTTGCATAACCTCCCGGAAACCGCCACTTCTAACCGTCCGGTGTGATTTAAGATGGTGGATATTGAAAGTTGGACGCATCGAACTGTGTGAGTTTCTGGAGCGAAAATAGGACTCATCGGGAACAATAGAGATATAATTGTGAGTGTGTGAATAAACTAATCCAGATACCATTCCCTTTCATTTGTTGGTCCCAGTTGTTATAAAATCCTCATTGGTTTGAAGATTGCGGTTGAAATGCTTGTTCAACCGTAGGTGGATCGAAGTGATTCATACACAATGGAGAGATCTTTTAGTTCTTCTATGGGACCACATATTCAAATTTCCTATTAAGGCTTCTCAACATCTTTTCAACTACTCTTGTGTCCTCTATATGTTCCCCATTTAAACCTAATTTATTCGCTTATTCCATAATTGCACAACACAATATCCTTCGACAGATTCTGTCTCTTCATCTTCGTATTGTCAAATTCGCATCTTAAAGTCTGATGTCTAACTATTTCACTCTTTCTTCTCCAGGGTAGGTTTTATGTAATGTGTTCCAGGCGTTCTTTGAAGAGGTTGAGGCAGATATTCTTTCAAAAATTGTCTCACCCACGGCTTGAAAGATCAAGAAAAGTGCCTTTCTGTGCCTTTTTTTATCTTTCTTAATTTCCTCAGTTTGTTCATCAGCGAGTTCGTCCTGATCTTCAGGATCGTCAAGGCCATATTTGATGATATTCAGAGATCTAATGATTCAGACAGAACCTTCAATTTCCATTAACTTTGGGAAATTGTGGATGAATGTTGTAGATTGTATTGTACACCATGGATGCCTTGCTCTGATACCAATATGTTAGAATTGAAGAGAAAAGATAAACAATGGATTTAACTAGAATATATTTCCATTATTAATAGATAACTTAACTGCACATAATTCAGACACATATATAAATTACAGAACAGACACATCCATTCATTGGAGTTGGTTAGATAATAACTACTATAACCTACAACACCATCTAGATAATTGCCATGAACCTGGTTCAAGTCTAACTTATAATTGCTAGAATAGTCAAACCAAAATATCTTGGAATTATGTGTGATTTGAGTGTTTATTTGGACATATGATGTTCACATTACAATAATAAACATAATACTGTTAATGGAATCGAAAGGAAAATGAGTTTAATAACAAATATACAAGTGTACTATGAATATTAATGAAGTCGAATAAAGACGATGAATAGGGTTGCACATGTCAGCAATCGTATGAAACACCAGGTTTTAAGGTAAATTTCCATGATGTGACGTACTGATGATGTTATGGTGATTTGTGTAAAAGATTTTGTCGGTTAAGTCTTATATATAAGTATTTAAAATGATTACATCCTAAGAAATGGTTCGTATAGAGTCTCGAAGCAAAATCAATCTTTTTGACCTATATTGGTCAAACTTCGGAAAACCTTTAAATTGGTGAAATATAGATGGTTAAATTAAGTTATTTGGATGTTAACATGTTGATATATATGTTTCATGATGAAAGAAATCAAAAAAGAAAAATGGATTGAATGAGGTAGGAAGAAGCAAGAACAGGGGGCAGACTTACATGTACTGAAAGATGTAACATGTATTTGAGTAGTTTGTTATACGTATATAAATATGTCATGAAGGTCAACTATAGATATACACGATAGAGGTCAACTATGTTGGATTAATTGATTTGTTTTGAATTTGGATAAGTGTTATCGGTTTGAATATTAGTAGTTATCGGTTTATAGGTTAGATAAGTGTTTTGAATCTTCCGTTTTTATTATTAGATTAGGATATTTTATTAGTATAAATAAGACTTTAGGTATTAGTCAAGTTTTAATCAAATAAAGAGTTTTGTTTCTTTTCTGCAAGCAGTACGTACACTTTCTTTTCTTCTCCTCCTGTGCAAGTTTGCTTTAAGTGTATACGTGTGTTTTGGTTTGGGGTGAGGGATTTATTGCTTTAAATTCTTCAAACTAGCCATTTAAATATTATTGAGGTTGCCTGCTTATCTGCCCACCACAAGACTTGAACCCTCAACTTGTTTGAGGGGCAGCTTTCTTTATACACCTGGGGACAAAGGCCCTTTGGTCATTATTCTTGTATAGAACCAATTTCTTTGCTTCTACAGAAGAATTCTTAATTGAAACCCCCAAATTTAGAGCTCCTGGATTGCAGATAGACGATTTTTTTGGACAGCAAAAGAGATTGATTACTAAGCTAGCAAGCCGCTAGCAGGCAAAACAGATACAAATTGCATGAAACAAAGAACACCAAAACAGGGTACAAAGGCATAATTCTACTACCTTAGCACATATGCGTTTGAATGGGTTACTTCATCAGTTTTGGCCAACTTGTAACATAGAGAATTGTCCTAGAAATCAGTCCATTAAAATATACACATATAGATGTACCATCTGTTAAGTACTAATTTTACAAATAATCTCCATTGAGAATTGTCCTAAAAAAAAGAGTCCAATTAAATATGCAACATTAACTACATTTTCATCTTGTGTTTACATGTTACAAAACTGTGAACTTTTCAAAATGTCTTATTTCACATAACACGAGAAAAATTGCCACCCATGGTGTTGGTGGCAATTTTAGATACCTCGGACTTAAAAACCCCTGCCAGATTACAAACTACACCTCTAGCCCTAAATAACAACAGTACTAGGTTTGTAATAGGTCTGTTTACGACAACATACATACTAGAAAATAACAAGTCAAAAAGAAAAATTAGAGGAGAAACTATGTACAACTAGCCTTTTGCATTCAATGAACACCACCTACTTCACATAAACCCAATGCTTCAAGCTATCATAAAAGTGAAAAAATGCACGTCTTCCACGACCATTGACAAGTAAAGCCCCGCATGCTATCCAAAACCCTGTAGCAAAACCAGTGAACCCACCAATATAGAACCATCTCTCAAGTTCATCTATGCCTTCCCCATCACCCTCACTTTCATCAACAACCAATGGTAGTTCCAATTTTTTATCACCATGACAATTTTTAGAAAGAGGAGGTCCAGATAGTCCTGCATTTCCGTCATATCTTGAACGTTCAAAAGATTGGAGTTGAGTGCTAGATGGGATTCTCCCTGACAAGTCATTAAATGATACGTCTAGGTCATTCAATAAAGTCATCTGAGACATGCTTGATGGTATCACTCCTGAAAAACTATTTCTAGATAGATCCAAAGTCAAAAGCTTTTTCATGTTACCAATTTTCCGTGGGATCTCTCCATATAGAGCGTTCTTTGATAAGTTCAGAGCAACCAGTTCAGTAAGATTGGTAAGTTCATGCGAGATGTTTCCTGTTAGGTTGTTGCTTGACAGGTCAATGCTCTTCAACAATACAAGATTACTTCTGATAAATTCACGTTCAGCTCCTTGCCACTGGATCACTGCATGGTCTAAGTAACTACTTCGATTCGGCCAGAAATATGTTCGTGGAAATGAAAAGAAATGTTCATTTTGTGCAGGTAAGAATCCTCCTTGAACCATGCTCCTTAGATTATATAAGCATAAGGGGATGGTTCCATGGAGATGATTCCTTGACAAGTCTAGAATCTGAAGATTTTCCAATTCACATAATTGCAAAGGGATGGTTCCTAAGAAGTTGTTTGATCTTATGATAAGAACATACAGCCTTAGTAAGTTTTCCCCAATCCAAACTGGGACAGTACCAGAAAACTTGTTGGCCCCCAAATTCAACGAGTTTAAACTCGAGCAGTTCTTTAATGACAAAGGCAATTCCCCAGAGAAGTTGTTCTTGTATAAGGACAACGCCTCAAGTTTGATCAAAGATCCAAAAGATGTTGGAAGCCTTCCAAATAGACTATTGTTTCCTAGATTGAGAACTCTTAGTTCTTTGAAATGCCACAGACAGTCTGGAAGTTCTCCAGTTAGAAAATTATCGGAGAGGTCAAGAAATTCTAAAAACCCATCGACAATTTGGCACAAAAAGAAGATTCCTCCAGAAAATTTGTTTTTGGAAAGATTTAATGATTGCAAAGTGGAAGACACATTGAGTATTGGGCCATGAAAGCTGTTGGAACTCAAATCTATATATGATTTATTATAAACTTTTGTTGATAAATCAGGTACTTTCCCGCTGAAGTTGTTGTACGAGAGATTCAAATATGTTAATTGAGAAGGCCACATGTCCCAGAACTCCATAGGAAATGTATTTGGCATGCTAGTATTGGCAATTTCAAGAGCGGTAAGATTTTTCGGTGTTTGAATGTAACACCCCTTTTCTTTATCCGTATTTAAATACAAATACAATTATTTTACAAACATATGTTACAACTCGTGACTATAAAATAGCCACTTAAATTTTTTTATTTATTTATTTTACAAACTTAAACTCAAGGGGGTATTACAGACTTAATACAGATACCATAATTTAAACTTACAGTACATAGCTCGGTCCCAACTGCAACCCTTGTTCCTTTCACCTAAGTACATAGCATTTCAAAAATAGTATACGTGAGACATAAAGCCTCGTGAGTAATATGGGTTTAGACCCAAAGCTTTTCTATTCAAAACTTGAAGTATCAAAAGTACATTGCTAAAACTGATTTATTTCATAAATCTCAAAATAACTCGTCTTCTTTACTTTTAAACTATAAAAAGACTTTCTTTTATAAAACTGCTTTCTTTCTCGTGACCAACTGAAACTTATGAATTAAGTTAATTAATTCATTCAACTAGCTCCCCTCGCGGGACAGAACAGATCTGCCCACTCGGTTTGCTCATTTTGTCTCCCCTTCGTGACTTGGAACAAATTCAAGCACAATGGTATGCTAAGCTAGACAACTACTTCGCGACGGGAGATACCATCCCAGTAGTGTCTTCTGATCCCCCAATTATGCGGGTGATCCTAGTCCGGACAACTGACTTATATTTCTTTCTTTCTTTAACTCTTACTTCATTTCATCTCAAATTGGTCAAAATGGGACACAATTTGTAATAAACTAAAACTTATAAACTTTGTAACTCTTTATCAAAATATTATCAAAACTACTTTTAACATCTTAGTTCCCAAAAGGAACTTCATTCAAAATACTTTAAAAATCCACTTAAATACTAAGCCCTTGTATAGAGCTTCTTTCAAAACTATTTTCCAAACTTTAGTATTTATAAACATTTGGAATTCATACTTTTCAGAAAATGATATTTTGCTATGTACTAGAAAATCCTCATAAAACTCACCTCGATGTAGCTACAGATTTCTAAGCTTCACGTACTCCTTTTCCCTTTCCGTGCTCAACCGTATTCGAAGCACCACCTATATAAATTGTATATATAAATACTCAATATAATTAATTCTATAAGGCTAAGGTCTCATATAACATAGCTTTAGGTTATAATAAATGTATAACCATTTATAATTCATTTTACGGTATTCTCCGAAATACGCGTATACTGCTACAGTACCCCCGAGGGGTCGTATTTCAGTTCCGACTCTTTTCCATGAAATCTTAGACTATATTAGACTTGTGTTTCAAATTTGGAGTTCATTGGACAAGTCTAGCTCAAATTCTAAAAATCATGAGCATGAATAGTGTTTTTAGCCTCTGCCGCTATAGTAACTTTTCCGCAAGGTCGAATTACGGATTTGACCATTCCCGACATGTTCTTATACCATGTTAAGGTTATGTCTGAAATTTCAGGTCAATCGGACATGTCTAGCTATGGTTTCTAGCGTTTGAGTTATTTGAAAATTTTAACATTTTTGGTCCCTGCGCAGTCCCTGACTGAAGGCGCACTGCGCCTGGCTAGGGGCGCACTGCGCCTGGGCGCACCCCGCCCTGGTCCTGGGCGCACTGCGCCGGTCGCCTGGGCAGTAGCCTGTTTAGTCGCGATTTGTGCACTGTAGCACGCAGTTTTCACCCATTAAGCACTTATTTCAGTGCTTAATCGTATGGGGTTTGTTCTAGGACCAAAACCCTTGACTAATCACATGTTTTAAGCTATTAAAAACACCTCAATAACTCAATTACAGATATTAACGTTCTTGGCTAAACTTGAAAATTCTCAATTATAACAACCTACTTTCATGTTTATGGGTTAAGTTCTTAACTAATGGCTTATTGGAAGCATTAGCTACTTAACCCACATGACTTTTAACTGCAATTTCAGTTTCTACTCAACCCAATTCAAGAACACCCAAGAACTAGGTTAAAGAAGATGAAATCTTACCTTTCTTAACTATGGAATCACTAATTCCAAAGTTAAAGCTTTGATTCTTGGCAATTTCTCTTGAACTTCTTCTCTTCTTTGATCTTTCTCCGCTGCCTCTCGTGCTCTCTGGAAATTCTCTGGAGATTTCTTTACATAATAGAGGAAATAACTAACATTTCCTATATATATTTAGTTTATATAAAAAAACTTACACTTAGGTCCCTAAACTTCCATTTCTTTCCAAAATGATTCTAAAACTATAAATCTTGCAAGGAATGTTCTAATAACTACTAACTTGACATTTTCTTGACATTTTGTTCATTTTCATGTCAAATGACCAATTTGCCCTTTTTGGTCAAATTTCACTATTCACGCGTCAAAACTCCAAATTTCACATAAACTTTTATTTCTCACTTTATTATTGTACAAATACATATTATTACACATAATAGTCGTACAACGTGACAAATGACCGTTTTACCCTTTTTGACTTTTTTTCGCGGGTTCTTACAGTCACCCCTCCTTAAGCGGATTCCGTCCTCGGAATCTTTTCGTAATCTGTGAAATTCGGATATCTTCTCTTCATTTCTGCTAACGTTTCCCAAGTTAGGTTGGACCCTAACGGGTGCTTCCACTTGACTAGTACAAGGTCAATCTCTTTGTTCCTTAGCTTTTTAGTTTGCATTTCTAGGATAGCTTCGGGTTCTTCAATCAATTTGCTAGGAGTCTCCACCCTTAGATCGGTATAGGGTATTACTAACTCTTCTTTACCAAAGTACTTCTTCAAGTAGCATACATGAAAGGTATCATGTATTCCACTGAGTTCGGGTGGTAACTCTATCTTGAATGCTTGTAACCCAACTCTCTTTAGGATTCTGAAAGGTCCAATGTACCTTGGACTCAGCTTTCCTCTCTTGCCAAATCTAACCACTCCTTTCCATGGCGACACTTTAATCATCACCAAATCTCCTTCTTGCAGGTCATATGGTCTCTTCTTTAGATTTGAATAACTCCTCTGTCGATCTTGTGCTGCTTTCATGTTGGCTTGAATTACTCCAACCTTCTCATTAGTTACTCTAACAATCTCTGGTCCCGTAAGCTTAGCCTCACCTGCTTCCAACCAACATAAAGGAGTTCTACACTTTCTACCATACAATGCCTCAAAAGGTGGCATTTTAATGCTAGAATGGTAACTGTTGTTGTATGCAAACTCCATTAATGGTAGGTGTTCATCCCAACTACCTCCAAATTCCATTACGCATGACCGTAGCATATCTTCTAATGTCTGGATCGTTCGTTCACTCTGACCATCTGTTTGTGGATGATACGCTGTACTCAGTTGAATTCTTGTCCCCATTTTATCTTGTAAAGCTCTCCAAAAGTTAGAGGTAAATCTAGGGTCTCTGTCTGACACGATAGACAACGGTGCACCATATCTTCTTAACACTTCATCTGAATACAACTGGGCTAACTGCTCCAATGGAGTGGTTTCTTTTATGGCTAGAAATAATGCACTCTTGGTCAATCGGTCTACTATAACCCATATACTATCATGACCTCTTCTTGTTCTTGGTAACCCGACAACTAAGTCCATGGTTACATCTTCCCACTTCCCGGCTGGAATATGCAATGACTGAGCATCCCCATGCGGGACCTGATGTTCCGCCTTGACTTGTGCACATATAATACACTTGGAGATGTACTTAGCTATCCTCTTCTTCATTCCAGGCCACCAATACTGTCTTTTCAAATCTTGATAAGTCTTGGTACTCCCAGGATGAATGGAATACTTTGACTTATGCGACTCGTCTAGAATTAGCTTTCTCAAACCTCCTGCTTTCGGTACCCAAATGCGGTTTCTGAAGGTCTTTAATCCTTGACTGTTGGTTTCAAATTGTATGTCTTTTCCTAACTTTTCATCTTTTAAGTCTCCACTTTCTTCAACTTTCTGCTGAGCTGCCTTAATCTGTTCTATGATACTGGACACCAATTCTATGCGCATCGACCTTGCCTTGATTCTTTTCTCAGGAACTTTTCTACTCAGTGCATCTGCTACTACATTCGCTTTACCCGGATGGTACACAATTTCGCAGTCATAATCACTGATCAGCTCTAGCCATCTACTCTGTCTCATGTTCAACTCTTTTTGAGTGAACACATACTGTAAACTCTTGTGATCTGTGAACAACTTGCACTTTGTTCCATACAAGTAATGTCTCCAAATCTTCAAGGCAAACACGATCGCTGCAAGCTCTAAATCATGAGTTGTGTACTTTTTCTCTGGATCTTTCAACTGTCTAGAAGCGTATGCTATGACCTTCCCTCTTTGCATCAACACACAGCCAAGCCCCCGATGTGAGGCATCGCTGTACACTTCAAAATCTTCTGTCCCATCTGGCAATGTAAGGACAGGTGCGTTACACAACTTTTCTTTTAAGGTAGCGAAAGCTCTTTCTTGTTCCTCTTGCCATCTAAACTGCTCTTCTTTCCTGGTTAACCGTGTAAGTGGCACAGCTATACGGGAGAAATCTTGAATAAATCTCCGGTAGTATCCGGCAAGACCGAGAAAACTTCTAACTTCTGTTGGCGTCTTAGGAGGCTCCCATTTCATTACTGCTTCAACCTTTGCTGGATCAACTTTTATACCTTGGATAGAAACAACGTGTCCAAGGAACTGAACCTCTCTCATCCAAAACTCGCACTTGGAGAACTTTGCATATAACTGTTCTCGCTTCAACGTCTCGAGTACTAACCGCAAATGACTCGCATGCTCTTCTTTATTCTTCGAGTAGATCAGAATGTCATCTATGAACACTATCACAAACAGGTCTAGAAATGGTTTACAGACCCGATTCATTAGGTCCATAAAGATCGCTGGTGCATTTGTAAGACCAAATGGCATTACTAAAAATTCGTAATGCCCGTATCGTGTACGGAACGCCGTCTTCTCTACATCACTTTCTTTTACTCTGACTTGATGATACCCAGATCTTAAATCAATTTTTGAGAAATAATCTGCTCCTTGCAACTGATCAAACAAATCGTCTATTCTGGGCAACGGGTAACGGTTCTTGATGGTAATTTTGTTCAATTCTCTGTAATCAATGCACATCCGCATTGATCCATCTTTCTTCTTCACGAATAGAACTGGAGCACCCCACGGAGAAGAACTAGGCCTGATGAAGCCTTTATCTAGTAACTCCTGTAACTGGGACATTAATTCCCTCATCTCTGTTGGTGCTAACCGGTACGGTGCTCGTGATATTGGGGAAGCTCCTGGGACAAGATCTATTCTGAATTCAACCTGCCTTTCTGGTGGCAAGCCTGGCAATTCATCTGGGAAAACTTCTGGAAACTCTTTTACCACTTCTATATCTTTGTATGTCTGTTTCACTTTGTCTTCAGTCATCACATAGGCCAGGAAAGATACACATCCTTTCCTGATACATCTTCGAGCTTTAGCTACACTGATGATACTTGGCACGTGCGTTCTTCTTTCCCCATATACGTACACCTTGGCTCCTAGGGTTTTAACAGACACCCTCTTCTGACCACAAGCTATCTTCGCATCATTTGCACCAAGCCAATCCATTCCGATTATTACATCAAAGGACTTAATTCCAATAGGAAGGAGATTAAGTCGAAACTTCTTGCCGTTGATGTCAAGTTCACAGTCTCGGTACATATGCTGAACTTCCACAAATTTCCCGTCTGCCACTTCTACCTCAAAAACTAGATCTAACAATTCTAATGGAACTTTTAATTTAGCTCCAAACCCATGGGACACAAACGAATATGTAGAACCAGAATCAAACAAGACATATGCAGGTGTCGAGTTGATCAGTAGTATACCTGAGACCACATCGTGAGTCTCCTTTGCTTCCTCCCTGGTGATCTGAAAAGCTCTGGTCTTCACCTTCTGGGGTTCGGTCTTCTTCTGGGCTGTTGACACCATAGTTTCTCCTCCCTTATTTGGGCAGTTGAAACTGTAATGTCCCATCTGATGACATGAGAAGCACTCTACTTCGCTGGCTTTCTTGGCTTTACAATCTTTTGCTTTATGACCGAATCCTCCACAATTAAAGCAGGCATTTGATCCCGCTCGGCATTCGCCACCGTGTTCTTTTCCACATTTTTCACATTTTTTCACACTTCCCTGTCGACTCTGACTTGTACTCATTTTCCCTTTCTTCTTTAAGTTCCCACTGATACTGCTAATTGTCTTCCTTTTGTCACCAAAACCAGGTCCTTCTTCCTTCCTTCTTTTCCCAATATCTTCCACCGTTCGAGCAGCATTAATCGCCCCATCTAGTGTTTCGGCTTTCTTCACTTCTAACTCGTAGTTCCATGGCAAACCCCGGACATAACGGTTGATCCGGGACCGCTCAGTAGGGTAGGATTCTCCCACAAAAGGTAACATGTCTCAAAACTTCTTCGTATACTCATCTACCGTCATATCTCCTTTCTTTATCGTTAAGAAATCTTCATTCATTTTCTCCAAATCTCGCGTGGGACAAAATTTATCTTTGAGACACGTGACAAATTCTGCCCATGACCAACCATAAACCACATCTTTTCCCAAGCTTTCATATTTAGTGTTCCACCACACCAGAGCATCGTCTTTCAACTGCCGAGAGGCATAGTTGACTTGATCGTTTTCTCCACATTTACTTGCTTGCATCACTTGTTCAATTTCTCGAACCCAACGCATCGTCACTTTTGGCTCAAAACTGCCATGGTATTCGGGCGGTTTACAAGCCATAAAGGACTTAAAGGAACAGCCCTTCTCTTTCTTTCTGTTTTCTCCACTACCTTCTTCTTCAGTCGTCTTTTTAGAGACTTCTTGTGAAGATTGGGCTCTTGGTTCACCCATTCGACCATCGATTATGTTATGTACATCTTGTCTCAACTCAGTTCGTAAGTTATCGATTAGAAACTGAATTGCCTCCATAGTGACAGGTTGGGGTGGTGGTGGGTTTGGCTCAGCCTCATCATTACGAAGAACATATGGTTCACTTCCTCTTGAAGAAGTGTGACTGCCTTCACCCCTGTCAGCTTGTCGTCTGCCTTCCATTACTATATAGATGAACAAATTATCGGTTTAATACACAATTCTATATAGTATTTCGTAAGCGGTAGCATGTTATCTCCTTATCTTGACTGCATTTTTATAACAGTCATGCTCACTCTATGCCTCCTATATTACTAAGGCAACTTACTACTACTCGTGCTAGTTTAAGCCTAGGGTGGTATTCCAACCTAATTCGCTTAAACTATGGCTCTGATACCAAAACTGTAACACCCCTTTTCTTTATCCGTATTTAAATACAAATACAATTATTTTACAAACATATGTTACAACTCGTGACTATAAAATAGCCACTTAAATTTTTTTATTTATTTATTTTACAAACTTAAACTCAAGGGGGTATTACAGACTTAATACAGATACCATAATTTAAACTTACAGTACATAGCTCGGTCCCAACTGCAACCCTTGTTCCTTTCACCTAAGTACATAGCATTTCAAAAATAGTATACGTGAGACATAAAGCCTCGTGAGTAATATGGGTTTAGACCCAAAGCTTTTCTATTCAAAACTTGAAGTATCAAAAGTACATTGCTAAAACTGATTTATTTCATAAATCTCAAAATAACTCGTCTTCTTTACTTTTAAACTATAAAAAGACTTTCTTTTATAAAACTGCTTTCTTTCTCGTGACCAACTGAAACTTATGAATTAAGTTAATTAATTCATTCAACTAGCTCCCCTCGCGGGACAGAACAGATCTGCCCACTCGGTTTGCTCATTTTGTCTCCCCTTCGTGACTTGGAACAAATTCAAGCACAAGGGTATGCTAAGCTAGACAACTACTTCGCGACGGGAGGTACCATCCCAGTAGTGTCTTCTGATCCCCCAATTATGCGGGTGATCCTAGTCCGGACAACTGACTTATATTTCTTTCTTTCTTTAACTCTTACTTCATTTCATCTCAAATTGGTCAAAATGGGACACAATTTGTAATAAACTAAAACTTATAAACTTTGTAACTCTTTATCAAAATATTATCAAAACTACTTTTAACATCTTAGTTCCCAAAAGGAACTTCATTCAAAATACTTTAAAAATCCACTTAAATACTAAGCCCTTGTATAGAGCTTCTTTCAAAACTATTTTCCAAACTTTAGTATTTATAAACATTTGGAATTCATACTTTTCAGAAAATGATATTTTGCTATGTACTAGAAAATCCTCATAAAACTCACCTCGATGTAGCTACAGATTTCTAAGCTTCACGTACTCCTTTCCCCTTTCCGTGCTCAACCGTATTCGAAGCACCACCTATATAAATTGTATATATAAATACTCAATATAATTAATTCTATAAGGCTAAGGTCTCATATAACATAGCTTTAGGTTATAATAAATGTATAACCATTTATAATTCATTTTACGGTATTCTCCGAAATACGCGTATACTGCTACAGTACCCCCGAGGGGTCGTATTTCAGTTCCGACTCTTTTCCATGAAATCTTAGACTATATTAGACTTGTGTTTCAAATTTGGAGTTCATTGGACAAGTCTAGCTCAAATTCTAAAAATCATGAGCATGAATAGTGTTTTTAGCCTCTGCCGCTACAGTAACTTTTCCGCAAGGTCGAATTACGGATTTGACCATTCCCGACATGTTCTTATACCATGTTAAGGTTATGTCTGAAATTTCAGGTCAATCGGACATGTCTAGCTATGGTTTCTAGCGTTTGAGTTATTTGAAAATTTTAACATTTTTGGTCCCTGCCCAGTCCCTGACTGAAGGCGCACTGCGCCTGGCTAGGGGCGCACTGCGCCTGGGCGCACCCCGCCCTGGTCCTGGGCGCACTGCGCCTGTCGCCTGGGCAGTAGCCTGTTTAGTCGCGATTTGTGCACTGTAGCACGCAGTTTTCACCCATTAAGCACTTATTTCAGTGCTTAATCGTATGGGGTTTGTTCTAGGACCAAAACCCTTGACTAATCACATGTTTTAAGCTATTAAAAACACCTCAATAACTCAATTACAGAAATTAACGTTCTTGGCTAAACTTGAAAATTCTCAATTATAACAACCTACTTTCATGTTTATGGGTTAAGTTCTTAACTAATGGCTTATTGGAAGCATTAGCTACTTAACCCACATGACTTTTAACTGCAATTTCAGTTTCTACTCAACCCAATTCAAGAACACCCAAGAACTAGGTTAAAGAAGATGAAATCTTACCTTTCTTAACTATGGAATCACTAATTCCAAAGTTAAAGCTTTGATTCTTGGCAATTTCTCTTGAACTTCTTCTCTTCTTTGATCTTTCTCTGCTGCCTCTCGTGCTCTCTGGAATTCTCTGGAGATTTCTTTACATAATAGAGGAAATAACTAACATTTCCTATATATATTTAGTTTATATAAAAAAACTTACACTTAGGTCCCTAAACTTCCATTTCTTTCCAAAATGATTTTAAAACCATAAATCTTGCAAGGAATGTTCTAATAACTACTAACTTGACATTTTCTTGACATTTTGGTCATTTTCATGTCAAATGACCAATTTGCCCTTTTTGGTCAAATTTCACTATTCACGCGTCAAAACTCCAAATTTCACATAAACTTTTATTTCTCACTTTATTATTGTACAAATACATATTATTACACATAATAGTCGTACAACGTGACAAATGACCGTTTTACCCTTTTTGACTTTTTTTCGCGGGTTCTTACATTGAATCCATCTAGAGATGCAAGAACCTCCTATCTTGCACGAGCTTAATTGATTTTCAGATAGGTCCAATTCAACTAGGGATGGAAACTTTTGGATGTCATCAGACAAAGACCCTGTAAACCGGCTTCTTGAAGCATACACCCTTTGTAATGTAAGTGATGCACATCCAGACAAGTTTTTTAGAAAATCAGGAAATTGGACAACAGCGGAGTTTTCATAGATGTACAAACTTTCCAGACTACAGAGCTTGCCAAGATATTTGGGGATCCCATCTAGCATGTTTCTAGCGAGATCAAGAAAAATAAGCTTATTGCTAGTTAATGGGAACAACCAACGATACATGGATGAGGTCAGATTGTTGTTTCGGAGATAAAGGTAACGGATAGATGAAGACGAGTTGGGAAATGAAGAATACGGATACATGACCTTTGAGAGCTCACATCCCATTAAACTTAGAAGTGATAGGTTTTGGAGACTCGTAATTATATTCACCCAGTGATTTGCTTTGGCTAGAGAAATCCCATCCAAACCAAGCACATCCAAATGAGATAAATGAGACAACCACTCTAGGGTTTCAACTCTGCATCTTCCAACATTTTCAAGGTCAAGCACTAGCAAGTTAGTGAGGTTTCCAAACTGTGGAGGAATGATTCCATAAAGAGAGTTGTAAACAAGGTAAAGATACCTTAATTCGGTCAAGGAACCAATGGACCTGGGAATGGTTCCATTAAGGTTATTGTAGCCAAGGTTAAGGTACCTTAATTGTGTCAAGGAACCAATGGAGGTGGGAATGGTTCCATTAAGATTATTGTAGCCAATGTCAAGGTACCTTAATTGCGTTAAGGAACCAATGGAGGTGGGAATGTTTCCTTGAAAAGAATTGTTGTAAAGATCAAGATGAATCAAGTAGATTAAGTTACCCAATGAATGACTAATCTCACCTACAAGACCACAGTTGTAGAGTTCAAGGACTGTGATATGACCTGTTTGGTTGTTGCACGTCACTCCACTCCATTTACAGCATTCATCGTCTTCAGCTCTCCATGTAGAGAGACGACCATCGGGATCATGAAGGCGAGCTTTGAAAAGAAGGAGTGCATGTTTCTCCTTATCAAAACACTTGTTCATAACACCATTATCATCTCCTCCTCTTCCTTCCACTCCCACTGCTACCAATTGGTTGGCAGTTGACTCAAGGCCAAGCAAGATTAGTGAGAAAATTATAAAAACACAAGGATTCATAATGTAAATGCAAGTCTTGGTGTTTTTTTTTTCCTTTATTGATGCATATATGAAGACGCCCCCATGAGGGTTTATATAGTGCCAACTGTGAAGATTAAGTATTCAAGTGGATGACTTATTTATGTGGGGCATACAATACTAAAGTTTATAAATTGCTATTAATTGCCCAAGATTAGATGTTCGAAGACTTATAATATTATTAATATATACTGTATGTATCTTTTCCCATCGTGTGAATTCTTTTGGTTCCCAAGCTATGTGATATAAATCCCCAGAAAGCAAACTGATGAAATCATATATGGTAACCGTCCATGAAAATAGAAATATAATATTATTTGGGTCTACGAATTTAGGACTATAAAATGAACTTTTTTTAGTTAGATTAATTTGAACTTGATTTAATGCAGCCAAGTTGGTCAATTTGGTACAATCTATGGTTTTATACATTGTTGCTACATATAGATATTTTGGTTAAAAGCGCTACACTAGTAATGACTAAAAAATAAAAAGGTGGCAAATTAAAAAATGCATTATAGTTTATTATGATGAACCGAACGAAGAAATCTTTTAATTTAGTGTACCTTTAAAATATATACATACATTTGATAGGTAAAAAATTATAATCGGACAATACAAGCAAAACATTAAAATTAAAAAGCTAAAACCAGCTATTAGTTTTTTAGTATTTATAAAAAAAAATCAAGCGGATGAGAACAGGTGCAGCCTACAAAAAGTTTGGACCTTTTGCGGTTTGCTGACTGTCGGTTCTGCTAGGTGTGTATGTGCGGGTCCTATTGCTAACCGCCCCTTGACGGGTAGGCTTGAGGAGGCCAGTCTAACGGGTGGATCCAAATAATAATGACCTTTCGTTTAATGAGAGAAGCTTTCATTTTTATTTAACTATTTATTTTGTATCATTTTAGAAGGGTTAACTCACATCCGCTATTTTAGTCCGAAATGAATATTTTTGGTTTCGAACCAGACTTGAAACCTAACACTCAACCTTTGGTTTAGGGCATCTCTTGCCACCTCCTGATCGACAATTGAAAAAGATGTCTTCTTCACCATTAATCATCATCTACTTTAACTTCATTTGTGTTCAAGTTGTTTTGTTATAACAAAATAAAAACTCATCATAATAACGATCAAAAAACTAACAATTATCAAAAAATTAAGTTCAAGACCTAATACTTTAACTTTTAAAAACTGTTTTGTATGATTATACTTTAATAGGTGTTTCTTAAGATTTATGGAAAAGTATAATAATTTTATAGTAGGTACTCTATTCGTCTTTAAGTCTTTACTTAAATTATTATTGACGGAAAGTATTTGGTAGAAAGAATGTCGTGTTGACTAAATAATGTAAAAGAAGCGACTATAAGTCTATACTCGATGTTGGCCCTAAAAACATGAGTGAGATGACTTTATTTTTTATACCATAGTAAACGCACGAGACAACAATGTGCCTTTTTTTATATATCGTAATTCGTAAGCAATCCTCCTTCTCGATCTTTGATCTTAAAATCAAAGAAAAACATGAAAACAACAATTAGATTAGATTTAGAGGCTGTTTGGATAAGCTTATTTAGCTCATAAGCACTTTTAGGCAAAAGTGCTTATGAGCTTATGGCTTTTTAAAAATGAGTTTTTAAAAAAGTGTTTGGTTAAGCTTATGTGGTAGGAAAAATTAATATTGGTTTAAAAAGTGTTTGGATAAGCTTTTATATATGTAAAATGACTGAAAAAGACATTTTTATATATTGTTGGAGGGCATTATCGTCATTTTGCAAGTAAAAAGCCATTTTCCCTTTGAAAAGCCAAGAATATGGAGCTTTTGGAAAACAGCTTTTCTACCTTTGCTGAAAAGCTAAAAATAAAAAGTGCTTATTGTTACCCAAACACTTTTTTCAGCTTATTGACTTTTTGAAAAGCCAAAAAGCTAAAAAGCACTTTGGAAACACACATCCAAACAGCCTCTTAGTCTTTTACAGCTAACTGGGCATAATTGGAAGCCATGAGACCTATAAAAGAGAAAAATCAAACTCTAAGAGTCTCACGTAGCATCAATTAGACGATGTACACAAGTTATTCTTCATGAATTTCCGAAAGCATTCAGTAACCTTTAAAAAAAAATTAAGTCTGAAAAAGAGGGTACCAAATCTTGCAGAAAGGCTTTTAATTTGTTATAATATAAAATGCTTGATATTGATAATGAGGATTTAACCTCATATAAATAGGAATACAAAACGGCTAGCTTAACCTAAACTCTAATGGGCTTACCTAAACCCTAGTGGGTATTAACCCTAATCACTAACATCCTCCCGCAGTTTGATCGGGAGGAGACGATTAAACTGGAAAAATAAACAAAACATAATTGAAAAACAGCGGCAGCGGCGGTGGCAAAGCTCTGACGATGGCGGCTAACTATGACTGCTCGTCGGAGAAGAAGAGAGGAGGAGCGGCTCGAGGCGGTTCAATTAAAGAAGAAGAGATAGTCGTGACAGCGATCATGGAGTCGACGACAGAGGAGTCCGGAGAAAAGCAGCGAGCAAAGAGAGAAGGCTCGAGCTGCGGCAGACGTAACCATTTCCGGCGAGATCGACGACTGCATTGTTGTTAGAAGGAGAGACGACTACAAATCAGAGGCTGTCCGGTGAAGAATGTCCTGAGAAGAAGATGTCATTCGAGGAGTGGGGCCGAAGCAGACGATGCAGTAGAAGAAACCGATGACGGAGCTCTAGTTTGGTGCTGGCGGCTGTATTATTATTTATGAGAAAAAAGAAGAAAGGGAAAAATATTGAAGGCACCTCCGACGACTAGGTCGACAGAGGTGGAGGTCGGCAGCGGCGGGTTGTGGTAAGCAGTAGGATTTTAACCTAGAGCTCTGATACCATGATAGAATATTGAATGTTTGATATTAATATTGAGGGTTTAACTTCACATAAATAGGAATACAAAACGGCTAGCCTAACCTAAACCCAAATGGGTATAATTGCTTATTTCTCTTTTGCCTGATATGGTAATTCACGTACCATCACCGGCGCCTATGGGGCCGGAATCCATCGTTTTTTTGAATAGTTTTCGTCTCCCGACTCTCAAACCTGCAGGCATTGTCCGATAACCGGTTTTTTCCTCGTCTATATGTTTTTTTTTGAACCGGCGGAAATATATTAAAAACCACTGCCTAAAGAGAAAAAAGGCTGGAAAAAAACAACTGAAACTACCCCTATGCTTGACCCAGCTAAACACCGTGGCTATAATATTATTCGCCAGATTAAACGAACAGATGAAGACCTTTTTGAAGACATTGTGGTTCTAGCCTTCCAAGTGCATAAAACAACAAGCAAAATTGTACACCTTCTAGGACAACTACCCCAATAAACAGCAAACTTAACAAGCTCCCCAGGAGAAACGTTGAAATGGAATATTACACCAATTAAAAATCCACTTCAAAGCAGCGAGCGCAAATGAGCAGTTAACGAGGATGTGGTCAGTCTCATCAATCCCCAAGTCACACGGGTGGCTAGAGGTAGAGGAAAAACCGACTCCCCGCTTGGAGAGAGCAATTATGGAAGGGACGTGATCCAAACACACACGCCACACAAAGCCAATGATTTTTAAAGCACCGGGTTAAACCAAACCATTCTCCATCAGGATCGACACTTTGGAATCAATTAAGACTCTAAGGTCATGAACATAAAACTTACAACCATAGAAAGTTTAGATTTCCAGAAACCCCACTCAGCCGAAAACCTTAATGGGGAAATTATCCCGCTCAGGCGATTTAAATCTGCAACCTCCAGAGTGCAGTTGGGCGCCTTTTTCCAAGCCCAACACAAGCCATTTGAGGACACCCGATTAGAAATAAAGCAAGATTGTTTCCGATCCAATTCGAAAAGGAGCAGGAACTGAGAGGCTAAGGGGTCATTCCCAGTCCAGTCATCACGCCAAAATAGTCCACTCATCATGCCAAAATAAAGTATTGGACTCGGACCTAATACAAATCTCAAAAATAGAAGAAAAAGGAATTCCATTCTTCCAAAATAGGAAGAACTTTCGAAATATTGTACCAAACCCCCGGCAGCGACTTCTTAGCTAAGGATGAAACAGGTTTTTTTGAAAGATTGTGAATCCCGCAAATGACACGCCGCCAAAGGAAAACAAAATCCATTTTAAATTTCCAAATCCATTTAGCGAGAAGAACCCAATTAATAAAAGTCAAGGAACCGATCCTGAGCCCCCCCCCCCCCCCCCCTCAGTTCCCGCTCGAAAGGAGCGGGAACTGAGAGGTTAAGGGGCCATTCCCAGTCCAATCATCACGCCAAAATAGTCCACTCATCACGCCAAAATAAAGTATTGGACTCGGACCTAATACAAATCTCAAAAATAGAAGAAAAAGGAATTCCATTTTGTTCCAAAATAGGAAGAACTTTCGAAATATTGTACCAAACCCCCGGAAGCGACTTCTTAGCTAAGGATGAAACAGGTTTTTTTGCAAGATTGTGAATCCCGCAAATGACACGCCGCCAAAGGAAAACAGAATCCATTTTAAATTTCCAAATCCATTTAGCGAGAAGAACCCAATTAATAAAAGTCAAGGAACCGATCCTGAGCCCCCCCCCCCCCCCCCCCCCCCCCCCTCCCTTATCTTTACACGTCGTCTAATTGTGTAGTTGTGTTTGTGTGTCCATGTGTAAAAGACTTTCCTTAAGAAACAAAATGATATAATTTAGATATTAATTTTGAGAAAATGATAAAGATATTAAAAGAGTAAAATGATAAGTGAAATCTTATTATATAATAAAAGATAAATAATTTGATACATATTTAAGATAATTTATAGGCATATCAATATTTTTAGAACATGATAGAATATTAATAAAAAGGAAACTTAACCAAAATCAAGTAGAAGTTTTCTTCTATCATCGATCTATATACACATCAACAACTCCAAATTGGATTAGTTTTTCCTCAACAAATATGTACATAATAGTATAATAGAACGATATTAAGATAAAAATAATTTAAAACAATAAAAATCTTATAAACAAAAACTAACATTGCCTAATTATATAAGTAACATCATGATTTTAAATTTTTACACGTTCAAACAAATCTACATAATTGATTAATTAACTAATTAGTTTCACCATATGCCCCTAAATTTGACTATGGCTTGTTTACATTGCTCTCCTTGTCAAAGCTACTTTACTTTTGTTTAAAATCAAAACTTTTACTTAATTTATTACGAGAAATCACAATTCTTCTCTTTTTTTATCGGGTAGATTGCTTAACAGTTTTGGCAACAAAAACAAGTGGTTTGTGAGTCATTAAACATTAAAAAGGTGTTCGTTTAAAATTTTGTAGCTTGTCAAACGTTATTCCGTATGAATCAAAAGTTGAAAACTCTTGCGTTTGAATCTTATAAAGTGTGTATTGTATATAATTAATAAATAGTATATTTAAGTGAACTATAAAAGAGTTTCATAACTTGTTGAAATGCTAGTTTGAGTGACCTTTTAATATTCTAGCTTATAAGCTACATTTTGTCTTTTCAGTAATATCTAATAAAATTCAAGAAATTAAGATAGCTAACAAAATAGTTGTAGCGTGTCAAATATAGTTTTAGCAACAATTAGACTTCGAATAGTGTATGCCTCTATGGACAAACGATAGTTTAACAAGTTTTATATAATACTTGATAATATTTTAGCATGTTGTAGCAAGATGATGCATTATACTTTGAAACAGAAAATATTTGAAACATTTTTTCGAGGGGCAATAATAGTCAGACCCTAATTGGTTCTTTCATATTATTAAATTGATATAAAGATTTTTGGGTTTTTAATTATTCTGCTACCTTGACATACCAATTAAACACAATCCCGAAGACATGCACATAATATTCATTATTCTTGTATGGCACCAAAACCTTGTTTTTACGGGAAAAAAAAAAAAATAACCTATTGAAACCATAAAGTTTGAAGTTCATTGATTGCATGTTATTTTAGACTACGTAATGTGTGTAAGACACTTCTTAGTTTTTTCCAACTTTTTCAACTTTAGTAAATAACATAAAACAGAAAGCATGGCAGTAAACAAGTATATATGGTTGAATCGTCTTTCAAGCGCTAATTTTGCTAATAATCTACATTGAGAATTGGTTAGAAGAGAACATTTACTAGATTAACCAAATGAACATTGTAGGGTACCTTATCTTATGTAACGAGGGCAATGGCCGTGGAAAATTTAATGATAATTAGGTTATAAGCCCGTAATAACCATTGGTTGTCAACTTAAAATTGTAACGTTAATTTGATTTTTTTTTGGTTTTATATTACGTGTAATGTATTTTCGCATAATATGACAATGTAATTTGATTTATATCGGTTAATAGTAACTTCTTTTGCTTTTTAAGGTCAAATGGAGATGCAGTTAGGTATTGTTCACGTTGAAATTGTTTTGTACTTTTCGGCATTTTATTTAGGTTTCTAGTTCCTTTAGATAAATTGTGGCTACTTTTATATATAAATATAAATAGTAATTTGTTGGGTTCTAATTGAAAAAAATCTAAGTTTTGTATAAATGGTGGCTATTTTTCTACAAAATGAATAAATGTTGATTGTAGTCATATATTTGCAGGTGGTGTGGATTTTGGCATTAAATAGGAATATACTTTGATTTGATTTTTTTTTAATATTAATATGTTATGGTTTAAAATATAAAATGCATTGGTTTTCTTCACTTAGAAGCACCATTGTACTTACTGACATTTTGAAGTTGACTTATTGCTAGAAAATAACTGTGTGAAGAAAATCAGCAAAAAACCACACAAATATACAAAACACAAACACAACATACACTTATCATAATATACAGAAGAAAACACGAAAAGTGACACGAAAACTCATCTTATAAGCTCTAAGATAAATATTAGCAAATGATGCATATACAATTAAACAAAAAGTATAATGTTGTAATAGAAACAATGATAATAGATTGTATATACAACTAAATCATAAGAGCAAAACAAAATGAAAGTAATTCAACATCAAACGTCCATGTTTAAAACATTCTACAACTAAATAAAATATAACACCCTAATTTTTTTTTATGATACTAAAAACAAACATCTAAATAAATCCATAAAAAACCTTTTTAGAAATCGAGTAGGACTTTTGTTAAAACAAACCTTGCATAAACTTAGTTAAAAACATTTATCAGAGCGCGGGTGTTACCAACTTCCACAAAACATTTTAGAATAACTTTTATTAAACAATCTCAAACTTTGAACAAAAACTTAAAACATAGGTGGAAGACTTAAAGGTCCCTTCATTTATTTTGATACGAGCTTGGAGCGATCGCGTCATGTCTTATCTAAAAATATCCTTTAAACCTTAGTGGGGAACACAATACTCGCATATTATACCAATCACATGCATTCACATAACAAATACATTCATTCACAAGCATGTCATACAACATAAATTAACATAACAATGCATAAATTAACACATCATAACTTAACTCTTTAACACATACAGTTGGTACTAACTATGTATTATACACAGGCCGATTCCCCCGAATGGCTTGTCTCGGATACTGCCACTGGCTAGTTCACCCCATGGGTCCTTCATGACCAGCTGACTAAACCACTTCACCCTATGGGTCCTCCGTGATCAGTCAATTACATACAACATATATTCACATAACATATATGACATTCAACAATTGAAAATCCATAAACAAACATTCACATCACACATAATCACATTCCATGAATCGTTGACATAATAGACGAGTTAGTGTAACTCACTGATACCAGTATGTTGCTAGTAGCGATCCAAGTGCCAACCATCAAATATAACATGTAATTTCCTATAACACTATCAATAGCCACTACTTAGATCATGGTCAACTTCTTATTTAATACTTTTTACATAGTATTCGTTTTAACTTCTCTTTTACTTGTAAATTAAGTCTTTATCTAATACATTAACCCGTTAAGTCCTTTAAACATGAACCTTTATTAGGACCATTCACATATTCATTAAAATTGATATTTAGTTCACGTAATACTCGACGTTCCTTATTAACTTATTTCTCGTATACTTTTAGCCTTAAAGCATTTAGACATTAAGTTCTTTATGAATTAATCTCATACTTTTGAAACCAACAAATGACTTTATAAACTTATTAAAACAGGTTACATATGTCCAAACATCTGATTCCTAAGCTCTTGATGCATTAAGAACTTAATAAGGCACTTTTATGTATTTTTGCAATTATGCCCTTTTTGAGCCATGTCCAGTGTTTTGACCTTAACTCACAAATCATAGGTCCAGATGACAAGTGCCATACCTTTCTAGAAACTAGACTCAATTTCGGAAAACTCTTGTGTCACAAGTTTTTCTGGATTCTGCCCCAATTTTCTTTCTGCAAAACGATCTACAATTTTGGGGATAGAATATGTTACGAACTTTATGCATATTCTACAACTATTAATATGTTTACCTTGCTTAAACACTACATACAACTTCCATTAAGTTCTTAATTACATTATTATAGATTACTAGCATTATGATACATATAAAGACCTTTACAAATAGTTGGTGCATGAACTAGAACCAATGATAACAAGATTAAAACTATCAAAAGAAATCATAACTTTGTACCAAAGTTTTGGTTTGATTTTAAATACATCAAGCCTCAAATTATCAACCAAAGGAATCCAAGGGCTGTGGGTGAGGTCAGTTCATAGCACCCCACCTATGGTGGTTAGTGGCGGTCTCGCGGTCGTGTTAAGTGGCGGTTTAGCATGGAAACACAACAAAAGGTTCAAATACAAGCTTACCTCAAGGCTTTAGGGATTTACACTCACACCAACACCTTCCAACCCTCTGAATTTCAGTCCTGATATTAGTCTTCATTATGTTGTCTCTTTTCCCGCTGCCCTCTCAGAATCCCCTAACATCCCTCGGTCCCCTCATAATATATATATATATATATATATATATATATATATATATATATATATATATATATATATATATATATATATATATATATATATAACACCCCATCTTTCGTACACCTTAAATGGTGTAATCGTTTATAAAAACATGGTGAAGTAAAAATTTTACTCTTTCAAAAACTTTTCTTTTAGTATTTAAGACATCATTTGAAAACTTTTGGTCTCAATTAAATCAATTGTGTTTAGAAATAATTAAGGGTGCGTTTGGTTGCGAAAAAATTTCTAGTTTTCCAAGAAAATTTTCTAAGAACAATGAAAAGTTGGAAAACGCATTTGGTTAATCAAATTTTCCAAAATTTTCCTAGAAAATGAAAATTTTCCGTTTTCTAAAATTATATAGAACTTAGAAAACTCAAAATTGTTGTTTTCCAAACTTTTCTATTTCTAAATTTTTCCAAAAATACAATCTCTACACACATATTCTACCCATCTCACCCACCCCACCCCACCCCATCCTACCCCCACCTACCCACCACCTACCCCACCCCACACCCACCTACCCCACCCCACCCCACACCTACCTACCCCACCCCACCCCACACCTACCTACCCCCACCCACCCCACCTCTACCCCACCCCACCCCTACCCTCACCCACCACCGCCACCCACCCCTACCCACCCCACTCTCACCACCCACCCCACCCTACCCACCTCACCCTACCCCTACCCCTGACCCCTACCCCACCCAACCCTACCCACCCCCACCCACCCGACCTTACCCCTCACCCCACCCGTCACACCACCCTCACCCACACATAACAAACTATACCACACTTCAATTAACTCTATCTTCTTGATCATCTTCTCTATCTACCATCCACATAAAAGCTTCTAAGTTCTTCACTCCTTTAATTCAATGCTAGACATCTTGTTCATGAGTACATAGCATTTTAAAAACAACAATACGTAAGACAAAAATGACTCGTGAGATACATGAGTTTTAGACTTAATGAGTTTAAATCAATTTGAATATCATTAGCTATTAACAAATAAATAAAACCTTTCCCTTCTTTTCAAAACCTGCAAACTCCACTATTATGCCAAAACAATAAAACCAAAGTTCATTGTTATAATCATTAAAACATAAATCATTACTTACTATCCAAACAAAAGCTCATTGTTAAAACTTCAAATACTTTAGCTTAAAATGTCAAGTAAGCAATTCATCATTAGCAAACATAATTTAGGTACTTTCTTAACAAGCATAGACCAACTGTAATTCATGATTAATTTATTATCATTTGGCTTTATACGGGTTTCCCTGTATCCCTTTCCCTCCCCGGAATAGAACCAATATATCCGTGAGGGCATGCTAGTTCTGTTAGGATCGAGACACTTAGCATACGAACACGAAACTCACACTCTCAGCTCACAAATTAAGAACACAAGAATTTAACGTGGTTCGGTCCAAAACTGACCTACGTCCACGGTGGGTAACTAGGAGTTTTATTTCTTGGTGCTACTCTGCACTCTCTCTGTGTTACATGGTGTTATGTGGTGCATAAATCTCTTCAACTGAAGCTCTATTTATAAACATCTTGGAATGTATATAATATACATAAATTAGTGTGAAAATGAGAATGTTAAAATCAAAGATAGAAGCAAGCTTTGAATAAACAACCACTTACAAGTCTTCCTCCTTTTGTTGACAACCTTGTTCAAACCTTCACACTTTTTTTCTGCAGCTTCTTTGACAAACCATAAGAGTGGCTTCACACTCAACAATCTCCCACTTGAAGCCACGGAACAATCTTCACCTGTGCTTCAACTGTGCATCTGTATTTCGGTAAACTTCTTCTTAGCTACCCCGGCCTTCTCATCAGTTAACCTAAAAGGCCCGTTAAAACTCCCATAAGTTTCAACATGTTCGTCATGACTTAAACTGCCATTGACCCATTCTCTGTCCCTATCGGCTCCCACTGAAAACGAACTACCGAATCCTGGAACAATCTGAGAACAAACAACAACACTCTCCATATTTAGCAAGTTATAAAAAACGGAGAGACTTTTACAGCTGAAAACTGGTTCTAAATCAACTGTCGTCCTGGACCTATGATTGAAACACGACCTATGCTCCCACTGTTGCAAAACCCTGCAACTGAAACAATACTCTGTGCTCTTATTGCTACAATATCCTTCGACTGATTTTTCTGAACCTTTCCATGCTCGTTCAACTTGAATCTTCCTTGTAGCTCTAGGCTTCCTACTTGCAAAAGGTCACCCTCTTCTGCCCATGAGATTCTGTGAACCAGACTTTGTTTCTCTTCTGAACTGGGATGGTCACTCCCTCATACGGTAATCCGACCATATACAACGAACATTCATCGTTCACAAGTCTTACCTTTCCAAAGCCTCCAACTTTCAGATTCTGCAGTGCTTCACTGCTGTGGGTGGCGTGAAATGAAGCACCAGAATTCTTGACCCAAGAGTCTTCACTGCCTTCCACTAAGTCCCAATGCGTCAAACCCAGACACATTCTCAAAAGCAGAATTTTCTCTATTTGGACATCGACTCTAAAGAATGTCCACACCTCAACGTCATGAATAACACCGAACTTTCTGATCCCGTGATTACACCTAAGTCTGCTGACTTTCTAATCACTGCTGGATCTACCGAAAACGTATTTTCTCTTAATTACTTGATCTGTTCATCCCATGATCTGTTCTTGAACCCCTGAAACTCTGATCATCGTTGGATTTGTCTGAACGTCTGATCTTCTGTAATTCTCTAATTTTCTCCGTTTACCAATACCACATCTTGAACTTTCTGACACATAATGCCTCAATCTGCATCTTCCACCAACTTTTCAATCGTCACTAAACGAAGCCTTGTCTGAACTTAACGATTGTTCTTCTGAACTCTGTTAAATAATCAACCTATTTAAACTACAGCGGAATACCGAACTGAGAATCAAAAACTGAAAATTTAAACTGAATCAATAAAACCTGACAAACGCTGTTGGCACTGGTTTTTGATTTCTTTAAATTTCTTCTGAGTTCAACTGTTCTTCACCGATTAAATAGAATGTTGATTCAACTGTTCTTGGCTCGTTATTTGCAAAATATAATCCCCACCCAAATTATTTTCTGGCTAAACTACCCAAAACAAATGTTTGAGTGACTGTTTTGCGACTTTGACAAAGTTGAGGGACCAAACTGCAATTTTCCTGAAGTTCAGGACCAGTTTTGCAATTTCTGGAAATCTGCTACAGTACTGCTACAGGAACCGCTACAGTGTCGTCTTCTCCGGCGGACTCCGGCGCTACAGTGTCGTCTTCTCCGGTAGACTCCGGCGCTACAGTGTCGTCTTCTTCGGCGATCTGGTTTCTTCGGTGACTATTGCGGCGAACGTTTGACCGGCGATTTGGAGGTCTTTCGATGGTCGAAAAATTCCAAAAAATATATTTTCGGAATCTGCGTTACGAGACCTTTCCAACGGCGTACACCAAAATTGTTTTTGTTGAAAAAAAAATTTCAACCAAAAACTGAAAATCACCCTATGGAGCTATACCAAGGCTCTGATATCACTTGTTAGGATCGAGACACTTAGCATACGAACACGAAACTCACACAGTCAGCTCACAAATTAAGAACACAAGAATTTAACGTGGTTCGGTCCAAAACTGACCTACGTCCACGGTAGGTAACTAGGAGTTTTATTTCTTGGTGCTACTCTACACTCTCTCTGTGTTACATGGTGTTATGTGGTGCATAAATATCTTCAACTGAAGCTCTATTTATATACATCTTGGAATGTATATAATATACATAAATTAGTGTGAAAATGAGAATGTTAAAATCAAAGATAGAAGCAAGCTTTGAATAAACAACCACCTACAAGTCTTCCTCCTTTTGTTGACAACCTTGTTCAAACCTTCACACTTTTTTTCTGCAGCTTCTTTGACAAACCATAAGAGTGGCTTCACACTCAACAAGTTCCCTTTCCCTTCATGTAATAGAACAAATCTATCCATAAGGGCGTGCTGAGACAACTACTTACCGACGGGAGGTACCATCCCAGTAGTGTCTTTTGACCTCCCCTCATTAGGGTGAGATCTTGTCCGGACGTCTTTCACATTTCTTACATTTAGTTCATATTTCATTTATCATTTCATTACATTTTGGTCTCGATCATAAACATTATTCAATCATATAGAAATCATCCCGACCTTTGCATAAAGCAACTTTTAACACTTTAAACTTTAGAATCATTTGCAAACCAGTTCAATCAGTCAACATAAATCAATACTTAATAATTCAAACTTTAAAAATCACTTCAGAAACCATCATTCATGAAACATTTAACATAACTTTTGAAAATCATTTTTCAAACTATTAATCATAAAACAATTTGCATAAAAACAAACTTGTTGTTATGTACCCAGAAAAGTCCTCATGTACTCACCTCGATAGCTAGGTATGTCTAGCTACAATAATCCACTAACTATAGACTGTTACTGCTTCCAAGTATCCTTCACTGTCTATTAAATTAATAAGAGATTAGAACTACAATTCATGACTAATCATATAACATGGTCTAATCATACTTGGATTTCTTATAATCACTATCTAATTTCATTCAAATGATTAAACATGCTTAACAAAGCTTAATACCCATTTTTGACAAATTTACCCCTTTTGGCCACATATAATATTTTCATATTTGTACCAAGTTATTTTAGCAACATTTGCATTTTCACTATTTCTATAAGCTTACTTTAATGTTTAAATGCCAAAACATCTTTTATTTTGCTCATTTACGCTATTTTGGCAAATCTATAATAATAAAGTTTCTAAAATTAGAAACCTATGACATTTTCCGTTCACATAACACCAATATGTATCAAACATATCATAACTTCCATTTAATTTAGTTATATGTTTGATTTCATGCTATTCTTGCATAAACTAAAATTGTTCCATAAAGTTAGGAATCCATGATTCCATTCCATTTTTACCAAATTTTGTCCCAAGACTAATTCCAATGTCTATTATAACTTTCAAATCATATTTACATGACAAATATTCGCATTCTCTTGTTAATAACTTGTAACCCATCCATTAAGACCGCATACAATCGTATAAACGTTCATTCTATTGTAAATATGTAACCCTTTTAAGCATTAGATCTTTTCTTGCATAATTATACTCCAAGCAACAATTTGTTCACTATGTTTCTCAACCATCTAATTCAAAATTTCCACTTGAAAACAATTTGTTCAAAACAGAAAATAAGGACTTTGAATTTAGCCACTACTCTTACAACCTTAAGTGATAAAATCCATGATTCTAGTGTTGATAATCTCATGCATTCAAAAATCTCAACCCAATTAACCACATTCACAACTTCCTTGTGTTCTTTGAGCTTACAACATGGCATAATCAAGAAAACCAATTCAATTCCCACATGCATTCATCTCATCTTTCAAACTAATTAGCTAGGGTTTAAGAATTCTGAAATTACCTTCAAACCTTGAGCATAAATTCTGAAATAGAAGTTGAAAACACCAAAAATCGGAGCAATGGGCTCTACTATCCCCCTCCTGCCGTCGTCGGACCACCAGGTCGCGGGAGCCACCGCCGGCAGCGGCTTTTGCTGCTGTTCGTTCTCTTTTTCGTCCCCAAACTAGAAATCGCGAACCACAGGAGTCCATTCCGTCCTCAATCTGTTTCTCCACTCAAACTCGTTTCCCTCTATCTGGATTTCTTTTTATCGGAATCGGATTACTCACACACACGGACGAAATCAGTGTGTGCGTGTATTTCTTTCCCCCACTCAATTTTCTGATTTTTACGAACACTCCAACTACCCCCAAATTCTTTTCCCCTTTTTTGTTTAGGCGTACACAGGAAAAGGAGGAATAAAGGCTGGTTTTGACAGGTCAAACAAAAACAAGACCAAATTGCCCTTCAGCTTAAAATGCCATAGAAAATCCTGCACTTGCACATTATTTTTGCTAATTGTTGCACAGTCATAACTTCTGCATATGATACTAATTTTTTGCAAACTTTATATCATTGGAAAGATTGGAATGAGCTTACACTTTTATGCTTACTGACTTAAATCTGAATCTAACTAGATTTTCTGCTATCAGCCCTTAAACATGGCCACTTGGCCATATTTGTAACATTTTTGCCATCTTTAACCCGTCATAACTTCTTCGTTATAATTCTAAAAGACCCAAATATTTTTCCTATAATCTTACTATATCAAAATCTACCAAAGTCTCCTTGATGACTTTTTCCCAATTTCGTATAGATTTTTAGATATTAATTTTTAAAGATTTACAATTATTCTCTTCACTTTTAGTCTCAAATTTCTATTTTAGCCCTGGGGTCTTTAAATTAAATTTCCAAATGAAATAATACTTCATTATGACTTAATAAAAGGTCTTAAAACCCAAGTTTCCATATTTTCACATTATTTGACCATTTTGCCCTTCCGCATACATTTAACTCGTTTGGATATCAAACCTCTTAGTATCAAAGTACTTAGCTTAAAGTCCTTATTTTATATTTAAAAAAATTTAGGTTGTCACTATATATATATATATATATATATATATATATATATATATATATATATATATATATATATATATATATATATATATATATATATATATATATATATATATATATATATATATATATATATATATATATATATATATATATATATATTCCCTACATTAGGTGCATCATTTCTTAATGCTTCCCTTTTAATTTAATCCATTGATATAATGATCCAAGGGTTATAAGGATGGTTCTATAGTTAGGTGATTTAATTTGGTTCTATATTGAACCTTCTTATATATATATATATATATATATATATATATATATATATATATATATATATATATATATATATATATATATATATATATATATATATACATATATATATATATATATATATATATATATATATATATATATATATATATATATATATATATATATATAATGATTTTTATGGGTAATAATTAGTTTTTTCCATCTTGTTCAACTTTTGTAAATAACCTGGAAAAAGAAGCATGGTAGTAATAAGTATATAAGGTTAATCGTCTTTCAAGCACCAATTTTGCTGATAATATACATTGAGAATTGGTTAGAAGAGAACATTTACTATGTTAAAAAATAAACATTACAGGGTATCTTATCTCATGTAACGAAGGGCTATAGCAATGGAAATTTTATTGATAATAATGGGTATATAAAAACCTCTGCCAAATACAAGTGAAATATGATCGTGTTGGGATTATGATTGCACAACAATTAAGAATCATACACAATGAAGCAATAATAACAAATTAAAATTTTAATTGCCATAGACAATAGATCGAATTCGATAAAGATAGATTAATAAAACAACAAATATACTACCTGAATAATAAACTACATCCTTTGATGTGAGAGCACAATTACGACAAATATGTAATCTTTAATAAGACAACTAACATATCAAGACTGATCACTTATTCTGTTAGCTTCAAGTCGATAACAAGAATGGTGAGGAGGGAGCAGTGTAGGTGGTGCCTAGCACGTAAGGGAATGAGGTTTGTAGAGGTTTCTTTTTACTATATTTACTTGTTTTGTATCTATGACAAAAAAAAAAACTCAGTCGACAAGCTTTCTATCAAGCTTTTCAAGTTAACTATATAAAACCCAAAATAATTAATTAATTTCTAGCTTATTAAATGCCCTTTAATTAAATAAATCATGTATTTACTTATTCCACTTTGGTAAATTATGAATTTATATATTTTTAATATTATTATTTGTTTATTCCTTTTAAGCAATATTAAGTGTTTAACCCCATATGTTAACATTTGAACAACAGTACAATTTCCTATTTGTTTTTGTATATTATTCCAACATTCACCCATTCATACAAGGCATAATAGAGGTCAACTGCATAGACAATGTTAATAGACTCGCAAATCTCATTACATTTATACATACGTGAGTATTTGTCTCCACAAAGCATCCATCAACCTTTTAATAGTAATGACTTATAGTCATATATCCCTTCATTTTGATATCTTTGAACATGAGCCATTAATCATGTTGCCATATAAAATATCTAGAATGACTAGAAGTCTCGAATAATAAATGACAGAATTTAAGCAGTATATATTCAATAAATGTAAATGACAAAAAGTAAATAACGAAGAACAATGTGAACAATACGAGAGAAACATCATGAATATATTAATCTTATAATCACTTGAATTCTGACACAATTCGCACATTTGCATACTATAGAGTTGACTATTTATAAGGGGAGAATTTTCTATCTTATGAATAAAAACATAAAATAAGTATAATGACGACAAAAAAATTCAAAAGATACGTCCCCTAATACCTAATAAACTCATACCTATCGGTACATACACAATGTGTCCTTAGTTCTTCGGATAGATCTTTTTACATTTAAGCTCTAGAAGACTCTACATGCAGATGGTTACTTCAAGGTCCAACAATCTCCCCATAAGTGATCATAACAGAGTCTTCAAATGTTCACCACTTCCAAGAAATCTAAAATCTTCTTGAGAAATCTCCTCGCCATGTACATTTATTGGATCTGAGCCATTATGTCTTTCTTGATTGCTACAGGACGCTCACGTGACTCCACTGCTACATTTTCAATAGCTTTTAGGAATTAGTTGAAGTACTAGTTCTTCTAGCTCAATCGGAAGAACATTTTCAAATTATCATCTTCAAGGCTATAGATGACTCCAACTTTTGGAAAGTCAGTAATCCCATAATATCTATCTTCGATCCCCTCAATGTTGGTGTCCAGGAAAATTCAAATTTGCATGGGAAAGATGTTGTCAAGTTCCACATGTATACCATCAAAGTCGAGAAGTAGCTTTTTAAGATACATTCAAAGAGGCTGTAAGGCTTCAAAAGCAGTGGCTCGGTGGGGATTCTCTTGTAGACGACATTGAAAATGATTACGATATAAAAAATAAGAAAAACAAAAATTCTAATTTTTTTTTTTTTTTGGAAATTGGATCGGCAATCTAATTCCACTTCTAAATTAAATTAACACCTCCTAAACTAACCACCAATGTCTCCAAATAGACTAAAACCCTCACCTTTATGGTGGAAACACCAAATACCGCTAGGCTAAAAGTCTGTTGATACAAAAATTATAACTAAAAACTTTTATGTAGCAAAGTTAAAATATATAATACTTTTTTTATAGACCAAGTACAAACGGCCCAATTAAGACAAAATCCGGATTCTAAAACCAGAAAACAATTAGACGCTGTCCACTAACAAAAATGTTTTGCTGTGTACTTGTGCCCACTTGTGGATCTACACAAGGCCCAACTCACCATATCAATTACAGGCCCAATATTTACCCAGGAAAATTTTATGTGCTTTTTTTTATCTCTCTTTCTAAAATAATGAGATTTTTTTAATAAAATAGTAGTATCTTATCTTATTCTATGTAAAATAAATAAAATTTTTGGGACATATTTAAAATAGTTCATGTACATGGCACTTTTTTTTTTAAATGTGATAAATATTAATTATGTAACAAAAAAGTTGTAAAGTGATTCATATGACCGGCATAAAACTTCACATCATGTAAAGAGTGGTAAACCTTAACTTATGGACGTCCCAGACCGAACTTGTCCAAAGGGGATATCTGATTACGTGTACAAAGTTTGAACCTTAAACATTTTTATAGAATTTTGTCCTCAACCACTAGACTTCATCAGGGAGCCAAAAGATGCATACATGAAGTATTGCTTAACATATATTCATATGTTATATTATGCGTATGTCTGATCTTGTGCAAAATACAATAATGTAGATCGGATAAAACATTTGAGTGAACTTTTTACTGCTATAGTCAAAACACGATGTTAAGCTAAAGATA
This sequence comes from Cichorium intybus, assembly GCA_023525715.1. Lineage (NCBI taxonomy): Eukaryota > Viridiplantae > Streptophyta > Magnoliopsida > Asterales > Asteraceae > Cichorium > Cichorium intybus. Next base: position 119,992,827 of record CM042009.1, on the reverse strand, counting down.
TCATCTACAGAAGGTTTTGAAGCAAGACCCGGAAGTTTCCTAGAATAGTCAAGCAGAAATCTCTTGGAATTATCTGTGATTTGAGTGCTTATTTGGATATATGATGCTGACATTGTAATAATAAACATAATGTTTCGAACCGAATCGAAAGGAAGACGATTGAAATAATAAAATACAAGTGTACTATGGATGTAAAGGAAGTCGAATAAAGACAATGAACAGGGGGTGCAGTCAGCAATCGTATGACAGCACCAGGTCCCAAAATGAACGATTTAATGTAAATTTCCATTGTTAAAGTAGTTCACAGTTGTGTTTGATCTTTGCACGTTTCTTTATTTGTTTATTTAGAAGTAGTGGAGTGGAATATTTTAAATTGTGTTTGATCTTTGCACGTTTCTTTATTTGTTTATTTAGAAGTAGTGGAGTGGAATATTTTAAAGTCATGTTGGCTAAGTGCTCGTAGTTTAGCTAGTGGTAGGGTCAGTTCTTGTCTTTTTCTTGCTAGCTTTCTCGTTTAAATAGATAGGCATGGTGTACGTGTTGACAGTCTTTTTTTTCCTTCTTTTTATAAATGAAGCAAGACAACAGCCTTGTCGACAGTTGCTGTTGATTTTCTGTCCCCTCTCTTTCTTTAACCGTGTAAAGTCTTTATCCCCTTTGTGAAAAATCCTACATTTGGTATCAGAGCACAACCTGGTGCATGCCAAAGTATCAAACTCGTAAAGAAATGGCAGGAAACACTAGCAATAGCGAAAAAGAGGGTCAGATCACACTCCACTATCCAATGTTATCAAGAAACAATTATGCAGCTTGGGCAATCAAGATGAGGGTGTTCATGCAGGCTCAAGGTGTATGGGATGCTGTTGAGCCACGAACAGCAAACACGGTGGTGGAAGTGAAGAAAGACAAGATGGCTTTGGCAGCCATCTACCAAGGCATACCTGAAGATTTATTGCTTTCATTGGCTGAGAAGAAAACAGCCAAAGAAGCATGGGAAGCTTTGAAGACCATGTTCATGGGAGCAGATAGAGTTAAGACAGCAAGAATTCAAACCTTGAAAGCTGAGTTTGAAGCCTTGAGTATGAAGGAATCAGAGGGTGTAGATGAGTTCGCTGTGAAGGTGAGCAACATAGTTAGTACCATGCGTACGTTGGGGGATACTGTAGACGAATCCTATGTGGTGAAGAAGCTGCTTAGGGCTGTACCGACCAAATTTCTTCAAATTGCTTCAACACTTAAGCAATTCGGGGATTTAGATAAGATGACAGTGGAAGAGGTGATCAGAAGATTGAAGGCTCACGAAGAAAGAATGAAGGGGCATGGTGATAATGATGAAAGAAGGCTTCTCTTGACCCATCAAGAATGGTCAGAGAGAAACAAGAAGAAGATAGAGGGAGACTCCAAATCTAAATCGAATAGAGGAGGGTTTGGAGGCTCACGAGGACGAGGCGGAGGAAGAGGTAGAAGTGGTGGTCGTGGGACTCGCGGAAGAGGAGGATCACACTACCAGAAAGATGGAGGGGGTGACACTTCAAATAATCAAGATAAGAGCAAAGTTCAATGCTACAACTGTCAGGAATTTGGTCACTATGCAGCGGAGTGCACAAACCCAAGGCGTGAAAGGAATCAAGAAAATAACTTGATTCAAGATGATAATGAACCAGCCCTATTGTTTTCATCTCTTGAAAATAAAGAAGAAGTTGCTGAAGTGTTCTTAAATGAAGAAAGTGTAAGGCCAATATTAAGAACAAGAGGAGAAGATCCGAACCAATCAAAAATGTGATACCTTGACACTGGGGCAAGCAACCACATGACTGGCGACAGGTGTAAGTTTCGTGATCTGGATAGAATGGTACAAGGGTATGTGAAGTTTGGAAACGCATCCAAAGTCAGAATTGAAGGGAAGGGCACGATAAACTTTCAGTGCAAGAATGGCAAGCACCGGAAACTTCCAGAGGTATATTATATACCTGATTTATGCAGCAACATAATAAGCCTTGGTCAACTATCAGAAAGTGGAGATGAGATCAAGATAAAGGAACCATTCCTACGGGTTCATGATAGAAATGGAAGGTTATTGATGAAGGTTCAAAAATCTTCCAATCGATTGTACAAGATTGAGTTAGAAGAGGTTAGTAATTCGTGCCTAATTGCTGAAATCTCTATGCCAACATGGCTTTGGCATACTCGACTGGGGCATATCAATTTCACAGCATTGAAATTGATGTCAGACAAGAATATAGCAGAAGGTATGCCGAGAATTTCCATTCCATCTAAGCCATGTGAAGGATGCTTAGTAGGGAAACACACGAGAAATCCTTACCCTTCACAAACAAACTACAGAGCAAAGAGGAGGTTAGAGCTAGTTCACGGAGATCTCTGCGGTCCAGTCGCACCACCCACACCCTCCGGTAACAGGTACTTCATGCTACTCATTGATGACTATAGCAGAGTACAGTGGGTGTATTTGATGAAGACGAAGGATGAAGCTTTCCAGATTTTCAAGAATTTTAAGGCCAAAGTGGAGAATGAAACTGGAGAAAAGATAAAGACTTTGAGGACAGATCGAGGAGGAGAATTCCTGTCTAATGAATTCACAAAATTCTGCAACGAAATTGGTCTTGAGTGACATTACACATCCCCGTATTCCCCACAACAGAACGGGGTGGTGGAACGGCGAAATCGAACAATTCTAGAGATGGTAAGAAGCAAATTGAAGACGATGAATGTTCCAGATGTGTTGTAGGGTGAGGCAGTGAACCACGCAGTTTATGTCTTGAACAGGGTCACTACAAAAGCACTAAAGGATTCAACTCCATATGAGATGTGGACAGGAAGGAAGCCACATGTGGGACATCTGAGGGTCTTTGGGTGCGTAGCTCACATGATGATCAACAAAAATCATCTGAAGAAATTAGATGAAAGGAGTAAGAAGGTTGTACATCTTGGAGTAGAGAAAGGTTCGAAGGCTTATAGATTGGTGGATCTAGAGATTGGAAAGATGTATGTAAGCAGAAATGTAGTATTCGAAGAAAGCCAAAGTTGGGCATGAGAGAAATCCTCAAAAATTAAGGCGACACCTGGTATGACTTTTACAGTGGAAGGATTTGATTTGGATAATTTTAATGATGAAGATTTTGAATCATACCCTAGCACACCACCAGCTGAACACGGGCCACCACAAGTTGATGATGGCTGGACTGCAAGTGGGTCGCAGCCCATTAACTCTCCTGTGGATTCCCAATTTAGCTCACAAAGTATGCCCACAAATCCACTGGGTATGCCAAACTCACCCACAACACCAAACACATCAGTGTCTTCGATCGGATCTTCAAGCACCGACTCAAGCTCCATTGGTGGTGGCTCCCCAGGAGATACCGTCTCCTCTCAGACTTATATGAAACCTTATAACATTTGATGATGATTCAAGATGAAGAAGAGTCGTCTTCGTATAAAGAAGCAAAAGAGAATCATAATTGGGTGAATGCGATAAGAGCAGAGTTAACATCAATTGAGAAAAATAAAACCTGGAATCTTGTTGAGCTTCCAAAGGGTCGAAAACCAATTGGTTTGAAGTGGGTGTTCAAGGTAAAACGAGATCCAAGTGGGAGAATTCTGAAGCACAAAGCAAGAATTGTAGCAAAGGGATATGTGCTGAAACACGGTATCGATTATGATGAAGTCTTCGCGCCAGTTGCGAGAATCGAAACAGTACGAGTCATTCTAGCTCTTGCAGGCTCAAATGGTTGGGGTGTGCATCACCTCGATGTGAAGTCAGCATTCCTGAATGGAAATTTGGAGGAAGAAGTCTACGTTACTCAGCCTGAAGGTTTCGAAAAGAAAAGTGAAATTGACAAGGTGTATAAATTGTCAAAAGCTCTTTCCGGGCTGAAAAAAGCTCCCAGAGCTTGGAATGCCTGTTTGGATAAGTATCTGAAAAGCTTGGGATTCACTAGGTGCCGTCAAGAATACTCTGTGTACACTAGAAAGAAGCAAGGAAACACTTTGATTGTAGGGGTGTATGTTGATGATCTACTGGTTACAGGAAGCTGCCATAATGATGTGAAAAACTTCAAACTGGAGATGAATGCCAAGTTTGAAATGAGTGACCTTGGGTTACTGACTTACTACTTGGGGATTGAGGTAAGTCAACATGAAACTCGTATCACATTAAAGCAAGAAGCATATGCCAAAACTATCCTTCTCAAGACCCGAATGTTAGAGTGCAATCCCACTAAAAGTCCAATGGAGCATAAGTTGAAGCTGGCTAAAGATGAAGGAGGAGAGCTTGTAAATCCCATAGAATACAGGAGCATAGTAGGAGGACTCAGGTATTTAACTCACACCCGTCCTGATATATCTTTTGCAGTTGGAGTAGTCAGCCGCTTCATGGAAAAACCAACCATAAAACATCTTCAAGCTGTAAAAGGTATCCTAAGATACGTAAAGGGCACTATGGATTATGGCTTAGTCTACACAAAAGGAGAAGGAAAAATCACTATTTCCGGGTATTCAGATAGTGATATGGGGAATGATGAGGTTGACAGGAGAAGCACAGGTGGGATGGCTTTTTATTTGAATGACAATCTGGTGTCATGGACATCCCAGAAACAACGTTGTGTAGCTTTGTCTTCATGTGAGGCAGAATTTATGGCAGCAACTATGGCAGCTTGTCAAGGAATTTGGTTACATCGTCTTCTTGCTGAAATCACTGGTCAAAACATACCACCTGCAGCTCTGTATGTTGATAACCAGTCAGCCCTTGATCTCATGAGGAATCCTGTATTTCATGGTCGAAGAAAGCATATCGATATAAGGTTCCACTTCATAAGAGAATGTGTGGAAGATGGAAAGATAACAGTGGCTCATGTTTGCAGTAAAAGGCAGAAGGCAGATATATTGACAAAACCAATGGCAAAAGTGAAACATGAGGAGATGCGAAATCTAATTGGAGTAAAGCACGTTACAAACTCTAAACTAAAGGGGAAAATGTTAAAGTAGTTCACAGTTGTGTTTGATCTTTGCACGTTTCTTTATTTGTTTATTTAGAAGTAGTGGAGTGGAATATTTTAAAGTCATGTTGGCTAAGTGCTCGTAGTTTAGCTAGTGGTAGGGTCAGTTCTTGTCTTTTTCTTGCTAGCTTTCTCGTTTAAATAGATAGGCATGGTGTACGTGTTGACAGTCTTTTTTTTCCTTCTTTTTATGAATGAAGCAAGACAACAGCCTTGTCGACCGTTGCTGTTTATTTTCTATCCCCTCTCTTTCTTTAACCGTGTAAAGTCTTTATCCCCTTTGTGAAAAATCCTACATCCATGATGTGACTTGAACTTTGGAATTGTAATGTACTCTGATGTTATGGTGATTTACCAGAAAGATTTTGTTGTTAAGAGCATCCACAATGGTGGAGCTTTTTATAAGAGCTTTTTCAAAAAAATTTATGACATGTCATTGCCACATAATTATATTAAAAAGCTTATAAATCTTCCACTATAGTAAAAGCTTTTTCATTAAGCTTTTTCATAAATCTTGATACATTTAATTATTTTGTATAAATACAAATATCAATAAAATAATAATAAATATTAAAAAGCTTGAATGGTAGAGCTTTTTAATGGCAAAGTTATATGAAAAAGCTTTGCTAATAAAAAGCTTCCACTATGGTTGTTAAAGCTTTTTTTAATTGAAAAAACTCTAAAAAAAGCTTTGAAAAAGCACCATAGTGGATGCTCTAAGTCTTATATATAGGTTATTAAAATGATTACAACCTAAGAAATGGTTTCTATAGTTTGGAAGCAAAAATCATTTTGACCTAAATTGGTCAAACTTAGGAAAATCTTTGAATTGATAAGATATGGAAGATTAAATTAAGTTATTTGGGTATTACTGTGTTGATTTGTATGTTAGAAGATGAAAGAAATCAAAAGAGAAGTGGATTAAATTAAAGTTACAAAGAAGCAATAACGTGGGGAGACTTACAAGTTACATGGCCAAGAGCATGACTTGTGACATACGCAGAACTCTTCGGCTGTGCTGGTTTTAAGTACCAGATTCGCAGAAACTATTATTAACTATCTTTTGCTTTAATTTGGAGGCTGACTTTTTTAATATGTGTTCTGGTGACTTTTTGAATATGTGTTATACTTGTGTTCGGTTGATTGAATATATGTTATCTAATGTAGATAAGGGCAGTGGATTGTCTGTGGGTACCTTTAAGGATGTAGGATCATCTACATCAGTTCTAGCTGAGTTCAAGTTATGTTTTGAAACCGAGTACACGTCAAAAGTGGAATTTGGGGTTAGTTTGCTTGTTTTTATGTGTTGTGTCGTATAATGCATGGCTTGGCATTATGGTTTATGATGCTGAATACGCATGATGATTACTGTTGTTTATTAAAATCTACATGTGGTTCAATGAGAAGTGGAAGATAAAAATGTCTGCTAAAGATTGAACTCAACATTGAAATGTTATATGCTAATTTCATGTTGATATTTAGTAGTATGTCGAATAACACATGATGAACATGATGTTGTTTAGCCATGTTTAGCCTTGCATCTGGAGTACCAGTGGCGGTGGCAACGCACATAATTGCATTGTTGGTAAGCGAAGCACATGGATCATTATGTGCATTATGAGGAGCGTGCCTAGTAGTATGTTGTTGATATCATCTTTGATTTGATTGTATATAGACGTTGGCACCAAAGTGTGTTAGGTTGTGGATGCTGTTTGACATCATTAAGTTGAAAGATGAACCATTTATAATTTTAATAGGTGAAATTGGTTACATGGATAGTTGGTCAAAAATGGTGTCAACTTGTAGAAAGTGGAACATGTAACGCATATTTCACTAGTTTGTTATATGTACATAAATATGTCATTAATTTCTAATACACACACGATGGAGATCAACTAGTTAGTCATTTATATACTATAGAGGTTATCTTATCTGCATTATAAACAATGGAGGCTGAGACATATGCCCTTAACTTATAAATCCATAGAATCACTGTAGACAGTAAGCCATGGAGGCAATAAACATTTCTTAAAAGGCGCACATGCCCCTTGGCGATCTTCAACTAATTGGTTCATGCAATTATGGCATGGTTAACAGATTTTTGGGATTTTTAAAGATTGTTGTATGCCAACCTGAATCTGATTTATTGGTTCATGCATATGATAATATGGTATTTGGTAATGGAATCCAAAAGAGATCTCTTATGGATATATGCATTATTCTTGTTTTTTTTTTTTTTTAGAATGGCTAACGCACGCACAGTGCCTAATCCTACTCCTAAATCTGCAAATTGCCCACTACAGGACATGAACCTTCAACCTTTTGGCTGAGGGGCACCTATCGAATACGCCTGATACTGTTGGCCAAAGGCCCTTTGGTCATTATTCTTCTGTAGCACCAAAATGTTGCTTCTACAGAAAAATTCTTAATATAAACTTCAGATTTAGAGCTCTTAGATTGCAGATCGTTGTAGCTAGATGGGACTTTGCTTAGTTTGTCGATCTACTATATCAGTTTTGGTAACTTTTGTAAAGAATTCTACAAACAAAAGCATTTTAGCTTAGAGTATATATGGATGTATCATCTGTTAAGTACTAACTCTACAGATAATCTACATTGAGAATTGTCCTAGAAAAACAGTCCACTAAAATATGCAACAATAACTACATTCTCATCTTGTGTTTATATGCTACAAAACTGTGAAGTTTTCAAGATATTTTATTTCACATAACACGAGAAAAGTGCCACCCATGGTGTTGGTGGCAAGTTTATTGATATTGGGGACTTAAAAACCCTGCCAGGTTACAAAACAGCAAATACTAGAAAATAACAAGTCAAAAAAAAAATGATGAGCAACTATGTATGTCTAACATTCACATACCCCAATCTTTGAAGCTATCATAAAAGTGAAAAAATGCATGTCTCCCACGACGGTTCAGAAGCAAAGCGCCACATGCTATCCAAAATCCAGTAACAAAACCCATGCCCCCACCAATAGAAAACCATCCCCAATCGTCATCTTTATCTTCCCCACCACCCTCGCTTTTACCAAGGACCAATGGCACTTTGGATTCATCTCCGGGACATTTTCTGGAAAGGGGGGGTCCACATAGCCCCAAATTTCCATCGTATCTTGAAGGTTCAAAGGACTGTAGTTGAGTACTAGTGGGGATTCTCCCTGACAAGTTATTAAATGACACGTTTAGGTCATTCAATAAAGTCATCTGAGACATGCTTGATGGCATCCGTCCTGAAAAACTGTTTCTAGATAGATCCAAAGTCAAAAGCTTTCTCATCTCACCAATTTTCCTTGGAATCTCTCCATATAGAGAATTCTTTGATAAGTTCAGTGCAACCAGTTCAACTAGATTGGTGAGTCCATGCGGGATTTGTCCTGTTAAGTTGTTGCTTGACAGGTCAATGCTCTTCAACAATATCAGAGTACGAAAGAATTCATGTTCATTTCCTTGCCACTGGATCGAGGCATGGTCATAATACCCATAATTATAAGGATACATAGGAACTGAAAACATGTGTAAGCTTTGCACCGGTAACAATCTTTGTTGAACCATGCTCGTAAGATTATCCAAGCATGAGGGGATGGTTCCATGGAGATGATTCATTGACAAGTCTAGAATTTGAAGATTTGCTAATTGACATAATTGTAAAGGGATCGTTCCGGAAAAGTTGTTTGATCTTAGGATAAGAACATACAAACCTGAAAATTTATCCCCAATCCAATCAGGCACATTCCCAGAAAACTTGTTGGCCCTCAAATCCATTGCGTTTAAACTCGTGCAATTTTTCAAAGAAAAGGGCAATTCTCCAAAGAAGTTGTTATTGTATAAATACAACGCCTCGAGTTTGATCAAAGATTCAATAGAGTCAGGAAGCTTTCCAGATAGATTGTTGTTTCCTAGATTAAGAACTTTGATTTCTTTGAAACGCCACAAACAGTCTGGAAGATTTCCACTGAGAAAGTTATCAGAGAGGTCAAGAAATTTTAAAAACCCATCGATCATTTTGCATAAAAAGGAGATTTCTCCTGAGAATTTGTTTTTGGAAAGATTTAATGACGCCATAGTGGTAGAGACATTAGGTATCGAGCCATAAAAGTTGTTCCAACTCATATCTATCACGGAATTGTTGTAAAAAATTGATGATAAATCTGGTACTTTCCCGCTGATGTTGTTGGAAGAGAGATTCAAATAGCTCAATTGAGAAGGCCACACGTCCCAGAACTCCACTGGAATTGTGTCTGAAATTCCATTGTTGGCGATATTCAGATGGGTAAGATTTTTCAGTGTTTGAATCCATCTGGGGAAGCGAGGTCCTAGGTTGCAAAAGCTCAGATCAATATAATCTACATTAGAAAGGGTTGGTAGTTCCAACAATTGGTCATTTATAGTTGAGAACCCTGTAAATCGGCTTCTTGAAGCATACAACTCTTGTAATGTAAGCGATGCGCATCCGGACAAGTTTTTGAGAAAATCAGGAAAGTTGACAACAGCAGAGTTGTTATCAAAGTACAAATATTCCAAACTGCAGAGGTTACCAAAATACTTGGGTATCCCATCTAACATGTTGCTAGACAAATCGAGAACCTGAAGCTTATTGCTGGTTAGTGGGAACAACCAACTATACATGGATGAGTTGAGATTGTTTTCTTCAAGATTAAGGGTATGAATAGATGAAGAAGAGTTGACAGATGAAGAATATGGATACATGACCTGAGAGAGGTCGCATCCCCACAAACCTAAAATTGATATTTTTCGTAGACTCAAAATTACATCTACCCAATGATTTTGTTTGGCTAAAGAAATCCCACCCATAAAAAGTACCTCCAAATGAGATAGACGAGACAACCACTCCATGTTTTCAATTCTGCACCTTCCAACATCTTGAAGGTAAAGCCTTTGCAAGTTTGTGAGGTTTCCAAACTCTGGAGGAATGGTTCCATAAAGAGAGTTAATGGAAAGGTAAAGGTTCCTTAATTCGGTCAAAGAACCAATGGAACTAGGAATGGTTCCATTAAAATGATTCCATCCAAGGTTAAGGTGCCTTAATCGGGTCATCGAACCAATGAAGGTGGGAATTGTTCCATAAAGAGAGTTATCGTAAAGGTCAAGGTACCTTAATTCGGTCAAGGAACCAATGGAACTAGGAATGGTTCCATTAAAATGATTCGATCCAAGGTCAAGGTATCTTAATCGAGTCATTGAACCAATGAAGGTGGGAATGGTTCCATAAAGAGAGTTATCATAAAGGTCAAGGTACCTTAATCGAGTCATTGAATCAATGAAAGTAGGAAAGGTTCCATGAAAAGAATTGAAGGAAAGATCAAGATGATTCATGTAGCTTAAGTTAAGCAATGAATTTCTGATCTCACCTACAAGGCCACAGGAGCTTAAATTAAGCTCTGTAACATAACCTGTTTGATTGTTGCAGGTGACTCCAAACCATCTACAACAGTCACCTTCTTCAGCTGTCCAGGTGGAGAGATCACCATTCGGGTCTTGAAGGCCAGCTTTGAAATGAAGGAGTGCGTGTCTCTCCTTATCCAAACACTTTTTGGTAAGACCAGTAGTATCATCTCCTCCTCCCACTGCTACCAATTGATTGGCAGTTGTGGTCTCAACAAGGTTTAGAATGAGAAGTGAGAAAATCATAAAAACACAAGGATTCATACTGTATATGCAATTCTTGGTGATTTTTTGTTTGTATTTATGCAAATATGGACAGCCCCCTTTAAGCGGTTATATAGTCTCAACTATGAAGATAAAGGAATCAAGTGAATGGCCTAAAATTGATTGTGTATATGTGTAGGACCTTGAAACACTTAATTTCTACGAAATTTGAACGAAACTATAAGACAAATTAAAAACGATGACTAGAAATAAAGTGCCCAAAATTAGACGTTTAAAGACTTAGAAGTCTTGGCAGTTTGTATGTATTATAAATATCTTTTCCAATCTGGTGATATTCTATGGTCCTAACAAGCTGTGATATAATTCCAAAAAACAATTTCATGGAATCAGCTACGTTAACCATCCATGAAAACAGGGATATGATATAATTCCAAAAAACATGAAAACAATTTCTAGGAATCTGATCTCTATGGAATGGACTTTTCTTACTTATTGTTTGAACGGATCACAAGTTGGTCCATTTTGGTGTAACAATTGTCTTTTACATTTTTGTGAAAAATAAATATTACCATTAAAAGTGCTAGACTAGTAACAACTCTACAGCATTAAAATAGGATAAGAAATTCACGAATTGATTATTACATTTTGAAAGGGGGAAAATTCTTTTAGTCTATGATCTATACTTACGGTGTGTTTTTTTTCAGTAATTCTTGTATGGATAAATGATGACCATCTCCAAAACATGGTAAATGAGAGTAAACGTCTGTTTTACCCTTCTATCTAAAAGTGACCTCCAATAGAAAATAACAGTCCATTTGAGAACTGTTATAATCTGAAACTATAAATCACTATTATACGACCATATAACAATATATGTTGGTCAAAAAGTACCATAATTGCCGTGGTCTAGAAGTGAGTAGTCTTAGAGAAATTGTGAAAGGGTAAGAAGAATTAGTCAAGGAACTTGTAGAAGACCTTTCGTATAGCTGTTTTAGTTTCTTTGTAAAATCAGAATGTTAAACGAGTAGTTATGTTTGCAAACGCCAGATTAACCCAATTTAACAGCAAGTTATGAATCTCATATTCCCCTCCATTATTAAGCAACGTGTGTTTATGTCTAGATAGCACACTTCATTATATCCTAAACACAAACAGATTGATGAAATCAATTAGAAAAGTTTCAACAGAAACATATACCCACCATTCAACAGAAAACATATATAGTATTATGATATTATTTATAATTCTTAAACAGAAACATAACCCACCATTCAACATCAAAAATGAAAATCCAACAACAAAAAACAAAAGAAAATTATTTACAACAGAAAATTGAGAACGGAGAGTTGACAGCTCTATCCTAACCTTGTTTGTCTCCTTATAAGAGCTATATAGTTTATACGCTTCTTCAATTTCGTTCATCTGTCTCTCAATGTTCCTCCAATTTTGGATAGAAAGAAGCTCTAATCATCTTGCAGTAGGGGCATGATGAGTGCACCCGATGGTTCATCCGTACAGATGGAAACCGACTGGGATTTGCAGGCTTTTTCGATTTCGTCAAGATCACCTCTCTCTGGCAGGTAAATGTTCACGATCACCACCGGCCAATCACCCCGTCACTGGCGACCATTACCTATGGACGCGGCTTTGCTTGGGGGAGAAAGTAGTAGTCGATGGAGTGTTGCAGGAGGTCGGAGAGATTATACAAGGCGGTCGGACGCCATTGCTTACGGATCGCCTTATCAGAAGGCGGTGGCTCTTGTTGATCTTGTAAGCTACTCTTTTTTGCTACACCTAAATTGTCCTCCGGCACTTGCTCTGTATTTTGGCAATCCAATTTTAGTACAACTATAGCCTGCAACTTGTTCTATTCTCGAGTATATGACGAAAAGAGCAAGTGATTTTGACTTTTGTAGGCATATGAAGTTTAGGAGGATGTATACTTATTACTCATCCAATTATTCAATCTATGTGTTTTGTTGCATCTTACGTGAAATTTGTTTTCAGTGCAATTTGTTTCATATCTTCGACGTATATGATACGAACTTATCAAATTAAGCCAATTCGTTTTGAGCTCGAATAAATTGATTTTTATGGTATCGGATCCCATAAGGTCTAATCCGGTTAGGCCTCAAATGTCTATGGTGATACAGTTTTTATGAAAAATATTGATGAACCTAAAGATCTAATTGTAAATACCTTTCTTTTAAACTAATAATGTAGACAAAATCGACTTCAATAAATAATCGATTAACTTCAAGATCGAAGTATAAAACCCAAATATCACGATATGATTCAAAGGAATATAAAACTATTGAATAATCAACCAAGAATAGATCGAACGGTAAAAAAGAAAGAACACAAGATATTTACGTGGAAAACCCAAATCGGGAAAAACCACGGGCGGAGGAAGCCGAGAACCAATTCACTATATTTTGCGGTGTTTACAAAACGTTGAGAGAATACAAAAATACAAAGAGTTAAAACTCTTATGTATTTAACAAGAAGAGAAGATTGAGATGTTTTTTTGGTGTGATTTGCATAAATGATTTCCTAACCTATTTATAGGAAATTGGTTGCATGCCACTTAAGGAAAAAATGGCTCATTAACAAAAAATTCTACATGCCAATGTTGGAAAATATTTCTTCACATGGGCAGCTTTGAATATAATTTTGCAGCCTTTGAACATTGTGAAGTCATATTCCACAATCTCCACCTTGACTTCAAAATGAGACAGAATGAAAAACTTTAACTTGCATAATTGTCATGCAAAACAGTTTATCAACAGCTCGTCACACTCCAAATCTCTATAAGAATCTGCAAACACCATATGAGAAAAAATTGATTTCGAAAAGTAAGTATACTTCCTCCACCACGAGCCTATCAGGCTCAAATGCAATCAAAAACACCCACCAAGTCCAAACATGTTTTGAACTTGGCTATTGGAAGACTTTTAGTAAACATATCAGCAGGATTATCATTGGTGCTGATCTTGTTTACCGTAATATCGTCTTTAGCAATAACATCTCTGATGAAGTGATAACGAACATCAATATGCTTCGTTCGATCATGAAACATTTGATCCTTTGTCAGAAATATTGCACTTTGATTGTCACAAAAAACAGTTTTAACGGATAACTTGTTTGAAAGCTCACCTATCAACCGTTTCAACTAGAGGGCTTCTTTCACTGCTTCCGTAGTAGCCATGTATTCGGCTTCGGTGGTGGATAACGCTATGGTGGACTGTAACTGCGCTTTCCAACTAATTGCGCAATTACCCAAAGTAAACACGTACCCTGTAATCGATCGTCTTTTATCCAAGTCCTTTGCATAATCGGAATCCACATAACCAAGTACTCCACTATCGGTTTTGCCAAACCGCAGACATAAAGATGAAGTACCTCGCAAGTACCGAAAAATCCATTTAACAGCAGCCCAATGCTCTTTTCCTGGATTCGCCATGTATCTTTGCCATGTATGCTATATCTTCTTCGGTGGTAGGACTTAAGGCGGATGATAGCTTGAAGTGGGCTGCGAAAGGAGTGCTGACTTCTTTTGCGTCATGCATATTGAAACGGTGCAGAACCTTCTCAATGTAGCTTTGTTGAGAAAGGTATAGAGTTCTTGCACTACGGTCTCGCACTATTTCCATTCCTAGAATTTTCTTGGCAGCACCCAAGTCCTTCATATCGAACTCAGCATTCAACTTGTCTTTTATCTTTTGAATTTCCTTTATATTCTTCGCTGCAATTAACATGTCATCCACGTATAAAAGTAGATAGACCATTGAACCATCGTCACACTTCTTGTAGTAAACGCAGTTGTTGTAGGTGTACCTTTTCAGCTTGTGACTGGTCATAAATGAGTCAAACCTTTTATACCATTGTCGCGGAGATTGCTTGAGGCCATAAAGAGACTTCTTCAATTTGCACACGTAGCTTTCCTTGCCAGGAGCTACAAAACCTTCAGGTTGTTGCATATATATCTCTTCCTCAAGCACACCATTTAAGAATGTTGTAGTAACATCAAGTTGCTCTAACTCATAGTCATGAGATGCAACTAATCCCAACAAGACACGTATTGACGTGTGTTTCACAACCGGAGAGAAAATGTCGGTATAATCGATACCTGGGATTTGACTGTAGCCTTTGGCTACCAAACGAGCTTTATATCTTGGTTTATCACCAGGATGGATAGCCTCCTTCAACTTGTAGACCCATTTGCACTTAACTGTCTTCTTACCCTTTGGAGCTGGAACGAGATCCCATGTGTCATTTTTATGAAGAGATTCCATCTCCTCGTGCATGGCAACCATCCATTTATTAGAATGTTTGGATTGAATGGCCTCGTTGTAGCTTGTGGGCTCCAGAACAGACTCAACTTCATTGGCAACTGTAAGTGCATAAGTGACAGAATTGGCTTGAACATATCTCTTTGGAGGTACAATCTGTCTGCGAGGTCTATCTCTTGCAATGGAGGGACTGTGAGGTTGGCTTGGAGCTTCGGCTGGCTCATGAGAAAAGGAATGTTGATTATTCGAGGGTTGAGAAACCTCAACACCTTCATGAGACTGGTCCTCGAAAGATGAATTTAAAGGAAGCTCCACCTCCACTAGAACTTTGTCTTTTTCCGAATTTTCATTTTCTCTGGTCTGAATGTTGGTTGTTGAATGGAGCATAGCTTTTTCATCAAAGGTCACATCTCTTGATGTAATGACCTTCATAAGCTCTGGGCTCCACAATTTGAAACCTTTCACTCCTGTCTTGTATCCAATAAAAATGCATTTAATGGCTCTTGGTTCTAATTTGCCATTATCAACCCGTGCATATGCTGGACATCCAAACGGTATTAATTTTGTGTAGTCAGCAGGCTTACCAGACCATAGCTCAAACGGAGTCTTCTTTCCAATAGTACGTGAGGGGGAGCGGTTGATAATATAGCATGCGGTAGAAGCTGCTTCGGCCCAAAAAGACTTTGGTAGCTTCGAGTGAGAGAGCATGCATCGGACCTTCTCCATGATGGTGCGGTTCATTCTTTCCGCAACGCCGTTCTGCTGTGGTGTGTGGACTACGGTGCGGTGACGTGTAATCCCTTCCTTACGGCAATAGGAGTTGAATTCTTCTGAGCAGAATTCCAGTCCGTTATCGGTGCGAAGGTATTTTACTTCAAAACCGGATTGTTTTTCAACTAACACTTTCCAATCCCTAAAGGTTGAAAATACTTCTCCCTTTGTCTTTAAGAAGAACGACCATACCTTCCTGGAGAAGTCGTCAATAATAGTGAGCATATAAGAGGCTCCACCTTTCGATGTAACCTTTGATGGTCCCCATAAATCCGAGTGTATGTAGTCGAGTGGTCCTTTTGTCGTATGTTTGCCACTGATAAAACTTACTCGCTTCTGCTTTCCGAACACACAATCTTCACAGAATTCAAGCTCAGTTGATTTATGCTCCCCAAGTAACCCCCTTCGGCTTAGTTCACTCATACCGTGGTATGACATATGACCAAGCCTGAGATGCCATAGGCGAGAATGATCAACATTGGAGAGGGATTTAGAACTAACCGAGGCTTCGCCAGAAATAACTTGTCCGTCCATAATGTAAAGGTTCGCGGATCTCCGAACTCCTCGGATGACAGTCAAACCGTCTTTCAAAATATGGACCTTCCCGTGTTTGCCGACAAACTCGTAACCTTTTTTCTCAAAAGTACCGAGAGATAGTAAATTTCGCCTAAGACCGGAGACATGCTTTACATCTTCAATTGTTCGAACAACACCATCGAACATGCAGAACCTGACTGTACCATGTCCAATAATACGGCACGAAGTATCGTTGCCCATCAAGACATGTCCTTGGTTAACATTTTCATATGTATGAAAAATACTTCGGTTGGAGCTCATATGAAAAGTACATGCTGAATCAAGAACCCATTCGCTCATGGTAATTAAACTAAAGTCCAAAACGGATAGAAGCTCGCCATCGGAACCGGTTTCGGCTACATCAGCTTCTACGGTAGTACCTGCTGGTTTACCATTCATGGTTGCATTCTCCTTCTCCTTGTTTTTCAACTTGTAACATTCATCAATCAGATGTCCCTTTTTATGACAATAATTACAATACTTGCGCTTGCCTTTGGACTTAGATCTAGATCGGTTTTGTGAAGAATTACCTCTCTCGTTGGTTCTCCCTCTAATGTTGAGACCTTCGGCTTTTGAATCATTGCTGTTGCCACTAATAATCTGCTTCATCTTTTCTTTTGAATCAAGAGCGGTCATTATCTCATCCAAGACAAGAGTGTCTCGACTATAGATAATGGTATCACGAAAGTGATCATAGGAATCTGGGAGTGATGATAATAAAAATAGCGCCAAATCTTCATCTTCATATTTGACGTCCATATTTTCCAGATTTCCTACAAGCTCTTTAAAAGTAGAGAGGTGATCAGATAAAGAACTTCCCTCACCCATCTTGAGGTTGATGAGTCGTTGCTTCAGGTGTAGCTTGTTTGGCAAGCTTTTCATCATTAGTAGCTGTTCGAGCTTTAGCCAGAGAGCCGCCGCAGATGTCTCTTTCGGTACATCTTGGAGAACGTCGTTGGATAGATGCAGACGGATCTGCGACGACGCCTTCAAATCTTTCATTTCTTTTTCCTCAGTCGACCAAGTTGCCGGCATTTTATCCATTCCTAACAGTGCTCTGTGAAGATCCATCTGGATCAACACATCTTTCATCTTTACTTGCCAAAGAGGGAATCTTGTGTTTCTGTCAAGTAAAGGGATATCATACTTCATCGATGACATGGTTGAAAATAGTTTTTACGAATCGTTATCAGAAAACCTGGATAGCTCTGATACCAATTGTAGACAAAATCGACTTCAATAAATAATCGATTAACTTCAAGATCGAAGTATAAAACCCAAATATCACGATAATGATTCAACGGAATATAAAACTATTAAATAATCAACCAAGAATAGATCGAAC
Organism: Cichorium intybus; assembly: GCA_023525715.1. NCBI lineage: Eukaryota > Viridiplantae > Streptophyta > Magnoliopsida > Asterales > Asteraceae > Cichorium > Cichorium intybus. The sequence continues at coordinate 119,975,183 of CM042009.1, read as the reverse complement.
GGTAAAAAAGAAAGAACACAGGATATTTACGTGGAAAACCCAAATCGGGAAAAACCACGGGCGGAGGAAGCCGAGAACCAATTCACTATATTTTGCGGTGTTTACAAAACGTTGAGAGAATACAAAAATACAAAGAGTTAAAACTTTTATGTATTTAACAAGAAGAGAAGATTGAGATGTTTTTTTGGTGTGATTTGCATAAATGATTTCCTAACCTATTTATAGGAAATTGGTTGCATGCCACTTAAGGAAAAAATGGCTCATTAACAAAAAATTCTACATGCCAATGTTGGAAAATATTTCTTCACATGGGCAGCTTTGAATATAATTTTGCAGCCTTTGAACATTGTGAAGTCATATTCCACAAATAAGGTATTAAATTGAAACCTCACGTGACCTGCTCCGAATGCTCCGAATCCATGGAAGAACAAAAACCAAACAATGAAGAAATGATGGCCAGTTGGAATTATTGAGCAGAAACTTTCAAAGAAGGGGGGTGTTGTTGAACCTCTGGCGGAGGGAACAAACCAAGGAAGGAGAGAGAGAGAGAGAGATGCAGGGGGTGGGGGTGGGGTGGGGTGGGGTATTTTTCTTTTTTTTTTTAATTACTAAAATAAATAAAACATTTAAATAAAAATCAAAAAGAAATCAAAAAGGGTAAAATTGTCTTTTAACCTGACCTTTGGACCATTTTTGCAACTTGATCTTTAAATTGGACCATTTTCGTGCTTTTTAAAAAGTTGGTCGATTATTGCAATTTCATGCAAACCACATGGACCATTATTGTAATTTACTCGTGGATTTATTTAATCTGTATCTTTACTCATTCGATTGCTACTTTTTCTGATTGGCCTCTTGAAAAACGCATGCTCTTCCATTGATTCTATCAATGTTAATTTAGAGTTTAGTCAGATAGAAACACTTAGTAGCATATTTTGATACCACCTACTACGACTTCAAGTGATAGTTACAGTTTCATATGTTAACGAATGGTTATATCTTTTCAGATCTGCTAGGAATGGGTAGAGTATCTGAATGAAGTTCCAAAATCAAAAAACACAAATGGACAAGTAGAGAAGATGAGCCCTGATGTCTGCACTGACAGATCATGTCAAACCGGTTGAAAAAGAGACAATAACATCTTCAGGAGTGGGCACACACCTGTCCTTGAGAAAGAACTGAAATCAAAGCGTCCTGGATGCAATCTCGAAGCCAGTCCCCATATCGAATCAAGGCTTAAAACATTTAAGAAGCACTGTCATGCAATCACAGACATGAAAGATGCATTTGGCATATGATGGAAAAGTGCAGACTGCAAGAACAGTTACAAGCCGAGAGGGATTTACGAGCTGCATTAGGAGTGGGGTTAAGTATATCCCATCCTATCGATTCAAAGGTTTCTACTCTTATCTTTTTACTCTTTATATTGAATTATCAACTTTTATGACTTAAAAATTTTTGTTTTAAACTGTTGGAAACAAGCTAATTTTAAGATTTCTGAGTTCGTTTTTTGCTTTTTCTCATTTATACACTTTTGAACTTTAGTTCTTGTTATCTATACATGTTCCATCATTTCTTAGTGTCAATTTTCAGTTGAACGGTTTCATTGGGCAAGGAAAGTCCACAGTTTTCAGGTTACCCTGTTTTCAAAAGAGGTTTAAATATAGAAAAACACAAGGTATTTCACTGTTTTGTCGATTTCGCGACTGAGATTTTATTTATTTATTTTTTTCAATTTAGCCATTAACAATTATTATAATAACCATAAGAAACAATAATTCTTTGGCTAATTCGATAGATTGGTCAAAGTATGTCGTGCTTTGTGTTTTAAACTTCTTTAAAACTATATTTTCCCTTGTACATATATTGGCAAAGTAAGGAATATACGATAAATGATTATTTGTTTTCATGGTAAAAAACAAAAAAGTTGCTCAATTCCTATAGGGGTATTTTTGTCTTTGTTGTGCAGATTAGAAAAGGGATACTTCAAGGTGTAAGTCAATGTTTTATCCGTAAATACATGATGGTTTGCCACCTCATGAGAGGACAATTCAGCAAGGATTTTCTTGAGGTACCAATTTTGGACTTTATCTGTTCCACGAAAACTTCAACTTTTTGACCAAAAATTAATTTAGAAAAAGTATTTGATGGCTAACCATGTCTGAAATACCCGTGAAATCTACTAAAGTCTTGTAGATCCAAAATCCCAATAAATAACATCACTTTGTAATTATGACAAGGGTTGTATGCAATGAAATACAAGATACTTTCAATGATTTGTTTCGTTATAGCACTGTACATTGAAAAATCTATCCAAACATAACAAAGCAATTGTCATTTTTTGCTGGTATACTTGTGTAGAAATTCCAAATTATAATGTTTTAATAAGAAAATAAAAAAAGTACAATGTTGTTATTGAGTTGTTTATCAAAGTATAATGCCTTAAGAAGAATAAATTAAAAATGAAAGTACAATTTCGTGATGGGAAGAAAAAAAATTGGATTATATAATATTATTACGCACAAAAAAATCAAACTCTTGGGACAATGGACAAGTAATTATAATCATGAAACTTTCCAAACGACATTGTGCAGCCATTTTCATGGGATAATAACAATTTTATTAAAATAAAAATATCTATAGAACATAGTTTTTATTTTAATCTTAACTTGGCTTAATGAGCTTCTGTTATGGACTTTTTTCTTATAAATAAAAGCTTTATGCAGGGATGCAGTGGGGGAGGTGTTACTTTTTTTTCATCAAGGTTAAATGACTATTTTACCCTTCTCATTCATCAAGTATTGTATAAAGTGGCTGAATGGATTAATGATGTCAGTCTTGCCGTCTAAACAATCAATGTTTCTTTCTTAGACTTAATGAAAATTTTACAAGTAATTTAACAAATGGTAACATACTTTCATTTATTTCTTTAGGGCTGATTGCAACTAATAGCAACATACTTTCGGTTATTTGTCTGTTATCGCTAATTATAGTATTGACTATTCTTTTCTTTTTTAATTAACTGATTGTAGTTTAAAAAATCTACTAAATTCACGTAATGGTAACGAACTTCAACTATTATAGTACAAATACCGGTCCTAGGTGGCCACTTGGTCAACCAATGAGACTTTTGGTTCATAATGGAGAGATCAATACCATACAGTTTATGTAACACCTGGCTTTTAAAACAAAAACACCCCTGAAAAATTTTTCATTTAAAACACAGGTTTCAATACATAAAACCATAACAAGGGGTATAATTTAATAAAAACGGTTACAAGTGTATCAAGGAGAGTATAAAATACCATAACTCCTTTAAAGCCGGGCTGCTACTGACAGCATCTATGAGTCCCACTTCAAAGTCACGGACTCTATCTTGTCCCCTACCAGTGTCATGCTAACCTGCAGGGACAGTAATAAACGGTATGAGCTACAAAGCTCAGTGAGTAATCATTCCTGCAAATAACACGTATAAAATAAAATCATGTATTTGTCTGGACATCGAATCCAAACTCCTAGCCTTACTGGCTGGCCAAATATCTCTTAGGATTTCACATCCTAAATTATAGTCTTACAGACTATAACATGATAACCTGCAATTATCAAGCCACGTCAGTTATTTGCACACATAACAATATACAACAATTTCTGTCCCATATCTCTTAGTCATATCGGACTGCACCGTATATCCTGGCTATTTAAGCCGCACTTTGTGTCATAGCTATATAAGCTGCACCAAAACATTATCAATATATAATTCATAGCCCGCAGGCCGCACCAGCTGGGTTTAATAACCCGATATCATAGCCAAAAGGCTGCACCATGTACCTGTAACAAAATCATAGCCAAAAAGGCCGCACCAAATCATCGCCCGAAGGCCGCATCGGAGACATAGCCCGAAGGCCGCACCAGAGTCATACCCATATAGGCCGCACCCATTGGATATAGCATCCAGAATTAGTTATGGCTCACGGGTTAGCCCGCTGTTGCCTTGGCTCACGGGTTAGCCCGCTGTTGCCTAGACTCACGGCTTTATCCGGTCTTGTCTATATAAGTTTAGCACATCAACATAAACCATGGCTCACGGGTTAGCCTGCTGTTGCCTAGACTCACGGCTTTATCCGGTCTTGTCATTTCATTTTATTGACTCACGGCTGGTTCCGATCTTGTCATTTCATTTTATTGACTCACGGCTGGTTCCGGTCTTGTCATATTAGTGTATATATATATGTATTGACTCACAGCTCCGTTCTTGTCATCGCAATGACTCCCGGCTTATCTGGTCTTGTCTATATAGGTTTCTTTGAACCATCAGTTTCGTTCCACAATCAGTTTCAACCTGTAACAACTCAATCATCATATATCACATATGGTATTAGTGAGATTACTCACCTGGATGCTAGCTGCATTAAATTCCCGGTTGTTTCTTGCCTTTACGTGCACCACAACCATTTTGTCCCATACCTATTTATCCATTTATATACCAAATGATAATAGGTTAATAATCATCTACATTGACTCTAATACACTAGAGTTCAACACAATATCATTACAAACAATGCCTAGTTAATAAACTTTCCGTTTACTAACTTTTTATGAATTTTACTATTCACCGAGGCATTAGAATCGATCTACAGTGCCCCCGAGGGGTCGGAAACTCAATCTAAAAATTTTCTCAAACTTTTCAGACCATAACGAGCCTATGGTCCAAATTTGAGCTAAAACGGACAAGCCAAGCAAAAGTTAGCATTTTAAAGTCCCTGCCTGAGGGGCGCACCCCGCCCAGACATGGGCGCACTGCGCCTGGGCGCACCCCGCCAGGCGTTTGGGCGCACCGCGCCTATCGCCTGCAGATGTCTCCTGTCCAGCCGCGATTTGTGCACTGTAGCACGCAGTTTTGGCTCATTAAGTCCTTAATCCAGTCCTTAATCGATTGGGGTTTGTTTCTAGGCTAAAACCCTATACTCTAACAAGGTTTTCAACCATTCAAAACAACTAAATCAATCAAAATGAAGAATTAGGGTTCTTAGTTCCAAAACCCCAAAACTTCAAATTCATCACTAATAGCAATCTACTTCCACTTTCTTTAGTTAAGTCCTTATTAGCATGACTTAAGGGAAGTATTACATCAACTTAACAACATAATCATCACTGCAAATGCAGTTTTGAGTTGCTACAAAATCCATCAAGAAATAACAAGCTAGAGCTTGAAGAACTAACCTTTCAAGCTTAGGAATCATCAATTCCAAGCCATAGTTCCAATTCCAATCTTCAATTCTTCAAGATTTCTCTAAGTATTGCAGAATTTGTGCAGAGAAATCTTCTCCCGTAGCTGCACACAATGGCCAGTCAAAGAGAGTCAACTCTATATATATATATATATATCACAAATTTTTACAATATGGTCCCTAAGTTCATTTTCTTGAACTTTGACCACCAAAATCAAGTTTTATTACAATAAAACTTCCATTTCTTACATTTTTGCCACAACCAATATTATTTTTTCATTTTTGGTCCTTCACATGGTCAAATGACCAAAATACCCTTTTTCGGTAAAACGACCAAAAATCAGTTTTTATAACATTTTAAGTCCAAAACTCAAAATATTATTTCAAACCAAATACTTTTCTGTCCAAAAGACCATTTTACCCTTCCAAGGTAAAATGACCAATTTACCCTTTTATTATAATTATATAATAAAGCGTGTCTTGGCGTTACAAATTCTCCCCTCCTTCAAAAGATTTCGTCCCCGAAATCATACTATCAAGCGAGGGTATTTCTTTCTCGTTACAATTCCGGTTTCTCATATCATATGGAAACCTTCATGGTTTTGTTAAAGCTCTTAACCATACAAATCTTCGTATCTCGTGGTTATATCACCACTCGTATATCACTCCTCCGGTTGTCCCGGGCACCTTAATCACTTATCTTCCTCATTTCGACATGAGGGATTCGTTAGAATTTATCACTCTATGTTCTCAAAACTATGAGACCCATAGAAAACTTTATAATCATCTTGAAATTCATCAAGGATATTCAATCAATACACCGCAATTCTTGCTTTTGGGATATACGGAAAGGTCCAATCAACAAGGACTCAACTTTCCTTTTTGTCCCACATCAATTTCTAGTCCTTCCGGAGGGTCACTTTGATTTCCACTATCTTCCCTTACTTGGGGTTTCAATGGTTTTACTCGACAATCCGCATACTACTCTTGTCGATTTTGGTCTATTTCCAAGCTTTCTCGAACTTGCCAAATCTTTTCTTCTGTTTGAGATACAATCTCAGGTTTAGTCAATAACTTCACCCCAACTTCTGTCTAGCAAATCGGCGTGCAACACGGTAGTCTAAACAATATTTCCTACGAGTCAATAAAACACTAGTATAATACCTATACTAATCTACAACTTCTACCAAGGATAGATGGTCGTCTAGTTTCCGCTAGGGTCTGTTATGCAGATTTCAGGCATATCTTCTGGAGTCTGCATCATTATCTCGCCTCTTCTATCAATCTGCAAATCATATACAGTACTTACTAGTACTTTTAAACTAATTATTCTTGAAATTTATGCCAAATTCAAAGAATAATTCTTTTATCTCGGTCCGATACCATCCGTGCCGACAACTAACGTCGACAATTTTCTTTATCTTTATAGTTTTTCACTACTTTTCGATCTTAATTTCTTCTTTAGTCAGTATAAATCTACACTGATTTCATCAATCAACCTGCAATTACCCATATGGTGTCATACCCATGCGGTACTTGCAAAGACTTTATTACAAAGTCTACAATATTTTCGTCCCATTTCTTCTTTGGGATCGACAACGGCTAAATTTTCAGTTTGCTTCTACTGATTTGACTGTAGTTACACACTAGTCAAACACTTTTCACATGTCTTTCAATGTCTTTCTTCAGCCCCGGCCACCAACACATAGGTTTTATCGACCTATCCAGTTTGGTATTGCCCCGGGTATGCTGCATATCTGATACAAAATGCATCTTTTCAAGATGATTTTTATGTTTCGTTTGACTTTGGAATTCACATTCACAACCGCCAAGGGTTTTAAATCACTGTGATATTCCAACTAACTTTCGCTACTATTCAATCATTTATTCACTTTTCACGTTTTCAGACTTGCACACATCTTTCTGTGCTACCCGAATCAACTCAGGTAATCAATTTGCCACGTTCATACACGTGGATGTAACCTACAAAGGTTACTATTTCTAATTTAAGGCATCTGTAATCACATACGCCTTTCTGAGATGGTACAAGATTTCATACCCGAAATCTCTAAGTAACCCATCTATCTTTGCTATTTCATATATAGCTTCTTTTTGATCAATTAAGTCTTTCAAACTTTTATGATCCATACAAACAGTAAGCTTTACACCATACAAGTAGTGTCTCTAAAGCTTCAATGCCAAATCATAATTGTTACTGCAATATCATGTATCCAAAATCAATTCTGGATGCATTTCTATAATCCAATTTATCTTCTCCGCTTAGCATCAATGCTAACGTCAGAGTTTCACACAAGGTTTATTCCAAACCTTTACAACATATCTGTGGTCTTTCTACCACTCAGACTTTACACTTTTGTTAGTCAACCTCAGTCATCTGACCAGCAATCAAGGAGCAGTTTTCTACAACTCTCCTATAATAACCCGCCAAATCCAAGGAACTACAATGTCAGTCAGATTCCTCAGGCGGTTCCAGTTTTATCACGGTATCATTCTTTCCACTGGTTCTAATTCATTATCTCTGGCATTGTTAACATGCCTAAAGAATATGTAACTTCTTTTAGCCAAATTTTCATACTTGGAGAATTTAACATATCACTTAACTCAGTGATGTAACTCCAGTATCCGGTACAAATGTACCTCATTTTCGATTTGACCTCGAGAATCTCAGATTCTCAATAGTCACTGCATATATACATCAACTTGTTTTTCTTCTTTTCAAACAAGGTAGGGCTCCATCTGATGACACCTACAGTCATATGAGATCCCAATTTAAAAAACAATTTCTTCCAATTGTTTTACCACTCTGCCATCTCTGCAGAGGCCAATCAACACAGAGCCTAGATAACAGGAACGGCTCCCAATACCAGCTTAATCATAAGCTCTTCTTGCCAATCTGGCAGAAATCTTGGAAGTTCTTTTCAAAAGAATCATCCTAAAATTTATTTAAAGTAGTACACTACTATCACCACTTTATTAAGCTTGGCCCATACCACGTATGCCAACCACAACATCATTCCTTTACTAACTCTTTTCCGAGTTTAAGCAAAGAAGCTAACCGGTATTCTCAACAACGGTCATTCACCATGGATTTTCATCCTGTCATTTCTGCTTTCTGAACCATCATGTTCATTTTTCTACAATTCATGGTAGCATAATTCATTGCTAACCAATTCATAAGCACAATTACTTCAGATTTACTGGTAGTCATTGGCTTCAGATTCATAGGGAAAATGGTCCCGTAAATCCTAGGCAGACTACTTTCCAGGTGTTCAATATCTTGAACATACTTGCTATCTACTATAGCGGTTTCAAAAATTTCATCCAAAATCATTGATGAAAAATTCAAACAAGACATCAAGTCATCAATTCAAAGCACAGCTTCATGGATCAAATATAACATACACGAGTTATATTCAGAACAATTATATCGGAGATCATATCAGTCTCCTCACGAGCTTCTTCCACAATCTACTGGAATGCTCATGGTACCACGGGTCCTTTTCGACCATTCATTCCTTCTTTCTTTCCTGGGTTCATCACCCGTTACTCCACATTTAGCATGTGAGTATTTCATAAAGAAGTGATCTATAGTTCCACGCTGGAACCACTTCCGTCCCATACAATAAACTCGAGCAACATGCTCCCATTTTCTGAAATTTCATCTACTAAACAATAGAGTCTCAACTCTACAATGTTCTGAGTGCTTTTCCTGCACTTCTTACATTACATAACTGTTCTGTTTTGGTCCCTTCCCTTCAAGGTTGGACCCAGTCTGTGGTAACTTCTCCCGAAGCGTCCACTAATCGTTTTCTGCTTTTTCTTGTAGTCCCAGCTACTTTTCTTTCACCTTGAATATCAGCCAAGGTGAGCAACCGATTCCTTTATCTGGCCACATCAGCTAACATTGCTCATCATGTGGATTTTCTACTATTCGTCTCCTTTTTGTTCCTATACTACGGAGCCTTGCAAAAGGGCTGGTCTATTTCCTAGAGCTTCGCGCCCTAAATGTCTCCCAAGGAGATTTACGGTTCATACTTCTTATACGTCAAAAGTTAGCATCAGTTAGGTTATATATGTATAATAACAACTATATACACTTAACTATGCATCATGTCTACTATCTCAGGGTTTAAGTCCAGGAATCTACTCTATAGACACCTAGTTCACTTAAACCACGGCTCTGATACCAACTTGTAACACCCGGCTTTTAAAACAAAAACACCCCTGAAAAAATTTTCATTTAAAACACAGGTTTCAATACATAAAACCATAACAAGGGGTATAATTTAATAAAAACGATTACAAGTGTATCAAGGAGAGTATAAAATACCATAACTCCTTTAAAGCCGGGCTGCTACTGACAGCATCTATGAGTCCCACTTCAAAGTCACAGACTCTATCTTGTCCCCTACCAGTGTCATGCTAACCTGCAGGGATAGTAATAAACGGTATGAGCTACAAAGCTCAGTGAGTAATCATTCCTGCAAATAACACGTATAAAATAAAATCATGTATTTGTCTGGACATCGAATCCAAACTCCTAGCCTTACTGGCTGGCCAAATATCTCTTAGGATTTCACATCCTAAATTATAGTCTTACAGACTATAACATGATAACCTGCAATTATCAAGCCACATCAGTTATTTGCACACATAATCATATACAACAATTTCTGTCCCATATCTCTTAGTCATATCGGACTGCACCGTATATCCTGGCTATTTAAGCCGCACTTTGTGTCATAGCTATATAAGCTGCACCAAAACATTATCAATATATAATTCATAGCCCGCAGGCCGCACCAGCTGGGTTTAATAACCCGATATCATAGTCAAAAGGCTGCACCATGTACCTGTAACAAAATCATAGCCAAAAAGGCCGCACCAAATCATCGCCCGAAGGCCGCATCGGAGACATAGCCCGAAGGCCGCACCGAAGTCATAGCCATATAGGCCGCACCCATTGGATATAACATCCAGAATTAGTTATGGCTCACGGGTTAGCCCGTTGTTGCCTTGGCTCACGGGTTAGCCCGTTGTTGCCTAGACTCACGGCTTTATCCGGTCTTGTCTATATAAGTTTAGCACATCAACATAAACCATGGCTCACGGGTTAGCCCGCTGTTGCCTAGACTCACGGCTTTATCCGGTCTTGTCATTTCATTTTATTGACTCACGGCTGGTTCCGATCTTGTCATTTCATTTTATTGACTCACGGCTGGTTCCGGTCTTGTCATATTCGTGTATATATATATGTATTGACTCACAGCTCCGTTCTTGTCATTGCAATGACTCACGGCTTATCTGGTCTTGTCTATATAGGTTTCTTTGAACCATCAGTTTCGTTCCACAATCAGTTTCAACCTGTAACAACTCAATCATCATATATCACATATGGTATTAGTGAGATTACTCACCTGGATGCTAGCTGCATTAAATTCCCGGTTGTTTCTCGCCTTTACGTGCACCACAACCATTTTGTCCCATACCTATTTATCCATTTATATACCAAATGATAATAGGTTAATAATCATCTACATTGACTCTAATACACTAGAGTTCAACACAATATCATTACAAACAATGCCTAGTTAATAAACTTTCCGTTTACTAACTTTTTATGAATTTTACTATTCACCGAGGCATTAGAATCGATCTACAGTGCCCCCGAGGGGTCGGAAACTCAATCTAAAAATTTTCTCAAACTTTTCAGACCATAACGAGCCTATGGTCCAAATTTGAGCTAAAACGGACAAGCCAAGCAAAAGTTAGCATTTTAAAGTCCCTGCCTGAGGGGCGCACCCCGCCCAGACATGGGCGCACTGCGCCTGGGCGCACCCCGCCAGGCGTTTGGGCGCACCGCGCCTATCGCCTGCAGATGTCTCCTGTCTAGCCGCGATTTGTGCACTGTAGCACGCAGTTTTGGCTCATTAAGTCCTTAATCCAGTCCTTAATCGATTGGGGTTTGTTTCTAGGCTAAAACCCTATACTCTAACAAGGTTTTCAACCATTCAAAACAACTAAATCAATCAAAATGAAGAATTAGGGTTCTTAGTTCCAAAACCCCAAAACTTCAAATTCATCACTAATAGCAATCTACTTCCACTTTCTTTAGTTAAGTCCTTATTAGCATGACTTAAGGGAAGTATTACATCAACTTAACAACATAATCATCACTGCAAATGCAGTTTTGAGTTGCTACAAAATCCATCAAGAAATAACAAGCTAGAGCTTGAAGAACTAACCTTTCAAGCTTAGGAATCATCAATTCCAAGCCATAGTTCCAATTCCAATCTTCAATTCTTCAAGATTTCTCTAAGTATTGCAGAATTTGTGCAGAGAAATCTTCTCCCGTAGCTGCACACAATGGCCAGTCAAAGAGAGTCAACTCTATATATATATATATATCACAAATTTTTACAATATGGTCCCTAAGTTCATTTTCTTGAACTTTGACCACCAAAATCAAGTTTTATTACAATAAAACTTCCATTTCTTACATTTTTGCCACAACCAATATTATTTTTTCATTTTTGGTCCTTCACATGGTCAAATGACCAAAATACCCTTTTTCGGTAAAACGACCAAAAATCAGTTTTTATAACATTTTAAGTCCAAAACTCAAAATATTATTTCAAACCAAATACTTTTCTGTCCAAAAGACCATTTTACCCTTCCAAGGTAAAATGACCAATTTACCCTTTTATTATAATTATATAATAAAGCGTGTCTTGGCGTTACAGTTTACATTGCCATGAAATTTCCTTTATTCCGAGATAGCAATTGCTCAAGAATAGTAACGTACTTTTCGGATATTTGTTTATTATAGCATCCTACTTTCATTTCTTCATATTACAACATTGTATTTTGAAAAATCTACCCACCTGATAGCAATGTGATTGCTATAAATAGGGTAAGTTTTTAAAGTATAATGTCCTAATATGGAAAAAGTTGGAAGTACATTGCTGTAATTTCGTAGATTCTCAAAGTACAGTGCCTTAATAAGAAAAAAAAGAAAAAATAGAGGTACAATTATGTAATAGAAGGAACTGTAAGTAGGATGTTGTATTACACAAATAAATGAAAGTACGTTGCTATTTATTGCATTTAACCATTCTTCTAATTCATGCAGGGAAACTTAAACCGGATGCAATCACAAGAGAACTCATTGAAGTCACCCGTTTGGCGTGGGCGTGAAAATGAAATTCGGCCTTTTGGAAATCCCAGGGCATCTGACTCAGCAAATCCTGATAGTGCCGCAGAAGTAAAGCATACTGACTGCGCCTTTTATTTGTTGTTATTTTAAACTACCTTCCATCCGCGGTAATTGAGGCAGTGTTATTGCACCATAAAAGTTAGGTTTGCTTCGGACAACATCTTCTCTGAATCCTCGTCTTTGTTTATCATAGTTTTCACTTTCAATTCAGATTTGGTAATCGCGTTCATTGTTTGTTTTGAAAGTGGTGAGGTCGAATTGTAATTCTTCGTAATCGAAAATTAAGAATTCCTTGCTTTGTTTGACTAAGTCAGTTGATGAATTTCTCAATTATGTTGATTTGAAGTTAAATTAAGCCGCAAACATCGTAAATGAATGCTTCTAGGGTTTCCGATTTGCCCCGGGATTGGTATTGTTTCATCGGTGTACCTGGTATGTGTTTTGTAATTTTTTTAATTAATAAATTTAATTATTTATCCTTTTTTGGGATTTTAGTTATGATATTTTGATTTACGGGCCTTTTCATTGGTTTTGTAGCAAAGGTCCAGGTAGGCAGGATTCACAAAATATGAAAGATGATGCAAGTCATGTCTCATGTGTTGATTTTTTTATAAATTTAAAATTTCAATATTATTGGAATTTTCTTTTTAAATTTTTTTTTATTTGTATTGTTTAGGAGCCATTATTGAAGATTGAGATAAGTGATCCTGCTTTGCAAACTGGTAACTGCTGTCAACTTTGTGCAACTTCTAAGGTAGTGTTATAGTACATTGAAAAATAGCAACATACTTCTATTTATTTGTTTATTACAACATTGTACTTTCATTTCTTCTTATTATAGCACTTTACTTTAAAAGATCTCTCAGTTTATAAGAATGTCATCCAAATACAAAGCTATTTTTACTAGAATTTGGGTAGGATTCGAAAATAGAATGTCTTAATAAGAATAAAATTGTCTTAATAAGATAAAATTGGAAGTACAAAGTAATTATTTATTATTTCTAATTTAAGCTTCTTTTGGATGAATTCATTAGATTGTTCCACCTGTTCGCCGAAAGCACTATTCCACATGTGACCGATGTGTTGAGCAATTTGATCATCCATCGTTAAAGCTACTAATCATCTCGAGTGCCCACCCATCACATCATAATTATAAAAAGAGTACCTGCCCTTCCTTATATGTTCCCCAAATAGTACATTGTTATTTATTGAATTTAGCCAAATGCAAGATATATCAATGTAGTTACATTTTGTTTGTTTGAATTATCATCTGATTATTTTCTATTTCTTGGATATTTTGAACTTTTTTTAATTCCCAGTTTTTCCTTTTTTTAATCATTATACTTGGATATATTTTTATTTCAACGTAAACCTAGTTTGGGCACTGTACAATGGCCTGTCCCGGTAATTTCCATAAATGGCAATGTACTTTAATTTTTTTAGCATCAGACTTTTGTTTCTTTCTATTACAACATTGCACTTTCATGCTTCTTTTTGTGTTTTGAAAAGTGTATCTATTTTTAAAAATCTACCCAATTATGACATTGCTATCATTCGGCAGAGTACGATGTTTATTATTGCATTTATCCGGACCCGTGCTCCAGCAATCCCGAACCCGTGCGGAGCACGGGCTCCCGCTAGTTCAGATTAATTTATATCCATGCTAATTTAGAACAGGACCAAATATCACATAAGCCACTGCTTTATTAATATTTTTTGCAATAAATCATCTATTTAAAATCGTATTGATAACCACCATTTTAATAAATAAATAAAAATGGTAGTGTTGTTGCTGTAGCACATCCCTAAAATGCATCTTTCAGATGCTTTCTTTTCCATCTTTATTTCATATTTTCAAGGACATGTCTTAGAATAGAATCTATGCTCAGCATTGGGATAAACTTTGGCAAGGGCCGGAGCCTGAAATTTAACCATGAATTTAGATAACACCATTTCACACATAGCTAGGCACACAAATAACTAAGTAGTAAAGTAAATTTGGGGAACAACTTACTTTTTTCCTATTAGTAGTGAAGGTGAAGTTGGAGTTGGTAGCAAGGACCAAATCTCCCTTAGACACTCCAAGACCCAACTCCAATAGTTGGTTGGCTCTGCTTCAACAATGGCGTAAGTGACTAGTTCCACTGTTTCGATCAAGCCCAACAACTGCTAATATTTGTCCAAGATATGGCCACTTAAAAAAATTGCCCCATCCAAAACCCAGTAAATCCTTTCTACCTGCTAAGAATCCATGTTTCGGTGCTCCCAAACAAATGTAAATTCTTTTGAATTTCCATGTTTCTAAGTCGTAATTAGGTTAACTTTCAACCTCTATCTTCACATTGGTGCTTGTATTTGTTCTCTGAAGCTCTAGAACATAAGTCCTCAACAAAGTATACGACCTTTCATAGTCTTCATGAAGTTTTTGTTGTGCTAAAACCTTAGCTTTGAAAACCTTTATATGGGATATGTATACCTTGAACTTTTTGTAGTTCATCCTTCCACGCAAGAATGGGGATCTTCATATTTCCTTTAATTTCCTGCATTGTTTTCTTAGCAATAAAAATTGAGTACAGCTTCTAACAGATTTGATTGGAAGGCATATATGTTCACCTACGAAGGTTTTAACCATCTAGTCATTGTCTTTGTTAGATCTGGAAACATGTAGGACCCAAGGGCACGTGTTATCGCTCAAATTTACCATATTACCCTTACTTGTGCCTTTTGAGCCGGATGGCGCACCTACATTACTATTTGGCACCAAACCCGTACACACAGTCCTAATCATTACCTAGTCATTTTTACAATCTATAAGTCTCTTCTGGTCTGTATTGCAAGATTAGTAATAATATACTTAACATACTTTTTGCTGGAAAGGTTTCACCAATTGTAAATTATGCATCATGCACTTGTCTTGATTAACAAATCGTAGGCTTTGTTAGATTAGATAACAATTTTTTCCTTTGATTCCCCTTTGCACCAAGATAACTAAACTTGTTTGTATCTATTAACTCAACCTCTATCGACTCCAAATTTTCATTTATCTTAGTCTCATGCTCTGTGGGAAATCCCTCTATAAATGGATCAAGTACACAAATAAAGGAATCCATGTTCACATCCACATCTTCAACAACATTCAACTCCTACATTCCAAAGTCACTAACTGAGCTATTATCATTGCTACTTTCCTTTTTTGATGTCGATACAACTAAGTTATCCTCCACAAACGTCTCATGTCCGCTTCCAGGTTCATTTAATAGTCATATTCTAAATTACCTTCATAAGGTAAGGTGTTATCACCCAAATCAAAAAAGGATCATAAACGTCCACTTCATTAGGTTCAAATATTGGGACATGATTGGTAATAACACATATATCCCCCTTATACACTAGGTATTCTGTGAATCAGGTTTACCGGTTACTCCTTCTACACCAGGGTTAGTTTCATGATTTTCAAGAACACTTTGACTGTCATATGCTACTTCAGATTCCATAACAGGGTGAACACCATGGCTTGAGTACTTGCTATTATATAGTACTATTGTGTATGATTTGTTAAGATCTTCATCCACATCAACCACTTCCAGATTTTCATGTGACAAGTTCATATCAAAGTTTAGTCTTTTTACAACTTTCTATAACCTTTTGATTTCCCTTGTTCCTAATATATTATGGAGAAGGGTCCTCTTTTATTTCACAAATAACTACTTTTACATGTGACTTGAAGTATGTCTCTAGGTTTCTTCTCCTATGTTCAATGTAAATCCAAATTTCTTTGAAAACTTTAATGTACATTGACAAATTTTAGACACCTCGGGGATGAGAAAATTATAATTCATAGGTTCCAATTTAACATACCCGATTTCTTGTATCATGGCATTCAGCTCGTGGATGAAGAACTCTTTAATGTCACGTTATCAACATACGTCCCTTTACCTTCAACGTACGAGGAATAATTAATCGTACCTTACAAAGTAATCATGGCATCGCCTCATGATTTATTTGGATTGTGAAAAGGTTGTCAAAACCCTCTACCAAAATCAAATACAATGTTTAGTACTAAAACCTCGTATTTGGAATAATCAATCATAACTTGCAAAGTACTTACTACGTACTTCCTTGACGATGAATGCACTGCTTGAAAAATGGAGGTTTTGCATTGTTGGTTGCATTGTTCTCGGAATTCCGTAAACCCTTTGTTTGGAACGACTGATCACTTGCTTCAAGTGATACATATGAGAAGGTTGGAGGGGATTCTTGGGAGACAATCACTATAGTAACTTAGGGACTCATAGTATAATCCGTAGCTATAATGACAAACCTTATGGCGGTAAGCCATTGATTAGGAAAAAAGAGAAAGTGAAAAGACAAAAATGCCCACAATCTGAGGGGCACACAATCTTCATAAATGGTAGACAGTTCATGGTAACAGACTTAGCGACCAAAAGTGTAATCAAAACCTTCTACAACGACTATCAGAGAAAAAAAATCCAAAACCTGGACTAAAAAAGTGCAATAACCTGACAACCACGGGACCAAAAGTATAATTTACTCTTTATTTTATATATTTACTTTCATATTTTATGTCAAACTTTTATATGTTATATTTATTTTTAAGGTGTTACTCATTCTTTCTTATACTCTTTATTAGAAAGTAGTATATATTATCCTAGTTTCTATATTTCTATTTAGTATAGTTTTCAATCCATCATCCCACAACATCTAATGGTGTTTGAGGTTATAAAAAAGAAGAAAAAGAATTATACAAGCCAGAAGCTATGTATGTCATTGAGTTGGATGTCATTGAATTCGTGCATCCATAATCCTTTTACTTCTAATAGTTTCAATTCCCAAAATCCAAATAGTATTAATTCAACAGAAGTATATGTAGTGTATATGAGGAAAAAATGGGGAAGTACCACAAAAATGTTCTTGTTGCGAATTATCTTGGTGTTTAATCACATAAAATGTGGAACTAATAATATGGATTATTGGTGTAACACCCGATATTTCGTACACCTTATTTGGTGTAATAATTTATAAAACACTATAAATAAAAATTTCGTTCTTTCAAAAACTTTTCTTTTAAAAATCATTATTAAAAACTTTTGGTCCCAATAAAAACAATTGTACTAAAAATAATTGAATAGCTTTGGGGGTTACAAACTTATATCAAAACAACCATAGTAAAGCCTTTAACAACTCTAAGTTATGTCCCGTATTAAACTAACATTTCTACCGAAAATTCAGCATGACCATTGGGCAATATGGACAAAACCAAACTGACTTGACTCAATAAAACACCCCAAAAACAATACGGGACATAACACAACTTTATTGTATAACTACAAGGGAATTCTAAACTATAATAAAACATCTCTCAATTAAATGACAAACTATACCGCAATTGAGATACTCTATCTTATAAACATCTCTTCTATCTATACTCCTCGTATCATCTTCTAACTCTTTTCCTATATGAATTCCCTTTCCATATAGTGATTCCGGGGACGGAATCCTTTTAAGGGGTAGATAATTGTGACAACCTAAATTTTAATAAATGAAATAAGAAATTTTAAGTTAAGTATCTTCATGCTAAGAGATTTGATGTCCAAAAGAGTCTAAAGGTATACGGAAGGGAAAAGTCGTCAAAGAATGTAGAAATATGGAAATTTAGGACTAAATCTCATCGAGGAGAGTTTTGTAGATTTTGATATAATAAGAATATAGGAAAAAGATTCGAGTCGTTTGGAGTTATAACGAAAAAGTTATGAAGGTGTAAAAATGGTCAAAAAGTGATAAAAGTTGTCAAAGGGTCATGTTTGAGGGCCTATAACATAAAATCTATAGAGATTTACAATTAAGTCAGTATGAGTAAGTTGTTAAGCTCACTCCTACGTTTCTAACGATATGAAGTTTTCAAAGATCGAGTTTGATATGGAAAAGTTATGTTAGAGTAAAGTTTGACAAAAAAAATCAAAAGTAAATGTAAGAAAATTCCTAAGGCATGAACCAGATAAGGGTATTTCCGAAATTTGCATATTTGACCCAAATTAGAACCCATAACCCGGTTTGGGAGAAATGGGGTGCGTATTCTTTTTCTGATATGTGATTTCCCCTTCCTCGCAAAATACAAACACGCACCAAATCAGAAACGAAAGAAAGAGAAATCGAGGCAAAGAAGAGAAGGAGAAATTGTGTGTGCGTGAATTAGAAATGGCGATCAGATCAACAAGGAACGAGAGTCAGAGTGGGACCGAAAGGGATTCGCTAAAATGATATAAAAGGGTAAAGTATGGGATGTTATGACATCTAAACATTAAAGGGAACTTATAAGAAGTAATAAAGTTGAATGTCATTAAAATAAATTCGTAGAACCCTAGAAATGTTTATAATGAATTGAGTAAATGCATGTTGAAATTGAAGCTATTTTTCTGAATTACATCATAATATGGATTCAAGAACATATGTAAGTTGTAGTTTTGATGTTTGGCATGGATTCTTGAGTGTAGGGTTGAAAAGATGAAGTTTTGGAACTGGTATGAAGTTATATAACCATGAGGAAAGGAATGGAATTGAATGATAAAAATAATATAATTGAATTATTGTTGGAATTGATAATCGAGTCTTTGTGTGGTATGTATGTATGAGTTGAATTGTACTAGTTTAAGACCCTTGTAATAAAGATTCCAAGAATGGGACAAGTTTGTAAATATGAAATTAGTTTTGAAACTTGTTGGTACACATGGATTTTTATAAACATTGGAAGCATAGTTGAGATAATAACTTATCTAAAGAACATGAAAATATGAAATACAAACAAGAGTTATTCTTGAAGATAATAGTAAAGTGTTGGAATGGAATTGGGCATTCCAACCCCTTTTGGGACAATATTTGGTATTTTTCTCAACATGGCACGAATAGATCATAGAATTGAATTAAAATGACTTTTATGAAATATTGGTAATATATTGGGGTCAAGCAAATGAGAAATAACATGTTTTTGCAAGAACTTCTATTATTAGAAACTTTAATGGTCGAGATTTGCTAAAACGACATAAAAGAGTAAAACAAGAGATATTTTAATGTCTAAGCAATTAGTTTTGCATCATAAATATGTTAGAACTATAAAGTTCTTAAAATACATGTTAAACTCAAGAAATTCATAATTTGTCGAATATGGGACAAAAAGGGTAAAAGTGTCTAAAACAATTATTATGCATTAAGAATCATAATTAATGGTTGGAATGGAATTATATGATGTTAGAAATAGTTTATATATAATTTAAGACATATTATGTGTTTAGTTATGTATTAGTTTATGATGTTCTAACCTCTTAATACATCAGTAGAGGTTGATGGACATTTGGAGGCAAGTAGAGTCAAGAGCTAGTGGATCTTTGTAGCTAGACATACCTAGCTACCGAGGTGAGTACATGAGGACTTTTCTGGGTACATAGCAATGAGTTTTGTTTCTCTGTTAAATGTTTTTATGCTAAATGTTTATGACTAATAGTCTGACAAATGATTTTTAAAGTTGATTTAAAAGTACTGCTTTATGTTAAAGAACTGAAATGATTTTACATGTTTTGAATGATGTTTATCAAAGAGACCAACTTGTGATGAATTGATAATAGTAAAAATTGAAATATGAATTGAATGTAAGAAATGTGAGAGATGTCCGGATAATGACCTTACCCTCAAGAAGGGGGGTCAACAGACACTACTGGGATGGTACCTCCCGTCGCGAAGTAGTTGTCTTAGCACGCCCTTATGGGTAGATTTGTTCTATTCCATTAAGGGAAGAAAACTAGCACTCGCTCACGGATAGATTGGTTCTATTCCGGGGAGGGAAGATACGGGGAAACCCGTATGAAACCAAATAATAATAAATGAAACATGAATTACAGTTGGTCTAAGTTTGTTAAGAAAGTACCTGAATTCTGTTTGCTTATGATGAAATTGCTTACTTGACATTTTAAGATAAAGTATTTGAAGTTTTAACAATGAGCTTATATTTGAATGAAAAATAATGGCTCCTGTTTTAATGATTATAGCAATGAACTTTTGTTTTCTTGTTTTGACATAACAGTGGAGTTTGCAGGTTTTGAAAAGAAGGGAAAGGTTTTCTTTACTTGATAATAGCTAATGATATTCAATTTGATTAAACTCATTGAGTCTAAAACCCATGTATCTCACGAGCCATTTTTGTCTTACGTGTTTTTGTTTTAAAATGCTATGTACCCAGGAACAGGATGCTGGTTAGCAGATCATAGAAGGAAAAGAGTTAGAAGATGATACGAGGAGTATAGATAGAAGAGATGTTTAGAAGATAGAGTATCTCAATTGTGGTATAGTTTGTCATGTAATTGAGAGATGTTTTATTATAGTTTAGAATTCCCTTGTAGTTATACAATAAAGTTGTGTTATGTCCCGTATTGTTTTTGGGTTGTTTTATTGAATCAGGTCAGTATGGTTTTGTCCATAATACCCAATGGTCATGCCGAATTTTCGGTAGAAATGTTAGTTTAATACGGGACATAACTTAGAGTTGTTAAAGGTTTTACTATGGTTGTTTTGATATGAGTTTGTAACCCCCAAAGCTATTCAATTATTTTTAGTACAATTGTTTTTATTGGGACCAAAAGTTTTTAATAATGATTTTTAAAAGAAAAGTTTTTGAAAGAACGAAATTTTTATTTATAGTGTTTTATAAATTATTACACCAAATAAGGTGTACGAAAGATGGGGTGTTATACCAATAATCCATATTATTAGTTCCACATTTTATGTGATTAAACACCAAGATAATTGGCAACAAGAACATTTTTGTGGTACTTCCCCATTTTTTCCTCATATACACTACATATACTTCTGTTGAATTAAGACTATTTGGATTTTGGGAATTGAAACTATTCACATGTCAAGCATGGCTTCGGGTTTTCAAGAATAGTGAATTGGTTTACCACTAAGCTCTTCTGGAGTCCCTTGCTACTTTTGACTTGGACAGAAATTCTATTGATATGCTAGACAAGTCAGTAGTTTCGTTCCGTTTGGGAGGGGAACAGAGGTACTGTAGTATTGTAAGTCCCAAAACTTCTAGATCTATCAAAGTATCAATCAAATACTCAATTGGTGCGGAATCTCAATGAGTAATAATCAAGAAAACGATGAATACTATAAGCAAATAAGAATCAAATGATCTTCAAATGCACACTTTGTATTAACCAAAAGTCAAGTACATAAGATCACCATCAACACCAAAATCATGTGAACCCTTGTTACCCCCAACTCGTATTCGACCAAATAGCGCCAAAACACGCCTAAAAACTCACATATATACTAGACCCACAAAACAAGCCCATTGCCCCCAAAGCCCAACTATACATTTAAGTCCAAAGCCCAAACACACCTAAAGACTATTAGACAAAGCATAAACCACAAAAAAGGCCCAACAAGCTCCCCCTCGGTTTATTACTTTCTAATCTTCAGGATAAATACACAAGATGCACATCTGCATCCTTCAGTGCCCTTGCTCAGTATCTTTTCTCGACAATCTTTGCAGCCATTCCAATAAAAGGCTTGGCTGCTACTTCAAACAATGGATTCTATGTCATGATCTGTGTACGCGCTAGCCTGTGAATGTCTCTTTCACCAAATTTTAGCAAATCCTTTGGATCAATCAGACGAATCTGATTGTTCTTCAATTTAATCACAATGGTAGCAGTGTTAGGTTCGTACACCCAGAATTCCTTTGGCTTTCTTTGTAAATGAGGAGGTAGTCTTCATCCCTTCAAAATTCTTCTTGACTTCATCTTCTAAAAATCTCTTGAAAGACCATGCCACCGGGTCATTTGATGGATTGTGGAAAGGAGCTTGAGCAAGTTAAGTCAGATCAACCTTCGTCCAAGACGTAAAGTTAGCTTTCTTCTTGTAGTATTCCATGTTTTCACTTCCTCTCTTCACGAACCACATATTCTTCTCAGCGTCAAACCCCCAAACTTTAATGCCAGAGCAGTCTCCATACTTGTCAGAAAACCGCTTTCCTACATCATGAATAAACATCTCTGGTTCATTGACCGAGACAGCATGTTGATCGAAGTTTTTCATAATCAGCAAATCACCCTTAGGTGGTTTCTGGAGGTCCAACCTTTTCTGTTTTTCTCTCCTTTCAGCAGCTGTACCGGGACCGGAGGACAAGTATTCATCAATGTTTTCGTCAGGGGCAGGAGGAGTGGCTCTTGAGCTAGGAGCAGCATCTTTGTTTCCTTTTTCTCCCAGGGATTGGAATTCCTCCCCAAATTTCTGAAATAAACGTTGTTTCATATCAAAGTACAACGCCTTCAGTCCTCCGAGATTGGCCTGATGCTCAAAAATATTCTTATCCTTTTCAGAGTTGTCTTTCTCCAGTTCACTAACTTTGACGTCCAACTTTCCAATCATTAAGTCCTTTTCAGTAGAGTCTTGTTCCAGTTCACATACTCTATTTTGGAGCAGGGCAACATCCACAAAATCATATCCGGGCACTTTGCTTTTGCCCTTGGAAACATCCACTATAGATGGGATAGACGAACTTCCACCACTTTGAAACATTGTAGTGGGTACCACATCTTCCTCTACAAACTCATTTCTTTCAACAATAGGGCTTTGAACGTCTTGATCCATGGGGTTGGATTCATTTATCGGGCTATGCATTTCTTGAATAATAGGGCTTGGAATATCTTGAACGATGGGGCTGGGTTCAGTTGGAGCAGGTGTTTCTTGAACAGATTCAGGGACGTACACTCCCGGCCTTGGGTCTTTTTGTCTACGTTTCCTTTGAACTAAAGCGGGGCAGGATCTTATTGTTCACTTTTCATAGGGTCATTTACAATAGCAACACCTGATTGAGGAGGATTCAAGGCAGGTTGCTATGGTGTTTCAGTCTCAGGTTCACCTGGTGCAGGGCCAGACAAGCTTTTAATAAGGTCTTCAAGCTCTTGCTAGAAAGCAGGGACTCTTCTGTCTTTGGGTTCTCTTCGGTTTCTTGGTTCTCGTCGTCATCTTGAATCACAATCTCTTCAAATGAAAATACAAACTTGTGTTGAGAGCTTTTCAAGTTTGTCTCTGGCACAGTTGCTTCTGGGCCTCTTCTTTATCAGCAAACCTTCCAAACTTCACCAGCTTTCTCAATCCTTGATACGAAGTTTTTGCATTCTTTCTTGTTTGCTTCTTGAGTCCAAAAGTGTTGGGACCCAAAGCTTTGACATACAAGGTGTTAGGCGTCCTCTCGATTTCAGGATATCTCTCGTTGAGAATCATCTGAAGGAATCTTGGGTACATCAGAAACAGGTCTTTCTTTTTCTGCTGAAGGTTGCTCTGCATCTCCTCAAAACATATCTCAAGTAATTGTAATCCCAGTCCAGGGCTAGAGCAACGAAAGCTAAGATAGAAGTCTGGCTAATCTCATCTGAACCTCCTTTCCTTCTAGACACACAGCTCACAAATGTGTGTGCTAGAAATTTCTAGAATAGTGGCAGCAGTTTCTTCATAGTGGGAGGATACTTTCCCTCACAGCACATTTCTGCTAGAGCCGCCTTGACTTTGTCAACAACATATTCAGCAGGGAACCCAGGTGCATCGCCAAATTCAAGCACCTCATGAATCGTCTGCTCAGAGATGACCACCTTAACTCCGCTCACGATTGATTCCACAGTGCTAGCTCCATGCTCCTTGTTTGTTGATAGCAGCATTTTTGCATATGTCATTGATCATGTCCAAGTGAATGACTGGACTAGCACGAAGGGCATGAGAGATACGGCATGTATTTATCCCATTGATCATCAAACGGAACTCCTTCTGAGCAGCAAGTGGATCCAACAGATAGCCGACAATGTTGTGGGAGTCCACGTGTTTCAGATAGCAGATAGCCGACAACAAACTGACCAAGTGAGAACTAATTTAAATAAATCAAGTCTCTCATTAAATTAATGGTCTCAATTTATTTTTCCAAAAAAAAATTAATTTTATCAAGGAATCAATTTTCTCAATTAAAAATTTGGTTTTCTAAATTAGTTTTCAAAAAAATTCCCTAAAAATTGATTTCAGTCTAGGTCAAAGTCGAAATGGTCAACATTTGAGAGATTTCGGTCCAGGTGATGATTTCGGTCAAAGATGACCGATTTCGGTCAAAGGGAGACGATTTCGGTCATCGATCTTGATTTCGGTTGGGTCTTGGCGATTTCGATCGGTTCGGGTCGGGCCGGATCTAGTCGGATTATATGTGTCATCAATGCCGAAGACGATGAAGACACCAAAAACCTGCAAAATTCGCTAAAACTAGCAACACAAACACAAAATACAAACCATTAGAGACGATTAAATGTGTTTTTAACCTGATTGAACGGTGAAAATGCAAGAAAAATCGATCGAGAAAGTGAGCAGTCGAGGGTTTTACGAGAGAGAGAGAGAGAGCAGCGGTGGTTTAGAGTTTGTAACAAAAAAATGGTGGATGAAGGGATTATATACCACCGAGAACCCTCACGGGCCCTCATGGGTTTTCGGCCCATGGGTCCACCGAAAACCAAACAGCCCAAAAATGGATTTCGGTCCAAATATGCAAATAAAATTTCTTTGATTTTCGATTTTGTGACAAAATAAATAATAATAATAAATACACACGAAAAAACTTAATTTATTTTAAACATAAACTAGCAAATATATTTAAGTAATTCCAATTAAAAATTGTTTTTGTATTTTATATTTTTAATTTCTTTTGTTTTTATCACGATTTGATTTTTTTATTTTTTTATTATATTTATTATTATTATTATTTATTATATTATTATTATTAGTTTTCCTCCTAAATCAAAGATTTTTTATTAATTATTATTAAATTTTTAAATTTAAATTTTTATTTTGATTTTCCAAAACATTTAAAGCTTATGCTCATGAGAATAATAAAATTAAAATAAATTAAAACAACGACTTAAAATAGAAACAAATTTACGTACCACAGTCCAATTTAGCCTACCAAAATTTCAAGCTTATCCCAAGTTTGGTTGATATTTTCATGATAGACTCAAGCTTTTCATCGCAAGTAAAACTCACACAGCAAAATAAGTTTTCTCAAAGCAACACATATACAATTTAGAGTTTATAGAAAGACATGAACGTTTATTGTGTCGAAAGAATCGCCCACCCGGATAATATTTAAATTGTTTCGTTCAAAACACCTTTTGCAATTTCTCCACTTTGAATGAAAAGCTTTATCTAAAAAATTTATCTCTCAACAAAATTTCCATAACACACATGGGCTATCTCCCTTTTCTAATCGAGAAACTCTTTGGTTAACTGTCTCTTTTTCCTAAGCCTATGTTCTTTTTGAGTCCATCCTCTTACATGTTTTCTTCACTCTTTTGACTTGTGCAACATTGACATCTTTTAAGGAGTTCTTACACAATTTTCATTGTTGCTCCTTTTGTGAATCATTGGCATCTTTTGAGGAGTTTTTATACAATTTGCATTGATGCTCCGTAGGCTTATTCATATGAGCGCATTGGCCTCTTTTAAGGTCTCTAATTTGGGCTAATTTTGTTCCTCTTTTCATTTAAACCTAGTGACCTTTTTGACATGTGTGCTCATTAGCCTCTTTTAGCCTAAACCACAACACTCTTTTGAGTGTGGGTTGTGACATTTGGACACACTCAGCAGACCAAGATAGTATATTAAAAGTCTCTCTCAATTCCAAATATTTGGGGAAGCCAAGTTCAATAAACCATGTATGTTGAGGAAATTAGGTAGACACCGATTTTTAGACAAAGTCATTTTCATAACAACTTGAAGTATAATGAACGTTTTAAGCACATGGTGATAGTACACAAACCAGATAGGCGACCACAATAACCATTCATAATCCTTAAACAAACACTAAGCATTCTATGTATCATTTTACCACACCAGGAAAAACTCAGAAAATAAAGCAGAATTTAACAATTTTTATTTATTTTTGAACTTTTTTGAATTTTTATTTGGTTTTCATTCTCCCCCTAAAAATCTGCATAAAAATATTGTTGGATTTTTGAACTTTCTAATTTGTTGATTTTAACTCTCCCCCCAAAATTTGAGTATAGAAGGGAGATAACGAAACTATGAACAAATTTAAAAATATTCATCAGTCACGAAACGAATCATCAAGAAAAACCTATAAGCACATCAAAACAAAACAGATAGAAGAGTTAAGAGAATCCAAACCGTATTTCAGCAATTAAGTTGAAGAACCACGTTAAATATTTGCCCAGAGAGTGAACTTTCCTTTTCTTTTCCAGCAACGGACACATATTCTCTATTAGAATTCTGAATGGTGTGCAGTAGAGAGATGTCTCCCATCATGTGTATGGAACAGCCATTATCAACATACCTAGGTCTGATGATATTCCTCTATTGCTGCTCCTCCACACGATGCAATATTAGTTGCTTTTGGGAACCCAGTCCATTTTGAGACTGGGTTTACCACTTCCGTCTGTTCTTGATACTCTTTCCCATGCATGTCCCTTTTATCAAAGAAAGAACACGAAGAGTTGTCAAAACTTTTAGGTGATTTCGAAATAAGCCCTTGGGGTACCCATTGGTATAATTTGGTTTGAATCTCTTATTGTTTGACCGAATGGGTACTTCAACACTTGTCTTGGGATAGAATTGCCTTTGATTTAGGCTTAAACTGCAAGTGTGAGCCGGAGGACGATCCTCGAGATGAGTTTGACCTCACTGGTTTTTTTTGGAAAAACCATCTCTCAAATCAGTCCTTTTGTCTTTTTGGGCCTGATTCTTTGCTTTAGCAACATTCCAATCACCATTCCTTTAACGAGATCTCGAAGTATTCCTTTTGCAAGTTCTTCCCCTTTGCCCGTTCTTCCGATCATGTGCATGGTACGGAGTGTATGAGTAGTGAGGATAATTTCTGGCTATGTGGCCTGGAGTCCCACAGTTGAAACATGTCTATCTTTTCAAGACCATATGGCTGGAACTTGGTCCTGGTATAGATGAGGACTGTTTCATAGAATGTGCACAACCATACACATAGACAGCGGGTTGTTTCATAGAGTTTCATGGCTTAAAACTTTCAAAAGCACGATTATTTGAACTTGTAGCAACATCACCACGTGTCTTTGAACTATCATCATTCTTGGTGTTTTGGTTCTCACGATCATTTGGAGCAACTGTAGATGAAATGTTAGTTTTTAAAAAATTCTTTTCAATACTAGACTTGTTATCATCTTCCACTCTTTTATCTGCACAATGAACAAAGACATTAGTATCATTCGCTTCAACTTTCTCAGCGGGGCCGGATTCATCAGTTTTCACTATTTCATTTATCTCAAGGGGTTGGGTATAATTGTTGTTGAAAGGAGGGGAACATTTTTGTATCCAAAACCCTCACCTTGTTTGTTCTGCCATTTCAACTGATGCTCAATTACTGATTCGACTATCGCACTTGATACATCGAATTTTTTAATATTAAATTCAGCGTCTTGAAATTTTGCTTTCAATGCATCAAGTTCGGTAGTCAGTTCGATGATATTTTCTTTTGCAAATTTATAGTGGCAACACTTAATAATGTATTCTTCTTTCAGTTTTTTAAAATCGCTTGTTTGAGCATCAAGTTTTTCTTTAAGAGGTTTATTGATCTTCTTAATATTGTAGATTTCGTTTTTAAGATCAAATACCTCTCTAACAGCTCATTTTGTTCCCGGTATTTATTCATTTTATTTTCACATATTTAATTGCATGAATCTTTGCAAATGTCTTTTGAAGTGGGAGCCAGTTTTATTGTTAAAAAAAATTACCGAAAACCTTCAAAGGTCAAAGATGTTGACCGAAAACTCCAAGGTCAAAACTCTGTTGACCGAAGACTAACCGAAACCCTTGTTTGACCTGGTGTTTGACCGAGAACCCACTGTTTGCACCAAAAACCTTTAAAGTTTGACCTAATCTTGACCGAGAACACCCCTTGCAGCCGAGAACCCCTTTTTCACCACCAAAAACGATGATCTGATCGTTTTATCTATTATGGTAAGTTCCTAAAATCGTGGATCTTCAAGGGAAATTGTTCCAATCACAATAATCTTCCAAAGATAATACCAATCCGAAGAACACGAAGAACAATGAACCAAAAACACTAGAAACTTCAAAAAAAAATTCTTGTTTTCTCGAAAAATGATTGACACCAAAGCAGCAAAAAAATGATTTTTATGTCTCTGATACCAATTGTAAGTCCCAAAACTTCTAGATCTATCAAAGTATCAGTCAAATACTCAATTGGTGTGGAATCCCAATGAGTAATAAACAAGAAAACGATGAATAGTATAAGCAAATAAGAATCGAATGATCTTCAAATACACACTTTGTATTAACCAAAAGTCAAGTACATAAGATCACCATCGACACCAAAATTGAGTGAACCCTTGTCACCCCCAACTCGTGTTCGGCCAACTAGCGCCAAAACACGCCCATTGCCCCAAAACAAGCCCATTGCCCCAAAGCCCAACTATACATTTAAGTCCAAAGCCCAAAAAGACCTAAAGACTATTAGACAAAGCATAAACCATAAAATAAGACCCAATAAGTATAGTGGAGTTTGGGCCAGACTTGGAATTTACAATCAGGAGGACATCAAGGAACAACGGTTCAACTCATTCATCAAAACAGGCTCAAGGGGACCCACTTCATATTTCTCCCCCGTGACATTTTGGAAGTCAATTGCACCTGCCCGGTACAATTTCAATACTATCTCCGCCGCCCATATGTACCTACCTTCCCATAGGCTGCTTCAACGGCTAATTGCTACGACATTTCACCAATGAGCCGACCTCAATCACATCACCTTCACCGACCTTTTTGTGATGTGGATGATGATCTCGAAGATGGCAATATACAATGTTCCATACATGATTGTCGCGTATTTTATGCAAATGGTGGAGCATCTTGCTGAGGTCCAAGTGTTAGGAGGGGGTCATTTTGTCACCCGTTTGGCGAACACCTATGGTACCTTGACCTCAGACAATCTGGGTCAGCTCCGAATTCCAGCGTGTTGTACTAAATCCTAGCATCACTATATCTCGAGAAGTGATCTACATTGACGATGGCAAAATCCATGTTGATTCCTTCACAATGCATGCATATTCACGAGAGCCCGATCCATCATCGGGACACCATAGAAAGCGACATGACAATCCACCGACACACGTACTTCTGGTGGATAAGGATTTGCAACATTTATCAGGTTTTAAAACATCAAGTACTCGAGCAGCAACATGATTTTAATCGGTGATGTTCAAGAAATTAGGAAAGAGAACTTACAATGGTGACATTCATGATATCTTTCGAGTCAGCAATGGAGAGAGAAAGAATCAACCAAATCTTTCTTAGTCATTTGAGCAACACTTCATAGTCTAAACCAAAGCTATCCCTAAAAATTGAGAAGCATGCTTCTGATGTCTACACGAATGCATTACTTGGGAAGTTCAAAAAGAAATTAAGGATTCTTTATATTCATGTACACAACAAAGGATGGATACACGATGAAGGAACTCTCTTTTGGGATCTCAAGATCATCAAAAAGAGGTATTGAAAAGGTTGCTAATAAAATGTTGTATTAAACTCATTTTGTAGTAAGGTTTGGGAATAAGAGTAATAACAGAAGCATTACATCATCTTGGATCTTTCCAGACGTTTCAATTATTTAACCATTTCAACTACATCATTTTCCAAAATGCTTCCAAATTTTTTAATTGAAATCAAATGTGTCCGGCCTCAGAAATTTATTGTCCCCACAATCCCACACAACTTTGATTTCCTCAACATTAGATATTATGTGAGGGTTAGTTGCAACTTGTAACTGTTAACTATTAGCATAGATCATATAAAACTACCAGTTTTATAAACCAAGTTGAAATAATATTACAGAAAGAGCATCAATCTTATATTTTTATTTGAACTTTGTTCGGTTCTACGGTTCTCTTATTAATACCATTATACCGACGATCTACGATCACAGACGCTTTTACTTTCTTTTCATGGTTCTAGATTTAATGAACAACTACTATCGTTTGAAAATATAGTAGAACGTTTTTTTCTCACTACATCTGGATAAATATGCTATTATTATAACTGTTCATTGGACTTTAGAATATCAATTGACCTGTACTTTTCACAACCATTTGCTTTTGATCTAGAAAATATATACTTGAAAATACCAACGGCTGAAGAACGTCATTTTATCCCAATGGGTCCAAGTTCCTTAATTATTCCGTAACTGAAAACTGGGCTCAATTTCCGTTTATTTAAAAAATAGATACACCTACATATTGTTAGACCCGGTTGCAAAATGGGGCTCATTTAAAGTTTCATATTGTTAGAAACACCTACATAGAGCCCAATTGCAAAACCGTATAATATTATAAATTTTAAAAACTCCATCCCTGTAAAAAAATTATAATCAATATGTAAATTTCCCACCCTCTTTAAATATTTAGATTCCATGCTAGTGTAAGGCTGTCCATCAAAATCTTTATAATGTAAACCATTAATTGAACTCGTTTACACTCTTATAACAATTGCAATAGTTATGATTTTTAGCATGAAAATCTTGAACTTTCATTTGAGATTGCCGACTAATAATTATATTTGACCCAATAATCTGCCACTAGTTTCATGTATCATGTATGGGTGCTGTATTTGATTCCATTAGTTTGTGTTTTGGGACATAGAGCACCCACTATATATGAGTGTTCCATCCACAATAAATCAGGTCCCTTTTAGTGGCAGGTTGATGAAGAGTCCATAGACTTGGTCCATTAAAAAATAAATTTGTTTTTTTTTTTTTTTTTTGGTTATTTTTGTTAGATAAAAGTTTCTAGCAAAAATGTTCGTTTTCTGTGTTTATTTTGTATAATTATCATTTCAATGCATCACATTGATCTAATAAAAAAAATACAATAAAAACTATATACTATTTTAAACAAATTAAATCATTATAAATATGTCAATACATTCAAAATGATACCAATACTGAATATTAAAAGTATTTACATTATTTTTAACTTTCTGAAAAAGAATTTGTTTGATTTAAAATAAAAAAAATCATTTATTGTTTACAAAAGAGTGATAGATCCGGACCAGCTACATATTTGTTTGCAGCTTTGCTTCTTTAATTTCTATTGTTTTCCTTATTGTCTCTTTGTGTTAATTTTATATATTAGAAATTATAACAAAAATAATTATTATTCTTATCAACTTTCAAGATCACGTCAATACCTTCAAATTTTATACCAACACCAAAAGTTACTGATATTTACTTTCTTTTGTGTCTTTTGTGTTAATTTTGTGTTAATTATTATTCTTATTGTTATTCTTGTTGTCTCTTTTGTCTCTTTTTGTGTTAATTATTATTCTTATTGTGTGCGTGCGTGCGTGTGTGTGTGTGTTTGTGCATGTGTGTGTGTGTGTGTGTGTGTGTCTGACGATGATTAGGACACCTACTTGAAGCCAATCAACTTGAATGCATCATACTTGCAGTTGAGACTATATAAACCTCATGGTGGTAGTTCCAATATGCATCAATACAAAAAAATCACCAAAGATTTGCATTTACATTATGAATCTTTGTGTTTTTATTGTTTTTTCATTTCTCTTTCTAAACCTTGAGAGCAAGCAATTGGTAGCATTGGGAGGAGGAGGAGATGATAATTATGTTATGAACAATACGTGCTTCGATAAGGAGATACATGCTCTCCTTCATTTTAAGGATCGCCTTCAAGACGACAATGGCCTTCTCGCGACATGGAGTGCCGAACGGAGTAATTGCTGTGAGTGGCGTAGCGTGACGTGCAACACCAAAACAGGTCATGTTACACGGCTTGTTATCGAGTACGGTGGTCTCGTAGGTAAGATTAGCCATTCATTGGTTAACTTAAGCTATTTGAATCATCTTGATCTTTCTTACAATTCTTTTCATGGCACCATTCCTAGGTCTATTGGTTCCTTGAAAAAATTAAAGTATCTTGACCTTTCCTACAACTCTCTTTATGGAACCATTCCTCCCGAGTTTGGAAACCTCACAAACTTGAAAGTGCTTTCCCTTGAACATGTCGGAAGCTGTAGAGTTGAGAACCTAGAGTGGTTGTCTCATGTATCTCATCTGAAGGAACTAAGAATGGATGGAATTTCCCTAGCCAAAGCAAATCTTTGGGTAAATGCAGTTACGAGTTTCCGAAAACTATCATATTTAAGTTTAGAGGGATGTGAGTTGTCACAGGTCATGTATCCGTATTTTTCATTTCCCAACTCTTCCTCCTCTATTCTTTACCTTTATCTCGAAAATAACAATCTGACCTCATCCATGTATCGTTGGTTGTCCCCATTAACCAGCAATAAGCTTCTTGAACTTGATCTCTCTAGCAACATGTTAGATGGGATACCCAAGTATATTGGTAACCTTTGTAGTTTGGAAGTATTGGGACTCGAAAACAACTCTGTTGTTGTCAACTTTCCTGATTTTCTTAAGAACTTGTCAGGATGCACATCGCTTACATTACAAGAATTGCATGTTCCAACAAGCCAATTTATAGGGTCTTTTCCCGATGTGATCCTAAAGTTTTCGTCCCTAGATTACTTGGACATATCTCATAATCGCTTAAATGGAACTATAAGTGAGAAATTGTGGGAACTTCCTAGGCTTAAAGTTCTTGATGTCTCTTTCAATTACCTTAGAGGTGCTATCTCTGAAAATATTGGAAAGTCCAAGCTATTTATTATAGATCTTTCGAGAAACTCACTTCAAGGAGTTCCTTTCACAAATCACATGTCAAACATTTCTTATACAGATACTGTTGATCTAAGCTATTGCAAGTTAGGGCCTCGTTTCCCCACATGGATTCAAACACTCAAAAATCTTACCTATCTCGGTATTGCCAATAGTAGAATTTCAGACACAATTCCGGTAGAGTTTTGGGACATGTGGCCTTCTCAATTACAATATCTGAATCTCTCTTCAAACAACATCACAGGGAAAGTACCAGATTTATTATCAAATTTTGACAATAATCCAGTGATAGATTTGAGTTCCAACAGCTTTTATGGTCCAATACCAAATGTCCCTTCCACTTTGGCAATATTAAATCTATCCAAAAATAAATTCTCTGGGCAAATCTCATTTTTGTGTCAAATTGTTGATGGGTTTCTAGAATTTCTTGACCTCTCCCACAACTTTCTAACCGGACAACTCCCAGATTGTTTGAGGCATTTCAAACAACTAAAAGTTCTTAATCTCGGACACAACAATCTATTTGGAAGGCTTCCTGCCTCGATTGAATCTTTGATCAAACTCGAGGCTTTGGATTTATACAAGAACAAATTCTCTGGAGAATTGCCTTTCTCTTTAAAGAATTGCATGAGTTTAAACTTGTTAAATTTAGGGGACAACAACTTTTCTGGTAGAGTGCCTGTTTGGATCGGGGAATACTTGTCAGAGTTGTATATTCTTATTCTAACATCAAACCGCTTCCTCGGGGACATTCCTTTAGAATTATGTGATTTAGAAAATCTTCAAATCTTAGACTTGTCGAGGAACAATCTCCACGGAACCATCCCCTCATGTTTGAATGATCTCACGAGCATGGTTCAAGAAGGATTCTTACCACCACCAAATGTACATCCTGTTTCAACTCAATTGAATTCAAGGGGTAATTTTTCAATTATTATTGATGAGGAGTATGTTGACCATGCCATGATCGAGTGGCAAGGATATCAACGTGAATTCTTTAAAAATCTGAGATTGTTGAAGAGCATTGACCTGTCAAGCAACAATTTAACCGGGCAAATCCCGTATGAACTCATCGATCTTTACGAACTGGTTGCACTAAACTTATCAAAGAACGCTCTACTCGGAGAGATTCCATGGAACATTGGTCAGATGAAAAAACTTTTAACTTTAGATTTATCAACAAACAATTTTTCAGGACAAATACCATCAAGCATGTCTCAAATGACTTCATTGAATTACCTAGACGTGTCACATAATAACTTGTCAGGGAGAATCCCATCTAGCACTCAACTCCAGTCCTTTGAACCTTCAAGATACAATGGAAACTCGAGACTCTGTGGACCTCCCCTTACCGAAAGATGTCCCGGAGACAATGAACTAGAAGCAACATCGGTGGTTGGTAAAAGTGAGGGTGATGGGGAAGGCATAGATGAACTTGAGAGATGGTTCTACATTGGTGGGGCCACTGGTTTTGGTACTGGATTTTGGATAGCATGTGGCGCTTTACTTCTCAACCGTCGTGGGAGACATGCATTTTTTCACTTTTATGATAGCTTCAAAGATTGGGTTTATGTGAAAGTGGTGGTCTTCATTGCAAATTTACTAAGGGTTGCCCATGCATAGTTGTCTATCTCCCATTCTTTTTTACTTCTTGTTTTCTAGTATGTATTTTGTTTTGAACATTCTTGTTCTTGTTATTATTTAAGGATACGTGTATAGTAATGAAAGACCATGCTTCACTTGTATTTGGCTCTATTTTAACGAACTATTTTTCTAGGACAGCCCCCGTAAAGTTTATAATTTCAAAATGTACTTGATGTGTTTCTACTTACTTTTATCAGTAATTGTTTTGCTAGTAATGTATCCGGTAGACAAAATTCATTGAATCATAAGCATCGCAATACAAATTCCAAGTTAAATTCACATCATCATACCCAATTACAACATATTTTCTCAATCTAATTCCAGCGAAACCAATCTTTGCTTGTTTGCCCCTTCTCAAATAGGTCAAACTTTGCATTGTTAAATCAGGACATATGTAAACCAGATTAATACACAGTTAAGAAACAAGGAACGTACAAAATCATTGAGAACTTGAGGTACTTGGAGGAAAAGGAGGCAATCGAAGAACAGCTTCCTCCGTCTCGATTGGGTCTGATCTTAGAATCTACAGAAAAGGTTCATAAAAAAGCAAAATCATTAGATTTTTTTTTTTTTTTTTTTTTTTTTGTATTTTAGCGATCGGAACATAATGGGAAATCAAACTAAGAGTCGCAGTACCTCCTGGAGTTCTACAATCAATAATACAAATTGAAAAAGGAAAAGAAATCAAACTAAGAGTCTGGCATAGCATCAATTGATCAAATGTGTGAATATTATTCCGAATTTCAGAAAGAGGCTCTGAATTGGGGATAAGGAAGAGTGGAGTAGCGAAGATAGAGAAAAAAGAGTACCGGATCTTGAAGAAGAGGTTTAGTGTCATCAATAGCCGGCCTAAATTGGGGCTTATTGTTGTTAAGTTCTCTTTTGCTAGCTACTAACTCACTGTCGCAACCGCCTCCATGGCCGGATCTCGTAGGAATTTCTGAAAGTTTCATCTCCCGGCGTTCAAATTTGAAAAGGTAGACAGTCGAAATCAAAGGTGATATTTTGAAATGAAGACAGCGCCGTCCCGCTTGTATATTCGACCATGACCTACAATATAACCAAGGTTTATAATCATTTTAGACAAAATTACATATATTGTGTTTGTGCTTTACAAAATATTAAGGTTGAGTCCTTAAGTTTTTGCTTTGATGAGAATGGTTTGTGTGGTTCTAATTTCTTACATTCTTGGTCCTGATCCATGCAAATGGAAGTTTTTACCTTTTTTCAAATTTTCTATAAGTTATATAAATGTTTATTTATAAACCCCCACCCCCACTTCACCAACATCCCAATTAAAACGTTAAGAGTTTTTCCTTGTCTACTAGCACTCCCGCAAATTGATTCTATATTTCTTCATAGGTAAAAATCAAGGGTCGGGTTATTACTTCAATCATAAAGCGATGGGGGCTAATAAGGTTATGTTGCATACTCCCCTTTGATCTTTTCTGTCAGTGTTATGTGGGCTTTCCTCTCAGTTTTTCACACCCTTTCATTTCAGAGGCATACCTACATTTCAACATTTCACCAACTTCTATTATGCTTTAATAGAAGAGAAAATGACTAAAATAGTCTAATCCCATAAGGGTTTTGCTCAAAACAGCCAAAATTTAGGGGTATACCCCAAACTAACCAAGGAAAACGCAGCTGGCCTTCATGGGCTACGTTTTCGTCATATGGACTGCGTTTTCCTCATTCAGGCCGGTCACGGGCTGCGTTTTGGTCGTAGTGGCTGCGTTTTAGTCATAGTGGGCTGCGTTTTCATTGGCTACCGACCCATCAGCCCAGGTATATAAATCTGGGAAAAAAAGGTCAAATTTTTCGATCCCGTATACGAGAAACGCTCTGAAATGGCTTCGCAAGATTTCTCTTCATGGAAACAGGTAAGTCTCAAATTTGATGTTGTCTTTATGTATTAATTATCGTTTTAGGGGTTAGATTAGTGAATGTACAAAATATTATGCGCAACGTACAAGCTTTTGATGCATAAAAAACTGGGTTTATGAGTATCTTAGAGGAAAACGCAGCCGATAGAGAGCAAAACGCAGCTAGTGGGCTTAGATGCGAAATGCTTTGGTAAAATGCAAGGGGAAAACGCAGTTTATGGCATCAGCTGCGTTTTGCTCAGAGGAAAACGCAGATGAGGCCATAAACTGCGTCTTCCTCTTCCGCATTTAGCAGTTCACGCCCAAGCTGCTAAATGGTCGTTTATTTTTTTTTCCGAAAACCTTAATGATTCATAGTAACATTGTTTTTACTGAATTTACAGCATGCTGATAAGACACATCCAGCGGTTATGAATTTTAAAGGCACGGGGAATAAGATACGAGAGGTGGTAGATCGTCTAACTACACCGCAACGTGCCATCTTCACTACCACCGTCTTCACGCCTCATGGCGTTGCTGTTGTTGCGAAAGGGGACCCCTTACTATGCAGTTATATGATGATGCATGAGATCCGGCCCCAAAACGATAACGACCGAAAGGGACAGTTTCATTTCTTGCTGGGAAACCGCTACCTCTCATATGGAGTTGAAGAATTCTATTTGATAACGGGATTAAAATTTGGTCGGGTTCCCGGAGCTAAACGCTTAATGAAGAAGATCCGGTCAACATTTGTACGACGCGTTTTCCCCGGGCGGAAAGCTGAAGAATTGACAACGGGGGAGTTACACACTGTGATATTACAACCACGTTTTCGTCGACTATCTGACGAGGACGCCGTTAGATGTGTATTGCTATACATTCTTACAGCCGGTCACTATGGACGAGAGATCAATGAAAAAGTAACCGTTGAATGGCTATCGTTGGTGGAAGACTTTGACGAATTAAAGCTTATAAAAAACAGAATGCATAACCAACCAAAACACGTTGATTAATATTAGAGAAATTCAGTAACACAAAAACTCTAACAGATTGGCTCACAAATCTATACATCTAACACGCTATATATAGACTTGGAGTTTGAATTGGATTACACTTCCTATTCTCACGCTAAGCCACAGAAATAGGATCTATCCATATTAGAGATTTCTTGGACTGCACTCCAAGGCTCCTTTGGATCGGCCCGCAGCATAAGCCCATAGACGATCCAACCATTCAACAACAATCACCCCCTGAATGGTTGAGATGGCAATTCACACACACCGAGTGACGATCTGATTTCACAGAACCTTACACGAGCTAAGGCCTTCGTTAGGGGATCCGCCACTTGTTCATTTCCCGCCACGTGTTCGACTTCAACTTGCTCGTTTTCCACACGCTCTCGAATGAAGTGGAAACGAGTGTGAATGTGTTTGCTCCTCCCGTGAAACACCGGATTTTTAGACAACGCGATCGCCGACTTGTTGTCTATACGAATCAACACCTTTTGTTTCTCTAATCCGGTCACCTCCGCGAGCAACTCCCTTAGCCAAATTGCCTGACATGCTGCCGAAGTAGCTGCCATGAATTCAGCTTCACACGAAGATAAGGCCACGGTATCTTGCTTCTGTGAACACCACGTGATAGGGGATTTACCCAGAAAGAAAATATGACCGGTAGTACTCCGACCGTCATCTGCGTCTACATTGTGACTAATGTCGCTATAGCCCAGAAGTTTCAACTCGCGACATCTCTCGTATCTAATTCCAAGCGAAATTGTACCGCGAAGGTAGCGTAGGATTTGCTTGATGGCCCGTGCATGAGATTCTCTCGGACTTTGCATATAACGACTTACTACGCCGACTGAGTAAGATAAGTCCGGACGTGTGTGAAGAAGGTAGCGTAAGCATCCTACTATCCTCCGATAATGCGTGGCTTCAACTTCTGGTTCACCCTCGGCTTTTGATAATTTTAGTCCCGGTTCCATCGGACATTGAGTAGCATTACAATCCTCCATGCCCGCCTCTTTTAAGATCTTGATCGCATAGCTTTCTTGCTTTATAGTAACAGAATCCTTTTCTTGAGAAACCTCAATGCCTAAGTAATAAGTCAACAAGCCAAGGTCTGACATTTCGAACTTTGAAGACATCATGCTTTTGAATTGGTTTGTAATTTCATGACACGTTCCCGTCACGAATAAGTCATCCACGTACACAGCCACGACGATATATTCGCCATTTGAAACCTTTTTATACACCGCCGTTTCTTGCAAACATCGTTTAAAACCCATTTCTCGTAAGATGCCATCAAGTTTTATGTTCCACGCCCTTGGTGCTTGTCGTAAGCCATACAAAGCTTTTGCTAACTTGTAAACTTTTCCTCTTTCTTCCGCCTTTTCAAAGCCCTCGGGTTGACTTACGTACACTTCTTCTTCCAGTTCACCGTGTAAGAAGGCCGTCTTCACATCTAAGTGGTAAATCTTCCATCCTCTCCCGGCCGCGAGAGCAATTAGTAAGCGTATTGTCTCGAGTCGAGCTACCGGTGCGAATACTTCATCAAAATCAATGCCGTGTTCTTGTACATAGCCTTTTGCTACGAGTCACGCTTTGTACCTTGAGATAGATCCGTCCGTATTTCTTTTGATTTTATATAACCACTTTAATCCGATGGGTTTGGCATTCTTGGGAAGAGGCACTAGTTTCCAAGTTCCATTCTTTTCAATTGACTCCAATTCGCTTTTCATCGCCTTAAGCCATTCGGGTTGCCCAATGGCTTCTTTAAAATTCCTCGGTTCCTCGTCAAATGATAACATCAACTCGTTCATGTCAAGTTCATAATCGTTGAGGCGAATCGGTAAAACAGAGACACGACTAGAGCGACGTACCGGATTATTTTCGAACTCGATATTTCCGTCAGACTCGTGATTGCCGTCCGACCCAGATTCTGTCGAGATTGGGGCTTCCGCTGCAGAGTTCATAGCTGACTGTGGGTTCGTTGCAGCAAGGCTCGCTGCAGGAGGCTGCTGTGGAGTGGCTATGGGCTGCCCATATTCGCTTGCTGTTGGACTTGGAGGAGTAGGACCACCTGTGGAAAACCAGGGTATCACAAAAGTGCCATAATCACTATTCTTGCTGGTAGTGCCTTCACGTAGATCATATCCTCCATTATTCCACTTCCATGCAATTTTTTCATTATAGATAACATTGTAGCTTATAATAATTTTATTTTCTTCCGGGTTAAACAGTCGAACACCTCCCGAGCCTGGTTCCTTCCCAAAATAAACCAATGGTCTCGATCTTTCGTCTAGTTTTTTTAGATGTTTCGAAACAATCCTTTCGTACGCGACACATCCGAACACTTTCAATTCTTCTAGGTTCGGTTTCTGACCATAGAATTGTTCGTAAGGTGTGACTCCTACCAATGCTCGCGTAGGCGTACGATTAATTATATAAGTTGCATGCCGAACGGCTTCACCCCAAAATTGATTTGGAACTTCTTTTGCTTTCATAAGACATCGCGTCATCTCGATAAGCGTCCGGTTTCGTCGTTCTACTATGCCGTTTTGTTGGGGTGAGTACGGAGCCGTTAACATTCTTGCAACACCTTCTTCATTCCAAAACCGGTTAAAGTCGTTTGAAGTAAATTCACCGCCTCTATCCGTGTGAAAAGTTTTTATCACTTTTCCGGTTCGGTTTTCTATTGATTTTTTAAATTTTTTGATCACATCAGCCGCATCGTTCTTATGCTTTAATAAAAAGGACCACATGTATCTCGAGTAGTCATCAATTAGTACTAATATATAGATATTACCGGCTAGAGTGGGAGGATCAACCGGTCCGCAAATATCTCCGTGTAACATCTCGAGAATATTTGTAGCCTTGTAATTAGTTTTCTTTGGGAACGTGTGTTTGTTTTGTTTGCTTATCACGCAAACTTCACAGATCTGATCTTGATGTTTTAACACCGGCACTCCGTTTGTCAACTTGTGCATCATATTCACCGCACCAAAGTTGATATGGCCGAGACGCGCGTGCCACAACCAGGACTCATCATCTAATTTTGCTTGTAAGCAATGAGGTTTTCCTACATTTAGTCGGGTTTTATAAAGACGATTTTCACTCCGCGGAACCTTCATGAGCAATCTTCCATTCCGATCTTTCATTGTCAAGGAATCACCGTAAAGTCGAATATCACATCCGGATAGAGTAGTTTGACCAAGACTTATCACGTTGCTTTGAAGTGATGGAATATAATAAATGTCTTTCATAATTTTTTGTTCTCCATTTTTGCCTTCGAACACTATCGATCCCTTCCCTTCGATCCGTACACACGAGCCATCTCCAAATCTTACTCTTCCGGTTATCCGTTCATTCAATTCCGAAAAGTAAGAATACTTTCCGGTCATGTGATTACTTGCGCCATTGTCGAGATACCAAATATTGTCGTCATCGTGGTTTGGTTCGACTTTCGGAGGGACATATTTGTCTTCATTTAGGAACACCGTTTCTTCTTTCATCATAAAGAATGTTCCTTCCTCGTGATCCACTCCTTCTCGAGCATCATTAAGGTTTGCTTCTTGGTTACGCAACCGGTCTGGGCATCGTGACGCAAAGTGACCATATTTGTCGCAGCGGTAACATTGAATTTTTGACATATCTCGCTTCTCGTTACCTTTTTTCTTTTCGTCATCCCGGTTCTTTGACGATTCCCTTTGATCATTGTTTTGGAAGTTACCCCTCCCTGGGCCACGTCCCCGACCTCGTCCCCCCCGGTTACCACGCCCTTTGCCACGGCTAGAGTCTTGGTTTCGATTTGAGTTTTCGGTTTTGGCATAGAGTAGCTTCTCGTTGGAATCGGATGCACTGTCAGTATCTTTTGTCCGTTCCTCGTATGCTTTTAGTCTTCCAACAACATCTTCATATGTAATGGTTTTTAAGTCCAAAACCTGCTCGAGTGCAGCCACGATGTGCACGAAACGTTTAGGAAGGCTCGTAAGAAATTTCTTTACCAACCTTTCTTGCGGGATTGTTCCTCCGAGTGATGCTGAAACAGTTGCAATGCCCGATAGTTTTGAAGAGAACTCATCAATCGTACTCGTCTCTTTCATCTTCAAACTTTCAAATTCCGAAGTTAACGTTTGCAATCGTGCTTCCTTTACCCGGTCCGCACCTAAGTTCCGGGATTTGATCGCATCCCACATCTCCTTTGCCGTCGCAAGGTTGCCGATTTGTAAGATCAGGTCTTCCGGAATCGACTGAAACAACAGTCCCATCACGATGTTGTTTCTCTTTGCATCTGTTGAACCCGGATCAACCACGTCCCACACGCCATGGATGCCGAGTAAAACCTTCATTCGTATGTGCCATATTGTGTAATTCATTGATGTTAATTGCGGATATTGAAACGAAATCGAATGTGCTTCCTTCGCCGGTGGATCTGCGTCCGCCATGATTAATCAGCCGAACCACAACTCCTTCTTTGGTCCTGCTGTCGCTGTTTATTCCAAGCTCTGATACCAATTTAAAGCTTATAAAAAACAGAATGCATAACCAACCAAAACACGTTGATTAATATTAGAGAAATTCAGTAACACAAAAACTCTAACAGATTGGCTCACAAATCTATACATCTAACACGCTATATATAGACTTGGAGTTTGAATTGGATTACACTTCCTATTCTCACGCTAAGCCACAGAAATAGGATCTATCCATATTAGAGATTTCTTGGACTGCACTCCAAGGCTCCTTTGGATCGGCCCGCAGCATAAGCCCATAGACGATCCAACCATTCAACAACATACGATAGATGAACTCTCTTTTGGGATCTCAAAATCATCCAAAAGAGGTATTTTTTTGCTCCTAAAATGTTGCATTAAACTCATTTTGTGGTAATGTTTTGGGATAAGAGTAATAACAGAAGCATTGCATCATCTTGGATCTCTCCAGACGTTTAAGTTATTTAACCATTTCAACCACATCATTTTCCAAAATGGTTCCAAATTTTTTAATTGAAATCAAATGTGTCCGACCTCAGAAATTTATTGTCCCCACAATCCCACACAAGTTTGATTTCCTCAACATTAGATCTTATGTGAGGGTTAGTTGCAACTTGTAACTGTTAACTATTAGCATAGATCATATAAAACTACCAGTTTTATAAACCAAGTTGAAATAATATTACAGAAGGACCATCAATCTTATCTTTTTATTGGAACTTTGTTCAGTTCTACGGTTCTCTTATTAATACCATTATACCTATGGGTGTTATTCGGTCGGGTTATTCGGGTTATTCGGTTTTTGAGGAGGGGGCAAACCGAACCATTTAAGGTTCGGGTTATTTGGGTAACGGGTTAATCGGGTACAGGTTATTCGTGTAACGGGTTAATTGGTTATGGGTAATTCGGGTATTATATTTTTGGGTTATTTGGGTAATATAAGTACGTTTATACAATACACTGTGTATGCTCATTTTTACCAATAAATTGCATGACATACACACAAAGCACAAGATAGAGCAGAACTTAACAAAATCCACCAATGGTGGACCACCATGCCAAGCGTTTCTTTAATCTTAAAAGCAATTGTGCTTAGCTGTTCAAAATATGATTAACAAA
This sequence comes from Cichorium intybus, assembly GCA_023525715.1. Taxonomy (NCBI): domain Eukaryota; kingdom Viridiplantae; phylum Streptophyta; class Magnoliopsida; order Asterales; family Asteraceae; genus Cichorium; species Cichorium intybus. The sequence continues at coordinate 119,931,796 of CM042009.1, read as the reverse complement.
ATACAATTTGACTATAAATGGGAATCAAGGCCGAATCTTTGCAAAGAAAATTAGTACCACTAAAACTCTAAAAGCAATCGGCTTTGGGCTTTGGGCTTTGGGTTCAAATTGCAAAGTAAAATTAATCGGCTAAAGTAAAATTAAGCAAGCAAAAGTTAACAAAATGAAAGTGAGGGCGTAAAGATGATCACATCCAAACCAAAAACAATTAATATTGGGTTCGAATTGCAAAGTAAAATTAATCGACTGCAATTGTTTGTCCCGTGTCCCAAATAATTTTTTTTAGAATTAGTTGTTTACAAATCTACCCCTTATACTATGTGAAATATATAATATTTGCTATTTTTCTTAAACCTTATTCGGGTAATTCGGGTTACCCGAAATCTCATGAGCATACCCATCAACCGAACCGACTAACCCAAATAAGCCATTCAAAACCCGAATAAACCACCGGAAACCCGAATTTTACTTTCTTTTCATGGTTTTAGTTTCAATGAACAACTACTATCAGTTGAAAATAAAGTACGAACGTTTTTTTCTCACTACATCTGGATAAATATGCTATTATTATAACTGTTCATTGGACTTTAGAATATCAATTGACCTGTACTTTTCACAACCATTTGCTTTTGATCTAGAAAATGTGTACTTGAAAATACCAACGGCTGAAGGTCATTTTTCCCCAATGGGTCCAAGTTACTTAATTATTCCGTAACTGAAAACTGGGCTCAATTTCCGTTTATTTAAAAAATAGATACACCTACATATTGTTAGATCCGGTTGCAAAATGGGGCTCATTTAAAGTTTCATATTGATAGATACACAAACATAGAGCCCAATTGCAAAACCGTATATAATATTATAAATTTTAAAAACTCCATCCCTGTAAAAAAATTATAATCAATATGTAAATTTCCCACCCTCTTTAAATATTTAGATTCCATGCTAGTGTAAGGCTGTACATCAAAATCTATATACTGTAAACCATTAATTGAACTCATTTACACTAAGTGGCGGATCCAGGAATTTTCACTAGGAGGTGCAAAAAAAAATTTCCCGGAATGTAAAGGGTGCACTTATAGAAAAAAAAGGGTGCATTTTTGTGGGTAATTGATCAAAATCCAAAGTTTAAGTTAATTAGTGGGTGTCATTTTTTTTCTGAGGAGTTGCAACGTACTAGAAAAAAAAAAATTTACAAAGGCCCGTAAAAGTTGAACCGGTGCACAGCCCCCCCACCCCCCCCCCCCCCTTGCCCTGTACTGGATCCGCCACTGTTTACACTCTTATAACAATTGCAATAGTTATGATTTTTAGCATGAAAATCTTGAACTTTCATTTGAGATTGCCGACTAATAATTATATTTGACCCAATAATCTGCCACTAGTTTCATGTATCATGTATGGGTGCTGTATTTGATTCCATTAGTTTGTGTTTTGGGACATAGAGCACCCACTATATATGGGTGTTCCATCCACAATAAATCGGGTCCCTTTTAATGGCAGGTTGATGAAGAGTCCATAGACTTGGTCCATTAAAAAATAAATTTGATTTTTTTTTTTATTTTTGGTAGATAAAAGTTTCTAGCAAAAATGTTCGTTTTCTGTGTTTATTTTGTATAATTATCATTTCAATGCATCACATTGATCTAATAAAAAAATACAATAAAAACTATATATTATATTAAACAAATTAAATCATTATAAATATGTCAATACATTCAAAATGATACCAATATTGAATATTAAAAGTATTTACATTATTTTTAACTTTCTGAAAAAGAATTTGTTTGATTTAAAATAAAAAAAAAATCATTTATTGTTTACAAAAGAGTGATAGATCCGGACCAACTACATATTTGTTTGCAGCTTTGCTTCTTTAATTTCTATTGTTTTCCTTATTGTCTCTTTGTGTTAATTTTATATATTAGAAATTATAACAAAAATAATTATTATTCTTATCAACTTTCAAGATCACGTCAATACCTTCAAATTTTATACCAACACCAAAAGTTACTGATATTTACTTTCTTTTGTGTCTTTTGTGTTAATTTTGTGTTAATTATTATTCTTATTGTTATTATTGTTGTCTCTTTTGTCTCTTTTGTGTCTTTTGTGTAAATTTGTGTTAATTATTATTCTTATTGTGTGCGTGCGTGCGTGCGCGTGTGTGTGTTTGTGTGTGTGTCTGACGATGATTAGGACACCTACTTGAAGCCAATCAACTTGAATGCATCATACTTACAGTTTAGACTATATAAACCTCATGGTGGTAGTTCCAATATGCATCGATACAAAAAAATCACCAAAGATTTGCATTTACATTATGAATCCTTGTGTTTTTATTGTTTTTTCATTTCTCTTTCTAAACCTTGAGAGCAAGCAATTGGTAGCATTGGGAGGAGGAGGAGATGATAATTATGTTATGAACAATACGTGCTTCGATAAGGAGATACATGCTCTCCTTCATTTTAAGGATCGCCTTCAAGACGACAATGGCCTTCTCGCGACATGGAGTGCCGAACAGAGTAATTGCTGTGAGTGGCGTAGCGTGACGTGCAACACCAAAACAGGTCATGTTACACGGCTTGTTATCGAGTACGGTGGTCTCGTAGGTAAGATTAGCCATTCATTGGTTAACTTAAGCTACTTGAATCATCTTGATCTTTCTTACAATTCTTTTCATGGCACCATTCCTAGGTCTATTGGTTCCTTGAAAAAATTAAAGTATCTTGACCTTTCCTACAACTCTCTTTATGGAACCATTCCTCCCGAGTTTGGAAACCTCACAAACTTGAAAGTGCTTTCCCTTGAACATGTCGGAAGCTGTAGAGTTGAGAACCTAGAGTGGTTGTCTCATGTATCTCATCTGAAGGAACTAAGAATGGATGGAATTTCCCTAGCCAAAGCAAATCTTTGGGTAAATGCAGTTACGAGTCTCCGAAAACTATCATATTTAAGTTTAGAGGGATGTGAGTTGTCACAGGTCATGTATCCGTATTTTTCATTTCCCAACTCTTCCTCCTCTATTCTTTACCTTTATCTCGAAAATAACAATCTGACCTCATCCATGTATCGTTGGTTGTCCCCATTAACCAGCAATAAGCTTCTTGAACTTGATCTCTCTAGCAACATGTTAGATGGGATACCCAAGTATATTGGTAACCTTTGTAGTTTGGAAGTATTGGGACTCGAAAACAACTCTGTTGTTGTCAACTTTCCTGATTTTCTTAAGAACTTGTCAGGATGCACATCGCTTACATTACAAGAATTGCATGTTCCAACAAGCCAATTTATAGGGTCTTTTCCCGATGTGATCCTAAAGTTTTCGTCCCTAGATTACTTGGACATATCTCATAATCGCTTAAATGGAACTATAAGTGAGAAATTGTGGGAACTTCCTAGGCTTAAAGTTCTTGATGTCTCTTTCAATTACCTTAGAGGTGCTATCTCTGAAAATATTGGAAAGTCCAAGCTATTTATTATAGATCTTTCGAGAAACTCACTTCAAGGAGTTCCTTTCACAAATCACATGTCAAACATTTCTTATACAGATACTGTTGATCTAAGCTATTGCAAGTTAGGGCCTCGTTTCCCCACATGGATTCAAACACTCAAAAATCTTACCTATCTCGGTATTGCCAATAGTAGAATTTCAGACACAATTCCGGTAGAGTTTTGGGACATGTGGCTTTCTCAATTACGATATCTGAATCTCTCTTCAAACAACATCACAGGGAAAGTACCAGATTTATTATCAAATTTTGACAATAATTCAGTGATAGATTTGAGTTCCAACAGCTTTTATGGTCCAATACCAAACGTCCCTTCCACTTTGACAATATTAAATCTTTCCAAAAATAAATTCTCTGGGCAAATCTCATTTTTGTGTCAAATTGTTGATGGGTTTCTAGAATTTCTTGACCTCTCCCACAACTTTCTAACCGGACAACTCCCAGATTGTTTGAGGCATTTCAAACAACTAAAAGTTCTTAATCTCGGACACAACAATCTATTTGGAAGGCTTCCTGCCTCGATTGAATCTTTGATCAAACTCGAGGCTTTGGATTTATACAAGAACAAATTCTCTGGAGAATTGCCTTTCTCTTTAAAGAATTGCATGAGTTTAAACTTGTTAAATTTAGGGGACAACAACTTTTCTGGTAGAGTGCCTGTTTGGATCGGGGAATACTTGTCAGAGTTGTATATTCTTATTCTAACATCAAACCGCTTCCTCGGGGACATTCCTTTTGAATTATGTGATTTAGAAAATCTTCAAATCTTAGACTTGTCGAGGAACAATCTCCACGGAACCATCCCCTCATGTTTGAATGATCTCACGAGCATGGTTCAAGAAGGATTCTTACCACCACCAAATGTACATCCTGTTTCAACTCAATTGAATTCAAGGGGTAATTTTTCAATTATTATTGATGAGGAGTATGTTGACCATGCCATGATCGAGTGGCAAGGATATCAACGTGAATTCTTTAAAAATCTGAGATTGTTGAAGAGCATTGACCTGTCAAGCAACAATTTAACCGGGCAAATCCCGTATGAACTCATCGATCTTTACGAACCGGTTGCACTAAACTTATCAAAGAACGCTCTACTCGGAGAGATTCCATGGAACATTGGTCAGATGAAAAAACTTTTAACTTTAGATTTATCAACAAACAATTTTTCAGGACAAATACCATCAAGCATGTCTCAAATGACTTCATTGAATTACCTAGACGTGTCACATAATAACTTGTCAGGGAGAATCCCATCTAGCACTCAACTCCAGTCCTTTGAACCTTCAAGATACAATGGAAACTCGAGACTCTGTGGACCTCCCCTTACCGAAAGATGTCCCGGAGACAATGAACTAGAAGCAACCTCGGTGGTTGGTAAAAGTGAGGGTGATGGGGAAGGCATAGATGAACTTGAGAGATGGTTCTACATTGGTGGGGTCACGGGTTTTGGTACTGGATTTTGGATAGCATGTGGCGCTTTACTTCTCAACCGTCGTGGGAGACATGCATTTTTTCACTTTTATGATAGCGTCAAAGATTGGGTTTATGTACAAATGGTGGTCTTCATTGCAAATTTACTAAGGGTTGCACATGCATAGTTGTCTATCTCCCATTCTTTTTTTACTTCTTGTTGTCTAGTATGTATTTTGTTTTGAACATTCTTGTTATTGTTATTATTTAAGGATACGAGTATAGTAATGAAAGACCATGCTTCACTTGTATTTGGCTCTATTTTAACGAACTATTTTTCTAGGACAGCCCCCGTAAAGTTTATAATTTCAAAATGTACTTGATGTGTTTCTACTTACTCTTATCAGTAATTGTTTTGCTAGTAATGTATCCGGTAGACAAAATTCATTGAATCATAAGCATCGCAATACAAATTCCAAGTTAAATTCACATCATCATACCCAATTACAACATATTTTCTCAATCTAATTCCAGCGAAACCAATCTTTGCTTGTTTGCCCCTTCTCAAATAGGTCAAACTTTGCACATGTTAAATCAGGACATATGTAAACCAGATTAATACACAGTTAAGAAACAAGGAACGTACAAAATCATTGAGAACTTGAGGTACTTGGAGGAAAAGGAGGCAATCGAAGAACAGCTTCCTCCGTCTCGATTGGGTCTGATCTTAGAATCTACAGAAAAGGTTCATAAAAAAGCAAAATCATTAGACTTTTTTTTTTTTTTTTTTTTTTGTATTTTAGCGATCGGAACATAATGGGAAATCAAAGTAAGAGTCGCAGTACCTCCTGGAGTTCTACAATCAATAATACAAATTGAAAAAGGAAAAGAAATCAAACTAAGAGTCTGGCATAGCATCAATTGATCAAATGTATGAATATTATTCCGAATTTCAGAAAGAAGGCTCTGAATTGGGGATAAGGAAGAGTGGAGTAGCGAAGATAGAGAAAAAAGAGTACCGGATCTTGAAGAAGAGGTTTAGTGTCATCAATAGCCGGCCTAAATTGGGGCTTATTGTTGTTAAGTTCTCTTTTGCTAGCTACTAACTCACTGTCGCAACCGCCTCCATGGCCGGATCTCGTAGGAATTTCTGAAAGTTTCATCTCCCGGCGTTCAAATTTGAAAAGGTAGACAGTCGAAAACTCGAAATCAAAGGTGATATTTTGAAATCAAGACAGCGCCGTCCCGCTTGTATATTCGACCATGACCTACAATATAACCAAGGTTTATAATCATTTTAGACAAAATTACATATATTGTGTTTGTGCTTTACAAAATATTAAGGTTGAGTCCTTAAGTTTTTGCTTTGATGAGAATGGTTTGTGTGGTTCTAATTTCTTACATTCTTGGTCCTGATCCACGCAAATGGAAGTTTTTACCTTTTTTCAAATTTTCTATAAGTTATATAAATGTTTATTTTTAAACCCCCACCCCCACTTCACCAACATCCCAATTAAAACGTTAAGAGTTTTTCCTTGTCTACTAGCACTCCCGCAAATTGATTCTATATTTCTTCATAGGTAAAAATCAAGGGTCGGGTTATTACTTCAATCATAAAGCGATGGGGGCTAATAAGGTTATGTTGCATACTCCCCTTTGATCCTTTTCTGTCAGTGTTATGTGGGCTTTCCTCTCAGTTTTTCACACCCTTTCATTTCAGAGGCATACCTACATTTCAACATTTCACCAACTTCTATTATGCTTTAATAGAAGAGAAAATGACTAAAATAGTCTAATCCCATAAGGGTTTTCCTCAAAACAGCCAAAATTTAGGGGTATACCCCAAACTAACCAAGGAAAACGCAGCTGGCCTTCATGGGCTACGTTTTCGTCATATGGACTGCGTTTTCCTCATTCAGGCCGGTCACGGGCTGCGTTTTGGTCGTAGTGGCTGCGTTTTAGTCATAGTGGGCTGCGTTTTCATTGGCTACCGACCCATCAGCCCAGGTATATAAATCTGGGAAAAAAATGTCAAATTTTTCGATCCCGTATACGAGAAACGCTCTGAAATGGCTTCGCAAGATTTCTCTTCATGGAAACAGGTAAGTCTCAAATTTGATGTTGTCTTTATGTATTAATTATCGTTTTAGGGGTTAGATTAGTGAATGTACAAAATATTATGCGCAACGTACAAGCTTTTGATGCATAAAAAACTGGGTTTATGAGTATCTTAGAGGAAAACGCAGCCGATAGAGAGCAAAACGCAGCTAGTGGGCTTAGATGCGAAATGCTTTGGTAAAATGCAAGGGGAAAACGCAGTTTATGGCATCAGCTGCGTTTTGCTCAGAGGAAAACGCAGATGAGGCCATAAACTGCGTCTTCCTCTTCCGCATTTAGCAGTTCACGCCCAAGCTGCTAAATGGTCGTTTATTTTTTTTTTTCCGAAAACCTTAATGATTCATAGTAACATTGTTTTTACTGAATTTACAGCATGCTGATAAGACACATCCAGCGGTTATGAATTTTAAAGGCACGGGGAATAAGATACGAGAGGTGGTAGATCGTCTAACTACACCGCAACGTGCCATCTTCACTACCACCGTCTTCACGCCTCATGGCGTTGCTGTTGTTGCGAAAGGGGACCCCTTACTATGCAGTTATATGATGATGCATGAGATCCGGCCCCAAAACGATAACGACCGAAAGGGACAGTTTCATTTCTTGCTGGGAAACCGCTACCTCTCATATGGAGTTGAAGAATTCTATTTGATAACGGGATTAAAATTTGGTCGGGTTCCCGGAGCTAAACGCTTAATGAAGAAGATCCGGTCAACATTTGTACGACGCGTTTTCCCCGGGCGGAAAGCTGAAGAATTGACAACGGGGGAGTTACACACTGTGATATTACAACCACGTTTTCGTCGACTATCTGACGAGGACGCCGTTAGATGTGTATTGCTATACATTCTTACAGCCGGTCACTATGGACGAGAGATCAATGAAAAAGTAACCGTTGAATGGCTATCGTTGGTGGAAGACTTTGACGAATTTAACAGGTATTTAAGAATTAATGTGTGTTATAAAAATATAATAGATTACTTAAATTTAATAACATTTTTATGTCTATCAGATATCCGTGGGGCACTCAGATTTGGGAGAGTGAATATAAAGAGTTAAATAAAATTTTTGATAAGATCGAAACACATCAGAGATTACCGGGTCCCCAACCAAAATTAAGGATGTCCGTTTCAGGTTATTCATATCCGTTTAAGGTAATTTCTTATGTTTAATTTTTAATTTTAATTTTAACATGAAAGTTGTTTATAAGTTTAGAATTTAAATAAAATGATTTTTGTCATAGATTTGGATATGGGAAACCATACCGACTCTCGAGGGTTTATTTTCGCGACGAATAAATGAAAATATTCCCAGATTTGCAAGGTGGCAGCAAATAAAGAAGACGAATGAGGATCAAGTAAATTTGATTTACACACAGACAATGGTTAGTTTATATTTATAAATACAGATCTCTTTTATATATATATATATATATATATATATATATATATATATATATATATATATATATATATATATATATATATATATATATATATATATATATATATATATATATAATTTGAATGTTCATATGTGCAGGAAAATAATCCACCCCCAATTTTGCGTATGAGGCTTACAAGAGAGGAGACAAATTCAGAATATTATGCCTGATATGTGGAATATGTTATGTCATCTATGCCGCAGATTCCTACGCACGTT